>JAWNPQ010000156.1:1200000-1895000 GCA_035047465.1 Drosophila sordidula
TGAAATGGTTATCTTATATCGCGCTTGGGCCTGCTTATCAATTTAGCAACAGTTTAACTGCTGTGTTGACTCAAATTTCAGATGTATCCGATATAGATTTCTATAAAATATATTTGTACTTGCACTTGCATTAAGAATACTTTCCATTTTCGTAAGAATCTACAATCTGAACTATAAATAGTTGTTTGCGGGGCTGGCTATATATTCCACTCAAACAAGAGTTGCTCGAAAAGTTTTTGACCAGGGGAAAATCTTTTGCTGGGAATCTCTCTCTCTCTTGCTAATCCAAATTATGTACAATTTTTGGTTTTTTTTCTTGCTAATGAAATTTTGTACAATTTTCGGTTTTTATATTTATTTGCTTACCCTATATGCTTTATCACAGCGTTTACATTTGCAATTTATGCTTGATACTCCAGTAGGATTCATTATTTAGGAACTTTTTATAAGCCTAAATTAAAAAGTCATTACAATTGCAGACCATGCGTACAATGGAGCTTATACTACGTCAGAAATTAGATTCCGATCGATCCAAGTATTTACCGCCGATAAAACGTGGTGGATATATTGACATATACATGACTAGCTCAGGTTGGTCGAATACATTATTTAAACAAAACCAAACAAAAAAAAAAAAAAACAAATAAGTTTAGTTTTTGCTAGTTCTATATGCAACATATAATGCAGTATCAAGAGTTATGCAATCCTTGTATTTACTCGTATATCTTCCTATGCCGAAAATTCTCTCTTTTCAAAATCAATTGCCAAAACTCGCAACTTAAGCAGTGCAAAAAAATAAAAATAAAAGCAAAATTTAATTGTTCACTATTTATACCAATTTAAAATCGGTTATAAAATTCATATCCATTAAATATTTGGTTGCACGGGCCCTTGCCACAGTATGGCTCTATACAAATTTGCAAACGGCTTGTCAGTCACCCACACAATAACCAAGAGCGTTTTTCAATATACCATACGTACATCGTAGTCGTTATCCATGTAATATAACTTGGTTTGCTACCTAGCTTACCTTCTAGAAATTGCCTCTTTATTCCGGCAGTTCTTGCATGCTTGTTCAGTCGTGCTAGAAATCCAATAAATAAAAACAAAACAAAAAACAGTGTATTATTTCTATGATTTTAAGAACTTTTAATTATTTTTGATTTATTTTTATAAAATCTTTTTTATTTTCATATCCATGAATACACAACCGAAACCTACACGATGTCTTTGGTCTTTTCTTTATCGTCATCATCACCCTCATCATTATCGTCATCATCTACGCAATCCGCAACTACCATGAACAAAATTTCGTCAATTCAAATAAAAACAAAATAAAAAAAAAAATATAAATATATATATGTAAACCAAATTAAATTGTACGTACGCCCTATGCACATGTGTCACCATCGTCACCTGCCCCGCTCGTTCGTTCTTTCGCCTCTCTCATGGTAACAACAACAACAATAACAACAAACAACAACAACTACTATTATGAACAACAACTCCACCTACCACTACGTACATTTACCATCCAACTGAGCAGACTGGCAGACGCTTGGAGCATGCCGTTGCCACAAAATTGAATGCCCTTGCGGGCCAAAAGATACCAACATTGAAGCGCGGCGATGTCGCTAGGTATTATCCATCCGCAGGTAACGTATACCGTATACTCTACTCTATTACCATATCTAACAACTATAGAAGCTATCATATGTCATAAGTAGTTAAGCAACTGGTAGCACTGCGTACAAATACATAATAAGAGCACAAGGCATGATGCATACATACTTACATTTTAAATACGAATTCTTTATTTACTTAATATCATTTCTATTAACTTTTATGTGTTTTAGTTAATATCTGTGTTAATTTACTTTAAGACATTTGAGTGCATGCATGTTATTGTGTTTCAAGTAGCTCTAGAGTTTCAATTGCATTTCTTGTAAATAGTTATACTAATTACAAAAATAATATACCTAATGTTTGCACTTTGGTTTGAAAATTGATTCCCAGATGAACGCATTATTGAGTACGATATTGATACCCTGGTCTATGAGGCCCGCTCGCCGTTTCAGAAGATTCAAATCATGCACTCCAAAACGCTGGGCAATATGCTAATTTTAGACGAATTGCAGAGTAAGTCCAACACACGCACACACATGCACTCGATGGCACGTACAAATTGCAACCCCTGCATTAGGGCAGAGCGCAAATAATTAAGGTCAAGGCCTGCTTGGTGCACGGCACGTGTCCTTTTGCTGCTGCTGCAGTCACAAAATCAATTTTGTATAGTAGCTAATTTCATACTGTTTGCAGACATTGCCGAATCCGATTTGATCTACACAGAAACCCTTATGGGTCGCGGCATTGAGAAGTACGAGGGCAAGGAGATCTGTATTCTCGGCGGCGGAGATGGCGCTCTACTCTACGAGCTGCTCAAAGAGAATCCCAAGCATGTGGTCATGCTCGAAATTGATGAGCTTGTGATGCAGGCCTGCAACAAGTATTTGAACAGCATCTGTGGCGATGTTCTGGAGAAGCGCAAGACAGATCAGTATGAGATCATTGTGGGCGATTGTGTCGACTATATGAAAAAGTTCATTGCTGAGGGTCGTAAATTTGACTATGTATTTGGGGATCTAACTGACATACCCATCTCGGATACTCCGATTGGCGAGTGTTGGGATTTTATACGCACCATCTTTGAGCATTCGTTCCAGCTGCTTAAACCAGATGGCAAATATTTGACCCATGGCAACGGCACCAGCTGCTTGGAATCGTTGCAGTTGTTTGAGGATCAACTACGTTTGCTCAAGCCGAAGGTTAAATTTACCACTTCGAAGGCTTTTGTACCGTCCTTCATGGAAGAATGGCTCTTCTATCAAGTTACTTTCGCTTGACCAACTCAAACGGAAGCAGTTACGCGACGACTACAAGCACCACAATTAAAGCTAGCGAGTAGTACGAACTCAACACAAATAACAACAACACCAACAACAACCACATCGTGTCTCCAAAACGCTACATCCAGCACACAACATGTTCTCACAACACCCGCAACACAAATTGATCCACTTGAGCTCATTACCAAGGAGCCGCTGATACTGCACAGCTACACCGTGATATTGCATGCTGCCAAATCGGAGCAGCTGCCACAGAATCTACCGCAACGCCAGAAGCGTCGTCAGAGGCGTGTGCACTATCACCATGCCCTGGTTTCCTAGTGGAGGCTATTTAAATGTGACCAAAAAGACAAAGAAACTACCTAACATCACCAACAACACACCCAAAAATCAGACTTCCAAGGGCTGTAATTAGCATCTGATAACCAAACCAAATATTTAAAGTCCAATTGATATAATTTAAGTTAGGATTTAGTTGTGTTTTACGTTCATTGATTTTTAAAACTAAAACTAAGTCAGGGTCAAGCAACTGCGAGAACAACATACGTTATGTACTTATTTGTGCTTATTTAAATTATATTTAACGTCTAGTATTTTCATATACATACATTATATACTTACATACATATACATATATATATATATAATTAGAATTCACGTATTTAATTTTCAATTAGGCGCTCGAGGGCGTGTGTATGCAAAATTGAGTGTTAGGAGTGTAGCAGATAGCTGATGTCACTTGATACGTTTGAAAAAAAAAATAAACCATAATAAAATGTCGTACGCAGAATAAACCAACGTTTTTTTATTCAGTTCTAAAATGTAGAGGTAACAAAATGGTTTACTTTTTTAAGCTGTAAATTAAAATGGCAAATGAGTTAAGTTGCGCCAGAATTGACAAAGCCGGAAGTTTATGAAGATCGTTTAGCGGTCGGTACGAAAACTTTGCGCTCAAATTTAAAACTGCACAAGTGTAACGGCTTTTAGAATTTTCCGCGCACGGTCACACAAAAATGGCCCTATCGAAATAACATCGATAACAACTTGAGGCAAATTTCGGCCAGCCGATAAGCTATTGCCACAGCTGGATAGAAAGCAAATTCCATTCGCGAAACGTGTGCCAGCGGCTGTGGAAGAGACGGAGAGAACGAAAAATGGATCGGAAACTGCATAGTGGCATTCATCATCCAACGCTGCGTCTGCTGCAGGAATCGGGCTGTGAAATCCTGGCGCACAACCTGATGTATCCCGTCTTCATAATCAGCGACGACGATGACGAAACACCCATCGCCAGCATGCCAGGAATCTCACGCTACGGCGTGAATCGATTACGCGAGCACTTGGAGCCGCTGATCAAGAAGGGGCTGGCGTCGGTGCTGCTTTTCGGCGTGGTGAACTGCGAACTCAAGGACGAGTTGGCAACGCATGCCGATTCCTCGCTGAATCCTGTGGTGCTGGCACTGCCCAAGTTGCGCGAATGGTTTCCGGATCTGCTGATTGCCTGCGACGTGTGCATCTGTCCGTATGCCTCGCACGGCCACTGCGGCCTCCTGGGCGACAATGGGCTGGAGAACGCGCCGAGTATAAAGCGCATCGCGGACATCGCCGTGGCCTACGGCAAGGCTGGCGCCCACATTGTGGCGCCCTCGGACATGATGGACAACCGGGTGCGGGCGATCAAACAGGCGCTGATCGACGCCAACCTGAACAGCGTGTCGCTGCTGGCCTACTCGGCCAAGTTTGCGTCCAACTTCTACGGTCCGTTCAGGGAGGCGGCAAAGTCGGCGCCCGCTTTTGGGGATCGTCGTTGCTACCAGCTGCCCAGCGGCTCCCGGAATCTGGCCATGCGTGCGGTCCAGCGCGATGTGAGCGAAGGCGCCGACATGCTGATGGTGAAGCCCGGCATGCCCTACCTGGACATCTTGCGGCAGACCAAGGATACGTATCCATATCACACGCTCTACGTCTACCAGGTCTCGGGCGAGTATGCCATGCTCTACCATGCGGCCCAGGCGGGCGCCTTTCCGCTGCGTGAAGCGCTGCTGGAGTCGATGAAGTGCTTCAAGCGTGCCGGCGCCGATTGTATTATAACCTATTACACGCCCTATCTGCTGGATATCATCAGCCGGGGTTTGTAGGTAACAAGCGTACCTAAATTTGGCTCTCTACGTTCAAGTGTACTTAAACAGCCTCAAGGATTTAGCCTAGTTTTAAGTCAAAAGCGTGCAAATACTAGTAGTAGCTACATTTGTAATATTTGTTTGTTCTTAACGGATTTTGTATAGCAGTTTTTAGCCTAATGATGACTACTGTGTCATAACCCATTCACTGTTTTGTATACATATACATGTATATAGTACTCGATTGACATTCAATATGCTTATCAGCCCGGCGTATTTGGAAGGCAAATGTGCCCAAGCCACTTCGGTTGCGTCATGAAACGTTGCCATTTCAATTGTCCAAAAGCCAAGGCGCACAATCAGCATGACAAACTCCCGTCTGAAATTTTGAAATACAACTGTCACAGTGGTCGCTCGCTAATTAGAATTTTTTGAAATGGAGCATGCTTAGAAATTGGTATTGTCATTCTTATTTCAAGTTTTATTTTATGTTCTACAACACCCATTAAAAACAATAGTATTTTATAATCATAAATTTGTAATAGTATTTGGTATGGGAAATTCAATTAAATTGCAAACTTGGAATTTATACGTAATTAGTATAAGCCGTAGTTCCAATTTGCGAGCGACCACTGTACCATAGAAATCACTGCTCGTTCCAAGCGGCTCATCCGCTGAGCGCCCCATAAATATTGATTCCATTTCTGTTCCAAGCGCATAAAATTAGTATTTAGCGGTTAAATGTTCGCACTTTAATTAAATATACAAATTGTTTTTTTGGTTTCTGCAATATGGTGACAATGAAATTGGCCTAAATCTTATGTGCTAAACTTAATAGTGTATTGAATGGTGCAATATTTAGTCTTGGAATGTGATGTAAAATCACAAAATAAAGTGCATTTAAGTACGCGCTAGGTCTAAGTTTTAAGTACATGAAACAAGGTCTTTTGTTTTAGTAACATATGTGAATCTTAAATGCATAGACTTGGACCACAAAAGCTGTGTTATATGTGAGATTTTAGGATCTAAAATGGGTACAAGCATTTAACATACTGTTGCCAGAACTAGAACAAACTAAAAACTAGAAATTAGCAGCCATTACAATCACTAAAGAAATTGCTGAAATACAAAAACTCACAAATAGAAAAATATTAAATAAATTGTAAAAGTAATTCAGAAGCCAAGTAATTGTAATGAATACTCTGCATTTAAGGAAACTATAGGTACTACGGATATATATATATATATATATATATATCTAATTAAGAAATACTGTGATTAATTTGTGCACTACGGTTGCTTAGTTGCTTTCGCTATTGTTGATTTTGCTGTGCTCGAGTATGTCCGTGTTCTGCATGGGCTCCAGGTCCGTCTCGGATATGATCTCTGCCAGCCACTGTTCGATCTGCACCGGATGAAACGAGTCCTCGTCGCCGCTGTTGGCCTCCAAGATAATTTTCAGGTTCTCGAAGTTCTTCAGGATCAAACGCTTGCCCGGCTGCAGCTGCGACGATAGCATCGACTCGCTGCCGAGCGTGCTGGAGACCTGGACCGGCCCGTCTCCGTGCGCGCGCCGGCAGTGCGCATCGCAGCTGGAGTCGGCGGCAACCGCAGCGGCCGGCAGGACTTCGCTGCTTGTGAGCGTAGCTGTTGTTGTTGCTGTGGCCGTTGCAGCTGCTGCTTCTCCTGCTGCCGTTTCCTGCACGGATTCGTATGTGCGCGTTGGCTTCTGCTTGAGGCTCTTTTTGATTTCATTCAACAGGCGATTGTAGAAGTCGCAGGTCACATCGTGCGTCTCCGTCGAGGTGGGCTGTGTGGGCGTGGTCTCAACGCTCTCGGAGCGGTGCTCTCGATTTGGTTTTGGTGTCTCCACTTTGCTCTCCTGCCGCTTGGCGCCCTTGTGCTTCTTGGACTGCGAACGCGAGCTCGCATTGCTCGAGTAGTTGGAGCTGGTGGGCGTGCAGCTGGACAGCTCGGTGGTGGTGCTGCCGCTTGACTCCGCCGACAACGACGGCTGCAGCTTTGTGTGATCCGTGGCGGCCGTGGCGACCTCGTTGAGCGGCAGCTCCGCACTGACGGCACCCTCGCTGGCACAGTTAATGGTCAGGCTGGCAATGTTGCGCAGATTAATGGTGCCGTTGCAATTGTTGATCGTTATTTTTGGCTTGAAGCGTGGCTTGCGCGCCTTCTGCTTTTGCTTGCCCGGCGTCTGATCGGGGCAGCTGCGTCCCAGACTGGACACCGCATCGGCTATCGATGATTCCAGCTCGTCGTCCAGCTCCTCGAGATTGAGCGGCGGCACATAGTTGTCCCGCTTGATTTTCGCCCGGCGTATCAGATCTTTGGCCTCCTGCAGCGTTATGTTGATAATGGAACGCTTGGCGTTGTCCTCGAGCAGCGTCTTGTTGCGTGAAAAGTCCACCACAATTGCCTCCGGCTGCACCTCATCGTTGAGATCGTAGTAGGTGCTCCCGTTGTGCTCCCGATTCTCCAGGCATTTGTACATCGTCTCGTGATCATCCATGGGCTCTATGTAGTCCTCGTTGCGCAGCCCGGCCGTACGATTGTCCTGCGATCCGTGCAGCGCCAGCTGCATGCTGCTGTCCAGCTGGAACTGGCCAAAGCTGCGTATGGCCGCCAGCAGCTTCTCCTCCTCCTCGTTATCTTCGCCCGTGACAAATCGCACTTCGCACTTCTCCTTCTCTTTCTCTTTCTGTTGCTCTTTCTCCTTCTCATTATCTGTGACATATTCGATGTACACAGTCGCTGATTGTTGTTGCTGCGTATTTGCGATTACCTCCAGTTGTCGCAGCAGCAGCTTTTCACGCATATGCAACGCAGCGCGTATTTCATTGAATTTCTGTTGCACATTTGCTTTTACCTAAATAAAGGAAATAAACATATGTACATATATAATTAACAAGCTGCAAGTTGCTATTAAAACTCGCTAAACTACTGCTCTGCTACTTTACCTCATCCAGTAGTTGCTCCATGTTAGCTATATTTATGCTTTTAACAAATAAAACACATTTTAATCAACTTTTAAGCGTAAAAGAAAAAATATGCTAATTCTGTTGCTGTTTGATCGAATTAATGAAGCACACATCTGCGGCGAATTGCAACCATATGATTTGGGGCGAAAACACACAAACGATAAGTCATCGATAAGCGTAGACAATCATCGCTTAGCCCGTGCGGCCAATTCAAATATCAGTTACAAAAATATCGATATACTGTGTAATCAAAAAATTTGAAATATCGGCAATATCAATGCATTGCTAGCCGCCAGTGTTTGCGCATCCCTAATTTCAGATTGCCTTTTCCACGAGTTGTCCGCTGGTAACAGTCAGTCTGGTTCATTTGGCCGTCGTGATTTCTAGGCGCGGATAAATTTTCGTTGATCACTCAATTTGCGCTAAATTCGAAAACAAGATTTCAATAATATTTACGACTTTTTTGACTAAGGCGACAGCGACAATAGAAACAGTAAAAAAGTAAATTTATTGCAATAAATTCAAAATTTACTCACTATCTGTCGCGCCACATTATTACCATTGTTATGATCAAATATTTAATGTGTATTTTGAGTTTTAGTTTGAATTTTGCATTGTACATTTGTTTATATAAAAGCAACACTCGCAGTTGTGAATCATAGACAACGAGCGCTTGACGATGTGGTTGTTGTTGCTTGCTTGCTTGCTTGCTTGCCTCGCACAACTAATCTAAATTAGTGTCAGTGTGTGTGTGCGTGACAGTGTCTGTGTTGTGTCTTGTTTGTTTGCCAACGTGTTTTTTGTTGTTTTTTTTTAGTTTGCCATATTCAAGTAGGTTCAGAAGAGAGAATATAACAAAACTTACTTAAAAATTGTAACAATTGTACAACTGCAACAACAGCAACAACAACAACAACAACAACATAAAAGCGCCAGCAACGTGGAGTGCAAAGACATAAAAAACAAAGGCAAAAATCAAAAACAAAAAGAATAAGAGAGAGCGTGAGCAAGAGAGCGCGAACTGTGTCAATGCGGCAGCAGCAGCAGCGATGACGCCAAAACTTAAGAAATATATACGTATATTCCAAGCAGCCACTAAACACACATGAATGCTATTTTGTTAAATATTAATTTCTTTAACTATTTTTAATTAGATTTGCGTGACATTTGACATCGCGATGTCTTTATGCCCACGTTCGGCGTAACGCCAACGTCAACTCTTTTTTTCTGCCCCTTTTTGTCGTTCGCTGCGTTTTTATTGTTGTCTGTTGTCTTTTCATTTTTTTCTTTTCTTTTTTTTTTTTTTTTGGTTTTGCCTTTGCCTGAGTGTGCGAGCGAGACTGTGATATTAATTGTTTGTTTTTGCGTCTGTACTGGGATTCCATTTAATATTTGTAATATAAATGCATGTAATTTGTTAAAAATAAAAAAAAAACATACATATAATAGGCATTCCTATAGGCCTAGCCAGGCAGAGGGCAAGTTAGCCTTTTTCCGGTTTCGGTTTCAGTTTCGGTTTCTATCTGCAGCGCTTGTGTTTATTTATCTATGCTTTATTACATTTAAAAAAAAAACCTGTTTGGCTCGACGTAAAAACAATTTGTAGTTGGTTGTGCGTTTTAAATAAAAATTACCTCATTTCACACGTCGTGGCTTTTCATTTGATGAGACTACATTTAATATCAGCTTGTCTTTATCTATAAAAATAAAATGAATAAGTACTAATATTAACAATAATTTCAGCGATAAAAATCAAAGTGCAATGTTTCAGAAACGTCAACAAAAAGTGTCGCGCGTCGAAATAAATTAACAAATTCATTTATCCCCCAGAAAAACCTGTTACATATTTTTCCAATTCACAATACAAAATTCATTCGCGTGTTTGCATCGAAAATAAAAAGCCGAATAAAGCGTGTTTCGGCGGGGTCAATGCTGTTTTTTGTCGTGACCGCAGCTAGAAAAAATTGTTCGCAAAACAAACGCGGTAAGTAAACATCTTTTCATTGTTATTGTTATTTTAATTTGCCGTTCACGCGCTTAAACAGACAAAAGCTTCCCATCTATCTGCGAGCGGCGCACTAGTTCATTAACTAATTATTCATTAAGCTTATGAAGTGTCAATAGTTCATTTCAGACATGTTTATTGCCCAAAAGTAAATAAATAAATTTAAAACATTTGAGAGATCACTACAAACAAGGTTGTAGTCAAAAAACATGGAACAGCTGTAATTATTTCAAGTAAAGAGACTAATATACACAAGTAAGAATGCTCTAGTCGAGGGGATCCGACTAGAAAATATTCTGAACCCTTTATTATAAATCGCAAATGTATGTGTGCTTGTCAAGATAATCAAATTTGTCAAATTTTTCCACACGTTATCTTTAACAAATTCGGTCTTTCCTAAGCGATCTTGATAAGTTTTATCAATATATTGCAATTGATTATTAAAATATTTCGAATTTTTTTATATTTTTTAAATTTATGGTTTGTGGTTTGTAGATTTTTATCGACTTTAGGTAAACGATCATTAGAAATAAACTTAATCTGCTCTCATAGTTTCCGAAACTCGGACGAACGGACGGACAGATCGACTCGGCTATTGATGCTGACCAACAATATGGGTAAGGGTGTCTCTTTCTGCCTGTTACACAAATTTCCACAAAACCTGTAAACCATTTTCAATGAGTTCAGAGTATATAAATTATATATTTAACGTATATCTTCATTTAAACATATATCTTAACCTAAACTTTTTACAAATTTAATTATATCCCATTGACATTAATTAACACCTAAAAAGCGTTCAATTGGAATTGCTTGTTTTTAGTTTAAAAAAAAACCCTTGCTTTGAGAGCGAACTGTTTAATTCACTTTAATTGCAATGCAATTAATCAGAAAACCAATGCAATTGAAATAAAAACCGCTAATACATCCTATCCATTTAATGCTGACTTTTTTCGGCGGGGGCGTATTCAAACAAAAAGGCGATATGTGTTCATATTAATTATTCGACTTTAATTAGTATTAATTAGCGTTATGAATACAACCAGCAATCAGAGTTTACCCATATACTCACATATGTATATGTATGTTTATATTTGCAATAAGTTGTCCGTTTGTGCGAAATATAAAATTGAATTGATATTCAGTATTTATATTCGCAGTGTTGTGCTTCGTGTGAATGTGGAAATTGCTTTGAGCGCAGCAAAATAAATTGGAAAAGCGCCTGCACAAATTCTAAACTATAAATGCAAATAAACGAAACTGAGCACACAATAAAAATACATATATTAGATACAAAATAAATGTGCATATATTCAATGTATGCTGTTCGTTTATTTATGCAATAACTTTTGTGCACTCTGCCGTTTAATATGCCTTGTAAAGTGGCTTTCAAATGTTTGCCAATTGCTGACTTTTGAACTTCGGACGTGCGAGCAGACGACCTCACCCCAACCCCCTTTCACCTGAACCCGCTATCAATTTGCATGACAAAGCCGCTTAGCCCAAGTGTTGTTAACATATTTTAGTTGTATTCATGTGAGATAGTTGCGTCCAGCGAACGAAAAGGCCAAAAAATATAAAATAAAATAAATCATATCTCACAAAGGATATTCCGTTGTACTCATGTATTTCATATATTTTGCTAAATGTTTCATAAATATTTATTGTAGGCTTATTTACAAGAGCTTTTATCGGCAGTTTAGGCAACACTCGTCTTATACCTGAATTAAGTAGGCAAGTTTATTTATAATACAGCTCCAAAATATGTACATACATACATCTATCAAACTACTCACCAACCTCTGTTTCTAAAACATAACCCAATATGAGTAAACGTGCTTTGCGGTTAAATAAAGTTTACTACTTATAAACCTAAATATAAGTATATGCCTCAGTTTTGACTACCCGCAAATAAAGTAGTCGTTAAGCATTTCAAACTCTCTTTAACCAAATATAACTCAGCTTGAGCAAATAATTTTCCTCCGAAAAACTTTAGAGTGAACAGTTCTTGTTTCTCTAGTAGTAAATTAGACTATTACATATGGCATCAAAAAATAGGTATTCCCCTCGTTAAACACCAATACTGTTAATGTTTTACCAAAAACCTAATTTATTTAAATTAGGAATACGAACCTCTAAGCGCGCCTCATTTTGCAGATTTTACTATTCATTATATTTATTTTTATAAATGTATTTACACGTGTTTCCTTTTGTTTTTTGGATTTTGTTTTTCTCTCTACCATCGCTCGAAGTCATCTTGTGTTTATTATTTTACTTGTCATGAAAATAACAGCTACATGACTCGCAGAAAAAACATGAATGTTGTTCATCTAGTTGGGTAACACCACAGTGGTGCTGGCCCAGTGGGTGGCAGCGACGCTAAGGGGTATCCGCGGGTCGAGCATTTAGCCTGCAGTATTTTTGCTTGTTATCTGTTGCAATTAAATTTAATCACTTGCTCCAATTAGCATTGCAACTGCGATAATTTCGTGTGTTTGCGCTTAACGCAATTATGCGGCTATATCACGGCCTTCCTATCCCCCAACAACCCACCCGCCCAGCCCGCCCCCGTGCAGTGCATAAACATCAAATCAAATTACATTGCTAATACGCCACGTTGTGCGCACAGAGCCTCAGCTAGAGTCAGCGCAGCGCAGTGCTTTCGTTCTGCAATTTGTTTGCATTTATTTACCCACTTTATGCTTGTCCCATAAATGGTCGAGCTCCGCGGCTAATGAGTGGCTCTGTCGCCTGGCGACCAGCTCCGGCTTTGGCTTTGGCTTTGGCTCCCGGCTCCGGCTCCCGGCTCCGGCTCCGGCTTTGGCTCTGGCTACGGTTTGGACCTGTTTTAGCTCTCAGCTCAGCGAACCCTCATTCGTATTCGTCTTAATGCTGGTTATGTTTAAGGCTTTGCACAACTTTTATTCTGTTGTCCCTTTTTTTGTTGGCTCTGTTTTATTCGCGTGCTTCCGAGCTGCCACTCAGCTCCGGCCGTGAGTCATGGTAAAGTCCGCTCCGCCCCCTCTTCATCCTCGTGAACCTATGTTTGAGTGCTTGTGCATTATGAATTTTTTATAATTTCTTGCGTTTTTATTGGCCGTTTATTCGGCTGGCTGTGTTTGGGTCGCTTAGTGCGTGTTTTGCCAGCTCCTGTTTGTTTTTTTTCCTTTCTGTTATTTTTTTATATACATCCCGTCGCCGGCGAGGGCTTGTAAACAGTTTAGGGCAATATCATTGCAAATGTTTTTACTGCACTACTGGGACAATTTTCTGCCAAAGTGATCCTTAACTCTTTTGGGGTTTGCCCCGGGTTATAATAACAACAACAACGATTCGCATTTTATTTAAAAATACTACATTTTTGGCAGTATAAATACAGATATATTTTTTTAACTCTTGCGACAACTCCGTGCTCGTTGTTTAACTTTTGCTTTATACAAAAATAACAATTAAAATAAACACCAAGCTTCTGTATCGTTTATTATTATAATTGCTTTATAATTCCATTTTCTGCTATACACAAAATAAAAGCTATAAATGTGAACTACTAATTTTTAAATTTAATAACATTTCCACATCAAAGTGTTTATAATTTCCAAGCGTCTAATTTTTTGCCAGCAAAATATTCGCATTCAAAAACAATCGTAATAATTCAATTTTCATATTTTTTTATTCTTCCAATACAATCAAAAATCAGATGCCTGATTCACAATGACTCACTGAGGGAATTGCGATAAAACTTTAAATCCCTTTTATTTCACGTCCTTTTACGAATCGGAATATTGACTTTTGAGCAATTGGCTTAAGCCGAAAACCATTTATAATAACGCCGCTATGACAAGGTGCTAATGGAACTCGCAGCACTGTGCGGCAACGGGCGGGCCATACAAATGCGCCATGATTTATTAATAGCACAGGCCGCACACACACACACACACACACACAGACACACGCACACACACACACTCTCACACACAGCTCAGTCTCACATCTCAATGGGGGTCAATGCGAAGTGAACCTAACAAACGGGGTGCACACCGAGTAATCTCCTTAAAATGCAATTTGTTTTGTTGCAATCAACGATTTTTGATGATGACGCCCAACGAAGGACGACTGACCAGGAGCAGCTCCATCATCATCATGCCGCTGTTCATGTCGATGATGATGATGTTGATCGAATGCGAGTTGAGTAACAATTTGCAGTATAGCCAAATAAATTGCTTGTTATTTCTACCCTCTACCCAAAAAAAAAAAAAAAAAAATCGAACGGAACGAAAATAAAATTTGTAGTGTGCTTTTTTGGATTTTTTTTTACGTGCGCACCACTTGACTCAAATTGGTTGGCTGCCACTCGTGATGCATGGCCATGCCAATGCGGTTTGAGCGCTGCGACAGCCCTGACAGACGGATAGACAGACAGCCGGGCAGTCGGACAGCCGGACAGCCGGACAGCCGGGTGACCAACGGCCAGTGCCATGAATGAATCACAAGCCAAAAGGGAGGGGGCTCAGAAACAATGCAGACACACACACTCGCACACACACACACACAGCCATCGCTCACAAAAGCGCAGCGCATGCAGTTTCGCGGGGCGAGGTGGGGCTTGGCAACGGGGGCTGAGGGGGTCAGTTGATCAGAGCGATGCTTGGCTTGGCTTTGGCTTTAGCTTTGCTGCATACTTTATGGCGTGCTGGTCGCACTGCGTGTTTGCCAGTAACAGATTTGTTTGCCTTCCTTTTGTTTGCATTGCCCGGCCCGCAAATCCCCCCCCTCCCCTCCCCCTCCCACTCCTGCGTGCCGCTTGCATTTTATTTGCTTGCACGTATCAGAGCCGTGTTTCAATTTGCACACACACAAAAAAAAAAAAGGCGACTTAGTGTGCTGCCGTCAATAGTGCACGACTAGATGATACTCTGTACCCAGCCACCAGTTCTACCTTTTAGAAAATGCCTTCTTGAAGAGGAATACAAATATCTTGTACACCACGATATGAACTTTACAATTATTGTTCTATTTAACGAATGTGGAGAGGGTATCCTAAAACTGAAATCGTCGTAATCTGTGTTTGCTTTACGCGAAACTTCATATCCTTGGGGATGAACTAAAAACTGTGGCTTTAAATTGATATTTATCGACTTTGCCCAAAATTATGAAATTGAATTAAAATAAACTTATTTTGTGCTTGCATTAGAATACAATACAATCAATTACAATTACAAATACCTGAATTACAACTTCGGAACTAATTCTAGTTATTGTTTTAATATATATTTGCACTCAACTATTATGCCCATTTTTAGCCGTTTCCAATTTTCCACAGGGTATTCACAAAAAAATAACCCGCACATGTCGATTGATACTCCGTCGCTCTGTGTGATTGTGAGATTGATTTCTAGCTTGTCAGTGACTGCGTCTGTCCCGCCGTCCAATTTGCTGGCTGTCTGCCTGGGCGCTTGTTGCCAATTCTCTTGCATATTTTTGCATATCTATCGCGGCGCCATCGAGCGTAGTTTTATGCATTTTTGGAGCAAACATTTTGCCACCAGTTGACAAACTGACGAATGCGATGCAATTGATTAAACGCGTGTAAATTAGCCCACAAAGAGGCTGGCCAAGATTAGCCAATGATTGTGCTCCGCCCCCCGCCCCGCCCCCTTCGCCCAGCGTTGTGCGTGCCTTTTGGCGCTTTCTGCACTGAGTTAGTCAGCGCTGGCTGCGGCTCAGTTATATCTAGAGGCATGTACGCGGCTTATCAGCGACAAGCAAACGCACTTCCACACAAACGTCAGACTCGGCGTTTGTTATCAAACATTGCCATGATAATTACCCCTGGCCCTGGCCCGGACCGTGTTCCGTGTACCTACCAGCTCCTGGCGTAATCGGAGTCTCTGTTGTTGCAGCTATTTAAACAATTTACTGATTAGATTTTCAACGTTTTTCTGTCTCTTTCGCTCGCCTGCTGCTTCTCTCTCGCCCGCTCTTTGTAAACAGCATCGATGGGAAAAAGGTTGTTTTAGCCTCAGTTTGCTCATATTGCTTTGCCCGAGGCATTTTCATTAGAGTACTTTAAAAATGTAGATTTGTTTTTGTTTCTATACAAATTTAGATTTGTTTTTTTTAATTAAATGCGTTCTAGTTGTTGCCCAACTATTTACAGGCACTCTTGCATGTCGGATTCGGGCTTAGATTTAGCCTGTTTGCTCCACAACTATTTGTTCTGTTCGCTTTACCAAGTTGTGGCCTGCCTGTTTACCTCTGCGTACCTTCTGGGCAATCAAGGAGCAGCCACAACTTGTATAAAGTGCTATATATGTGTATTTATTCATGTATATATACGTACGCTGTCGTTGTCGTCATTAGCTAATCTCTGCTCTAGCCAAACAGCTGACACTATGCCATGACATCGCACTCATATATCACATGAGTATGCATGTACCTATATATACGTATGTGGGCACGATGTGAATTTAACACAGGTATATATAACCTATAATTTGAACTATGACTATAAATTAATTTGCTTATCTTACGCAGTATAAATATTATGAAAATCGGTTCAGTTTTGACAAAGTTATGAGGATGTGAAATCTGGCAAGTATGGATTAGGGAACTTTACATGTCTACATTTTTGTCAACTTTGGCATGAAAAAAAATTTTTTTTCCAAAATATGTAAGGGGGAGTAAAGGATTTTATTTGGAAAAAAATATAAAAAAATTTATTTTCAAATATGAACTAAATTCTAATGCAGAATTAATCTACAACTCATGAACAAAATGGTAAACATCATGATATATATTTAAATTCAGAATTAATCTGCAAGTCAACCCATGAACAAAATGGTAAACATCATGAAAATCGGTTCAGTTTTGACAAAGTTATGGGGCTGTGAAATCTGGCAAGTATGGATTCGGGAACTTTACATGTCTAAATTTTTGTCAACTTTGGCAGGATTTTTGACAGAAAAATCGACCCCCTCAGAATAACTTTTAAAGTAGATTTTTATACTAATTTTGGTACCCGCTATCGATTAAAAATAAAATTTCGCAATTCTAAAAAAAAAAAATTTTTTTTTTTCCAAAATAAGTAAGGGGGGAGTAAAGGATTTTTTTGGGAAAAAAATATATTTTCAAATACAAACTATATTTAAGTGCAGAATTAATCTACAAGTCAACCCATGAACAAAATGGTAAACATCATGAAAATCGGTTCAGTTTTGACAAAGTAATGGGGCTGTGAAATCTGGCAAGTATGGATTCGGGAACCTTACATGTCTAAATTTTTGTCAACTTTGGCATGATTTTTGACAGAAAAATCGACCCCCTCAGAATAACTTTTAAAGTTGATTTTTATACTAATTTTGGTACCCGCTATCGATTAAAAATAAAATTTCGCAATTCTAAAAAAAAAAAATTTTTTTTTTTCCAAAATAAGTAAGGGGGGAGTAAAGGATTTTTTTGGGAAAAAAATATATTTTCAAATACAAACTATATTTAAGTGCAGAATTAATCTACAAGTCAACCCATGAACAAAATGGTAAACATCATGAAAATCGGTTCAGTTTTGACAAAGTAATGGGGCTGTGAAATCTGGCAAGTATGGATTCGGGAACCTTACATGTCTAAATTTTTGTCAACTTTGGCATGATTTTTGACAGAAAAATCGACCCCCTCAGAATAACATTTAAAGTTGATTTTTATACTAATTTTGGTACCCGCTATCGATTAAAAATAAAATTTCGCAATTCTAAAAAAAAAAATTTTTTTTTTTCCAAAATAAGTAAGGGGGGAGTAAAGGATTTTTTTTGGGAAAAAAATATAAAAAAATTTATTTTCAAATACAAACTATATTTAAGTGCAGAATTAATCTACAAGTCAACCCATGAACAAAATGGTAAACATCATGAAAATCGGTTCAGTTTTGACAAAGTTATGGGGCTGTGAAATCTGGCAAGTATGGATTCGGGAACTTTACATGTCTAAATTTTTGTCAACTTTGGCATGATTTTTGACAGAAAAATCGACCCCCTCAGAATAACATTTAAAGTTGATTTTTATACTAATTTTGGTACCTGCTATCGATTTAAAATAAAATTTCGCAATTCTAAAAAAAAAAAATTTTTTTTTCCAAAATAAGTAAGGGGGGAGTAAAGGATTTTTTTTGGGAAAAAAATATAAAAAAATTTATTTTCAAATACGAACTATATTTAAGTGCAGAATTAATCTACAAGTCAACCCATGAACAAAATGGTAAACATCATGAAAATCGGTTCAGTTTTGACAAAGTTATGGGGCTGTGAAATCTGGCAAGTATGGATTCGGGAACTTCACATGTCTAAATTTTTGTAAATTTTGACATAATTTTCTATTCCCTATATCTTAGGAACGAGATTTCCATCTTCGACCTAAATAAAAACCTATTAAAAATACATGACTCATCAATTTAATTATCAAAATGACTCTGCCTGACTTTATGTTAAGGCTCTGACACAGAAGCCCATTTACTGAGCTCGTTAACCAGTAACATTATCCGGCTATAATCAAGCACATACAGACACATACACATGTATACCTGGCTATTATCTATTAGCTGCCATAAAAAGGGCTCATTTTGCATATGGGCCTCAAATTATGCAGAAATTTGCCAAACAAGTTGGACGAGATGACGGGCTCCCATTGGAGCTGTGCGTCTGTGTGGGAATACATGCCGTACTTATCTAATCATTCATATGCCAAATAAGATGACTGATTACGTCGCCACATGCAAGCTAGTAGCTTCTGTGTGTGTGTGTGTGTGTGTACATACATGAGCTGTGCCCGATAAGCAAGACAAATGTGCTGTGCGAAATCTATAAGCTGTATGCCTAATAGCGACATGCACATGTCATAAAACATACGCCCAAATGAGAAATGTTGCCAAGTCAGCAGCCGCAGCCGCAGCACATGCTGGGCCGGACAGGACAGAAGCATCGGCTACCAATCCCGGCTACAATTCGTAGACGTGGCAATATTTTTGCTGGCTTAGTTGAATCCGCACGCTGCATGCCAAAGATTGGCTGCCGTTGCTTTGGTTTATTCAATTTATTTTATAACATTTTCTAATGCATATTTTGCGCGCGTGCCTGAAAATGTTTTTCATTCCATGCGACTCCCACGGCATAAGGTTTGCGCTTGTAACATTTTTTTGTGCCGCTTCACCTGAACTTTTCTTTACCTCTCTCGCTCGCTCGCTCGCTTACTCTCCTTTGCCCTAATGTTGTTGAAAAGTTTTGTCCAACTATTTATCTAGTGCTGTGCATTTTCGCCGAGCCTGTGCAATTTTTTGCACTATGCCAACAATTTGTGTACCCTTGCAGTGGGTATTATAATCTTGTCATGCATTGTGTAACACAAAGTATAAATATTCGTGATCAGTCGAGTCAATATAGCGATGCCTGTCCGTCTATCTGCTTGTTAGTTTCTACCTTAGTTTTAAAGTTTTCTCAGAATTCCGCTAATGTACAGAAGAGTATATAATTTGCGGCGTTCAAATAACTCGCTGGTAGTTTTATTCCGACAAACTTGGCCTGACAAACATTTTGGTTACAGCTGCCAAGCCGGAATTCGGTTGCAACTGGTTTGGGATTTTGTACCCTTAAGTTGGCCTTTACTTGAGAACTTGTACTAGTACGTTTTGCCGTCTTTTTTGGATTGACTCATCAAAGGTCAAACGTTTGATTTTTAGCTTGCTTCAGTTAGTGTTTGCCCCTCGTTGCGTTGCGTTTCGCTTTCAATTTGCCAAGACGACAATTGCCTCAGGGCCTGGGACAGCTCTACGACTGAGCTGCCCGAGCTTGCTCATATGTGTGTTATTGTGTGCGTGCGTGTGTGTGTGTGTGTGTGCGCTTGCCATTATGTGACCATTTTCCGAGCTGCCATAAAGCCCGCTGGCCCGCTTTTGTCTGCTGCAGCATTGCGGCGGCTGCGCTGCTCACGATGAGGGGCAGGGGGGGGGGGGGCCTTTATGCCTTTTTAATATGGTCTTCCACCTCGACTACCTCGTTGCCATTGTCCGACTCTTTTGTTCGCCGCAGTGGCTGACCACATTTAGTCGACATTCGTTGTTCTCGTGGCTGTTGTTGTTGTTGGTGTCATTGTCTAACTAGGGCCTGGGGGATCACATTCTGTTCGCATCGAGAGAGTTCATAAGGTTCTTCCGGCGTTCATTGTTCACTAATTTTGTCACGTTTGCAGCTTTTTGTTAGCAATTTCCCAGCCATCTTTTACTTTTCCTTACACCCCCTTTGCCATTTTCCTTTCGTTTTTCTCTATTTCGTGGCGCTGCCTCCATTTGTCCGCCTAATCCTTAGCTAGTTGGCCGCCGTTGCATTTGATTGATTATCATTGTGACCTTAACTTTCTGGCCAGTGTCGTTCTTTCACTAATCATAAGCGGAATACCTGCCCAAAGCCGCAACGATGCAAAAAGTGCGAGCCATGCGGGTCATTTTTTAACAAAGCCCGTCGCCAGGTGGTGGCACGTGACTCGCACGCCTCTTGCCCCACTAAGTGTGCTGCATATTTTAGCGGCAACTTTTGGCCCCAACAGCAGTTTTTTTTTGTTTTTTTATAATGTTCTTCGCTGCTTCTGTCATGTGCTGCAAAATACTTTTAAGCGCATGTTTTGAATATTCCCGCAATATTTCGTTGTCTTGCAGCGAACACACACCGTGTTATATACCCTATTCCTAAAATATGCGTGAATGGGTAGTTTAAGCAAACGTATGTACCATTAAATATGTGTGAAAGCAGGACTTCTAATGTGGAAAGAATATACTACTTTATATATCGTTAATCATCGTATCATCGTATATCCTGGTTTCTATAAGGTGTATGCCAGAAACAGCGCTGCCTCTGCTTTAGCTGTGTACAGGGTATCTCCTTGTCACACAGGTTTAACGTTAAACATTCTTCTTTTTTTGATGGGAGTTCGCGGTATTTTAAGTAAGTTGACGTAGCTTATCTACATGCTTTCTACTGTCAGGTCGAGCCTTCCGTCAGCTCTGCTATATATTATATATACGAGTGTGAGGATGTATGCTTGTTTTAAATGTGTGTGTGTGTGTGTGTTAGCTTGTGTTTTTGCACAATTTTCCGCTGCTGTTTTGCCGTTAACTTAGGAGTATTACAACTTTGTGACATTGTTTGCTGTAAATGAAATAAAGGATTTACTGAAACAAAAGAGAACAAACTTTTTTTTTAATATAAATGAACTAAAAGTATCACATTTTAACTGAAATATAGGTTAAAAATTGCATCTTAATAAAATAAATTAATTGCAAATGCAAATAAAACTCAGAATATAAATATGGATGCTGTTCGATGAGCAAACGAAATTGAGTTTTGAATAACGCAAATGTTTCCTTGGCTATTCATAGTTTATATTCAATAAAACTGGAAAAGATTGCCAGAATCTTTAATAGGGTATTAAAGTTAGGCTGGCCCGCAACATTTGTCTTACTTCTTCTTGTGTGTTTCTTTCTTTTTTGATTTCGCTGTCGCGGTGCTTTACATCTTTTTAATGTTGAAAAGCTTTACTTACTTCCGCTGGCAGTGGCATCAGCAGTGGCAGTGGCAGTGGCAGTGGCAGCGGCAGCGGCAGGAAACGGAAGTTTAACTTTTGTGAACATTTTAGTGATTCGTGCGCAGACACTCGCCCGCTGCGGCACTAGGCTAGCAAATGGGATTGGCTCTGCCAGGGATTTGGACCACAGCTGTGGGCAGGCTGGAAGGCGGGCGGTTCCAACCTAAATACATAATAATGAAGTTTCTGTTTAACATGAACTTGTTAACGACACATGGCTCAAAGCTGCATCGAAGACTGCGGCAAAAAATCAAATATTTTTTAATGCACTGCCGACAGGTCGATGCTGCTTACCTCCGCCAAATACATTTATATATATATATATATGTATATGGTTGTGCGCTTTAATAGTTTTCAGGCAAAACATTTCGTAATCCTCACCTGCTGCTCTGAGCTGCTTATAACTTTGCGATGTGCAGCCCAGGCGCCTGGGCCTGCCAACGTTTGGCACCGTGCCCGTGCACTATCCCCATGGAATTGCCACGCCCACTCGCCGCTGGTGCTGGCCAAAAGTTAGAGAAGTCGAACCAAACGGGCAAACAAGCAAACTTTCAAAGTAGCAAACTGCCGGAGCTCGTTATTACTATTATTATTATTATTATTTCTGGCTTATTTAATGCGTGCAACGTTCGAGATGCAACCTACAGCGAGCTTTTGGGCGCACTACGTTCAACTTTTCAGCGTTTTTAACTTTTAAACAAAAGTAGTCGGCGATTCGGATTTCAACTGACGCTCATAGCGTGCTGCACGTCCGTAGCTTTTAACAGTTGCATGTTGCAACAGTCACGCCCCCTCTGACACACGCACCCACACCCAGCGGCCACACACAAACACATGCACATGGTGGAAATGCATTTTCAGTGGCCGTCAAGAAAGCAAGAGAAAGCAATTTCAGTTGAGTTTTATGAGCATTTGTTAGCCGGCTCGCGACTGGCCGTTCCATTTCCAGCGAGCTGTTTCAATTTGTATACACTTCAGCTCTACAGCTGCCGCCGCTCTACAGCTCCGCCCCCGTCTTCCTTTCCCGTTATGCTCAACTTTATCCTCGCATCTCTGACATCATGACATTGCAATGCCGTAAAAGCGTTATGGCAAATTGTTTTAAGCTGTGCGAAAATGCCATCAAAATCAGTTGACTATGCAAAGCAGCCAGTCTGCAGTTCCACGAGATTGCCAAGGGATGGGGAGTGGGCGGTCGTAAGGGAGCAATGTGTGTGGCCATTTGTTGCTGTTGGCATTGCATTTTATGGCTTGTGCTTGTCAGCCATTATTGTGGGCATCTCCTAAGCGTTTCCTTCGCTGTGGCTTTGACTTGAACTTTAGTGGCTCCCAAGGGAAACACGTCACCACTGGCCGCCCAGTGGTCGCCGCTCTGGTCAGCGAGGTCTGCCCCGGCCAGAAGCTGTAAGCAGACCTTCTGCAATATGCTGACGGCTTGCCACTGCTGCGGAAGCAGATGTTGCATATTGCGAGCTCGCTAAAGGGGACACTTGGTGCTTTATGGGGCGAGAGCGCAGAGGGGGGGGGGGGGGGGGGAATTCATTCAACAAGCCAAATACGAAAGCAGAGACTGGATAAGGTTATAAATGAGTTGCCGTTAACCAAAATGGAGTCATTTTCTAAAGCGATTGACAAACTATTGATAGCGTAGTTATGGAGAAGTTCCTTGAAGCTGTCACTGGGTTAATTTGTTAACAATTTGAGAAGCTTGAATAATGTTACCAAATAATAGGCTATTTATCAAAGGAAAGAACTCAAGTTATTTAAGGAAATATTGCGGTTAATTTTAGGGCTATTTGAATAAATATTGACTCTGTTGAATGCTATTTACTTCAAAAATTACAGGCAATTAATTTCGCATTTCATTTATTTTTTTTATTAATTAAAGCCTTTCTTAAAAAAATAAGCCGCTTTTCATGTTCAATGATATTCTCATTGTAAATGTAAGAATGAAATGCATTAATTAATTGCATTAATGAATATACATATATTTTTACTTATTTGTCCACTTAATTCTTGTTAATGAAATGCACTTCGGGTAAAAATAATAACCTTGATATGGCACAGACTGTTGTCTGTCGTAATTATTGTTTGACTGAAGTTCCCTCGCTTTCTTTTGCAACGCGTCAATTTAAATTGTACAAATTCTGCGCATCGGCCACAAAAGCCGCTGTGGCAAGCCAACTGCATGTGGCAGCGCCTGAAATGCCCCCGAGGCGGGCCCTTTGCCTTGGCTCAGCTCTCGGGTACCTTTTTTTTCACGCGATCCGCTCTTTGTTTGCGCTTTGTTTGTGTGGCCCCGGTACCCGCCCCAACGGACGCAACGTTCGCTCCCGGCGTGTGAATCCGCGCGGCTGCTGACACTTTGTAATAATACCCTGTCTGCAAGCGTTGCGAAAGGGGATATGTGCGGGCAGAGAGTGCGTAGAGATAGTTAAAAGACTGAATGCAAACCCAATTTAGATATCATATTATGAATATCAGCCCAAGTCTATATGGGAAGCAAAGTAAAGTAAAATACATACTGCCTGCCAAGTTGCTTACTGAGTATATAGGGTATCGTATAGTTCAAGCCGCTTGTCAACCACTTGAACTTTTTTTCACTTGCTTTTTGACGCTTCGCCGCTTGCCAAACGTCGCATGCATAATTTAATGCAAATAATGCACTTGTTTCGTTTCGTTTCGTCTCGTCTCGTTTCATTTCACTTCACGTGTTGCCTTAAACACACGCGTTGTGCGGCAGAAGGGGGCGTGGCTGCGGCGCATAAAGTGCACAACTCCATTTAGCATTAACTTGGCCGCCTTAGCCTCAGCTCCTCCGGCTTCTGCTTCTGCTGCTGCTGCTGCTGCTGCTGCTGCTGCTGTTGCTGTTGCTGCTGCCGCATTTATTTAGCATATTTCTTGGTTGTATTGCATTTCCGCCCCTGCCGCGCAGAGGGCGACGCGACGCGTTGGCATAAACTTAATTTCCTGTTTGTTGCTGGCGCCGCGTCGCTCGACTGCTCCATTTTTAATTCCTTTGCTTGACTCTGGCTCTGGCTGTGGCTCTGGCTTTGGCTCTGGCTCTGGCCCTGGCTGTGGCTCTGACTCTGGCGACGGCCTTTACAACTTGTAGCGCGTTTTGTCTTCGCTTTCTATTTAATTTCCCAGCCGAAAGCGCCCACGTACTTAGCGGCTGGCACTTGCCATTTGCGGTTGCGCTCTTACACAACACTGCAATTTCCATCAACAGTTGAGTTCCCTATTATTTCTATGTTTTTTCTTCATATTTTTTTTTTTGTTTTTTTTTTTTTTTTTTTTTGCTTTTTGACGCTTTCTTTAATGGTTAAAATTACCGCCCGCTGCCCTGCTGCTGCGGGGGTGCCGACGTTTTCTTTAGTTTGCGGCTGCCTCGTGAAAATTGTGTTGCAAATTTCCTAAGTGCCATCATTCAGCAGCCACTTTTCCTCTTTTGGCGCGTTGATGAGTGTTTTGTTGTTGTTTACCTCAGTGCCGAGTGGCTTGTGTTTGAGTGCTTTATTTTTGAATAATTTATTGTCTTCGTTTGTGGATGGGCGCCAAACGCGGCGTATACGCAATGTTAAAGAGGCTTAATCGACGGCATCGCTCATACGCCGTGTGTGTGCGGCAGGCAATTAAAAGCGAGTCAAACGATTACTTTGCGCTCGCAGTCGAGTTAATTAAACCGCGATATTTGCATATTTCGCATCTGGTGGCACTCACCCACCCAACCACCCGCCCAGCCGCCCATCCGCTGTATATGCTGCGCAAATGTGTTGCAAGGTTTATTGCTCAATTTCCCCCAAAAAGTTTGCCAACCTGCCGCTTCGCCCGGGTGTTCGGAAAGGGAAAGGGAAGGGGTGTTGGAGCTGTGGGCAACCGACGCACATCGAGTTAACATGCAACTTTAAGTTGCTTTCGCAAACTTGATCCGACGCCAGCACAGAAGGCACAGATAGCCCGCGGCGCGCTGTAAGCCCAGATAAACCGAGACAATGTTCAAACATTATCCGGCAACAACAAAGAAAGGGGGGGTGGATGGGCCGAGGGGCACGTGACGAGATTCTGACGTGCTTGCGATTTTTATTAACGCACTTTGCGTTCCAGATTTTGGCTAATAATAAAGTTATTTGCTTTCGGCCCACCTCGGGGCGGCGCCAGGCGTTGCCCGCTTTGTTTTTGTGCGGCGATAATAATTTATAAATTTAATATGGCTGCAACGGCGCTGGGGCCACCTTTTCAGCTGCTGTTGTGGTTGTTGCTGTTGCTGCTGCTGCTGCTGCTACTGCTGCTACTGCTGCAATGTCCACTGTGATTTACAGCTATGCCTGCAATGGTCTCCATGCCAGGAAGTGGGCGCCCCGAACGTGCGCCAAAATTTTGTCGTTGTCGACCGCTGCTAGCCGCAGCAAGGACATTTATATTTGCTCTCACATACCTATATTCCTCGTCGACCAAGCCAGGGTGTTTTATTTTATTTGTGCCATATACGAGTGTTAAAAGTTGATGGGTTCGCCTGATAATTGAGGCGTCAAAGTGTCGTCGTTTTCTTTTCTTTTTAAAAGTTGAAAGTACGAAGCAAACTTTAAAACTTAAATTGAGAGACGCAGAAACTAAAACTTTTCGCTTGCTTTTCCTTATAGAAAGTTGCACGCTGTCAAAAGAAAATTGATAAACTGATCAGCATTAAAAAATTTAATTTATTAAATACAATAGATATTTTAATTTAATGAGTTATTAATCTGGGCTAGACTTTTTAATTAAATTAATAAACTAACAAGTATTATAATAAACTCACGCAATTGTCTTCAGCACATTCGTACCGTAATCTGTGCCTCCACTGAAGGTTCCTTAAAACGCTGTTAAATCAAATTTCAAATGCAGCTCCTCTATATATCATATATAATATGATATCTCCAAGTCGAGCACTTCCCAATTTCACGTGTCCTGTAGACCAAAAGCTGTTGCTGTTCCCAGGCTTCTTGTGGTTGTTGTTTGCACATTGAAGGCCGCAATTACAAGGGTGTATAATGCGCTTCAATGTTTTAAGAATTTTGGTCTGTCTATGGGAGCCGGGCCGCATCGTTAAATAGGGCCAAAGAATTTTCGGTGTGTTTGTAAAAATTATTTCGTTATTTATTGTTCGCCCCGCTCGGTTTTTGTGTAAGCCCTTTTGGGCGCGTTTCAGCCATATTTATTTATTGCGAACTTATTTATGAGACACGAGGCCATTGGCAGTGACCTGTCGGGCTGGCGCTTTCAGCTATTCCTGGCATGCTGTGCGTGCTGTAGCTACTAATGAGAAAATTATTGAGCGCCGTCCCCAACTAATCCGTATTGACCACTTGAAGTGCACCCCAAAAATCCAGTGGTAATAAATTGATTTTGAGCACTGCTAACCAATTTCAATAGCCAATATCGCACCCCGACAAATAACCAAAGCCAATTTGCCGAGCGGAAGAGCCAGGAGCATCAACTGAGCCATTCGGCTAACCGCAAATGCTTTGCTACTTGTTCATTTACACTCCGCAAGCCCTGCCCCGTCCCGCCCCTAACTTCTATATTTGTTTTTAGCCAGCAACAGAAATTTATAGTAGAAAATTAAATACCACACGGACTGGCAGCTCACCCCCAATCCCCCACCCCGTTGGGCCACGGACGTCTGTTACAGTTTTAACACAATTTTTATTTCAGTTTATTTTCTGTGCTCTCTGGCACTCAGCATCCTGGAGCTGCTGCAGTTGCTGTTCCTTTGCCGTTCCACTTGCAGTTTAATTTGTGCATCGATATATTTTCTGAGTTGTCAGGATACGCAGCTAAAGCAAAGACACATACATATATATAAATGAATGTGCATGTGTGTCTGTGTGTGTGTGTGTGTGTGTGTGTGTGTGTATACACGACTGAACATTGTAATTGCTGTAGATGCAATAAATTCTATTTCTTGCCCTGCGATTGTCAGCCTGAAATATAGTTCAACTTTGTTCCTGGCATGCTTAAGGCCGCACGTAGGCCCTATGCTGTCTCTCAGGGCGTATACATAATGTAGTGTTTTATGATAATGCGATTTGACACAACCAGCTAAATGAGCTGCCATTCCGGTAATTAACATAAGAGCGAAACTTTCACTTCTCCGTTCATAATTTGCACTGTCTGTAACATCAATCAACTGGCCAGGCGAGCAAAGAACACTCTATTGCTTCTGCCAATGGCAGACCGCGCCGCGTCCTCGTCTCGTCTCCGCTTTGGCGTGCTTTGTGCCAACAATGAAACTTTTGAATCAATTCAAGTTGTCCAAAGTTAAATCCGCGCGCTCCAGCGCCAGCTTTGCACTCAATTAAGTGTGTTGCGGGATCAGGAGGGGGGGATCTGTGTGGGGGGCAGTGGCGGTGGCGCTGACGGTAGCTGTGCGTGTTGCAAGCACCAGCTAGGAAAAACAATTTTGTTGCTGCTTGGAAAAAGTGAAGCAAGCAAATCCACTTGAACGGCAAGTTAGTGCCAACAATTGCAGCAGCAGCAGCTGCCACATCAGAAGTTGCCACTTTCTTGGCACTGGCCACCCCAAGCGCCTCCCCCAAAACTACCTCTTCACCAGCATCCAATATACGTGAGCTGGCAAAGTTTTGGACCCTTGCCGACGCCACTCCGTGACTCGTTACTCGTTGCTCTTCGACTTCCGGCTGATTGACTTGCATTGAGTTGACTTAGCACAGCTTCTCTTTCTGCTAGGCTTACTTGAAGGATGCATCCTGCCTGGCAACGACGCCACTTGGCATCGGTTGCGTAAACTAATTTTCCATGTCGTCACTCGATTGTTTTAAAAGCCAAGTTTGCTGTTGTTGACTCAGCCCACACACAACCCCCCGCCCATACACACACACACACACACACACACACACACTCGTACACATATGTTCACAATCGCAGAGCTTGGTTTGGTCATAAAATATTTAAGCTTTTCTATTGGAGAGCCCATTCTTTGCGTAGTCGACAGACACTTTCCGCTCCATTGTTGCCGCTTAATGCAGTTTTTGTGTTAAGCCCAAAGCCTTCTTCTATTGACCTGAACTTTTCCGTAAACAAGTAAACAATTTGCTATTCCCATTAGTATAAGCTTCTCGCACAGTGCACAATCATTTTATCTCAAAATCTGCAAGTTTTCGATACGAAATATACAAATATTTATTTATAAATGAGAAAATCTGCGTTACATTGCTATTAAGAATTTATGGCTGATTTTAAGATTATCTATAAGTAAAGTAAATTAACATAAGAGCAAAAAATTACTTTTCTTTTTCGTCCTGTAACGTCCCACTGTTTGTTTGCTAATGGCTTAGAACAATACTTGGGAAAACTCTCATCTTTTACAATGAAAAAATTGATAGCATTTTATTTTATTATTTGCTTGCTCTTTTTCTTTATACCTGGCCCTGAAATTTCTCATGTTCTGTGGATTTGGCAACTTATCAAGCATTATTTATTGTATGCCTGTCTAAAAGGCTTTAAAACTTGTCAAATCCACATACATATGACATGTGTATATATGTATGTATATATATGTATGCGCATCGAATAAGTCCTGTGAATGGGGAAGAGTATCGAATTTACACACAAGTATATTAATATCTAGCACAATGTGAGTTGTCTGTCGTAACGCAAGCAATTGCAGTTTGCCTATCTGCGTGGGTGTGTGCATGTGTGTGTGGGGGTGTGTCTGTATCTCTTCGTACGATTATTTGCTCATTTGTATTTGTGAATGTGTGTCTGTGTCTGCCGCAGGCATTTCCGCAATGTATTTTGACTTGGGGCTTCTGTAAAATGATGGATAATGGCATTTAATGTGAGACGAATTGAACTCGCATTGAATTCCCAAATGCTTTCCATGAGTTCACCTCCCCACCCCCCCCCCCCTCGCCTGGTCGTGAGTCGTGTTTCTAGAATTGTGCCTTAAATTGTTACATCAATTAATTCACAAGTCATTGTCAGTTGTCGTGTGCATTATAAATGATTTGTGTGCGTGAGTAGCTCTTCATTAGCTGTCGCTCATGCCCTGGAGGCGTACGTTTATGGGTCAAATGTTGCGACCTCATTTGCGGCTAACCCCCCCTCCTTGTGTCCCCGCCCTGCTGCATATTGATTTCGTGTGTGGAGGGGCGAGCGAACACTTCAGACTATTTGCAGTGGTTTGATTTCATTGCGTCAAACGAGTGGTGACTGCCACGCCCCGCCCCGCCCCGCCCCGCCCCCACACAGCACGTTTAAAAATGCATGGGGCAAAGTTAAAGTGAGCCGCACACATTTACAAGAGGCCGTGGCAGCGAGAGGCGAGAGGCTGAGAAGTCACTTGCAGCGCTTTTATCAATTATCAATTAACCTAAATTTTAGCATCTACATTTTTGGCACCGACAGCGACAGGAGGCTGCCACGTTGTCGGAGCGCCGTGTGCCAGTTGAAGCAGAAATGTCGCAAGACAAAGTATCGTTCGAATGAGAGCTGACAGCTTTGGCTGCCTTCACGCCGGAAATGCCGTGGCAGCTGCACCAGCTGGCGGCCATGTGCGTCATTAGTGTGAAAGGCATCTTAATTTTTAATCGCGGTTAAGTCGTACACCTTGTTGGCCTTGTTCGTCGACGCTCCCGTCTAATCTCTGACCAGCTGCCTGCCGACCCTTGACAATAATCATTTTCATTACGCCGGAATGGCAACAGTTTCAGCCAGTTTTTGCGATGGCAACTGCTGTTGCATTGGCACTGCAGGATGTGTAGTTTCAATTTGATGTTGCTGCCACCCACCACCGCTTGGCTGCCAAATTCTAAAACAAACAACTGCAACGAGCGTTTTCAAGGCGACACATCTCGCCTGCAGCTCCCACTGGGCGTGCCCCGGGACAGCATTTTGCAGCTACTTTTATGTTCTGCACGGCGGGTGGTGTGCGGGCGCAGCGTCTTTAAGACGTGCACTTGCTCAAGTGGAAATGAATTGAACTCAGGCAGCGCCGCCAGAATCCAATCTCGTTCTCTTGTCAACTTAACCCCGGCTGCGACGTCAACGACGTTGCGCCAATTGTTGTCGTCTGTGTTTGTGCATTTGAGCCGCTTCTCATAGCTGGTGCCCATTGCCTGGTAGCTAGCTCGCTGCTGGCTTCGCTTTGTCATCAGCAGCGCATCGGCGGCAGCAGCCATTTGGCGACTAGGTCGCACAGTGGGGCAAATTGTGGTCGTCGGATAAGCTAGATGTATTCCATTCTGACGTTCTTTAAATGTGAGTTTTTGTTTTTATGCGATCTAATTCCGATTTTATCTTTTCATGAAAGTTTAAAGGAAATAAATTTCCGTTAACTGCTTTGTTTTTCACGTTTAAGATATTGGAAAATTCTCTGAAGTCATCGAAATTCAAAAGGAGAGTTTTAGCAGCAATATTTTTGTAAAGAGCATTGATTGGTAATTTACAAAAAAATGTTGGCAAAATTCTAATTCGAGTGAAAGTAGGTTTCTTTTATTTTTCCTCGCCTTAAGACCTTAACTCGTTCCAAGAATGTTGGCCGTAAGTCAAAACACAAAATTCCATACAATTAAAAACCATTCAAAAATTTGTTGTACATTTTCATTACAAGCCCTAATCAAAAATTAACAATAGAGCACATGTTTGTCGTTAATAAAAAAATAATAACTTTGGTATAAAATAAGCAGGGCCCGCTTAGCAAAGATGTCGTTAATAGAGACGGCCGTAAAGCGAGGTATGGATGTATTTATATTTTCAATTTCCTTATATGTCACATCACAGACTTAATTTTTAGTTGAGAACCACTGTGGCACGTTGTTTGTGCATAAGTCCGTTTAGCTGCTGATGCTGATTCTGCTGCTGCTGCTGCTGCTGCTGCTGCTGCTGCTCGATTTTTACTTTAAACAATGGCTTGAGCATTTCTGATTGTCAAATGTTTGCAGAGATAACATTTACTATTGTGGATTTGCAGTGAAGCGCAGGAGATGGCATTCTAACGATGGCGACGAGGCAAGTGCCGTAAGCGCTGCTCAGCCCCGCCTGGCTGCTGTCTGCGTCTTTGGGTGCAATACAATTGCCATCAACTGTCATCTACAGGCGTCTGGGTGCTCGACAGGAAGCATCAATTTGTAATGATCCTTTAAGTGCTTCTAGTGTCCTTTTGTGTGGCTTTCCTGTGCGGCAAATGTTTTTTTAATTGCTGCGAACAGTCAATAAAACGGCAATTAGTTAGCATTATGCTGCATACTTTTGGGCTTATAGCAGTTATCTCTAATAATAATAAATGTGTTCGATGTAATCGTTTATTATTCGATATTAGCAAACAATTAACATAAAGCTCAAAGTCAGTTGCAGCTTAATGGAAGAGATAAACATTTCAGATCTGATTAGTCTGTGGTTTTTCAGGAATTTAGGCAGAAGGCTATACAATTGGTGTCACTTATCATAATATTTATAAAGTTGAGCATAGCACAATAGTTCGTTAAAGCAGTGTACGTGTTTTATTTTTCAACGAGCTGATTGCAATCACATTTTCTGGTTTTCAATACAGGTAATTCCTACTAACAACCGTATAGACCAAACAAAATTAGTCAATGCATTGTAGCTCTAGCCGGTCTCCTATCGTTTTCGTTGAATTTTCAGTGCATTTTACGCTAATTGAAATCGCAATCGAATTACATGACTGGCCAGGCGCCTCGCCCGCTCTCCTCGTGTGCTCGTGGCAAGCATAAAAGCCAATGAAAATATAATCACATTTATGCAGTTTTTATGCCTGCAGTGTAAATATTTTTGTTGTAAACACGCGGCAGGCGAGGCACATGTCCTGTTGACGCCAGCCAACTGCCAGCAGCTGAGCTCTCATAACGCGCCGCACAACAGACAGACACACACACACATATACACACAGATGAGCGCAAGGACATTGGTAGCATGATGCATGTGCGCTGATGCGGCGACCATTCTGCGCATTCTGTGTATTGCAGTCGGTTAGCCAACCAGACAAACAGTCAGTCAGTCCGTCATTCTGTCGATCGTTCTCGCTTCTTTGGCCAGTTTTCGATTCCATTTCGAGTTCATTGAATTTGCGCTGATTTCTTTGCTTTTTGGTTGCTTTCATGCATATGAAAATTGCATTAAAAAAAAAATAATAGCATAAAATTTATGTTGTGCTGCCAATAGCCAAGTCTGGTTTGTGTGTGCATGTGTGTGTGTGTGTGTGTTAACAGGATGCGCATAAATGTATGAACTTATTTTTGATTTAATTGCGTTCGTTGTATGAACTGGCAGACGGGCTGCTGGCCCACGCGTCGTATACGTAATTTAATAGTTTTTCAATTGCTGCATAATTGGTTTTAGTTAATATTGACAAGCTCGCTGTTGCCCCAGCTGTTGCATTATTAATGGCCACAAAATGCGGCCTTTCCGGTTATGGCCAGTAAATTAATAGCCAACAATTCAACGGAAATACGCGCAAAGTTTTGTTGACAATTTTTACTTTGATAAATGATGACGCCATGTGCGTGTCTGTGTGTGTGTTTGTGTTTGTGTTTGTGTTTGTGTGTGCGTAAATGTCACGTTCTGACTATTAATAATGTGATTTTTCTTGTCTCTATTTTCAGTTCAACGAGCAAGCGCCAAAAACTACTAAAGGTAAATAACACCCTAACATCACACTACCCCTACCCTGGTACAGCGGCCGTCAACGTTCATTTATGGCCAGAGCGTGTTGATTTTGACAAGCTCAACATATCAGCGGCAAAAATCTATGCCCAGGCATGGCTGATTAGTCAAGCCATAAAGTTGCTTCAGAGCCAAAAACAGACCATAAGCCAGTGCCAAAGTGGAACTTTTAACGAAAACTGACAACCGCAATGACCAAAGTGTCATAAATCCATAACCGAGCGTCAACAACATCAACAAACATTTTGTTTGACCTACGACATGTGACTGGAACGACGCCACGCTCGGCGGCCAATAACCCTCAATAACCGCCGACCCGCTGGGATAAACAGTGCTAGACGACAGCTCTCATGTCAACCGCAGGCCGACGTATCGGACAGAATGGGACAGCACATATCACAGGGGGAATGAATGGGGTTGGGGGAGGCGGAGGGGGGGGTGGTGGTGAATAGGGGGCCGGGTATGAAAGATTGACTGTCCCTGTACTCTGACAACCACTCAACTCAGCTCAGCTCGACTCCACTCGACTCATCCATCCACCCACTCATCGCTTCGCGTCTGTCAGATAAAATGAAGTATTTGGCGAGTGTGTGTGTGTGTGTGTGCGAGACATGCGGAAAAACAAAATTCTTTTCAAACAGCAGCAGCTGCAGCGGCAGCTGTAATAACAACAAACGACAACAACAACTTTGTTTGTGTCTGTGTTCCAAATTTATCGATAACTCGCGGCTGCAAAAAACAATGGCGCATAAATTCATGAGCTCCCAAACCACCCGCGGTGCCAGCCATCAGTAATAATCATATATTAAATGTATAAATTTATATATATATACATGTACATATGTATTTTATATATATATATGTGAGGTCGCCATGAATTTTGCCATTTTTTGCGTAGCCGCATAACAACAGCATTGACAGTTAAATGAATAGCTCTGGTAGAGGGGGAAAATAGGCAAAAAGTCGGCTGACTTTGGTCCTGGCCTCTGACATATTTTGTTTATTTTTTGGAAAATTTATGCAAATCTCTTAAAGTAGTGCCGTCATCGGAAAAGTTGTTGCCGCAGTCTTTGACTAGTTTTGTTTGCGTTGTTGTTTTTAATATAATAAATATAATAAGATGCCAGGAAACAACTCCCCACTTCCCCCAAAACAAGGACAGACAATAGTTTCGTTGTAGTTGTTGTAGTTGTTGTTGTAGTTGTTGCTGTTGTTGTTGCTGTTGCTGTTGCTGTTGCTGTTGCTGATGCTGTTGACATGAAAACCATTGGTGGCGGTCTAAGGGCAGTTTTGTAATGTTTTTATGCTGCTACCAGGCTCTGACTCTGGAGCTTTGTGGTAGTTTTGCTGAATAGCTTCATATTTATGCAAAGTTATGCGGCTTAACAGATAAGTCGAAACTTTGCTCTGACAACGGTGCGACAGACTGAGACGGACGGGGCGGGGAGTTAAGGAACAGCAACTGGCACTAGGAGCAGACTTTGCAGTATATCAGAGCTTGATAAAATGCTATCGATACACATGTACGAACGTCGGTTGGATTAGGGCAAAAAGTTTGATTTGCATTGCGTCTGAAATTGCTTTAGGAAATTCCATTTTAAAGCTAGTCTCTGTGAAACTGCTATGGAAATATTCTGAAAATTCAACTTCCTTTTGAGCATGTACTCAAGTGCCCACTTTTAATTCTATATGACAAACTATATACTATGTGTATGCAGTATGTGGGGCAAACTTTCAACTTGTGCCACACTGCGTATACGCAACATAACACAAAGCAACACAAGCCCCAGGAGCGGGCGTGCGCCGGCAACAAAGCAAACTAAACTAACATCTACGGCTTCTGCTGCCACTTTAGTTAATGCCAAATTATATTAAAAACTTTTGGCTTTTGGCTCGCATTTTCATTATCTCGCCGAACAAAGGCAAAATATGAAAAATAGCTGCGTGCGAGCACTAGTTAAATGTAGTTACTGCAACAACAACTGCAACTGCTACTACAACTTGCAACATATTTGCATTGTGCCGCTTGTTGCTGCTTCTGCTGCTGCCCTTTGTGCCTTCATTCTGCTGGACTGGCATAGCTATCTTTGCCAAAGTATTAGTTGCCTCTGAACTTCATTTGCCACGGCGCCCAGCTCAGCTTGGCCAAGGCTCGATGTCTGCTTTGGTCCTGTTGCGGCTCGCTTGAAGCAACAACAAAAACGCGAAAAAAAAAAGAAAAAGGGAGGAGAAATAAACTGCAACGTGACACTTGGGCGTTCATTTAATGTGACCAAGCAGCAGCAGTAGCATTTTTGCCGCTCCTCGTCGCAGAGTGGGTAAATAAACAAAGGGAGTGACAGCAGCAGAGGACTTGACTGCTTGCCGCAGGCAGTGTCAACGGACAGCAGGTAGCGGCATTGATTTGCCCCTTCCCCAACTCCGGCTCCCCGCAGCGCTGAAAATACTTGAGCATCGTCTGCGTCTCTGCCCGCTCTGGACTGACCTCCTAAATTCGTTTAATGTTTAGTTAGGTCGCATCGCGTCGAGTTTGCGCTGCAGCGGTTGACAGGTTGCCCGTAGCTGGCCCCCTGCTGCCCCCTGCCCCTGCTCCTGCTCCCGTATTAATGGGCAAACTGAAGTGTACTAAATTATCATTTTTTCCCCGCTGTCTACGCGGAACGGCGCACATTTCTTTTAATGAGTTTCGGTCCTGCCGTTCAGCTTGAAGTGCGCTCGAAATATAATTATGAGACTTTGTTGTTGTTGGGGCGAGACTTTAAAATTTGACATCAATATGGTTATGGACATTTATTTAATAAACTTAAAAGCTATTAATCTTTAACCCTTAAGCCTAACAAAAGCGCGGCTGTTGCCTAGAAATTTAGCGAAGCAATAATTTATAGACATATTTTTGTAAATGTTGAAAGCTGTAGAAGGAATGAAATTAAAATGATTACAATGAGAAACGCAAAGAGAGAGACTCATTTATACTGTCATAAATTAAGATGACAATTTAATTAAGAGCAGAAGTCAAGGGCAAGTGAGCGCATTCCGCTAGGGAATCGTTTCAGAATTTAAATACGTATACGTGAAGAAAATATAAAGATTAAGTTTCTTCTGTTTTGAGAATTTTTTTTTTAATCTTTCGTATTAATTTTAATAAAAAATCACTTGAAATCTGTTTAAGAATTTCTACTAACAATAATTTTTGTAACCCGAGGGGAAAAACAGGCAAAGGCCAAAATTTAAATCGGATCAGCATTGGTGAAATTAAATCATTTATAAGCTTATGCATTTATCCCCATAAAAAAGGCTGCAAACGCATAATATTCTAATTATTCCTTATCTGTGTTTAACATTTGCGGAAATTGTAAAAAAAACTTCAATTTTAATTGCAATTTTAAGCCCCGAATGCAATTATATAATTTCAGCTATTAAAATACCGAAATGAAAAATGTTTTTATTTTTACTTATTTTTTTTGTTTGCGGAATGCATAAAAATTTTAATGGCTGTCCGAAAGTATGCAGTAGATGAGAGGAAGAGTGCATGCGGTCGCAGCGCTGCTGGCGTCGCTGTCACTGCAATGGCCGCCACGGCGTGACCTAATAAAAAAATTATGCCAAACGAAAGCGAAAAAGCGAACGGTAAATGGTAAACGGCAAATGGTAAATGGCTAAAGGACATAGAGGGGGCGGAGTAGCATGTTAATTTTACAGCTGGCAGCGGCTAGCGGAAACGTGAATGGGGTGCGGGATAGCCGCCTAATAGATGGGATGGGGTCCGTTCAATATGCACAGTCGGCCCTTATGAGATATTAAGTTGAAAAGTTAGCCACAAACTCGAGTTAAATTGAGCAAAATATTGCGGTCAATTTATAATAAACGAGTGGGGGGGCAGGGTTCAGTATTGGTTATTGGGGTCTCGGCCGGTGCATATTCAATATGGTCACAATGACCGAGCTGCATGCATGTGATATGCACATATATATATATATATGTATGTACATATATGGGTAGTTGCGAGTGCACAAGTATGTGTCGTAGGATGTGGCAGCACCATTATTCCAGCACTTACCGCACCGATGGCCAGTGTCAGGCAAGCTTAAACAAAAGGAAGTGGCCTGGCTGCTACTTTGTCAGTTTTCCTACTTGTTCGAGACGGTCGGAGAGAGGGTTCGCAACCATCCGGCTGGCTGACTGCGGATGTGCGGGTGTCCTTCCCCCCCCCCCCCCCGTCCCCCCTCTACTGGTGTCATTTGGCTGTCTCTCTGGTCGCACGCAAGTTTGCCATACTTTGGCAACGAGCTCGGCCCGAACTGCATTGCCCGCCCAATTTATAAGGTTAATATTATAAATGGAGGCCTCTGAACGGCCATTCGGCAACTACGTGCTTCGGCTGAACGAGCAGCCATTGAAAGTGCAAGTGGCAAGTTCTTGCTATTGGCAAATGACCCAATTTATGAGCTGCATTCCGGTTAGCAGAGGATAACATGGACGTGGCTTAATTCTTGAGATAGCTGACATTCGGCTTTCGATTTTTAATGAGCCACTGTTCAAAGGGTAAAGAGCAAGTACAAAAGGCAGCTTAAAGGATTTGCAATTGATTTTGCTTGAATAATTGGCATGTGAAATATCAAATTAAATTATATAGCATACCTCATGGGGCAAGCTTGATGCATTGATGCGTGATTGCATTCGCCATCAGCTGTGAAAATCTGCCAAATAAAACACTCCTGTTTATCCTTAACTCGTTCATTTGCATTTGTTTTGCACATTCAAAACTAAAACTTGCCATCACGTTATGCCGCTCAAATTAATTACGCATGAAATTGCAATTAATTGGTTTAAGAAGTTTGCCAAGTTTATTTTAAAGTTTCTGCTGCCCCCACAAAGTACGCAAAGAGCTTAAGCGCTTGGTTAAACAAAAACTCGCATCCTCGCAGAGGGTTAGGGACGGGGGATGGGGGATTGGGATTGGAATTGGGGTCCGGGTTGGGGGAGGCAGCAAAAGCAGCTGCAGCGACCGACGGCAAGTAAACAGATAAACGGCAACGAAATCTTGCGAAGCAAAAACATCAACAACCAGCAGGAACAAAAAGTGAAGACCAAGCGAGAGACAGAGAGAGAGAGAGCGAAAGAGAGACAGAGAACAGACGGGTTAAAAACAATGGCGCAGGCAACGGCAATAAAAATGGCGCACAAGTTCAACCACGTGGCACGTGGCACGTGAGTCCGAGGGCCAGAAAATGTTTATTTGGGTCTTGCGTATGTGTGTGAAAGTTTGTGTGCTAACGTGTGTGTGTGTGTGTGTATGTGTGTGTGTTGTAGGCCATGCTGCACAGCCAAAGCAAAAACAACAACAATGCACAAACACCAACTCGAGGGAGGACTGTCACAGTAACCTAGATAGATGCACAAATTTCACCCAAAATGTGCCACTTTCGCTTTGACCCAGAGCTGTGGCAACGAAGGGCGGCCAACCGGCTCTGCAGCGATGCGTTTGAGGGTCAATGTGTCGGTCGGCGGTGCAGCAGCAGCAGCAGCAGCAGCAGCTGAAAGCCATATAAGAAATCATGCTTGAAATATTATACTCGTATATTGCGGTTAAAGTGCGCAGCCCAAGGAGCTCAGTCAGCAGCTAAATTGCAGCCATGCGTCACACACACACACAGTGGCTATTGTGCTGCCTCTGTGTGTATGTGTGTTATACATGCAGCGTTGTCATGTCTACTGCCCGCCTCTAACAAATGGTTTGATTTTCAGCTTAAGCCAACAGACGGACGCGCCCTGTGCCGACCCGTGCCCAATCCGAGTCCCTGTCGTTGTCCACTGCCAAGTTAAACATGCCACCTTTGGGAAATTTTTTAAATGACACCAATTTATTTAGACGTTGGCCCCACGTATGTGTGCTTGTGTGCTTGTATGTGTGTGTGTGTATGGTTGTGTGTATGTGTGCTTGCGGTTAGCAAGGATTGCTGCAAGGCCTCAAAGTCAAATATTTAATTTGAGGCCGCCGTCGCGTTTGTTGACTTTCGGCTCGGCACCCAAAATGCCATGTCAAAGGCACGTGTTTACGCATAAATAACTTTCGTTTTTTGCCTTTGAACTCGAATTTGGTATTTGTATTTCGGCTAAAACTAAACTGTGAGCGAAAGCGATATTGAAGAGTCCCTAAAATATTTAACTGCATTCCTCCTGGCGCTTGCTTTAAATTAATGATCCGGGTCTTTTACCTTCCCGACGCCTATACTGTAATATAATTAATCTTAACTCAACTCCTGTAATCCGAATCAGTTGGCAGAACAGGTACTTAAAGCGTGGTCTTCACTTATTCAGGTAAACTTCTTGAGTCTAGTTCCTTATAACCAGATTACGGCTAAGGGAATCTAAAATTAATTATGTAAAGTGTGACCTAATCCAACAGCAAAAACGACCGACATATTAAAGGGTTTTAGGTTGGGCTCAAGCCCCCAATCGCCTACTCCGCGCTGACTTAACCTTTTTTGATGGCCTTATAAACGTGCTAAAAATAAACAATTTGCGTGGGCTCCTTTGGACCCATTGTTGTTCGTTTTTAGTATTGTTTTCTGGCATTTGCGTGTATTTTGTAAATTTCGCCGGGGCCGCCTCATGACACTTGACGTGTAAATATTTTATGTAATTTATGCCCAGAGGAAGGACCCTCTGATTTGGGGTTGGCAATTAGCAGGGCTTCGACTTTTTGTCCTTTTTCTTGGCATCCTTTTTTGGCTGGGCGTTCGCTTCCACTGATTAAGCACAACTGGAGGTTTATTAATATGTATTCAATGATTGGGGCAGGGCCTATGTGAAAAACAGTCCGCAAATCCTGTTGATTCAAGGCTTAGGCAGACTTTCGCCTAAGCTCTTGGTTATGATGAATAACCACGTATAGAAATGTTTTAATAAAGTTCGTCTTTAGTCAGGAAAAAAGCACTTCTAAATTCTGGTGTGACCCTCAGTAGAAGTACATTACTTCAGTAAGTTACTAATCTAGAATCTCCAAGATTAAAACTAATTCTTGAGAACAGAATTCAATTCGAAGGTTAAACAATTTTACTTTAATTTAATTTTTTAATTTTGACTCTATTCAATGCGTAATCATGAATGCATTCAAGTGCTGGATAATTCAACTATAAAATCCTAAAGGCAGTTCGCACAGTCATTCAATACGTACACAAGTGCTAGACGCCCTTTGCCCAAAATGTGGTCGCAGGCTAAGGTAAGCGTTAAAGGGCAATCCAATTATCTCACCTCTGGTGAAGTTTTTGGTCAGCTGCCTTTGACAGCACTTACGGCGTAACCTTTAACAAACTTTGCCAGCCCGAGCCAAAATGTCACGTGTTACTCCATAAAAGTGGCTCAGATGCCTCTGACCTGTCCATCTGTTGTATGTTACTCCCACTGCACGGCGCAGAGGTTGTCTGCCACATCACACAGAGTGCAGCTAAAGAGCTTTTCGCCCGCATCACTTCTTTGTTTTTTTTTTTTTAATTTTATTTTTTTTTTTTGTTTTTTTGGCCAGCCCCCGTTTTGGTCGCGCCAGCACTCAAATGAGTCAACAGTTTGTGGCCAACGGCGTTTGCCTCGGGTTTGAGTACGCTTTTTTATCATCGTGGGGGGATGGGTTGGGGTCGTGTGGGTGGCGGCAGCGCCTGCCCGATTGGCTTCCAGTGCGACGCGTTGCAGACGCGACTTGGCGCTTGGCTAAACTCCAATGCCAGCATCCAGCATGAAGCATGCAGCAAGTCGAGCTGAATTTATTGTTTTTGTTGTACGGAATTAAATAAAAATTGAATTATGTTTATATCCGCCAGTTGATGTTATTGCTGGCACCATAATAACGCGCATTGTGTGCGGTCTCTCTGTCACTCTCCTTTGTATTGTTTGTCTGACTGTCTGTCCGGATGACTCCATGTCGCTGTGGATCTGTCTGTGGCTGCGTTTCGCCAGTGCCCGCACTTGGAGTGTTTTTTCATTTTGCATAATAAATTGCATTTTCCATGCCAGTGAGTCTCGAGTCTCTCCCCCTCTCCCTCTCTCTCTCGTAGCCCCCCTCTGCTGTTTGTTTGGCTGGCAAATGCGATTCCCAGCTCCGATACCGAACTGGCATTTGCCACGTGCTTTATACTCTGCTCTTTTTACGGCATCTGTGCGCGCTGTTTTGCATTAATCTCATTTCATTGCCTTTGCTCTCTCTAACTTTTGGACGCCACCACCCGGCTAACCCTTTAAGGAGCTGCGGGTTGTGGCTGTAAATCTGGGCGCCTCCCTCCCACACGAGCTCCTCACACAGCTCCTCCTCCCCCACTGCTGTTTTCGCTTGCACGCGCTAAATCAATTTGCTCTTTAAGCCGAACATGCTGCCATTGAAGGCGCCGGCAACGAATAAAGCAGCTCACCTTTTCGCTGCGCACCTTTATAGCCTTCACGTCAACGTCGCGTCGCGTCGCTGGCAGCCAGATTCCAGCTACCCCGGCGCCCACCTGTCCGCTTGTCGCTCACTTTTCACGTGCATGTTGCGCCGTTAAATGATTTTCATGAGCTTAACGAAGTGGTTGTTCTTAGTCAACGCAGCCTCCACCTATCGAGACCTCAAAAACAACCTGCTGCAATCAGAGGAAGGCAAGCAACAGCGTTTTACGGCACAATAAAACGACGTTTGAATACCCTCTGCTTGTACACCTGCAGTTTTACGGTTATTTTGAAAATATGATTTATTTATATTAAACTAACTACTGTATAGAAACAACTATGTAATGCAATATATTGCACTTTCTTTGTATGTGTGTCCAAAAGGGTATTCAACCTGCGGCATTCCAAGGAGGCCTTTTTCTCTTCTGTAAAAGTAATAATCTTATTCAAAGAAATCCTGTTTGTGCGAAAGGAAATTCAAAGTGAAATTCGCAAGAAATTGATGGGAAATTCAAATATTATCTAATCAAATCCGTTAAATCGAAGTGAAAATGAAAACAGGCTGTATACTTTTAGCATAAAAGAACCACAAAAGAAAGCTGTGGCTCTCTCTCTAAAATCGGAAATATAAATTCCTAATTAAATTAGAAATGTAGCATATACTCATAAGTTACATATATATATTAACAAATTATTTAAATATACTTCTTGTATTAACTGTTTAAATTCAGCGGACGTCCTTTGTGGCACGCTGCCTAATATGTCCATTTACGCTTTAGGCACACAGAACCTTAGGATAGGGTGGCGTTTCTTATTCAAGTCGCTGATTTTGATGTCCTTTGAGTCCTTAACAGTCGGGCAACGACGTCGCAATGTTGAAAATGTTGTGTGCGTCCTTTCTGCCTGCCATTTTCCTAGCCTGCCTATCCGTGGCGGAAACAATAGATTTTTGAGTGTTGCCGCTTTGTTTTACAATTTTATTGCGCGAAATTTTCAGCAACAGTGTCGACAAAAAGCAACCCCAACAACAACAACAAAAATAACAGCAACGCCATAAAAAGCGAGTAGCTGCTTCAAAGAGTTGCCCTTTTAGTGCTGTGCGTGTGTGGGTGTGTGTGTGTGTGTGTGTGGGTTGAGGTTGGCGTTTGTGCCTCGTTTGATGCGCACATTTGAGCAATTTTTGTTGTGTGTTGTTTTTGTTTGTGGTGCGTGGCGCGTGCCAAAATTGGCTAAACGTGAGTGGCTTTCACTTCCAACTGGCTGGCCACCACGCATTTACGCAAATTCGTGGAGCATGTGTCGTGAATCATGGGGCAGGTCTGGGCACTTGAGCTTTGAAGTTTTGTTTAATCAGGCGAATTATGCGGCCCTAACGAGCATATTTTGGCTGCCGCTGCTGATTAACTTGGCCTGTTTGTTGTCTTGTTAGCAACTCAAATTTGCTGGCCCATGCAGAAACTTGCAGTTGAGCAAAACTCAAACAATGCCTGTCAACAACATGTTGCAGAACAAAAGGCGTCGGTCCATTGTGCTGCAGCTGGTGATGCTGATGCTGCTACTGCTGCAACAGCAACTGCTGGCAGGAACACGACTGCCAAGGGCCTATACGAGCTACCAACTGGCAAGCGGGCAAGCAAACAAGCTAACAGACAAACAAGCAGCGCACTAAAATCTGTATGAAAGCAGTTGACAAATGGCGTTTTGGTCATAATGCTGTCGCAGCTGGTGGCGCACAGTCCTGCCCAGACGTGTGCCCCGCCCACCCGGCGAGCCCCTTCGCCGGCAATGCCCAACACATGTTTGTGTCAGTCTCTGTGCATCAGCGGCAGACGCGCTGCCGTTCGCTCATAAAACTAAATTTCTAAACAATCTGCGTTTGGCAATCTTAGGGGCGCAGTCGCCGCCGCTGCTGGCGTCGCAGCTGACGTCGCTGCTGCGCAACTTTATTGAAATGTTTGGCAGTTTTTCGTGTCGTGCTCAATTTGTGTCACACTCATACACATACACACACTTATATGCTATTACATAGCTTGGCAATTTTGATTTTTGCAATTTTGCCATTGCATACTTTTTGGGGCCGCTGCAGCATGTAAAACAAAGTTTTTGATTATGGCACACACATGTGCCACATGCGGCAAGCGCACATGCATCTGCATAGGTGTGTGTGTGTGTGTGTGTGTGTGTGTGTGTGTGCGTGTTATATTGGCAATTCATTGATTTTTGATTGAATTTTAATTGAATCATAATTCAACATTTTAAATCGGAGAAGCAGATAGAAGCTCTGCCAGTGTGAAATTGCTAGCGAGGCATTCGAGCGTAAATAAAATAGCCAATGGCCATTCGGGCAATACGATTCGCATCAGACCGATGCCAAATCGATGATAAATAAAAGCTTGTTATAAGCAATAATCCAAAGCGAAGCAGCCAAACAAGTCGTTTGTAAAAATCTCTCAAGAACGCCTCAACGCGGCCGAGGCCCGTGGAAAGGATGTTGGGCTGAGCATGTGGGCGTGCCAATCGCTGTGGCAGAAATGGGCGCGTGCGAGATAAGCAAACAGCCAGCGGCTGAATACACATTTGCACATAATAGATATTGAGCTATAGCAATATATAGTATATATTTATATATATATATATATATGTGTGTGTGTGTGTGTGTGTGTGAGGGTAGGATGTTTTATTGTATTACAAGTGATTCGAAAGTATTTTTGAAGGACGCGTGCAGCAGATTAAACTAAATGTGGCCCAACACGCACCATTATAATAACATTTCTTTATTTGATGGCATCTAATGTACAGTGAAAATAACACTTAAGATTCAGGGGTTCAAGCCCCCAGGCTGGCACGTTTCTCCTATCTATGTACATATTGTATTCAACTTGGGTTAATAGTCTTCATTGTATTTTGATGTGTAGATTAATTTATTTATAAATACCCTGTAAACATAAAATGATGTTTGCTTTTATTTTTAAAACGAATTCCCTTTTAAATACATTAAATAAATAAAATTTGTCGAGAACACATTTGTGCTTTATTAAATAACTTTGATGCATGATTTAACATCATTTTGTTTGGGCATACAGAAGTTCCTCTGACCCAAAATATTTCATCACACAAAGAACTGTAGCTTAGCTTAAAAGCTTTGTACGGTTTTTTTTTTAGGGCTGCTGTATTTTTTTTTTTTTTTTTTTTTTTTTTGGCTTGCATAAGCTTCGTTTTCATATCAGGTTTTAGCCTTGTGTGTGTGCTCGACCTAAGTATTAATATTGGAACGGCCTTTAGTTCCCTACAGATGAAATGAAATACCTTTCATCCTGTAAAATCTTTAATTGATTAAATTTCAAAAATAAATTTTCAATAAAGTAAAAATGTATTTCTCAATAGCACTTAAAAAGTTTCGAGTATTTTGCTTCTACCTTATCCAAAAGTTGTTTCGTTGTCGCCGATTTTGTGGTTGGAAATAAAACACTGATGACAATGCGAAATTAACAACAACAGCGATAAGAAATCGGACAGCAATTATGCAAAGTCTGCAAAAGACAAAACCAAACGGCAATTAATTTAATGCGCCTCAATGGCCATATCAGAAAGAGAGAGAAGGGAGGGCGTCCGCAAATAGAAATAAAGCGAATCGCATGCCCAACAGTTCATCAGCGGAAAATAGTTGAATAGTTTCGAGCAGACAAACCGAGACTGAAACTGAAACCGATGGCAAATGGACAAACAAAAGTTTGCCATCTGCCAAATGGACAGGAATTTCGAAATTAAAGCAAAACAATGCCCAAAGATTAACAACAGATACTAGCACACAAACTAACGCTCGGACACACACACATGCGCGACAAAAACACCGTATAAAATTCGCTATTTTACGAGCAAGGGATAGTTTTCCTTTTTCTCATACCCTGCACGGCGCAAAGGGATGAGATGTGCGCTGGTGTTACCTTTAGAAAATTGCCAATTGTCAGAAGATCCTAAGACACTAGATCATATCAAATTCAGTTGTATTTAATTTATCTTTAATAAAAATGTATGTACAATTCGTAACAGGATGACTTCTAGTCGAGCACCGCTGCTTAGATAACTTTTGCCAGTTTGGTCTTTGTTTTGTTTGTTTCCATCTGAAAGGCAGTGAAATGAAATGTGCTACAAAACGTGGACCAAACGCTGATGGCAACGGCGACGATGACCATGGCAATGTCGAGGAAATCGTCGGCGGCGGCGGCGGCGGCGTCAGCAACGATTACAACGACAGCAAAAACAGCGCCAAACAAAAGCAATCTAAGGAAGTGTATCAGTGTGTGAGCGTGTGTGTGTGTGTGTGTGTCTGGTGTGTGCGCCGCTTTGTTGCATTAACGGAATTGAACGCCATGTCGGAAGCGAGGAAATGTTTGTGTTGTTTCAACGGAACTGTTATAAATATGTTTTGATATTTAAGCATTTCTCTGATTTCGGTCTGCCCTGTAGGCTGTGTGTGTGTGTGTGTGGGTGTGTGTTGTTATATGTGCTTGCTATCCTGGTGCAACATGCTTACGTACACGGTTGGGCATTATGTCACGAGCTGGAAAGTATGCGAAAGTGTATATGTAACAGCGTTATTATTTTCTGGTTTGATAATCTTATCAGTAAATTAGAAAATATTTAATTAGAAAAATAGTAAAATGATAACTATCATTTTTATATAATTATAATCGATGAACATAGGAAAAGGTGTCAAATGCTCATTTTATTTTATTTCAATTTGACTTGCGGCTACCATTAATATTTTTTTCAATATTGTGTTTAGTTACTTACATGTATATCATAGATATTATTTGGTTTTGGTTCTTACTCGATCTTGTTGTTTTTATATTACGTTACATGAATTCTTGAGAATCACGTAGAGAGGCATCTTGAAAACTATGCAATTTATAAAAGTATTTATGCAGTACTGTTAATGTTAGTGGTCATATATTAATTATATGAGAAATTTCTCCATATTATTTATCAGCTGTGTACTCAATTTAAATAATTGTTTTAAATAATTAAACTAGATGTAATCATAGACTCATTTAGTAACAGAAACCTGACCAGCATATTGTGCATGCAAATAAACATTTAGTGCGTAAACGGCTGATTGTGTATTCTGAGCGTGGACTTCTCACGGAGTGTGAGTAGAGTATGAGTACTCATACTCGATTACACGCTTGTGTTGATTGCCAACTGGGCAACGTAGGCATCTGTTTAGTGCTAGTGGGAGTTGCAGGCAGTGCTTGCAACACTTGCCGCAGCGACAACAACTTGAACTGCCGCGCACTTACACACACTCACAACTCGCAACTCACTATTCACACTACTCACTATTCATTTGCAGGCCAGCCATTAATACACACAGACACACATGTCTGTGTGTGTGTGTGTATATGTTTATGTTTGCTTGTGTAATAAGTGGGGGGCGTTGCAAATGGGATTGAGGCGTGTTGCGTAAATGAATAAGCCCAGTCGAGCAGAGGCTCAGCCCAGCGCCAGAGTCAGAGTTGGACGCGTGGCGGGCGAGTGCACTTGCCATGTGCGAGTGAATGCCAGCAGAATGTTGAGTGTGCTCGCCATGCATGCGTATGAGTAACGGTAAGCGCTGGGCGGGGCAGCGGCTGGGGCGGGGAGTGGAGAGTGGAGAGTGCGGCACTGTGGATAGCATCAAGTGCACACTGTGCGGTATTCCAAGTGTTTGATGTATTACAAAATATACGACACGCATACGCAACCACAGCTGCAATTACAATGCCAAGTGTTTAGATGGCTCCCACAACCCACTGGGAGTGAGAGAGAGAGAGAGACAGGGAGAGAGTGTTTGCGTAACTTCTCGCTCCACTGTTTGTTGTTATTTAATAATGCAAACATGTGCGCGACCCGCTGTTGTCTTTTGTTTTATTACATTAATAAACATAAAATTGGCATATTGTGTGCATATGTGTAGCCCACACACACACACACACACACACACACACCCGTTTGTATATAGAGACAGTCAATGTCTACTCGAGCTTCCGCTCTGCCCGCTGCCCCTATTGAATTGCCGTAAGTGGCCATTTATTTACATATTTGCGTTGAGCGGCGTCGCGTTTGCCAAGTACTCTTCAACCTTGCTGCTGCGGCTGTTGTTATTGCTGTTGTTGCTGTTGTTGTTTTATTGTTATTGTTTTGCCATACTGTGCGCTCTTGTTGCTGTTGTTGCTGTTGTTGCTGTTGTTACTGTTGTTACTGTCACTTTGCGTCATTTTGTGCAATTTATGAGTTTATTGAGCGCTTGTGCATAGAGCAAAATCTCTGGTCGAACTGCGTTTGCTTTGGCTGCCACTAATTGGCTCCACTCGTTAGCTGCGGCGGACTGGGAAAGAGAGAGATTGTGTATATATATTTAATGTAAGCAATTGTTTCTCTAGCTCTCGTTGTTTTGTTTAACTATTCGCAATGCCAGTGGAAGCTTTAATTGCAGCTCAATTTGCATAAACTTGGCACTACGCGAATCTCGCGGCCTCTGCTGCAGCTTCTGTGGCCCTTTTAATGGACGACGTGCGCCTAATTAACGTAGAACAGCAATGGAAATGTGTCGGCTGCTTTGCTCTGTCTCTCTCCTGCCACGCCCCTCTCTTTCGCCTGCCTCAATTTGCTGTTGTGTTGTTTGCATGTGTGCTAGTTTATGGCATTCTCTGTGTCTGTTTGCCTTAAGATAACATTTGGCATGGTGGGAGACTCAGAGAGAGAGAGAGAGGGAGGTGACAATCGCAGTTGTACAACGGTGCGTATGGTTAACTTTATTAGTGCAAATTATCTGACAACCGAAAATGCGAGGATGCGCAGCGAATAAGCGCATTATAGTCGCGACAGAAATGGGGGTGTGTGTGTGTGTGTGTCTGTTGTCAACTTAATTCGCTTAATTTATGGACTGTTTATGCACTGTGCGCCAGCTAAACCAAAATATGTGACAAAACAAGATAATACACTGCTATTTTATCTACTATCCAATCTCATTTGCTTGTTCAAACCGCAAACAAGTTCTCTCATTCAACAAATGACTGTTATGATGAGTAATTTGTGTAACTAACTTAAATGCATTCATTCATTCATTTATTCAGAATTCTCGGCATACAAATGAAGCGCAAAGCAGCAAGAAGAACAATTTCGTGTTGAAAAGCAACATTAAAAAATCATTTGCAAACGGAGACCCGGCTATCTATCTTTCTCCTTTCAGTCCACACTGGCTGCAATTCTTTTGGCACTTTTGCCAAAGTTCTTAATCAAAATAACTTAATGATTATATTTGCTTTCACCCGCTCGCAGTTTCTAATTTCGTGCACGTTTCGGTCTTTTCTTTGCAGCTGTGGCGATTTGAACCGCTGCTCGAACTTCTTTTGAGGCGCCTGGCAGAGCGCACTGGATAATTGAATCATAAACGGGCAGGGACGAACGTACGGACAAATCGGAGCCATAGCGGGAAATGTTAACAAAGCCAAGCAAATAATTGTTGTAGAACGCAAGGACCACGACAGCGCAGCGGGCAGCGGGCAGGAGGCTGAGAAATGACAGCCACGCTGCTTTAATTAAAGTCGAGCGCGCGGAGGAGGCGCGTGGAGGCGGTGCTGCCAACCGGCCAACAGACAGAGCAAGCGAACGAGCGACAGAGCGAGAGCGATAAAGAGAGAGAGAGAGAGAGAGAGAGAGAGGGGAATTGAAACGCAATGTGGCTGATGCCGCGGACTGTGCACAACAGAACAAAGTGGACGAAATTGCTTTTGGAACTGAACGAGCGTTTACCGGACAGCGCGAGCAGACATTCATTTTGATTACATTTACCTTTTACACTGCGCTACAAGAACTGACACGCAACTGAAAAATTAGCCAAAAAAGGAAAGGAGCCAAGAAGCCAAGGACCAACAGCCAACTACCAAATAAACGACGAGCCGCGCTGAGTTCGCGAGCAGGGCAAAGTTTTTGGCCGACAGCAGCAGCAACAACGGGCGAGCTGTTGAATTTAACGCATGAAATAGTCGCAAACAAGGCGCAGTAGTCAAAGCAGTGGGCGTGGCCGCAGTGCAGCAACTGAGTTTTGCATGCCTCGAGGCATTGAAAGTAGTTGCCGCCCATCAACAGCTACACATGAACACGCCGCTGTGACAAGACGGGCAGGAGCAGCAGCAGCAGCAGCAGCAGCAGCAGCAGGAGCGGAAGCCAACGGGCACATTTTCGTCAGCCAGCGTTGACGCAGCCAAGCGGAGTGTCAGCGTTAGCCCATCAACGCAACGTGGCAGTCCCGCAACGAATTGGCTTCATCACCCGCCCCCCCGCACTCACCCCGGACAGCGTTGGCCCACATCAGCAGCAACGGCTGCTGCACAGCAAGACGAAGAGGGAGCAACAGCGGCAACATCTCCTCGTCAGTGTCAGGCGGCAGTTGTCACTGCGGGCGTGCCACAGCATTTACCCATAAGACACCCACACAAAGCCGCCCGCAATCGTCGTCGCCCCGTTCCGAGCCGAACACGCAACCAGCAGCGATCCGATGAATCTGCTGTGCTGCTGTTGTTGCAGTAACATGGCACCAAACCAGCGCGTCACACGCAAATGGGAACTGTTTGCCGGACGCAATAAATTCTACTGCGATGGATTGCTAATGTCCGCACCGCACACGGGTGTCTTCTACTTGACGTGCATCCTGATTACTGGCACCAGTGCCCTCTTCTTTGCCTTCGAGTGAGTATCTGGTGCGCAATCCGCACTCTCGGCAGCAAATTTGTTGGTTTCGGTTGCCAGGCGTCCGTCTGTGCCCTCGTCCGCTTCTCATTTGCAACCGACTGTGGTTGCATTGTTTGCAAAATGAATACGTTGCTAATTAAGCATCGCCAGGATGCCTTGCCACGCCACACGCCCAGGCCTGACCCTGTGCTCATGCTCTGGTCTGCTTGGTTTCCAATTACGCCCACATTAATGGTCACTGAATGTCCGACTGTCTGTCTGGCTGTCTCTCAGTCGCCATGCCTCTGGACGTATCCAATGGCATGTAATTATTGCTGTGCAGTGTGGCGTATGCGTTATGCTTGGCCGGGCAAAGGATGTTTCGTGCATTTAGAAAAGGGTTTAAACTTTGCATGTTTTTTGGCTTGGTTTCTCTGCGGTCTATGCATTGCCCATCAAGAGATTGCAAATAATCGTAGCTTAGTTTTTGATTTGTCAATCTGTCGGATGCCATTCAAGTGCATTCAAAAACCAGTGAGAGTTAGTTACATTTTGCCTGCCACATCAAAGCAAACCCCAATTGCCAAGCTCTACGCTGAAGTTTAACTCAAATAAATCTCGTAGCGATACTAAACGCACTCAATCAATTTTTTTATTTGCCCAATGTCAATGATATATATTTTTAAAGTTTCTTTACAAAGCATATAGTACAACCAATTTTTAGCATATTTGTTGGCCCTGTATTAACTATTTTAATAAACAGTTCCATTTCAGATAACAGAAATTGGTTAATTTAGTGTCGAGCCTAGTGCTGTCTACATAATCAGCAGTGCTTTAGCATAGGCCTCAATGTTTGCCCGAAATTGTTGGCAACGTGATTGTGGAATTCGTATATGCACCCAACTAGCTGCTAAATAAATATTATATACTAAATAAATAGATTGTTATTGCTGCCACACGCGTTTAGCTTGATGCCACACACATATATTTAGTTGTACATGGCGTATACGCATTGCCTACACTGTTGCCTGTAGCCTGGCAAATAGCGTATACGTCACGTAGTGCAAATACAAATACAAACATGTAATCCCATAGAACGCAGCATGCAGTTAGTTTCTGTTCACATGTGGGAAGGTACATAATGATGCGATTTCCAACAGTGCGCGATTAGAAAAAATTATGCTCAACATTTTCTGCACGAATTCGTTTCAACAGCGCCAAGGAAATTGCATGTATGTAGGTGTAAATACACTCACTCACACACACACACACACACACACAGACACGCACACTCACATCCCAAACATAAAGCTAAGAAATTGGAGTACTCGGCTGGCTGCCATTGTTGTTGTTGCTACCGCCTTTAACTCGCAATCCAAATTTATGCGCTGTCGAAAAGCCAACGTCGGCAACTGCAACGTGGTCGCGTCGTCTGCACGGCACCATTTTTATACCCTCGCAGAGGGTATTTTCATTTTATTACCTAACATTACGCACTGAGTAGACATGACGATGACAATATGCTCCCAACATCGATCTTCTTAATCAGATAGCCCCCGTTGGAAGTTCGTACGTGAAAAAATAAAGTTTTATGTTGGGAACATTTTTATTTCTTGTGATACCCCAATCAAACTGAGCAATAAAAAGTTAGCTTTGCTTCTAATACATGAAATAACCAGCAAAATTTAATCGCTATATTATATAGCGGCTATAGGAACAATCATTGTGCAGTATATGACACCAAGGGTATTCAATCTTCGGCTCGACAAGAATAGCTGTTTTTTAACATTTTTTTCGGTCGGGATTTTTATGTTCATAGCTTACCTTATATTAGCGCACAGTCGAGCAGGCGAAGGCAACCTATGGGCATCACAATATCTTCTATGCTTTTAAGTGCTGATGCAATTGTTGGTGTTGTTGCAATTGCTGTGGCAGAGTCTGCTCCTACTCCCTGCACCTGCACCTGCACCTGCACCTGCAGCTGCACCTGCCCGTGGGCTATGGCCAAATTGTATTCCGTTCAACGCGCTCGCAATGCAAATCGCTAAAAGGTAGCACACACAATGCGATGCAGGCTTCCTTTTTATGTGCCATTGTCAGCGATTTGCCAGCTGAATGCGAGGAAAAACATTTTCTGAATGCTTTCCCGTTGTGGATGTGTGTGTGTTTGTGTGTGTTTGTGTGTGTGCATGTGTGCTTATGTAAAGTATGAGGTAGTAGGAGGGACGGACTGTTAGCCATTGTCATGACAAATGTATTTAACTATTTTCGGTTAGTTTTGCTGTCGCTCGCACATTCGACTGGCCCCAAAATGCAGCTGCAATTCAAAGCTGAGCTCTGGGGCTTGTCACACATTATTTTCATTATGCTCAGATCCCCTGGGCCCCTGTCAGCGCCGAGCCGAGCGTGTGTGTACGTGTATACGTGTGTGTGTGTATGTGTGTGCTGCTATTCACAAATCGTTGGCACGCATGGGCGGCATAATGTAACAATGCTGGGCAACAGCATCATTGTCGCTGCGCGTTCCTTAACCATTCCCGCTGGGTTACACATGCTTCGTGCCACAGTTGCCTTATTTTCGGCGCCTGGACGCCGCTCAACGGAATTCCCTTGTTGCATATTTGTGCGGGCGAGCGGCATTTGGGGCATTGCCAAAACTCCCTGGAGATATTTGCCTGCATCTTTGAGCAGGACAGCGTAACCCAATAAACGGCAGCGGTGCTTTAAGGTCGGCAACTTCATGAAAGTTGGGCCCACAACATATAACTGGGGCTCCTTACCGAATCCTTAAGGACAGCCTAGCTAAGCCCTGCTTCCTATAGTCTAGTATCACAGTAAACCTTTAGCCACAACCTTATATTTATATAAATATTTTATATTTAAATGTGTTTACAAACCAAAAAACAGGCGGGGGTAGAGAAGGTCATCTAATCTGTCTCCCAATATACTTTCTTCACTTCGTGAACGAGTACAACGTTTTCGAAGAAATGCAACTTGTGATCTAATGATATGAATTGTGAATTCCGATTCTCATAACTGAACAACTTAAATGCTTTAAGTTCCGACTCACGACTAAAGCAGTTTGATGGCACTTTAACCTCTTCCCAGTTTGTTGCATATTCTAATTATCTCTCTCTTTGCCCACCCGCGCTATATCTTATTACAGCTGCCCGTTTCTGGCGGAGCGCATCAATCCAGTTATACCCATTGTGGGAGCCGTTTTGTACTTCTTCACGATGAGCTCGCTGCTGCGCACAACTTTCACGGATCCTGGCGTCATACCGCGCGCCTCCAATGATGAGGCCGCCTATATTGAAAAGCAAATTGGTAAGTACCCCCCATTTCCACGGCCCCCTATCCCCCGCAACCCTTGCGCGCATTCGCTGCTTGTGTCCACTCAAAAAAGCGAATGTGAACAAGGTCGTTTTGCCTGTTGAATGGCTCATGACTTGCCACGCCCACAGACAAACACACACACCCGCACACACACACATGCATTTATTCATTTGTATATATTTGTTTTCACTTCATTAAGTTGGCGAGTGTTTGCGCGTCTGTGTGTGTGTGTGTGTGCCCCCACATAAAAAGTAATGAGCGTGTCCTGACATAGAAAGCTGAAAAAAATATGCATGAAAATCATCAAAGCAAACGCTCGTCGCTGCCTTTACCCTAATGAGTTGCTGTTGTTGTTGCTGCAAAATATTTAAAATGAGAAAACTTTTGCTCTTTCTCCCTTTTACTTGCATGTCAACAACGACTTTGTCGCCGTCGCCGTCGCTGATGCTGATGCTGATGCTGATGCTGATGCTGCATTTCCGTTTCTGTCGCAACGCGCACAACCGGTTCCGTTCGCGCAGAAGTGCCAAACTCGCTGAACAGCCCCACATACCGGCCGCCGCCCCGCACCAAGGAGGTGCTCGTCAAGGGGCAGACGGTCAAGCTGAAGTATTGCTTCACCTGCAAGATCTTTCGGCCGCCGCGCGCCTCGCACTGCAGCCTGTGCGATAATTGCGTGGATCGCTTCGATCACCACTGTCCCTGGGTAAGTAAATGGCCTCGCCGCTAATATGGGCTACAAGCACAACTTTCGCTTTTCGCTCTTGCCACGCCGACCGCCGGCGGCACTGACTTTAACCCAATTTCTGCGCCAACTGCTGAGGTTGCTGAGCAAGTAATTTCAGCAGCCGAACGCACAGCGCGTTCCTTCTGGCTGGAATGCTGCAATAGCTGCCCGACCACAGAGCCCAGCCGGAAAAACCACCCACCCAAACAAAATTCAAACAGCCGCCCCGTCGAGCACTACCCAATTTTAGCTCTCTATACCCTTGCAAAATTTCACGAAATCTGCTGCGCGTTGAAGGAGCCAATGTCGTCCCCAGAAATTATATATCTGTAAACTATAAAATGCAACTGCTTTCAAAATATATAAACCCAGCCGACTATATAGATATCTGTCCAAGTATAGATATACACTGCACTTCTGCAATATTTTCGCAAGGGTATTTAATCTGCGGCAACTTGGCGATAAATGTTTTTTTCATCGTTTTTTCTACATTTCACTGTCGCAGGCAGGAAAATGCGAATTCCCCGCGTGCGCCTAAAAGATGCAACAAGATGTGGCGGGTGGCGGTGCAAACAAACAAACCGCTACACACAAAGCACACCCACAGGCACACACACACACACACACACACACATTTTCATACTCATACTTAAGTAGCCGCACACTGATTCTTTAGTGTGTGTGAGTGCGAGTGTGTGTAAGGGGCATGTTGCATTAAGTGTAACGCGCTTTTTCAGTCAACATTGTCATCGTTGTTCTTATACCCTCTCTATTAAATAGTTTGATACTTATCTTTAGACCACTTCAGGCATCCGCTTTGTTATTCATTTTTATAATTAATTGCACAATCTATTAGTTTCATTAATTAAATCAGTGTTCTTTTGTGCAATGGAAGTGTGAAAGCCCCGCTGTGTCTTATCAAATATTGAACAATGAGTTAAAAAGTCCGTTGAATTTTTGACAATCAGCTAAAGTTAACTACAAAATAGAAAAATGTTTATAAAATGTTAAAAAGGTCGTTAACTTTAAAGAGAGAGAGGGAGAGAAAGAAAATTAATATTTTTAGTTTCTTCCGAGAACATAACAAATTTTAACCAATATAATGTGAGGACAACTATAAGCCCAAAGTTTTCATTGAATCAAGGTTTGTTTGGATCACTTTTGATAATAGTTTGAACCTTAAATTAACTAAGAACATATGAAAGCTCGGTTAACTGTATTATATAACTGAATGCAGGGTATCTCAGAAACGAGCCCCTGTAAAAGTTGTGATATTTTGTCGCTGCTTTCGTTGGCGCCACCACTGAAAAGTGGGTTTTGAATTTTTCATTTGCTGACGCTGTGGCAAAAGCGCTTCGTTCGTTCGGACGACCCGACCCACCCCAATCGGCCCCGCCCCATGCCCCCTGCCCCCTGGCCCCTGGCCATTGCCGCCCCGCCGGCTTGATTATGAGCTGTTGGAACTGCTGTCAGCGCTGAAGGTCGCAACGTGGCTCGTGCCTTTTGGGCCTTAAAGCAGCGGGCGGTGTTGCTAAAAATTGAGGCATTTCTCGCTGGTGCACGGCGCGTAATTTCATTTTGGCGCCAATTATATCGCATGGCCCATTACGAGCGTACGGCCTGGGCCATGAAAGGGCAATTAACCTTATTGTGTGGATGCGCATTATGCAGATTTTGAAAAAAGAATAAAAACGAAAAGAAAAGAAAAGAGAACGTTGAAATTGAAATTTTCGAAAAATTTGTTTCTTTGCAGGTGGGCAATTGCGTGGGCAAGCGAAATTATCGGTTCTTTTATTTGTTTCTAGTCTCATTGGCATTTTTAGCCGTATTTATATTCTCGTGCTCTGTGACGCATTTAGTTTTATGTGAGTATACACATTCGAGTATAACGTACAAATATCGATCAATAATCGTCTCATGTTTGTGCTAAAGTGATGAAAACGGAACAGGAGGTCTTCGAAGTAATAAAGAAGGCGCCCTTCACTGTGATTGTTGTGTTCATTTGTTTCTTCTCCATTTGGTCGGTAATTGGACTAGCTGGATTTCACACATATCTGACAACCAGCGATCAGACAACGAACGAGGATGTAAGTAGACGTATATATATAGTAAATGCAAAGAAATGTAAGTAAAGCATCGGAACGGAAATATAATTATCTATATACAAAGTTACCTCAGGGAATGTTTTACATAAAATAAATGAAACAAACTTTATTTTATATTTAAAATGCTAGTGAATGGAAACAGAAAATATATTGCAACATTTTGAATTTGTTTTAACTTATAAAAAAAGAAAAATAAAAACAGGTTCTTAGGTATTTTTAGTAATAAACTTAAATATATTTATGTAAACTCCTAACTTACCTCTCTCGTTGGCAGCTCAAGGGCTCGTTTTCTTCGAAGGGCGGGCCGCGCACTCAGAATCCCTATTCACGTGGCAACATATGCCTCAACTGCTGCCACATTCTGTGCGGCCCCATGACACCTTCGCTGATAGACAGGTAAATTAACGTTTGACAACCACACGAGTAGCTTAATTAATCCTTCGGTTCTCGCATCTAGGCGCGGCATCGCCACGGATGAGTACATCCAGCAGATGCACCATTCCAGTCCGCGGCACGTGCTGAGCGACGTGATCAGCGCCTCCCAAATGGTGACCACAGCGCAGCCCATGCTGGGCGGGATGGCGGCCATTGGCGGTGCCGGCGGTGGTGTCAGCATCGGTGGCGCCGGCGCCGAGCTAAAGCCGCGCTTCTATGACGAGGTAAGAGGCCAGAGCTGCACAGCACATCGAGCACGTCCAAAACTCTCCATCCAAGTCTAAATCTCAATCTAAATGTCTCGGCACCTGTGCTTGCTTATCAAATCTCTCTCAACATATATATATATATATATCTCTCTCTCTCTCGTACGATGAACTTCTGTGCACCTCATTTTGACGCTCTGTTCTTTCTACCTCTTCTTTTTTGATTTTTGGTCAATATTCATTTTGGTAACAACTCGTTAAATATATAAATATATATATATATATAAACACTTGCATATATATACAACAACTACAACAACAATCAACCACACATCACAACCACACCGACAACAATCAGTCCAATCCCTCCTCCTCGACGTTGGAGAGCAACGGGGTAGCCGCCGCAACGGGCGCCGCCGCCAACGGGCACGGCCACGGACTTGGCCACGGGAATGGGAACGGCTTCGACCGGCCGCCCAGCTACGATATGCTACAGAACGGTAAGTCCAAGTCGCGCAGGCAGCAGCATCAGCGCTGCTCGCTGCAGACACTGCTGCCCGCCAGTGCGCAGCAGCAGTTCAAAGCCAACAAACACAAACAACTCAAACACCAATCACACAACCAACAACAACAACAACTGCAACAACAACTACAACCACAACAACTGCAACCACAACAACAACAACAACAACAACAACAATCGCATCACAAGCAACAGCTTCTGGCCGCCGAACTGCAGCTGCATCTGCAGCAGGAGGCGCTCGCCAGCGGCCTGACCACGCCCCCATCCGTGCAGCGCTCGCCGGCGACCTCCTCGTACCGGCTCAATCTGAAGCGCTCGCTGCATCTGCCCCTGACGCCGTCGTACGATGCACGCAACTCGCCGCTGCCCCTGCTGCATCATCACGTGCACGCCCAGCAGACGACGGCCATCGGGAGCGTATCGGCATCGGGTGCCGCCAGCGCCAGTGCCAGCGTCGGCGTCGGCGTCAGCGGCGGGGGCGGGGGCGGCTCCTCGTCGTCGACGACAACAGCGCCCACCTCCGCCTCGCTGGCAACGGCGCCGGCGCTGGCGCCACGACGACCCTCGACGCTGCAGCTGCTGGGCAGCGCAGCGGTCTCGGCCAGCAACAGCACGGTGACCACAATACAGACATCGGCGCCGCAGCCGCCGGCGCCCAGCGACTTCAAGTACTACTCCCCACAGCGGCACACCGACTCCAACCTGGTCCACAAGTATCAGTTCCCGAAGGCGGCGCGCAGCATGCGCCGCCAATCCACGCAGTCGGTGGACTCGCAGAAGGTGAACATCGCCGGCTATCATCCGCTCCCGATGCGTACGCGCTACAAGCACCAGGAGGTGATGTTCGAGCTGAAGTCGCCGACCAATCGGCTGACCATTCGTGAGTGCGACTTTGGCGGTGGCGGCGAACCCTGCGACGACGATCAGTCGATCAAGGACAGCCAGATCTTTCGTGTTAGTAAACGAAATCTTTATATGAATCACCGATCGCCGTGGAAGGAGCGCGATCGCTACTCGAACCTGTACGAGTACTCGTTCAACATCGATCTCAACTCGATTATCGAGGATGCCGCGGGCAGCGACTCGTCCTAGTACGCAGCTCGCAGCTCCCAAGCAAACACTGCCGCCGGCGGCTGTGACCGCCGTCCGGTCGCAGTCGCCACTGACTACATTGATTGGTTGTTAAACGCTGTACGCTCTAAGGGATGGCCCCGCGCTGGGCTCTTGGCAGTCTGCCTCCGATTCCTACTGCTGCCAGGCTCCGGCTAGGTATGCTGTTCAGGCTACGAACAAAACGTTAGGCCGTAACGGACGGATTTTTGCAAGAGATACAAACTTTTTTGAAATTGAAAATTATTGAATTGCTATATAGAGTCTGATGACATGCGTATATATACGCATATATATATATACATATATGTGTATACCTCTTTTTGGTTATTACCCAACACTGGCTTTGGCAATTTCACAATTGGCTTCCGTGACGCGCTTTTTAAGCTAGATTTTCCGTAGTGCTAGTTGGAATTGAATTTTATTATTTTGCACGCGTAGTCGCAGCTCAGATGTCGCGTTTTTCATTTTCTACTATTATTTCTGTGAGTGTGTGTGTGTTTTCTTTTTGTTTTTGGAAATTTTGGACACCCAGCAACCAAGCAACCAACAACCCCCCACCCCCCGTTGTACTAACTCGTAGAACCCCCCGACCCAGACCCAAAAACCCCTGGAAAATACAACTTGGTTCATACAAACTTTTGCGTTTATGTAGCACCTATATATCCTAGGCGAGCCACGCTGCCGCACCGCATCCGCACCGCTCCGGAGCCGCGGAGCGCCAGTGTGGCCATATATTTTCAGTTGTCGCAGCAATTACAACACAAATACTTACACACTTAAATGTTGAAAGTCCATATCCCGACGCCGCCACCTCCAATAGTAAATAAATTAAACCAAAAACGAAAAACTAAAACCAAAACTATATAAGAGCAATGCATTTTGAAGATACTTGCATGTTGAACTCGGTTCGTAGTCGATTGAGATTTTAATTTATTGAAAATAAATATATAGTATATATGAAGAGCCCTCGAATTGTGGCAGTCACTTGTGCAATTTAGTTGAAATTTAATTTTTAAGGTTTCAATTAAGTAAATTCAAAGAAAACGCAAGAGCAACAACTTAGCAAACATTTACTAAAAATAGCCAAACAACTGCCATTTATCGAACAAAAACGCATTTTGTTGAAAGTATTTTCATTTGTTTTTACAACGAATACAAGAAATAACAAACTAATCTCTTTGGAAATTCAATAAGAATTTGATATGCGTAGTATTGTATAACAATTTTATTAGATCTGTAATTTAAAAATGAAAAAACGAGACGAAAAAACTCTAGTCGAAACCAACTTATAAATATTGGATAATTATTAGGACTAATAAATTGCCAAGTGACTGCAAATATGTCATAAAACATATGTTAAAACTGAGAGACAAATATTTATACATAACTTAGTTGTAAATGTTAATGAGAGAGCAAAACCCTGGCATACGGACGCAACAGCTTCGAATTTCTTACATTCAAGCTGCTTTGGTTCTGTGGCCAGTGGGGTAGCTTGGATTTTAAGTGAAAAGATTAAATAGAACAATAAGTCAGCTTACTGTAAACAGGACGGCGCATTAGCAGCTCGTGCCCAGTCTTAAAGGCTATTAATGTTACGCATTAACAATATATTATATATTATATATACATAAATGAGTTCCTTTTAGCAATGGAAGAGTTATAAATGTATACATACGTATGTTGAATATGTTCAGATCACGCGTGTTGAATAATACATATAGAATATATATATATACATAAACTTACGTGTGTGCTTATGTATGTTATAATAAACTGCTGACACACATACATGCATACATTACACACATACAAACATAATTATATAATTATACTTAAATGTTGGGCAATAAATGTACTCTAGCGTATCTATGAAACCAAATGAAATGTTAACGAATTACACACCAAACAGAACCATTAACACACACACACACACACACACACACACACACACACACACACACGCACACACACACAATGACCACGTGTGTACACACCTATCAGAGATTGTTAACTTTGTGTGCGCACTGTACATACTCACATGCCTGCAAACATTTTCTTTATCCCAGTTGGCAGGAAATCACCTTAGATGCATTGGTGTCGCCTTTTTAAATCCTAAAGCGATAGCATTTAACCAACCAGACCAAAGGGCCAAGAAATGTTTGTAACTATTGAAAATGCATCTCACGAAACTGTTTCGCCGACCTAACGAGTATTTGCGATAGCATTTAGACCAAAAAGAGCTTTTTGACCTATAACTTTAGTAACTATCGTAAATGCAGGATCCTATCCACGATAACTGCTCTACATTTCCTATAAGATTCGGCAAAGTTTAACGATAAAAGACAGAAAAGCGATAGAAAAGCGATATTTCCGGCGATGCCTGCTGACAGGAAAAAAAATGTTTGCAAGGATAAAACGTGTATGCTACTAAAGTGAAGATCACACATGCACACACAAACACAAACACAAACACAAACACAAACACACACACACACATACACAGTGGCAACTGTACTTTAGTGGCCAATCAAAGTGGACGCCATTTAATAAAGTTTGCGCGCTTCTTCTTCCTCCACTCCGCTGCCAATCGCCGCCATATTTGAGTTTCCATTTAGCGTGATATCATTTCGCATGAGTTTCAAAATACAGGCGCGCCTCACAAGCAGACCAAGCACCACCCACCCTTCTACACCCGACAGCCAGAATACCCAACAAACGATTGCAACTACATGATTTTCTCTTGGTTATGCACATACACACACTCATACACTAATGCCAAACTCTTTTTTATGTCTTTCAATACAACTTGTGACAATGGAACAAAAAAAAAAAAACAAACATAAACCTTTTTGTGTCTCGATATTTATCAACTCAAACAAAAATAATAACAAATTGCAAACCAATCAAAATTGCAACAAAAACTAAATGCAATTGAGTGAAAGCTTTCGAGGGCCGCTTTAATCTAGAGTAAATCGTAAATGCCTCATATATGCCTCAATTGGGTGAGTTGCCTCCACAAAAGTAAATCAAAAAAAATATATATAAACATTTTCTGTTGTACTTTATGTAATGGTGAAAACAAAAAAAAAAGATATCCAAGTATTTTAACAAAGCTTACGACATTTTTTTCAAGAGCAAAGATTTCTTAATGTATACCAATCCAATCCGATATATGTACGTTGCTTTTTTCATTTTGTATAGCCTAATTAGCTAAAGTGACTAGTAAACAAGCGTTCGAATACCCTGTACAATATCATTTAAAAGCTGCCTTTTGTTGCTTAGCCTTGTTTTACCAAAACCCCAAATCACAAGAATTGTTTATGATTTGCTTTAAAATCGAAACAAAAACAAACCCCAACAATTCACATATATCGTATTCACACAAATCTATATACAAGCCCCAACACCCAAACGATTTTTCATTGTACATTCTTTAGCAATAAATTTTTTTGTTTTATATATGTATTTTGAATATTGGCAAATTGAAATTTCTATAACTAATTGTATACGCAAAATTGTTGAAGCATGCTTTGAATTGTTTCATCTATTTCGAATTGGCACCACATACAATATTCATTTGGAGTTCGAAAACCAAAAAATAAAATAAAATAATATAAACGAACACAAATCATAGCTCATGAATTTATAGTTTATCATTGCCATTGGCTATTTATTGATTTAAGTGGTTATCAAATTGAATTATGTATTATTAATTATGTTAATTATATTAATACCCAGCTGACCAGCAAGGAGTGCGGTTCGACGTGGGATCTGACTAATTCCTATATATAATTTAATTAGTTTGAGTTGTTTTGTGCATTGGTTTTATATAGTATTTAATTTTTCATTTGCCGCCTTTTCAGCATTTACAATTGTTTGCATATTAAAATAGTTTGTTAAACCAGCAGCTAACCAGAAAATAGAAAAAAAAAAAAAAATAATTAAAACACCAACAACCACGCCCACAGAGTACACTAGCGAACACTACTCTAAAAATTAAAATACGAATTTTTAATTAGTTGTCAAATTTGCAAATTTGTTGTAATGAGAGTTTTAACATTTTAAATGTTTCACATTAATTATGTATGCAATTTGTATAAAAGAGAAAAAGGAAACACAAAAATGATTTTCCACTAACACATCGACATCTCGTTCGCAGGTAATTCCAATAGTCTAGCCCAGCTCGTTGACAACGAGATCCCATTGGCCCAAATGGACATGCCGGCGTACACGCAGCAGACGGCGACGCAGACGCGTCAGTTCCGGCACCACAAGCAGCGCAAGCTGTCCAATGGCGCCTCAGCAGTTGCGGATTTGGCATATGAAAACCAATTGGCCGCAGCCGGCAGCGAGGATGAGCTGGACAATGCCGATGTCGTTGTGGTGGGTGGCACAGAGGTCGTTGCTGCGGTGGCAGCCATTGCGGCCACCAGCAAGGCGCGTGAAATGCGCAACCGCAACCGCAGCGGCAGCTACAGCAATCTGTTCGACGTGGACTTTGACGCAGCGCTGGTCACAGCGCCCCACGGCGAAACCCACAAGCCCTCTGCGGGCGCCGCACTGCTGGCGGCCGCCATCAGCGGCGACCAGCATGCCCTTGCCAAGTCCGTCTCCCAGACGGAGAACATGTACAGCAATGTGCCGCAGGTGGCCGTCTCCCCGGCCACAGATGCCGCACTACACGTATACTCGAACATCATCGACGAACAGGCTCAGCAGCAGCGACAGCACAGCGAACAGCTGCAGGCCACCGCTGTGCTGTCGTCGACGCTGCTCAGCGACGATCTCGACCTGGACGATCCAGTGAGCGCCTCGTTTGTGGGCGGCGGCCATGGGCATGGCCATCGCAAGTCTGGTGCCGATGGCGCCGAGCAGGCCAAGTCAGCAGATCGGCTGCGCATGCTCCACGACACGACAATGATTGATACGGCGCTCGATCTCGACAGCTTGGATGGCTCCAGCATGGGCAACAGCTCGCAGTCGTGCTTGGTCAAAACGGCCAAGACGACGGCCAATTCCACTGGCGCGGCCATTGTCTAAACTCAGCTTCGGGCATTAGTCGCGCACACCCTGTAAATAGCCAAGTATTTACCTTTGTGCTTCAGCTTTTTAATTAGGCGTTAAACAAGGCGATCATCGCAGCAGCCGGAGAGAGTATTACTAAACCTAATACTTGATCTGTCCATCTTTATTTTTAAGTTTTAATTTGATTGTGCGGACACTTTAAAAAAAAAAAGCAACCTATCAAGAAGCAACTAAAATATTACCTTAAGGCGTTACGCATTCATAAATATATAAATAAATATACATACAGTTAAAAAAAGATAACAATTAAAGCATACGAGTACATATACATATACAAAGCAAAACAAAACAACTTGGTGAACAATGTTAACAATTCAAATGCATTAAAAATGAATGAATAAATCCATACTATATTATTAACTGAAACTGTTTATACAATACACGCGCATTCATGTAAAGCAAACGTATATATATAGTGCATATTTATGTATACATACAGACATACATATATACATACATACGTTGTATATGGTTAGTTATATAGAATATTTTTTTTGTATATTTAAGTTTTTACAAATGGCAACGACGAGCGTGTTTTCCGTTCTTCAGAGTTTATTACGATTGTCTGTAATAGCAACAACAAATACAAACGGAAAATTCCATGCAATATATTTGTATGTAAATCATGTTAAAACAAATATAATAAATATAATAAAAAATTTAATAAATCAAGTACACCACGAGAAATGTTAACAACTTAGGAGACAAACAACAGATTGACGTATTAAATGTTTATTTACATAATATACTATACTATGTAATTCAAATTAAGAGTATGTGCGTGGTGTACAATGTTATCTGAACATATAAATCGTGGTAAGGAATTTGACAAAATGTTAAAAAAAAGAGTATGTTATGCGAAACTAACGAACTACAATTATACAAAGAATACAATTTATAAATAGAAAACATAAAAATTCATTGAGTTTTTATTGGGCATTCGGGCTGAAGTTTAAGTTATTATAAAGCTTAGAAATTTCAACGAATTTTGAAAAGTTTTAAAATTGGAATCAACCCAGAGGAAACCCTATAACCAGGACGGCGGACCATGAAAATTTGTTCACTTTTTTATCATACATGTTGGACATCCATTACGATTAGTTGCTATGAATTTAAAAACTTTACATTCTATAATTTTGCCACAAATTTAGACAAATGATTTCGTTGTTACAGTTTGTTTAATGTTTAGATTTTATTATTAAAAAATTAGTCGACATATTACATGGATATTATTGATCAATCAATACGTAAACAAATATGCATATGCCTTAAATGGTATACAGTGTGCATTTTCTCATGAAGACATTTGCAAGTACATTACAAAAATAGTTATATTTTTGCTGTCTTTTCATTAAATTACTATGTTGTGTTTTTGCAGCTTTGGAAAATAAATTTCTACATTTATAATATTTATCAGCAGTCAATTCTCAAAATATGCTGACCTTTAATTTAATATGGTTTCACAAGCTATAATTTATATTCGATGCAAAGAAAATTGTTGGAGGAATTTGTAAATATTTACATAAATATTAGAAGACATTAATCATTTAATCATTTAGAAACTGTCAAGAATTTCGGATCGGAATATTGTAAATTTACATAACTAACGTATTCGCTACACTTTCGCACTTTAAACCGTCAAATAGGTAAAAAGCGCCATAAAAAGTAGCTTACACTTTTGAGAAAGTTAATGACAAACCAAAAATCATATTCGAATTACCAATAATGTTCATGGAGCGTGAGCAATTTAGCAAGTATTAGCATAAGATTAGAGATAAGCGCTTGCACTCCGCATCAGCCGTGGAATCCAAGTGTTATTTTTACAATTAAATAAAAAGGCAAAACATTTGCTTAAATGTAACTCCTCTTCTTCCAACTCCCTCCATATGTATATCTGTGTCACGGTGTGCGCACGACAGCAGTTGCAGTAGCAGTAGCAGTAGCAGTTGCGGTTGCAGTTGCAGCAATTTATCGCCGGTAACGGCCCAAATACGCCTTGCAGTTGGGGCACGTGTGGTGCACGTCCATGCAGTCATCAATGCAACAAGGTATCAAGCAACAGCCCAGCCAGCAACTTCAATTAAAAAGAACCATTTTCGGTCAGATACGTCAGAGATATATTAGAAATTGCCACTGTACGCTTACCCAAGCAATGCAATTACAAAACCGGACAAATAGGCAATCATGCCTGGCTCCGTGCGTGTCGTTGACTCAATCTCCGCATGACACGAGGGACATATCATGTGTGTCGAGGTCCGACCAATGGGCACCACTGTGGTCAATATATTTGTGCCCACGGTGGCAGGTGCAACCACTGGCGTATACGGACCCACTGGCTTCACCCCGCCCACTGCCTCGAGGTACGATGGAGGCGCCGATGGCGGTGGAACGTATGTGAACGGTGGCGCATTGCCCGTGGATTTGCTCATGTTTCTATGTGCAGAAATTTCCTTAAATGCACGTGGTTAAAAAAGCTGCAAGAAAAAACAATAACGATCAATTATCAATCAAGAAACAATTAGCAACCTACGAAAATCCCTAACTAACAGAAGATTAGGTAAAAATAGAACAGCCCAATGTCGATGATTCATGCCCAGCGAAAGAGCACGGCCCACGAACTTTTGGGTCTCGCATTTCGAAATACTATGTACGCCAAACTTCAACAGAGAGCAAGGCCAATATTTTGTACTGAGAAGCATCGTTCACGTCTCTTAGAATAGTGCGTATGGATGATAGATAGATATTTTCTAGAGCTTAAAGAAAAGCATGCAAAAGCAACGAGAGCTATTCACATTTAAGGGTTTCTATTCATTTAAAACTATTTGTCAAGAAGCGTATAAATAAGGGTACATATATATTCATTATGTTCTAATTGAGCGCTTTTCATCGGGCTTAAGGCAATTCATGTGACAATTTTAATTGAAATTTTCATTGAAGCCAGACAATGTAAATGGGCAGACATACAGACTCAGATATATACATATCTATATGAGTATATATAAGTTTGCTTGTTGTGCCGATACTACATCAATTAGCCACATCGTCGAGCTTGCTTGTTGCGCTGATAAGCTAAACACACGCACACATACAAATGAGCACAAGATGTACTTCATATTGATAATTACGTACGTGAAACCAACATATGCACTTGGCTACTGCACCCAAGTAATCAATGTGAACGCCAAACTCTGATGGGAAGTTGACAACAACAGCATAGCAGCAACATCGAGCTAAACTCGGCGGCGGGAATGCAGCTTTCCCCCACCCAAAACGGGCACAAGTGCGCACAGAAACCGAGTGGCAACCGCAACCGGAAGTATTGTGATCTCGGACTAAGGAGAACCATGACAACAACTGCCAGTGACAACTGGGCGTACTAACAAAATGGAAATCCAATCAACTATCTGATTACTGGTGGGCGATTTAAGGGTATTGCAACTCGCAGTAAGCAGCACGACATGGCCAAAACGAGCCCACGTCAACCACAAAGCCGATTCGATTCATAAAACGTGTTAATGTCATTAGCAGAATTTTACAATTTCGCAATTTCAGTTAAATTGCGTTTGATTTTGATTACTTTAGCTTCTGTTGTTGGCTCTAAATTAACCCATATTATAAATTAAGGCCAGACATCACGCTAGCAGCTTATATTTAAAGATTCTGACAAGAGCCGACTATGCTCTCATTTCGCCGCCCTGACGTCATGGGCAGCATACAACGGGGAGAGTAAGTAACCACTTAAATAAGCAGTGGCAACAAACAAGCAAACAGACGTATGTAAAACGTACAAAAAGTATTGCAGCTCTTGAAAACTGCCTGCGTCATCCAAACAAAGTTCCCAACGACTCGGTCCCCAAAGACCCCATCATATTGTGATGCATTCGTGCACACTTTGCGTGCAATTATACAATTAAATGTTGCTTTAAAATATGTACATATGTACACAAGTATGTACGTATGCCCAAGACTATAATAACTGTTTTAAATTAAGCCCAAGACGACAGCCACAAGCGCCAATGAAGTTAAGAACACGTCGCAAATATCGCGGAGCCTTAAAGCTAGTTTTGAAGCTATCAAATTATATAAGTAATACTGTGAATAAATCTATCAACAGACTTTTAAAAAAACAACAATGTGTAGCGCTAGATTTTAAACAGATGTTGCGGCAACAGCCTCGAGGATGACGTCGTCGTGCTATAATCAGAGTGTATGGCAGAGTATAGCTAGATTATAGCAGCTAAATATTGAATTTAGGTGTGTTTATGTTGCTGTGGAGCAAGCATATTTTTAGCAATAAGCACACATACAGACATAAACAGGTGTGTACATCAAATCTATATATACATATAATGTATTTGTGCTGTCTGCATCATCCATTGTTATGTATATTTCAAATTTATTTGAAGTATGAACCAAATTTAAAGTGAATTTCACTTTTTGCTTGCATTGAATAATTGTAATTTTATATATGTACGTATGTCTCTATGTACACACACACTACACCAAGCATTGCGAATGTGTTGGTAACGCTGCCACTTTTATTGCGAGACGGAAATTTAAAACAAAAAATATTTAATAAACAAGCCCGAAATAGAAAAAAGAAATCAAACACACACACACACACACCCAGTACGTAACTTGTTCTTAAAGAATCCAGCATATAAGCAAATATATATGTACACTCGCATACATGTGTTTATAAACAAATTATAGAGCATAAGCATGTCAATATGCATACATATATGTATATTATTTACACACAAAAAGCTAGTAGGCACACACGACCTTCATATCGCGACTTGTCCTCATTTACAATAGAAATATATATACATTCTTTAGTGAACGCAAATTCTTGTTAATATTACCTCAAAAATAGTTACACCGAGCAAACTTTCGCACAACAACACGACGATGGCAACACGCTAACTAGAGATGCAAAATATAGTCATAGTAGTCATAGTTGATCAAAATATCGAACTATCGATTAACATAGAGTTGTGGCCTACAGCAACAGCGATGTATTTGCGACTTAATGGGGTACCGATTAGAGCAAATCAAATTTTGTGACTGTGGCAATACTGCGAATTTGTTTATGTTCGTGCAATTTCGCTTATGGACGCGAATCAAATGTTTGCGCCGTGTCCATGTCCGGTAAACACACGCCCGACATTGCCGAGCTGCTGCCGGTGCGCCAATACCGCTGCGAGCACTGCAGCGACCAGGTATTCGCCAATCAAAGTCACTATCAACTGCACCTGCGACGACGCCATAAGTTGATAGCTGTAAACAACCTGGCGGCGGTGACAGCTTATCATTGTCCAGTGCAGAAATGCATTTACCATGCTGAGTGCCGCGGTGACCGCAGCTTTGCGAGTCTTAAGCTCCTGCGACAGCACTATCAAAAGGTGCACATGGTCAAGGAGTTCAAGTGCCATGTATGTAACGAAACCTTTTTGCTCGCTCATCATTTAGAGAAGCATCTGTGCTGCACGGCTTACCCGTGTCCCGTCTGCGGGCTTACCTATTCGAGCAAAACGGGCCTGCAGACACACATGCGACGAAAAAAACACAGCGCGCCCAGCTCCAGTGAGGCACCAGACGAGTCCAAGTCGAAAGTGGCCATACCTAATTTAAATGCATGGAAAAAGTTGGAGGAAAACTCTTCCAATGCAGGAAGGCAGTCTACAAGCACAGGAGAGACGCTTTCGGATGTACCTATTACCGTACCGACAATCGAAAATATATCCCCAACGGACTCGTCCAGGCAACCAACATACTATTGCTTGCCAGATATCGAGATCCCATATGCCCTGCAAACCGCAACACAGACTGATGATAGTACCGGCATGGGTGCAATACGAAACGCTCTGGAGGAGCGTGTCCGACATGAGAATGAGTTGCATATGCACAATTTCACAGATGAGGAGGTGGAACGACTGTTGCGGGACATGCAAACCCAAACTGATGACGTCGATCTCGAGGCGATCGACATGAACCACGAGGCGCTGGTGCCGCTGCTGCGAAACATACAAACCCAGACGCTCGACAATAGGCAAAACCAAGGCACAATGACCGAGCTTAACCTGAAGACGAAGCCAGAGCCCGAGGAGCAGCAGAACAGCAACTATGTCGCCTACGAGGAACAGGAGGCGATTTTCGGCGCGCAAACCTCGGCGCACATGCATACCCAGACCTGTGATGAATTGTTTGAGGAGCTCGGCTTGTCGCACATTCAAACCCAAACGCACTGGCCCGACGGCCTCTACAACACGCAGCACACGCAAACCTGCGCCGAAATGCTGGACGAGCTGTTGGAGAACTTTCAATCGACTTGCACGCAAACCAGGTGGCTGGACTGGCAGGAGCCCGAGGGCGCTGCTGACTGATTGTAAATAAAATACAAATCTCAAAGGTGTTAACCCTAACAGACTACTTTTACTGGTCAGACTTGATTCACATTTAAAATTGTACAAAATACTAGGTGACATTTAGCCAGTCTTATCGTTCATCTGTCCGTAGTCAAGTTGCCTTAGTCTTCTCTTTGCTAGTCCTGGTCAGCATCAGCTCCGAGCATTGGAAGAAGCAGTAGCTGCAAAAGGTCAGCGCCAAGTAGTTGCCGACGCCGCTCAAGTAGGCGCCGCTCATCAGAAACCCTCCGATTTCCTGGCCAGCGATAAAGTAAACATTGGAGAACGCGGCGGGTATAAAGAGCTGGGTGGCCAGCAGCGCATGCAAACGCTGGGCGCCGCCGGAGCCGAAGTGCTCCACCGACCATTTTTGGTAGGCGGGCCGCGACACGAGTGCCGTATAGATCTTCTCCGCGGCCAGGCACACAAAATTCAGCACGCTCCAGATGAGCACGTAGGTGTAGCAGCCATGCCAAATGAATACAAATGCAAAAGTCAGCGCGGTGGCACACAGCTTGGCTGCCACAGAGGACTTCCTGCCGCACAGCTCTGCATAGATGTGTCTGAAGAGGAACTCGTAGAGCCCCTCATCAAAGTACTTCCACATGTCCGAATAAAAGTGAATGCGTCCGATGCAGCGCGGCCGCTTAGGCGCCGCAATGCCGTCATTCTCGGCAAAGGCAATGCCCAGACCGTAGGTGATCACGTAGTAGATGAAAAAGAACTGACCCATGAAGTACCCAGCGGCATGCTGCCAAAATACCGACTCCATCATGGCCACCGCACGCACATCCCGCGTCATGTGGTGTATGTAGAAGTAGTGCAGCGCCCACTGCATCATCAGCCACCAAAAGCCGACGCGCAGCAGTGCCACCAGGAATCTGCGGCACTGCTTCACGGGAGTCAATTCTTCGCCCGCGGGCTGTCGCCTAAAGCGTTCGTAGCTGATAAACGGTCCGTAGGTGAGACAGGGAAAGTACATGGTGTAAGCCAGATACTCAGTAAGGTGGCCAGTGCCAGCGCTCGTGAACGAGTAACTGCAGCCGCGCAACAAGCTCCAGGAGAGCGTGACTATCACGATGGCATACTCCGCATAGCCGACCTTGTCCAGCCACCATTGGCTGGTTTTGGCCACGTTGATGGCCCCGATCCAGGCAGCGGTCAGCAGCCAGGTCAGACCCTTTGAGCCACCGCCGTGTTCGGCTATGAGGTAGTAGCTGGCCAGCAGAGTGGCAAACATAGCCACCGAAGTCCAGTGCATATTAAGTGCGATTGCCAATGCGGCGACTGCAACATATCCATGCCGCCGCAGACTGGGGCACTTCCAGCGCGAGGCACTACTAACGAGCGCATGCAACAGGTAGTACGGCCAGAATTTTGCAATGTAATCCGCGAAATTTTCCAATTCGTCATTACTGTCGTCACGCAATCGGACTACGTCATCGCGTTGCAGCAGGCGCCAGCCCGCGGCGAACTGGAACTCGGTCGAGTTTAGGATGCGATCGCGGAGTGCGTAGATTTTGTACAGGCCAATAACAATGTAAACGATATAAATAGAAAAGTAAACAAGGATTTCGAATCTGTTTAATAAGCCGGCAGTCATTTCGATATCGATAACTGTGCAGTAGTCTCGATAGAGATGGGAGCGTGTCGTGTTCTGATCCAAGTCTTTTCTGGATTATTCACTGTTCAGAAACTAATTAAAATAAAAATACAGTTGAACTTTGATTAAACGCACCTTTTTGTAAATGTTTGATCTTATATCTGCCATTTATTTTTATCTGACTATTTTTGTGATTACATATATTAAACTGGATACTACCATAAGCGATTTTTTCAAATAAATGTATTTTATGGAATAGAATGAGACGTCTATATGCATATCTATGTTTTTAGGTGCAGATTTACCTATACTTGTTAAAAATAAATAATATTTGAACTTTGATTAACCGGAACTCTTTGTAAATGTTTGATCTTATACGTCTATTTACCACCATTTACCTATTTTATCTGATTATTTATGTCTTTACATATATTAAAATGCATACTACCATAAACGATTTTTTTTAAATAATTGTATTTTATGGATTAGAATGAGACGTCTATATGCATATGTATGTTTTAGGTGCTGATTTACATGTTCTTGTTAAAAATAAATAATATTTTGGAATGTTTATTTTTTAACCGGGATTTTCGATTATCCGTAACGAGCGCGGTCCGGAGCATCGCGGATAAATGAGGTTCAACTGTAATAAAAAACATATATTCTGTCATGCTCAATCTATAAAATAGATTTTATAAACAATTTTAATGACATATTTAACTTAAGGCTTATGGCTACAGGGATTCAAGTAATGCATACTTAATTAGCAAGATGATAACTATGTTTAAGTGTAATGTACATGAATGAGTGTACGAATGTATGTATGTTTATATGCATTTTAATTGAGAACGTCTTCATCGTCGTCTTCCTCCTGCTCCTCCTTCACTTTACGCTCCGCCTCGGTAACGCGGCGTTGCAAATGCCGCCACAGCGTGCTCTTGGGAATTTCGAAGAGATTTGCCGCATGATTTTGGGACATGCCATCGTTTATGCAGGCGTGCACCGCCTTGGCCAGCTTGTCGCGCAGCTCGTCTTTCGGGGTGCTATCCCGCCGCCGGCAGGAAACAAAATCGGGCAGACGACCTTGTGCCGCCAGTCGTACTTTGTGCCGGTGTAACGTCGACATGGGTATGTGCAGATCCTGGCTAATGCTCTTCAGCGAATCGCCGCTCTTCAAACGCTCGTATGCCTCCGATAGCGATGGCTTTTCCCGCTTTATTCGCATGTAGGCTGGATTGGAGCGTACACGTCGCCATAGCACGGTTTTCGATATGTCGAATCGATCGGCGGCCTTTTGAAGACTAAGCCCTTCATGGAGCACTGCCGAAGCGGCCAGTTCGAGGGCATCATTGATATCGTCCTTCATTTCCTTTTTGAATGCGGCTTGCTGTTGATGCTGTTTCGTCATTGTCTTTTTTGTTGTCTTCGACGACGGCGACCGCTGGCGGGACTTTGCTTTTAACATCTTCATATCAAGCTGAACTTTGTGTGGTTTGACATCCAGCAGTTCGTCATCTTCCTCCTCGTCCCCGGCATCCCCTTCGTGCATTCCGTCTTCGTTCATATCAACATCCCCATCCGCATCCCCGGACATTTCTATTAGAGGATCTGCGGAGGCAACATACTCTTCCTCGATTAACTGTGACTCGGACTCGTCGTGTTCGTCAGTAACATCAGCCTCCACATCATCATCGCCCAGATCACCGGTAGCCACAGTATCCACTGCCGAAGATCCCGATACACCCAACTTGGCCACAGATGATGCAGATTGTGTGATGGTAAATGTTCCTGTGTTCTCCGTTAATATATACTGATTTCCACTGCTTGTGCCGCCCATGTGCTCAATGGAATACGTGATTTTGGGCTGATCGCCGTACATATCCAGGAACTCTAACGTTCGGCCATCATGATCGTGGTGCTGGTGCTGTGCATTGGCGAGCACGGCAGTTCCCACCTCCAATTTATCGACCACAGCGCCAGGGTCTTCTTCCTCCTCCTCCTCCTCCATGAGGGCTGTATTCGCAATGTGTAAGCCGCTAATGGACTTGGCCGCCTCGACAGCCATGGCGCCGCTGATAACATTTGAGGTGGTCACGGCTGCGGGATTGGTTTCAAAACTAATGGCCGACTTGATGCCCAATAAGTTGATCGCTTCCAGAAACTCGGTGAGCAGGGTAGAGGGTAAGCTGGTTTCGCCCATGTAAATAAACGACAACATGCTCTCGAGCAGCTCACCACGGATGTCGGGCAGGATGACAGTCGCCTCCTGGCCGGCGGGCAAATCGACCAGCAGATTCCGCATCAAATCGCTGCACGTGCTTAGCACGAAGAGATGGGCGCGCACACTGATGCCGTCTTTGGCCACGAGCAAGACCTCGCATTGTTGATTGTTGCTCTGCTGGTCCAGCAGAACGCGCTGTATATCCATTATTGTGGACGAGTGGCCCATCCATTTTAGGTGATTCTGAAGAAAGAAATTCGGATGTAAACAAATCGCACAAGCCAGACGGTGTTTGTTTTTGCATTTGTTCCAAAAACCATTACCATTTTCGTTTGTTGTGTTTTATTTTCCAAAAATCGGATTCTATTCTATTCCAGAGATTGAAGCGAAACGCGACGAAAATGGAGAGCGTTAGGGTTGTCAAAAGTGATTAGAATTTAAAGGCTACTCTGATTTCAAATATTTGTTCTTTAAAATTGTACAGCCATAAAAAGATAATCATAATAAATAAATTATTTATTTTTGCACGCATTTTGAAAATAACGTATTTGCACTATTTGACTAAGAAATTTTGTTTTTATACAAAAATACTACAAAGTGATGGCAACACTAACTGCGAGGAATTTGCGCTTGGTGGTTCATCAAAGTGAGCTAAGCTCCAAAAAGAACTTGTTCATTTTGTTCTGTTTTTCCTATTCCGGCATTGCAAAAGCTTGTTTACTACAGTTTTAAAAATAACAAAATAAAAATGATTTTAATTCATAAGTACTTATCTTTATTTATTTATGTACCTAAAATGTAGCCCAAATCGAAAATACGTATTATTTACAATTATGGTTTGCAGTGGTATCGATGCAGAAAAACGTTTGGTAGTCGTCCTGCCACTTATTAATCGGCAATTTTAATTTGTTAATTTCTTAATAATAATAAGCTCCACCGCTGGAACTGGAATCCTCATACAGAACTAAATAGTATCAAACCAAATTTATTTAGACGCTCTTTAGCTATGGTACGGAATTGCCGTTATAAGGAACATATGGAAAGAGCGTCAACGATCTAGTTCACTAGGTTACTCAATTTATTCAACACTGGCGCTTTGACGTTTTGTTATTACATAAATTGTCAAATATTCTGCAGTTTATTGGATTTGTATTCCAATATTTCAATTAAACGAGCGTATGGCCGGACTAATTAGAAATCTGGGTGCCAGAATTGCTTCTGTCGCTTTGACAGCCAAGCATGGTAATTGTACATCATTCCATCATACCTCTTCAGCAATAATTTATACATTTATTTCCCTGTACAGTGGTGCCCGCTGGAACAGCTGCTCTGCGTATGCAAAGTACTGCACCAGTGGATCCCAAAGCCGCAGAGAAGCGTGAGTAGTCCAAGCTGGTTAATAATATTTCACTGAGCAAATGTCATATTTTTCGGTTTGGCAGCCACTGTACGTAAGCCAGACGCAGCTGCACGCACCAGTCTCTCGGATTTTGGTCGCTACGTTGCCGAGTGCATGCCCAAGTACGTGCAGAAGGTGCAGTTGACCTCTGGTGATGAGCTGGAGGTGCTTATTGCTCCGGATGGTGTTGTGCCCGTGCTTCAGTTCCTTAAGGACCACCATCAGGCACAGTTTACCAATTTGGTGGACATAGCTGGCTTAGACGTACCGTGCCGTAAACACCGATTCGAGGTTGTGTACAATTTGCTGTCGCTGCGCTTCAATGCCCGCATCCGGGTCAAGACCTACACTGATGAGCTGACGCCTCTAGACTCGGTCTGTGAAGTGCACAAGGCGGCCAATTGGTACGAACGTGAGATTTGGGACATGTATGGTGTCTTCTTTGCCAATCATCCAGACTTACGCCGGATTCTCACTGATTATGGATTCGAGGGTCATCCACAGCGCCGTGACTTCCCGCTGTCCGGCTATGTCGAGCTGCGCTACGACGACGAGAAAAAGCGTGTCGTGTGCGAACCCTTGGAGTTGGCACAGGAATTCAGAAAGTTTGACTTATCGGCACCGTGGGAGCAGTTCCCAAATTTCCGAAATGCAAACCCACCATCAGAGGTGGTGCAGCCAGCTGCAGCTGCAGCGTCAGCCGGAGCTAAGAAGTAACCGAACTGATGTTCCGCATTGAAAGTTTGCAGCTTGGTTAAATGGCAATTTGATGAAAACAGCAATAAAAACGATATGTAGAAATTGTAAATTTAAAAACAATGATTTATTGATAATCAACGGCACACCACACAAAAGTTTAACCTTTTACTCAGGCTACAGGAGTCCGGTTCTAATAGTACGAAAATAGACAAAGTCAAGTTCTATAAAATATGCTTTTACAATTTGGAAATTTATGCCAATTTTGTTTTTGATTCATTTTTAAATTGTACACCCACACATCAAGAGTGCACATATTGATTTCTTAAATTCTCATGAGCTGGCTAAAAATTATATTCAACGAATTACAACATCAAGATATAACGCTGTTCTTATGAAATTGAACACATTTCAATGTTCGTAACTTGGTAATTCAAACTTAATTTTGTACTTTCTTTTTTTTTTTTTGTTTTTTTTTTGTTTATATTGTCTGCACCCTGCACAAATGTTTCCAAGCTTTACTGAACAATGGAGAAATGTTGACAATTTTATTTGATTTTTCGATTCGCGGTCGCGTTTTACAAAATACTTATTCACGTTTCACAAAGGTGCTTGATTAATGCATAATCACATGCATATACATGTGTATGGGTTATCTTAATACACTTACAAAGACAGTTCTCAACACAAAATTCAGTTAACCAGGTTTTATCCTATTGAAAAATCGTGCGCCTGCGCAGCGGTGCCTGGCCTTTAAGGCGTGGTGACGCCTACCATTCTAACTTTGTTTTTGGCGGGAAGTTTTTAAGTTTGTAGTACTACATATGTGTATACCATAGATATATCTATATATATATATATATATAACTGTTGATTCGAGCTTGATGTGCACAACTACCATTTAGCTGCACCGCTGATGTTTTATTTCTTGATTTATGTATTTTTGTTTCTCCAATTTTGTACAAGAATATACATACATGTGTACGTAGTTATAATTTTACAATTACATAGCTCGGTTTACGATTAGTTTAAAATGTTTTTCGTGCATTTACATTGACAAACAGACATACATGTTCGCATCGACATGCGTGTATGTACATGTATGTGCTCTTTACATCACTGCGCCCAGTGGGCGCAGGTACAAAACAAATTTTGCTGCGCTTCAATGCGCGTGAACAGTCCTTGTCCAGGTACTTGATCCGTCCAGGACAGTGGGACTGCGACAAATGAAAAATTTCGATGCAGGATGAAATGTGTGCCGCTGAGCGAGCCTTTTTGTTGGCGCTGCAGCGCACTTCCTGGCGACAAACAACAAATTCGACAGAGGCCCATTGTGGAATGGGCCGTCGTGCCACAAATACAAATGTGTTAGCCAAAGCACTCGATTCCACGGTGCGGCTTATATCGATTCGGTTTTCGTGTAGAGCCGTGCGGCGCCACCAGCCGACGCATAGGCGGCCCCCTTGCTGCTGCCGCTGCCGCTGGTGTTAGCCTGAGCTTCGCTGCTGCTGCTCGCGGCGGCCGCCTCGTTGTTGAGCCGCTCGTGGTACTCCTGAAAGCACGGCACGATGCATAAATTCGTTTGACACTCGGGACAGTGGTATTTCGTTTTGCGGCGCAAAATGCGACCATGTCCATCGATGGTATTCCAACAGAAATTACAGCCCAGCGCTGGGCCGGGACGAATGACGGGACAATGACTAGAACGTGGATTCTCCAAGGTAATGATTTCACGTTGGGTCTGCGGGCACAAGTCAAGATTGAGATTTACCAATACCTTGGGATAGCATATAACCCATTTACGTACCTGCGGAGAAGACACCGAGCGCTGCAGTTCCTCGTTCTTCACGCGCAGCGTGGGCAAATGCTCAAATGAACTACTCGTCGTCGTCGTCGTCGTGTGGCCGGGATGCAGTTGACCGCTGCTGCTGCCGGTCGACTTGGAGCTGCGCAGCTTGTTGGCACCTCCATTGGCGGTCTCGGCCTTTGCGCTGCCGCGCTCCACAATGTTTGTGAGCGGTGAGTGCGGCGAGCGTCGTTCCGGAATGGGAGACGGCTCCGTGCTGCCTCCGTATGTTGGCGAAAATGGCTGGCGGCTGCTGCTGCTGTTGAGGCCGGCCGGTGGTGACGTCACCACCGAGACCGGCGTGCCACTTGAGTTTGTGGGCGTGGCTGCCGTCTCGCTGGACGAGGCCGTGCACGTCACGACGCGTGTTGGGACCAGGTACTGCGACGAACCGGCTGGCGGCGGCGAGCCGGAGGCATAAATTGACTCGGGCAGCGAGATATGGTGCGGATGATGCAGCACAGCTGGCGGCACATAGTTCGCATTGCTGCCGGACAACGGATGCGAGTACTGCCGATGTAACGGCGCAAATGGGTTACTGCCCGTGATCCCGCCAGTGCCGGTGGCGTGCAGCGAGTGCTGCCGCGGCAGCAGTGGGTCCGAGTGCTGCTTGATCAGATACGGTGTGCTGGCCGGTACGCTTAGCAGGTGCGGGGTCGGGGATGCCAGGCTGGGCGCAGGCTCGGACGCGTGCCGCTCAATTCGTGGCGGCACGGTCAACAGATGATGATGATGATGCTGCGTCGGGTGATGATGATGATGATGCGTCGAGTAGTCCCTGGCTATGGCGCTGGCCGTGCCCGCCGCATTAAACGGATCAAAATCGAGCGTCGTCGCGGCCGTGTCCGGCGAAATCTGATTGGTCGACGAAAGACTATCGCTGTCGCGCTTCACGCGCGGCTGTCGCGTAAGCACGCGATTCCGCTTGGAGCCCATCACGCCCGTCGACTGCGATGTCTGCAGATCCGTGGCCGTCTCCGTTTCGCTCGGCGTGCGCTCAAAGCTGCCGCTGCTGCTGCTGGTATTCGTGCCCTGGCTGTGGCTGATGGCCAGCGCTGGATGATGCTGCGAGGCATGCGCCGGGCTGGGCTCTGCAAGCAGAAAAGGGAATTGAACGGTGTTTAGTGTGCCATGGCTATAATAATTGTGATTTCGATGAAGTCATAGGCGTATGGAATATATATATATTTTTTTAATTTTATTCGTTTCTTGCACATCGAAGCCTAGAGTCTAAAAAAAAACGAACGAACCGTTAGTTACATTATATCGTACATATTTGCGTAACTTAATTTACAGTCGTTTCATTTACTACCGCTGACTAATAGTACATTAGATGTAAATAATTAAATTTATATATATTTATATATAACTATATATGTTAAACACATACACACAACTACCATAGTTATTGGTACTTTGCAATTGTAGGAAACAGAGTTAGTCATAATTATTGTTTATGCTATTTTTTGCGTTGTTTTTTTTTTAATGAATTCGTATTTTGTTTTGTTTGGTTTGGTTTGGTTTTTGTTGGCGTGTGTAGAACTATGCATCTAGTTGTAGGAATTAAAATGCATTACCAAAGTTTTACGTTACAATTACAAATGACTTCTACCAAATCACGCTTAATTCTTAGTATGCCTTTCGACAATATAAAAAGTTCTCTATTTTTTTTTATTTTTTATTACATACATATTTATAAGTATTATTTTCATTTTCTTTTTAATGTATATGTATTGTATTAAAAACACACTATTGTTATTCGTTTTCCATTTACTTTCTGCAGTCTCCATTTAGGATTTTGGGTGGTTACGAGTTATCTTAGTTTTGTATATTGCGTATATGGCTTGCCCATTTAGTCCTATTTTATCGTATGCGTAGATATAATGTACATAAAAATATGTACAATAAATGAATACCAAAACTATTCAAACAATAATCCCTCTAAGATATGTCTAGTATGTGTAGAATTGCACTCCATAAAATTTTTTAAATAGAACCAAACGATCAACATACGTACATATTATCCATGTTATCGAACATCAATATATACTGATATATTTTTCAAATGAATCTTTTATCGGAATGGTGTGTAAGCGTATGTTTCGCCAATATTGAAGCGATATTGCTCATTTAGCGGTAAATACACAAAAACAGTCTCTGGACATATTGCTGCTTCCATAAGCATTGCTTTTGGGGTCATTCGGTTGGTGGTTCATAAAAATAAAATCCATCCCAAAATCGAAAATACAAAATGAATGCGTACATTTACAAATATATATATATATTGGTACGTACATATATATCATACATTATTGAGTTGGCTTAATTAAATATTTGATGGTTAACTTCTCTTACGGTTTTTATTTTATACGGATTATAACATTATCCGTCTAACGACAGACCCTTACCCCATCAACTAGATACAAACATTCATTTAAACTAAAACTGATTGGCCTTTAACTGTACACAAATATATATATGTAAATGTTTGTAGAAATACAAATTCAATTATGCGAGTTAGAATGTATACGTAATAAAGGTTGCTTTTGTAACACGAGTGCCGGGATTATAGGGGACTACATCGATGATGAAAATAATGAGGCCATTTTAAGTAGTTTATATTTAAAAAGTTGTATGTACATGCTAGCTATCCGATACATAAATCATTTGCTTTTCGATGATTAACACTAATAAAATTGTATAAATGTATGTACAAATATAAATTGTGGTTACATATACAAGTACTTTACTACCGATTCCTTAGTTAACAATGGTAAAAATAATGTTCGGCTCGAAACATGTAGCTTAAGGAATTAAGTTCTATAAATTATTACATATGTGTTGTGTCGGCGCACATTTGCTTAACTTACGGGACCATAAATCATAATGGAATCTGGCCATTCCATTGCTGAAATGCCATAATCCCGAATTCTGATTTCAATCGCCGTGGGTTATGCCTATTTTTGTAGTTCACTAGTAGCTGCCGTTGCTCTAATACCTGTATCAAGAGTTACACTTCGCACGGCTGCGCCTGGGGGCTTATGACTTGTCTAAGTATTGCAGGCCAGTGTTCACCAGCGGCGCTAGCGTACTGGCAACCAGCGGCGGCGGCTGTGGAGCCGCCACTGTTACAAAATTATTGAAAAGAAACGCGGTAGCCGCTGCGCTATGCGCAGTGCCCATTGCTGAGACCGAGACGGGCACGGCTGATATGCTCATTGGTTCAGGCTCGTTTGCTGCCATAACAGCGGCCGCCTGCAGCAACGTGGCTGGCCCTGGCCCGTTTGCAGACTCGCCGCTGCCGCCGTTCAGTTGGTCAACCTGCAGAGGCATTACACCTGCCGCGGCGGCGGCAACAACGCCCATGTGACTCGAAATCGTATTCTATATTGAGTTGAAGTTAATACTCTGTAGATTCATTGCAGCGGCCGGATTAACGTTGATTGTGCCCGCGCCCGTGGCAGCGGCAGCTGCGCCGGCTCCCGTCGCATCAATATACCGCTGCCGGGTCATGGTGTGCACGTTTGTGGGCGAGTCCATGTAGCGCGCATCGAAGAGGCTCATAACGCCGATGGTTGGGTGCGTATTGGTGCCACCGGCTGTGGTGCTCGCTGCCGCGCTGGCGTGATGTGGCGTGCACATCAGCGATGGCGTGGGCGTCTCCGCCTGGGGCGGTATCTGCATGTTGAGTGCGGCAGTCTGAGCCGCGGCAACGGCCGCTGCTGTTAGTTGATCATATGTTTCGTTGGTCGTATCGTCGCCTGGATTTGTGGATGGTGTCGGCGAGGGCGATAGGTTAGGCTCCTGCTTGACGACGCGCGCCTTAATGCTGGGCCTGGACACCGGGTAGCCGCGTTTCTTGTACTCCAGCCAAAGGGTGCGATTGTTCACTCCGTACAGTCGAGCAGCCTTGCAGAAGCCAATGCCCCCGGTGCGTACCGCCTCCAGAGCGCGTATGAAATTCTCGTCGCCTTGGGGATTGACTGATCGCTTGCGCTTCACCACTTGACTGCTCCCGCCTCCACCGCCACTGCTGCTGTTTCCACCACCGCCAGCGCTGCCCGCACTTCCGCCCGCGCTGCTACCGCCGCCGCCACCCACGCCCGAGTGCACTGGCGACTGCGTCGGCGTCGGTCCTTGACTGTATACCGACTGCACGATATTGGACTCGTTGGGCGACGTGGGTGACAAATTTTGCGCACCCGTTGCATAACCGCTGACCAGATTATTCACAGTTATGATTTGCGACGAGTACGCCTGCCCAGCCGCGGCGCCCTGTTGTTGCTGTTGCTGCTGCTGGTAGTGTAGCTGCTGCAGGTGCTGTTGTTGCTGCTGCTGCGTGGCCTGCTGCTGGGCTTCGTGTTGCTGCTGCTGCTGCTGTTGGCGCTGATCGTTGGTGCCGGCGGTACCGACGCCGGCACTGCTATTCGCGCCGCTGTTTTGATTGCCGCCGTTGCCATTGCCAATCAAGTTGGGCTGGCAGGTGGGCATCGAGAAGCGCGAATAGTTCGAATCAACAACTGTCCACTGCAGACCTGGGAAGGGGAGAGAGAGAGAGACAGCGTAAGATTGGTTTTGTCTTTAGTAGGGGTTTGAAATTGAAATTTACTCTCTATAAATTTACTCTCAATTTGGGGTCGGGGCTCATCATTTGGCCGAGATCTGATATTGGAAATAGGGGCAAACCATTGGACAACAGGTATGGTACAGTTTATACAATAGAATGGTATTGGTATCGGTATCGAGTAGAAGAAAGATTGCTAATGCTAAATCATTATCATTCGAAAACCGCTCTTCAAAATGCTTCCCCAAAAAAAAAAAAAGGAAAAAATTAAAAAAAAAAAAAAAAGAAAACATTGGCAAACAAAAGAGTTTAGTAATCAAAACGACAAAAAGAAAAAATCAAATAAGTAAAATACAGTTATTTAGTTTTGGACTCTTTGCTAGCTCTCTCCCATTCCCAAGTTCAGGTAGGATTTCATTTTTGAATAGTATAACAATAGTTAATTATATACATATGTACATACAAATGCATTAATTTCATGTAATACAATTATTTTTAATCGCACTTAGTCGGTAAACGGTAGTCTTTATGCTTATGTTTCATATTTAGCTTTAGCATTCATTTCTCCAAGCGCTTTGGATCGCACTTAAATTCTTTGAACGTAAGTGTTTTCGGTGTGTGTGTGTGTGTGTGTGCGTTTGTGTATGCGTGTGTCTATATGGAAGGCATGAGATGTGAATGAGCGATAGCAGAGTAACAACAGGAGTAGCTACAGTTGATCAAATTCATAAGAATGAAATAATGATAATGATAGCAAAATCAACAACAAAAACACAAAACGAAGGGACCAAATAGAGCTCCTCGACTCGTCTCGTATGGACAGCCTGTTGCCAAAAAAAGTACAACCCCTTAATGAAGCATGATCTGGCGTATGACTTTTATGTAACAGTGTTTCTTCTTTTCTCTTAGCGCTGCAGATTAATATACGTTTATTATATCTAAAGCACATTTCACTTAAAAAATAAATCGCACAGTTTATATAATTAACTTACAGCTTGATTTAGTAACTTCCAATGTATTTGTTTAAGAAGAAATGTTTGTACTTCTTACTTAATTTAAATTTTTATTTTTTTTTTATTTAATTTTGATCATTTTGGTTCCAGTGTGCGATTCATTTTTCACAAGAACACTGTACATACTGTTGCTCAGCTTGTCACTGAGGCTTTATAGTTTAGTTAACGGACTTACCAGAATGCGATGATTGCGAATTGGGCGCGTCATGTTCCGATGGTGTCGTAGTGCCAGAAATGTCCAGAGGCATCGATTGATTAACGCTGCCGATGTCCACTTCGGGCTTCTGCACGTTCACCAATAAATAATGGGAGAAAGTTCAGTAAAATGCGCATCACTTGATATAATGTTAACGTGACCAATTTCATTACAATTTGCATATGTATGTGTCCGTGACCGTCGTCCAGATCCGAATCCTGCGGTTGCTGCTCTAGTTCAGTGCTTGCCGACTCCTTAAGCAGCTTGGCGGTGTGCATCGAATGTCCCGCGAGGCTGCCAAGTGCCGCGGTCGAGTTACTGCCCGCGCCTCCGCCAAAAGACATTTGACTCATCTGTGCCAGACTTAGTCCCGGAGCGGTGCCAGCGCCTCCAGATGTATCAAGGGAGCTGCTGTGCTGCTCATCCGAGTTGTTGCGATCACCAGAGCCTGCAAATTGCAAAGGCAAATTAGCTATAATCTACCACATTCACTCTACTATTCACGCGCTGGCCGACGATTCTTTACCCAAGTCGCACTCACCGTTATTCGAGGATTTACGCAAGCGCTTGCGTCGCGTGGCCGGCGAGGTGCCAGCACTAAGCGGCGATGGCGATCGCCTCAGCTGGTGGTGATGCGTCTGTGAACCCTGCGCTTGACTGCCCTGCTGTTGTGGTTGGTGATGATGATGGTGATGGTGATGCTGCTGTTGTTGTTGCTGCTGCTGCTGCTGCTGTTGTTGTTGCTGCTGCTGCTGCTGCTGTTGCTGCTGCTGTTGTTGTTGCGCCTGCTGCTGTTGTTGTTGCTGCGCCTGCTGCTGCTGTTGCTGCAATTGTTGCTGTAGCTGTTGCTGATGATGCTGCTGGAATTGCTGCGCCTCGCTGGTACTCCAAAGCGAGTCACCGGCACTACTGCTACCGCTAGCCGCTCCCAGACTGGAAGCAGCCGCACCAGCGTTGGTTCCAGCAACATTTGCGCCAGCCTGACCAAGGAGCTCAGTTGCCTCGCTGGAGGATTTGCTGTCGGACTTGGTGAGGTTGGCCGGATCCGTGGGCATCTCGGCCAGGCCCTTTATCTTGAGCATCTCGGCCGTTTTGAGTATGTGCGGCAGCTGCTCCTGCGACACATTCACCTCGCCGTAGTACATAAAATCCACCATCGTTTTGAGATCATCGTACTGCACGTCCTTCAGTATGACAATCGGATGCTGGCACGGATTTGTCGTAAACAGTGCCTTATAGGAGTCAAATGAAGTAGTTGCAAATTTAATTAATCAATTAAATGCAAAGCCTCTCACTTACCTGAAAGTACGAGCTGCACGCGGAGAGCACTATTTTGTGGGCCTGCAGTTGACGGCCCTCCGCGGCAAGCGTGACGTCCACCAGCGTCCCATTATGCAGCAGGGAGGAGCAGACGGATATGAAGTTTGGCTGGTGATTGTTCCAGCGCAAGCAGAACTGCTGCACAGACATTGTCAGCGTCAGCGTCTACTCAAACCACAACAACAATGGGCAATGCTGTTGCCGCTGCCGCGTACGTTGTCTCGCGGCAGCAACAACAAAGTGTCGAAATACCAGCGAGATACCAACAATGCCAAGGCAAGCCAACAACGATTTCAATTCCAAAGCGAAATGACGAAAACACGCTGATAACAACACTTTTTATCGCCTATTGATTTTTGTTTTCTCCTTTCAGTTCCGTTGTTGTTCTTGTTGCTGTTGTGTTTTTTCGCTTTAATTAAAATTTATGTACAATTATATTTTCAGGGGGGGGGGGCCGCCTTTAAGTGGTGTTGTTGTTCTTGTCGTTGTCTGTTGGTATGTACACACACGCACATATGTACACAGATATGAACTTTTGTGTTTGGCGGCGGTTTCTATGCCGCACCGTTATACACATACACAGATGCAAGCATCTTATGTACTGCTAAAATGGGAATAAATGCAAAATAAATATTATATATATATATATAAGCGTTTATATAAAAAAAACATTTACATGTATTAGCATATACGTATATGTATATATATATATATATATATATATATATATATATATATATGTACATATATATTTATTTGATAAGAGCAAAATTCAAATTTGTTTGGATTAGCGTTTTCTTGTTCTTATTTTTGGTTTAGTTTCGAGCTATCTCCTTTGCTCACGCGCGCACTGTTCTGCTCTTTCTCTGTATCACAGGCTGCGCCGCGCTCGCTCTTACAACAAAAACAACACTGGCAACAACAAAAAAAAAAGTATATATATAAATGTATATGTGTGTGTAATTATACAGTCGCGAATAGCAAACGCACATACACACACACGCGTAAACACTCATATATATATGTATATATTTATATATACATACACTGGCAGATGCTCGGAAATTTAACAGAAAGTATGTGTACTGTTTTTTGCCTTAAGTTTTATTTTTAATGAAAACGTAACGAAATCTAATACATAGGCTTTATGGCTGATGTGCGCTAGGGAGACCTTGAATTTTCTTTGATTGTTATGACGTAATTAGCGCGTCTGACCCTCTGCCTCTGCCAGAGGCACGACCACGACCGACGTCGTACTAATCGCTGCTTCGTTTATTCATCGTATTGACATTTTCAGCAGCCTTTATTTAGGTATGTACATATGTACATTTCTGCATATGTCGCGCGTTTTTAATATAAATGTTGTCCACCTATTCATTTATATGCGTATTATACATATTATTGATAATGTTTTATTTTTTCATGCATTTAGGGGGACGATTTTATTATTTTGCACAAAAGAAAACACGGCGAGAAGTAGAAAGTCCAAAAACAAAATGGCGCGCTTGTGAGAAAATTGGTTGGTTTGCAAAAGCTTTAAACTCATGTTTAACACAAGTATTTTATATAGTGCTTATTTATTACACTTATTCACTTTCATATCTCTATGTTGTGCATAATTCTGTTTTATTTAGTTTACGTATACATTAATAATGGCAGTAATGCAGTTCTTACGTTTTACTTCTTTATTCTTTTATTGCGATATCAGGCCTGACAATCAGGGTTGCTTGGCAGAACTGGAAGCATTTTGTGTCACTATCGGTAGACCTAACTTACTTTGACGTATCGATGTCCAATTAATCGAAAGTTTTGGTTGTTTACAAAACATTGTTACGCCGTGTTGTTATGCAAGAATTGTAAATTAGGCTTTTAATTATTTGTAAAGGCTGTGTTCATTTTTATTGAGTTAGATGCTGTTGTGGAAATAATTTATATTTGAAAAATTACATTTAATAGATGAATACCCTTAATGAAATTGAGGATGTGAGAATAAAAAAATACCACGACTATCGAATGAGTTAGATATCGCTGGGTTCTAGCATTGTCATGCGATATAAGTGTTGTAAAGCAATAGTCGTTATACATTTCGATAAAAATGGTAGTTTATTTGAAATTTGAAGGCTATAGTTCAGTTAATTTAAAATGTGGCTTCATCGATTGAACTGTGTATTATTTTTAACTATCCCAGAAGTTTTTCATATAGAGAGTTATATGGACAGAGAATATAAATATGAAACCCAATATTGATTGTCGAAATGCAACAATGCTACAAATTATATATATTAAGCTATAAAAAACTATAGGAGTCACTATGTTGTTATCTTTAATTTATATGCGACTTCCAAATGCAAATATATATTTTACGATGATCATGGCGATATTGCCTGATAAAAAAAGAGTCAATTTGCATTGGTACTTTCTGCCTCTAAAACTACAACCCAGCTAGCGATATAAAACTTTAATGCAAACTCAGAAGACATTGTTGTTGAGGCTTAACAAAGTAATGATTTGTATCGATGAATAGGGCTGCTCTGCATGATAAGCGAATGCAGGGGCCAAAGAGTAACGGCCTTTGGCAGATGGAATAAATATGCATCTTTTTATGCGTAAGACAAAAGCGTGCGGCAATGTAAGACTTAACTACGTAGTTTCCACAGCCACCAATATGCGACTGCAGTGAGAAACGAGCGTTGAACGCGGTCAGATTCATATTTGAGATGCGTAAATTAATAATTCGGTGCCATAAAAACAAATATTAAAATATGCATATTTACGATGGAGCCCTTGCGTTGTAGGTGTAGGTCACAGTTCCAGCTTCGGCTGATATAAAAGTCTCGACTTTTTGATGTCGACATTAGTATCACCTGCAATAACGATCCGTGCAGCACGACCAGCCTGAGCTGACCAACAATCCTCGAGAAAAATGTACAAAACAGTGAGTTATAGATTGATCAAAAAATATACGAAATTAAAAACTAACACCCTTTCGGCTTCATCTAGAGTCTAATCCTTGCCGCGCTCTGCCTGATCGCAGGCTGCGGTGCAGTCGACGAGTCGGACGCCGTTATCACCAGCTACAGATCTCAGGTGAACGAGGATGGCAGCTATAGCTACGAGTACGGCACCTCCAACAATATTCAGGCCTCGGAGTCAGGAGTCGGCAGTGCCTATGCGGCAGGGTCCGTGGAATACATAGCTCCCGACGGACAACCCATCCAACTGGAGTATACGGCCGACGAGAATGGTTTCCAACCAAAAGGCGCTCACTTGCCCACCCCCCCTCCCATTCCGGACTACATTTTGAGGGCATTGGAATACATTGAGGCACACCCGTTCTCAAGAATTCAGCTCAAGAAATAAGATTGTGTCGTCTTGTGCAACGCATCGTCCAGCCTAGCTTAAGTTAGTAAATGATAGACAATTTTTTTTTGTAATTTGCTTTGTTTTACTGTTGGGAGTATCTGCAGAGTTAGGCCTCGTTTCACTGTGTCGAGGCAAATGAAATGTGATCTAATTGCACTTAACGGCAATACTGCTACAACAAATATTACTTATAGTCCCAAGCGAAGCCAGCAGTCGCTGCTGCTGGCCATTGTATTGGACAGATGCCACTCCGCTGTTTCCAGTTTTGATGTTAATGAAATGCAAAAGCGAGCGTTCAGCGCGGACGCTGGCAATCGACTTGAGCGTGGTAAATATTTGGGTGTCTAGTTAACTTTGTCTAAAGCTACTGACTATTACGCAAATTGATGCCCGACCGGGCTAACATAGTATCTCATTTTAACGCAGTAAATTAATTTAGGTTAAAGTTTTGTGCCTCTTACGGCCAGCAAATGTTGAGCTCAAAACATGGCCAAAATTGCAGTTTGCATGTTAATCGGTTTGGTATTGACCAAGGCATACTACCAGGAACACGCCAAAAGTACTACCAAAAACATAGTCATACATAGTATATTTAATTATCTATGATATTTAGATCTCTCTTTAAGCTTTCAACAATAGCGAACTTTTAGGTGCTGCAGATAAATATTAAACTTAGTTTTGCAAAGTTACAATTTTATTGGCAACAGTCTAATATCCTAGAAAAAACAAGTGAGGAGGCTCTGGACGGGTGCGCCCGACTAGGGGATGCCCTGAACCCTGTCTTTACTTACATTTCAACCCCTTGCATTCGCACATACATACACAGAATCACACACACTCAAACGCACGCCGGCAGCAGCTGCGCTTGGCCCCCACTATGGAAACTGAATTCGTGAATAGCTTCTAAACTAAGAGCATGATCTTCATGAGAATAAATCAATTTATCTATCAATTCTATTTGAATTCAAGTCCAAGTCAAAAATATTCCTGATCTGGGACTGCTTTACGAGAACATAAATCAACTCAGCTCCTCGTCCTGATCAAGAATATATATGTATGCTTTAAGATATACCTTTTCACCATATCCAATTGTAAATGATGGAGTAATAATTATGTGTAAAATATATCTATTCATTCTGTGAATACTACTCACCAAGCACATAAATTGATTTTCCCCAGTGATAAAGATTAAAGGGCATTCGATTATTGAATTTCTTAAATTAATTGTTCATTTAACTTAATTATGTTGAAAATGAAGGCAAATTAAGGACGAAATGAAAGCATTTTTAATTGAGATTTATGTCTCCTGTATGCGAATATCTCTGCTAGATTAATTAATAGCCTTATCTATTAAGGATAGCAAGAAGTCAGAAGGCAAAAAGTCGGGGTTCAATTCATATTCTCCACATCACGTTAGTTTATTTCAAACCATATGTACACATTAAAAAAAAAAATTTAAGAATGTAAAGATTTCCGAATACTTGACGAGCACTTAACCGCGACGGTAGGTCGGAGCTTGACGGAAGGGCTGACGGATGGGCTGACGGATGGCCTCGTCGTCGTATTGTGGGTGAGTGCGGATGTATTCCAGGGCCTTCAGAATAGCCACTGGCGTTGGTGGTGGGGTGGGCAGGTGAGCGCCTTGTGGCTGGAAGCCGTTCTCATCGGCAACGTATGACAATTGGATCAGCTCACCCTCCGGCGAGTAGTAAGAGTATCCACCGGTCGCCGAAACGCCGCCAAGTCCTTGCTCTTGGGCAGAAATGCCGTTGGATGTCTCATATGACTGACTGTACTGGCCATCGGGATAGATATCGCTGGCGGATTTGCCGGTTGCGTACGCGTCACTGTTCAGGGATGCGGCGTAGGAGCAGGCAATGAAAGCCGAGGCAACAAGGAGCTAGGATGATCAGAGCATATGTGATTGTGGTTATAGCAGCGGGTCCTGCGGTGCGCTCTCCGTCACTTCAATACTTACGAAGCGGAACATTTTGAAGCTTGGAGATTGTGTGTGTGTCTTCAACTGGTGGAGAAGATGGTGTGCTGACTTGGTCGTGGATTGCAAGCGAATTTATACTAAAAATCGCCGTGTGATTCGATATTCTCAAAAAAACCTGATCGCTTCAACAGCTTGTACGTCGATGTTCAGGAAATTAATCTAAATAACCATAACAATAAAAGCAGCCAATAGCCCGAATTGGCCAAACCAGAGAATGTGTGTACGCATCAGCAGCGACATCGACGGCGACGTCGACAGCGACAGCGACGTCGACGTCGACGGCGACGGCAACTTGGAAGTCAAAGCTATTGCCGCCGTCATCCACTGTGAGTGGGCTTACCCTCGCCACGAGTCGCCGAAGAGCAAAGCTAAAAGCATCGCCGCATGCAGCAGTGTCAATGTCGAGCCGGTCCCTGGCCCGCAGCTGGGCGGGACCAGGGGGCGCTCTCGACACACCCAAAAATGTATTTGACCAAATTAATGTGTGCGTGCAGGTCGTGTGTGTGTGTGTGTGTGTGTGTATCGCCATAAATATTTAGCATAATTTATGGTTTCACTAGACCGGCGCATGCTACAGTTGCTGGCTCGGTTTTACTTTTTCATTTCGATTTTCATTGTCCGGTTTTGGACAGAAATGTTAATTCACTTTGTACTGTTGCGCTGGAGAGGCGCTAAATGTGTGCGCTTAACAAATTGGTCCATAACATTGAGATAATTTAATAGCCGAAATGAGATATCAAAACAGGATTTACTTGTGTCCAAGTGTCAATATAGTCTAGATGTATCGTTAACAAAAACCTGACGTGACCTGGGGCAGCTTCAATTCATTTGTTGTTGTCTTCAATTTGATGGATTTGCTGATTAACAAATCTTATTTATAGGCCGGCTTTTATGGCACATATCAGGCTAATTTGATTTTTTTTATATTCGCAGCGATAGTGTCAGAAATATAAGATCGTCTCCGGTATTGTTCCAACAGGTAGTTCCAACAAATAATGCAGATCTGGCATCATAAAATTCCTTTAGCCATATTAAACATACTTAAACCAATCATTTAGTATGCACATCGAATTCTATTTATATTTATATTAGTTATGGCCATTCAATCAAGCGACCCAGACATATCAACCGCCCAAGCTCGACTTATGCTAATGCTGTTAAGTCCGCAAACTAGTTTATGAATGATATAGTGCCTTAATTTTTTGCGTGCATTTTAATATTCAGATTAGTGTCGCATATTCAAATGCATAGCTGTCACAGTTCACACAGATTTTGAATATGTTTCCATATCGACGCGTGAAAAGAGTATATTGGCTTTGTGCAATGTCCGTCTTGCCGTCCGTCCGTCTGTGCGGCTGTTTATCGATTGACTTGAAACTCAGATAATGTGTTACGATTTTTATTGACAGATTAAAGTTGAGAAACATTTTGACATGTCTCATGTTTCCAATATTTCAATTCCTATAACTTTGCCAAAACTAAACCGATTTTCATGTTTGATGGCATTTTATTCATCGTTTGTCTTCTAGATTGATTCTGCATTTAAAATATATGTATTATCGGAAATAAATTTTTTTTTGGATTTTTTTCGGAAAAAATCATGTACCCCCCCCTTACTCATTTTCAAAAAAAAATTTTTTTTTAAATTTAGAATTGTGAATTTATATTTTGAATCGTTTGTGATTGTTACAATTAGTATAAAAAACAACATTAAAACCGATTCTGAGGGGGTAAAATTTTTTGTCAAAAATCATGCAAAAATTGACAAAAATTTTGACATGTAAGGTTCTCGGATCCATAGGGCCCATATTTAAAACGCACATAACTTGGGCAAAACTGAACCGATTTTCATGTTTGATGGCATTTTGATCATGACTTGCGCTCTAGATTTATTCTATATTTAAAATATTTGCATTTTTGAAAATAATTTTTTTTCGATTTTTTTTGGGAAAAAAAGCATGTACCCCCCTTAAAATATTTGCGTTTTTGAAAATATTTTTTTTTTTTTACATTTTTTTTCGAAAAAAGAATGTACTCCTTACTTATTAACGGGCATTTTTTTTTTAAATTTAGAAACGCAACATTGCATTTTTAATCGATTGCGGTTGTCACAATTAATATAAAAAAAACATTAAAACCGATTCTGAGGGGGTTAAATTTAAGGTCAAAAAGTATGCAAAAAATAAGGCTCTCGGATCAATAGCTCGCATATTTCAAAGACCCTTTGTCCCACTTTGACACTTTTTTGTTGTGACTACACTGTGAACGAGTATTGCTCTGTCGGTTACACACGACTGCAATGTTTTTACCTGTTTTAAATCGGATTTGTATAAGTTTGTAGCTCAATGTAGAATGAAACAAAATTCCCAAGCACATTCGTAGCATTCGCATAATATCTTTGGCATTCTTTTGTGAGAGGAAGGCAGCATCGTTCCACGATTTTTAAGTCTATTTTATATCATATTAAAGGCATTATTTATTAAATAGACGCACTAATATGAAACACTAGAAGCCTAATAACTCCTTTGGCGAATATGAATAGCCAATATTATGTGGGATATCTTATGCATTTGACTTTTAACATTTAGAATATGGCTTTAAACGATTGACAAAGAAAACTAGTTTGGCTTCCTGGTTATCGAGCTGCAATAAACACTTACCTCATCTATTTTATAGCGATGCGAACTACAAGAAAACTATCCTAATATAAACTATTCTATTTACAACGTGTTGAAATTTGCATGCTAATCAATCCACTTTTACGATGGTGCTCGTCACTCGGTTTGATTTGGCGACTAACAATGGCATTGTTAGCATTCCAAAATTGGAGTTATTAGTATCCAAACTTGGAGTTATTAATTGGAATTAAGTTAAATTTGTTTATGTGAAAATAGCAGTTAATAAACAAATTTGCTAAATGTAAAATAAGTATTTGAAATCAAATCAATTGTTTTTTTTTTTTTTTTTTTGGAAGGTGTTATTTATTTCCAAGCAGCTCAAAAATAAGCTCGTTTAATATAGTTATATCCTGTAGATAGCTTAATGCCGTCAGAATGTGTTAAAAGTGTAAAATTGTAGGAATTAACGAAAACAACCTAGGATCGTTTTAAAGGATAGGAACTTAGAAGCGCACATGTCCCTGTCGCTGCTCCTGCTGTGGGTGGGTGCGAATGTACTCCAGGGAGCGCAGGATGGCAGCTGGGATTGGTGGGGGCGTGGGCAAGTGGGCGCCCTGTGGGTGGAAGCCGTTCGCATCCGCAGTATAGGTCAGCTGCACCAACTGGCCCTCGGGATTGTAGTAGGCCGAGGAGCCGCTCGCATACTGGCCGCCCACGCCCTGCTCCTGTTGTGCGATGCCATTGGAGGTCTGGAACTGATACTGGAAGCTGCCGTCCTCCTTGAGGTCGCTTTTGAATTCACGCGTTTCGGCGGTGGCGTCGAAGGAGTCTGGTCGGGCCTGGGCCACGGCGAGGAGGGCTACGGTCAGGATGAACTATAGCCAAATGGTTAAAGGCGGTTAGAGTGGAGGTTCCTCGGATTGCAGTGGACTTATAAACTCACGAATTTCATGTTTGGGCTGGCCTGTGTGCTTGTTGTCACTTTGCAGTCGATGCGAGAATGAATGCTGCTGAATTGGAGTACCAGGCCATTTATAGTCCGCTTGGCAATTACCGGCCAAAAACAAAGCAACGACAACTTTTATGGTTTTTAGCATTGAACCTGAACTGCTTGCTGCGCTCGCAAGACATCCATATCGCCGTAGTCATCGTCGGCCCTGCTGCGAATTTCACACATTCACATTCACATACATATGCCACATGCACACACACATACAAGCATATGAACGGACATACATGATGTTGGGTCTGTTGGTCAGTTTTGGGAAGTGCGCTCATAAATTGTATAAATTGTATGCTCATGTGGTTTTGGCTTTAATTTTTGTTTAACTTTTTGCCGGTTTTCCAAGTTTCAATCTTGACGCTAGTTGCCGCCCCGGCAAATTAAGTTTTAGCGAGTTATTATTTATTAGCACCTTCAAAATTTGTTTGCTCAGCTTTATAACGAATGTTTTTATCCGCATGTTTCTGTGCGACAAATTGCTAATGAAATAACTTTCAAGGAGCTCCTTTTACACACACACACACACACACATGCACACACTAACACATACTGTAATTATTTTAAGGCAACAGGAAATGCCATAAGCATACAATAAATCATACACAAACTTTATTATAAATGATCTAAAATAAAACTTAAAAAGTCGATTAAATATCAGCGCCTTCATTTATTACAAAATCACAAAGCGTTCCCCAAAAAACCAAAGGTCCATAACATGGCCAGGAACGACCTTGCCGCAGCATATGCTGACTTCTGGCCGGCTAAAAGTAATGCGCATATGACAGGGATGGCCAAGTTGGGTTATCTTTTGATTAAAGTACACTCGCCGAAGATGCACCTCGAGGCTCACGAGGGTCCAGTCACGCGCAGTCTGTAACCCAGTTTTAATTAGGTTGTGCTAATTGGAAATTAGGCGGCTAATATTCATATGCAGTGGCTCTTAATTGCATGAATATATGATTTGGGCTGATTGATTTGCGCAATAGTCAATTAGTTGATTAGATGAGAGAAACAAAATAATATGTATAATTGCGATAATTATGATAAAAGCGTGATATATTTAATTGTAAACAGTTAAAAAAATAATTCTAAATTTAAAAATGTATAGCTGTCACAATATTTAAAGACAGAAAATAATAAAAGTAATCTAACTATGCAGGAATTAAGTAACGTCCAATTGGAGACATGGCAGAAATGAAATTCATCTCGGATTCATAAACGCATTACGCCCTATTAAAAGAGGGCAACTTTGCGCCCATAAGGACAACTTCGACATTACTGCTGGCCCTCAAAGATATCCGGCCCAACGTGGCCCAAGTCTGCTACAATATGCCAGTCGGCGTGAGTCAGTGGTGCATCACTAGTGCGAATGAACCGCCAAAGGAGAGAAACAAAATAAGCACCAGCTACATGCTGTTCCATTTATAAGATTTGTGAATGCTTTTTATAAATACTCGTAGTCGTGCATGGGCGAGAGGTAGTCGCAGAGTCAAGACCGAGCCGAGTTGGGCTTGGCGGCAACATAATCTTCTTTTTTTATATATATTTTTTTTTATTTTTGTTTTGTGTTATGTGTTTTGTTTTTGTTTTTGTTTTTGTTCGCCTTTTGTCGGAACCGGCTGTTCGGCCCCAATTGGTCGGGTGCTGTCTGCCGCTTGGTTGGCTTTAAATGAAAGAAAAACTTGTTACGATTCTCAGGCACTTCCTTGGCTCGCAGCCGATGCCGCCTAAGTGGCTTCCGCTGGAACGAGCGGCCTGTTGGCCTGTATTTAGTCGTAGGACCCATCAATCCGTCTTTGGGCGCATTAAACTCACATGAAAAGCTGAGGCACTTGCTGCACGTTCGGCCGCCGTTGCCGGCTAAAATAATTGACCTAAATATTGTGGTTGCGACAAGTCTGTCTGAAGGTCACGGGTACAGCAAATCAGTTTGCGTTTTATTTTTAAAGTGGCCAACTTGGCCACAACTACTTTCAATTCATGTCCCTGTTTCGCCTCATCTCGGCCCGCTAATCGCCATAAAAGTCTACGATGCTACAGATCACATTTGAATATTTATTTGAATTTTATATGATCCGCATTTGGTCAGCCGATGCATGCATTAAAACTTAATTTATGGTTATTCATTAGCTTAGTCCCATTGTCGTTTTTTTGGCATGCAGCTGTCAAGAGCTGTATGCCAAGTATATAGAGATATAACTCCATCCAGCGTCGCTTGCCGATGACAGCTCTTGCAGGGGCCCGGGCCATCAGGTGGGCCTATATGGGCCAGTAACAGTCCCACAATGTCAACTACTTTCAAAAAAAGACATTCTAACACCGACCTTGGGCTCATAAACAAACCCCAGTTTTGGTACTAATTGCTCTTGATTGTGTACCAAATTACCTGGTCGCACCTTTCGTTTGTGTCTTTTCTTTCGAAAATCTGGTTTCGCGATGTGGATAGACGCATATGAACATGTGTAAAATTTCAATCAATGGGCATTTGAATTGAGTATTAACGGTAAATATATAATGTATAAGTAACGGTGGCAAGCTTTATATATTTATATAAATTTACTTATGTACCCTTGTCCCGTGAATTTGAAAGGAAACATTTGCAGCTTGTAATTGTGGTAGATGAAATAGTTTTTATAATGAGTATTACTATTACTACCATTTTTATTTTTAATAGATCTAAATACTATTACCTTTCATTTTGCTTTAGCTACACACTAACCTAAGATTCGAACCTATGTTTTATTTTACTCGTTTAATGAGAACTCCTATACTTGCTATTTTTTATATCCAGAACCCATTGAAAATGGGTAAAAAAGGGTTTTGTGTAAATGTGTGTATATATTCTTGGTCAGCATCACTAGTCGAGTCGACTTAGCCCTGTCCGGCTGTGTGTATGAAAGAGGTAGAAAGACCTTTCAAGTTCGTGTATACTATACGCATTTATAGGTGTTTTGAGCATATCTCCGTCAGAAACTATACGAGCTAGAGCCACCAAACTTGGTTCAATATGTTCTTGTGCAGCATACACAGATTAAGAACATTTCGAATACCTGGCCTCAAATATACAACTTTGTTTTGTAGTAAATGAAAATTTCAAAAAGATCAGACCTTTAGTCTAGAAGTTTGTGTGTTGGGATTGAAAAATATGTAAATAAAGGGTTCAGGGTATCCCCTGGCGGGCGGTTCCGCTTTTTTTTCCACAAACGGCGCCTAACTCTGATTAAATCTGAACCGCTCCTGGCTTTAAGCAAGCGATTAGCACCAAAAAAAAAAATAATAATAATAAAACCATCACAGATCGCGTCTTTGGATTTTTCATATACATAAATGCCCAAAATAAGCGAACTTAATATCAATTAATTCGTTTCAGGGGCAAAGCCATAAAAGTTGTGAACTAATCAAAGCTAATGCCAACATAAATTGTTATTACACTAAAGATAAGAGCTGGATGCAACTATCACTTGCGGAGTTTATATGCATATTAGATGACGATATTCGATCGCATACTTAATGCAGACCAGCATATAGATTTAATCTAATGGAGCAGCTCTCAACTTGAATGTGGAACGCCAAGTTGAGTCAGAGAAGCAAATTGGGAAACAGACACATTCAGTTTTTTTTTTTTTTTTTTGAGGGGGGGAAGATGCTTTCATTTCTGCGCTTTGGCCCAGAGTGAACACACACACACACACAAACGCACGTATGTACGTGTGTGAGTGGGCATACTTAAAGCAACTGTAATTAATGAATTAACACCAACATTTAATTACTTTAATAGCCGCAACGCAGCGCTGAGCGTACCTGCTGAGTTTCTTGAACCCCGGGCGCTTGTGCGCTGCCGGGCAGAGGTTGCGTACGGTTTTGGTTTTAATTTCCAATTCGGTTTCGGTTCGGGTTTCATTTTCATTTGCCAGAGCGAGAAAGCAGACAGCAGTGAAAATGATTGTTGATTAGTTTAAAGCCAGCGTGCCATGGAGCTGTGATAATTGGAAATGCAACCGTTTGTAGCTCGTGGCTCGGATTAGGTTGAAGCCACCGTTGAGTTGGACCTGTTGGTGGGCCCGAACCCTAACCCATAATCATAATCGTTAACTAATGGTTGCACACACTTTTACCACTTTCGTTGGGTCGCCGTCGAAATGTGGAGGGTATATAAAACTCAGTTCGAGCGAGTGTCAGGCATCAAACATAGTTTAGCTCTTAGGCTTTTAACAACAATAAACCAAAACCCCAACAGAACCCAAGCCAGGCAAAAATGTTCAAAATCGTAAGTCGGAGCTCATCCTCCGCCAGGCGGCTGAGGCGGACACTAACTTGCCATTTTGCATTTGCAGCAGCTCGTCGTACTTGCCGCCGCCGTCCTTGCGGGCACCGTGCTGTCGGCTCCGTCGGATTCGGCCGATGCGCACGCCGAGATTCGCAGCTTTGTGAACGAACTGAAGCAGGACGACCACAGCTACAAGTATCAGTTCGAGACGAGCAACGGCATCGCACAGCAGGAGCAGGGCGTCGGGGGATACTATGCGAGTGGCTCCTCGCAGTACTACACGCCGGAGGGCCAGCTGATTCAGCTGACGTACACGGCCGATGAGAACGGCTTCCAGCCGCAGGGCGAGCATCTGCCCACGCCGCATCCCATTCCGGAGGCCATTATCAAGTCGTTGCAGTGGAATCGTGACCATCCCGAGGAGGAGGACGAGGGCCAGTACAATCACGGCCATGGCGGCCCTGGATATGGCGACCAGGCCAATCAATTCCTGCAGGCGCCGGCATCTGGTCTGCCATACGAGAAGAAGATTTAAATTACCGTACAGCGCTACGGCTACGGCTGCTGCTCCCCTTGCGGCGGCCTCCGTCCAGCGTTAACGTATTCGTTATTCTTGTAGTTTAAGTCCAGCCTTCTCCGGCGCATGCAGCTCCCGCCCAGCCTGTGCTCGCTCATGTTCCAGCCTTTGCATATGTTTATTGCATGGCCGGGGCAACAAACATGGGCAAACAATCAGCAGCAACAACTTGGGCTCCGTGTAGTTGACTCTGACTATGACTTCGGCTCTGTTGCTGTTGCTGTTGCTGTATGCTGGAGCTGGGGGTTGCGTACGACGCCGCCAACGCACATGCCATGACATGCACTCACTCACGCACACACACACACGCACTGTACATACATATATAGAGACACCCACACACGCACATCCACACTCGAGCTGTCCGCTCCTGGGCGCTCTGTCCTTTGTCGGCTCGCTGACGTTGACATTTATTGCCAGAGATAATAATAATGTAATAAAAGAAAAAATACAATTTAATATTGTTGTTTATACTATGTACAAATGGCGTTGCTCTTACCCACCATCCCGTGGCCATATGGCTCCAGCCCACTCGGAGGACTAGCCGGGTCCCAGCTGCCTGGGCCATAAATCCCGCCTCTTCCACGGGCTTCCACGTCCAATTACATGCCGATATGTACCTATGAGTGTGTGCCTCTGAGCGTATCTGCATTTGTAAACATTTCGGGTAAATTGAATTAAAAATTAATAAATTCGCCGCCATTGTTATTGTTATTGTGGCTGGGCGTATGCTAATTCGCGTTGGCCGGCTTCGACTCGTTTCGACCAATGTTGCAACACTGAACTTGCAACTGCTGCTCGTCTCGTCGATTTAATTAACATACTTATTTACGTGTCTGTTAGCGTTGTTATTGTCTCTTGAGTGTTTTGCAGAGTTTGAAGCAATATTTGATTTTGATAGCTGCAATCCAGATTGGGTTGTCGCTAAAAAAAGGGTATCTGGGTATCTTGGCTATGCTAGGAAGCTAGATAGTCCCTCTAGATCGGAATTTATTGGATATAGATTACAATGAATTTTAATATTTAATAATAAATGAAACTAGAATGTACAAATAAAAAAAGGGTATTTAAGGGTCGGTTTGCAGCTTCCAGTTTACCAATGTTACTAAATAGGTCGTTTAACTGGGTTACTCGACATGTTAAATTTACATATTGAGTGTTTATTGCCAATATCGAAGTCTTGTCGGTTCGAATACTATAAATACTGCAGAGCTCGAGCCCAGAGTTCACATTAAAATTAACAGCCGAAGCTAGACCAACATCAACATGTTCAAGATTGTAAGTGCCTGAAAAGAAACCCTTTGAATTGACTCCTGATTTCTTAGTGTCTATCCACAGTTCCTGATTGCTGCTTTGTTGGCCTGCGCAGCCGCCGCTCCCTTTCCAGGAGAGGAAGTGCAAATCACGAAATTGCTGACAAACTTGGAAACGGACGGCAGCTACGCCTACGACGTGGCCCTGAGCGATAACACGTTCATTTCGGAACAAGGCCAGGGTGGCGTTTCGGCTAGTGGACAATATGCATACATATCACCGGAAGGTCTTCCCGTTCAAGTAAGCTACATTGCCGATGAAAATGGCTTCCAGCCTCAGTCGGACGTGCTGCCCACGCCACCACCGATTCCGGAAGCTATTCTGAGGAGCATTGCGTACATCCAAGCGCATCCCACGCAAGAGGAACTCCTCGATCGCGAGGTGCGCAGCCGACAGATCTAGGGATGCCATCGAGCTGACTGTTAAGTTGATTCATTCTCGCATCAATTGTCACATCAAATTCAATATGTACAAATAAACTATTGTACGTAATCGTAAGATTTAGAGATTAGACGGTGCTAATTGAAGCGATTTCCTGCCAATTCATTGCCAGTTGCGCAAAACTTAATTAGTGTGTTAATAACTGGGGAGAAACCACTGAAGCGCCGACATCGGGCCAGAGATAGAGCCTAGCCTTGTACGCCCGACCGATCGATGAGTGGGCCACCTTGCAGCTGTGCACAGTGGGTGCTAGAGGCAAAATGGCTAACAAAAATCTGATATGAGAAAGTTCATTCTTTAGACAGTTAAATGCGGGAATTCTTTTGGAATATTTGATATTATTTCTAATATTGATAGTCGCTTTTAGTTAGATACCACTGTACATTATACCAGGCGTGCATAAAAGTTAAACTTACGCTTTACTTTAGCTGGCAGTTCTTGAAGCTCTTTGAGAAAATGGAAATTCATTAAGAACCCAACAGGAACATTAACACACGCACACACACACTATACCAGGCACGCAACGAGTTGTAGCAATGGGAATCCGTTGGAGCAGCCGAGAGCCTCCCCATATCAATTAGACATGCTCGTTGGCGGATATGAGTGGTTAATTAAAAAGATTAAGGCACATGAGGAAATTAAGTAGTATACACGAGCATATATGTGAATAATATATGTGTGGGTATATGTGTATGTGTGTGCGTGTGCGTGTGCGTGTGCGTGGCCACGGTGTCCGTTACAATTGTGTGAACATAAATTTATACAAAATTATAGTCTGCGTGTATGTATGTATGTATATACACACCTACATACACATGTCAATTTGTGTGCTCCATAGATAATTAATTCAAACATTAGCTTGATTTCTGCATAAATATTTTTCAGCATTTGCCAACACTTATGCAAATGCTTGTTCAGCGCGCTGAAAACGAAAGGTAAACACAATCGCTCTTTAAATGGCTCGGCCGCCTACCTCCCCCCACAACCCCCCAAACCCCCCCAACCCCCTCGAGCACAGGTGCTCGCGCTTGAGTGCTGATGCTGCCGTTTGTCGTTTGTCGTTTGTCGTTTGACTCCCTGGCAAAACAAAAAGCCTGCTGTGTAATCAAAAACTTCTATTTAACATTTTATTTCCAACTTGATGATAAATGCTTTGTGGAAATGTGGGCCCTATCTGGACGACAAAGGCGCTCCAAATTTGCTACGCTGGGCCCAACACAAGTGCTTGAGTATCTGGGACGGGCATCGCTGGAAACAGGATGTGAATACAATTTAAAATAGATTGTTGTTGCTTTTTGTTGTCAGTTGTTGTTCTAATATGCATGCGTATTTATGCTTTATTTGCTTATTTTTTGTATTTTCATTTCACATCACTCAATAAACACTTTATTATTTGCATGTAGACGCAAACAGTTGTCAAAACAATGTATTTTCTCATTGTTCTTGCATATAGGTAATCCTTTTTCAAATTGCCAAATAAGCCAAATCTAGTCCTAAAGCTGGCATTGTTAATAAAATAACTTAATTGATGTGTTTTATACGATATTCCCAGTGGTCAAGCCGAGGTCCAGCCCCAGTAAACAGTTAATTTTATGCACAACAATATGTGATTTTTATTATCAAGTAAAAACCCAATTCCTACTGTTGTTCTCATATGTCCCCCATGCCACCCTTTAGCCGTGATAACCGACCCGCAAACAGACAGAGAGACCCTGGGATAAATATGGAGATAGAGCTGGGTGGCAGCAGCAAACAGTTCCCTGAAGTGGCTGCCATTTCTACTATTTGTATTTGCCAACATAGTGTGCGGGACCCCAAATGTTCATATTTAAAAAATAGCTTTGTTTTGTCACTCGTGGCTGGATTCTAGTCTAGTCGGGGGACAAGGGTACGGGCCCTGTTACGGCAACGGCATGTGTCACGTACCCGGCAAAATATGCGACCGAATGCCCGAAAATGACACGGCCGAAACACTACTCGGAAGTAGCTAGAAAAAATGGTAGGCAAAATACGAGTATTTCAATTAAGCTAAAAGTGGATGTCGCAGCATTGGAAGGGGGCCAAGGCGAGTGAGAAGGAGAGTGAGGCGAGAAAGGGTCTTGGGGCAAAAGGGTGTTTTTCTTTTTTATTATTGTTTAATGGGTACCCGGGCCGTAATCCTTAGCATTTCATTTATAATGAATTCCTTGAAACGTTCGCTTAGATCGCTTTAGGGAGCTCGGGCATAAGTAACGGGCAACTGTTTGTGACGCTCATCTACTACATCACTTTTCATTTGGGATGCAATTTTTCCAGTTGTCCGGCAATGCGCTGGCTGTATTAATAACAATAGCCGGCCACAGGAGCCGAGGGGGCGGTGACAGCCAATGCAGTGCGGGGGCGGTCCAATGAAAAATAATCTCAAACAATAATTGCCATAGAAAAGTTTTCGGCTGGCCAAGGCGCCAAGGAGAAGGACGCAGACGCAACCACGGACAGCACAGTCAGTCGGTGTCGACAGCGAAATAGCAGCGCAGACAAACGAAACCAATTTATTTTAAAGTAAAAATCAATAGTCAGAAACCAACACTGCAATGGACACAGGTCGCACTAAAGTCGCTCCATTAAAAAGTTCAGCCATAGTGCGAACCTCGACCCAGCAACAGCAACAACAACAGTGAGTGGCGCTTAACCCACACGTGCCCCATTTCGTGGATATACTGGAGAGCCATTGCGTTTGTCTGTTCACGAAATGTTCCTCCATTAAAGAACTCGACAATGTTGTAATACCTGGCAGCGAGTATATGCATTTGACATGCGATGGAATTCAATAACTGACAGTAGCTGACAGTGTCCTGCCGGCTATCCGGGTGTTCCTTGCCATTTGTTTGATATGCTCATCAGTGCACACTTTGTGGATTGATTCCGTTTGATTGGTCGCCTGCTAAGCGCTTATTCAAATTTGACGTATTGCAGGCCTGCATAAAAATGAACGGGACTCCGGGCTTCAGGTACGACTGCTAACGTGTTGCAATAAAAGCTGGCACTTGTTTTCTTTTTTTTTTTTTTTTTTTGTTCGGGCTTTGTTGTTGCCGGCGCATTTCCATATTTAATGCACAGTGGGGAGCACACACACGCAGCGACGGCTGCTGGCGACAACAGAGGCTTAACAGGCGCTGTTAAGCTTAACAGCGCTCACAGGAAGCGCGCCTTTTAAGAGGACAACATGGCGCTCCGGCGCTCAGTTCACGGCCGTTGCTCGTCGCCAGCGCTGCCGCATCGCGTGTCCACTCCCGGAACAGCGTCCTTTCGTGTGTTGGCGTAAATATTCGTCGGCACGTAAATATTCATGTTTGATAAGCTCATGTGCGTCCTGTTTGGCTATCTGCGGCACTCTCTGTTTTTTTGGCGCTCGTCGGCGTGTTTGTGTGTTTGTGCGAAACTACATTAAAAAGTTCACACACAAATTGCATTATTTCCGCGCTGCGATATATTGGCGCGCTTTTTTTTTTTTTGTTTGTGTTCTTGTTTGGCTTTGTATCCAGCTGAAAACGCTTTGGGCCAGGCCACAGAGACCATAAAGTATGTACATATATGAACGTTATATATGTGCTTCTGGGTAAGCATACATTTTTTACTTACTTCAAATAAGTTTAAGCCATTATCCGTTATTGTTGTGGTAAATTTTGCATGGCTCAGTCAGGGATTTGCGCACGTACATACGTGGCTGGCGATACGGGGGATCGTTTATTAAAAAAAAGAAAATTCCATTAAAATTCCCGACGGCTGCTTTTGCGATTTGTTCCGATTTTGGTTGGTTCTTAAGGCCACTTCACGTCGATTGCTCCGCTTTGGGAGCCTTAACACCTGGCCGTGCTTGAGGCGACGGCAAATTAGTTAAAAGCACGCTGATTTACAGCAAGTTTAGGCGCATTAAGGCATTAGCCTCGGGGCCACATCCTGATGCTGGTGCCAAAGCTGCTGCTGCTGCTAATGCTGATGCTGATGTCGCAGTCAAAGTTGGGTCCTGTTGGCATATTGGTAATGTGATTTTTGGAGCACTTTTGTTCACGCCCGGCGACACATGTTGTGGTTCACACACACACATGCACACACGCCCACACAAGTCGAGGGACGGCCCTGCCTGGCCTAAGGGCCGGTATTTACTTGCCCCGGCCCCGTTTGGGCATAAGCGCTTAGTGGCTGTCAAGTTCGGCTGCAACTTTCCTGCCGAGAAATATACATAGTTGGAATAAACGTGTTATGGTGGATGTGCATGTGTCTGTATTTAAATGCCCCAGCTAATAATATCCCTAAATTTCATTGGTGGACACCTAACTTTTGCTGTCAGCTCAATTTAATCGATAGATAGAGGGTCCTGCGACATACGTAGTTAGATGTAAATATTTGATGACCCCTTGGGCCAGTTAGCCGTGACTCCGGTGCCATTCAGGACACGCTTGATTTCAAGCTCAGCCTGCCAGTTTTGGGCCGTAGTCCGCACGGACAGAGCCCATTACGATGATGGCGGAGACTGGACGCGCTTCCGGCCGGCCGCCATTAAATCTAAGCGCCTTCAATCCGTCTGAATCAGCGCAAAGTGAAAGTATGGAAAGCTGGTCAAGTACCGTTGCGGCGACAATTAATTAAAACTAATTGAGTCTGGCCGAAGCGTTGGCCCTTACCGACGGACAGACATATCGACGGACAGACGGACAGACGGACCGACGGTTAGACGGACCGACGGACCAACTGACTAATTGACTGCAGGCTGGCGGTCTGGCTGTGACTTTGGCCCGGTCTGTTTTCGCAATAAATTGTTATTTCATTAGCTTCCATTACTCGCCAAGCAACCCACGCAGCGTCTGCGACGCGCTCATAATGGAACGGCCGCCTACTCACCGGCCCTATTGTGGGCACCTGCCCACTGCTCTTCGCTCTTCGCTTGATAATTTTCACTTTTATTGGCCTTTAATTAATGCGAAATTGTTGGGGATTATGAATAGCAGCCAGCCGCTCTAGCGAGCCAATTAATTTGATTACAAACCGTTTAACAGCCTCCGCGTGCTAATGAGATCTTCGGAGCCAAGGCTGATGCGCAATGATACGCCGATATTGCAGTCCACACGTGAGACCGTGCTCTCGGCTGTTCGGCTCTAATGAAAGGATGCTCGGCCAGTCAGCCAATCCTGGGGGAGGCGCTTGCTAGATGTTACAGTTGCGCCTGGTGTTTTGTGTGTTGGCTGCTTTCTCATTTCGATTGTCAAGTGATGCTATCAAGTGGGGCTCGTTGCCTGTCTTTTATCCCGTTGGCGCTTGTTGGCTGATATTGGTTTGTGTGCAGGGCAATTGTGTGCTCTACAGGTATGTGTGTGTGTGTGGGTGTTTGGGTGTGTCGCTATCAGGCGCCATTCAACACGGTTTCACAGCTTACAGTTGCATTCATCAGTTCATTGACTGACTTTGAATTACGCCCACACTTTTGTGTGCCCGAACAATGCACATCACGCTGGCTTCATATGTGTCTGTGTCTGTGTTTTTTTAAGCGAATACCAGCACACAAATACACACACACACACACACACAGAGAGTGTCATACCCCTCATCACTCATTGCCATTGATGGCAGCTGCACAGTTATTGGTTATTGATATTAAATCTGATTATCTTGTGCTGTTCTGCTTTTATGCAAGGCGATATCTTCTTTGCATGTGCAGCCAAGTGTGCCAGCTGGAGAAAACAGCCCCAGACATCTCCAGCCGTATCAAAGCCAAGTTACCTACAGGTGCAATGGCGGCCAAGAGCTATAAACATGGCTTTTACCTCTACACTTACTTAAGTATGCTTGAATAGAATTATGTCAGTGTGCAAATATTATTTGTTAAGCCCGGAATTATGCTCAATATGAGCCCATTTGGGCAGTGTAAATATTATTGATTAACAATCAACAAGCGAGTAGCTTTTCTTATGTCCGTCTGCCAGTCAGGGACCATAATCTCTCTTAATTTAAATTACATTTGTAATTAAAAAGTTGAGTGAGTGTTTGAAGTTCTCCCAAGAGTTTTGAAGTTTCTAAAATATACTTTAAACCGAATTCGTACATCAGGGCGTCTCATTCCACAGCAACGGAGCGTAATTTCGACTTGTGTTACTTGCAGCCATTAGGGGTCCACAGTTATCTGGGAACCTGCCAGATATTAATGTTAACACCGCAGTCTGGGATTTGCGGCATTTGAGTGACGCCGTATTTGAGGCCACAGACCGCAGGCGGCAGTCAAAGGCCGCCACGACATTTAAGCCCACCCGAGGAGCAGCAAGGGACATTAGCCCTTGGATATAATGAAGACGCTTTATTTTCATAATTGTCAACGTCTTAGCATTTCATTAAATGGGCCTCTCCGGCTTAAAGCCCGTCGGCGGGCTGCCTCTGGGAAAGTGACTTCATGGTGACAACAAATGATTCGATAATCATACAAAATGATTTCAAAATCAACAGCTTGTTTGCGAAGCTAAAGACATTTGAATGCTTGACTTGGGCGCCGGCACGCAGCAATTCCTAATTATGTGTACATACGGGACTGTGTGTGTGTGTGCATGTGTGTGCGTGTGTGTGCGTGTGTTTGCGTATGTGTACTGCTTGATATTTTTATGGCTCTAAGTTGAAAGCAGAGAACCAGTCGCTTGTTGCTAGCACAACTTTTTCACTAGGATACAGCTTGACTTTTGTTCTGTTTGCTTAACTTCACACGACGGACAAGTGTGGCAAGAACTCAACCTGAAACTCGAACTCGAGCCCTGTTAAGCACTGTTAACATTGCCGCCGCTGTTAAGGCGTTAACAGCGGCTCTCTGTGGAATGTTGGACGCAGGCGCGAAACCTTCCTCAATTGAATTTCATAGTAATTTCCTTTGCGATGGCTGCAATACGTTTCAGATAAGGGTACGTCGGCTCCTGGTTAGGACACTCCACGCCGTTCACGGCAATTTAAATCTGAATTGACGGCACACTTAAAGGCGTATTACGCGAAAGCAAAACAAACTCACAACCGGTTCACAGGACAACGACTCGGCGTGCGTTTGGCTACTGGCTACTGGGAGTCGTTTAAATGCTGATGCGTGTGTGTTTCTGTGTGTGCGTGTGTATATTCGGGATATACGCATAATGTATTAAGTGTCAGTAATAGAAGAAATACATTATAATTGCACAGGACAAGCAATTTAGTTGATGTCCCCTACAGGTGAGCCGTAATTTGTGCTTCACATAATGGAATACATTGTTATCGACAGATAGGCGCCCATTATTCCTATCGTCCTGATGTGCCAGCCCCTAATGCAATTTGGGACTATTTTATTTTATTTATTATTTGATTTGTTGGTAGCCTCCGGCGAACGCCGCTCGGCCCGCGCTCCCGTGCCTCCAGCATTGGACATGACCAAATATTTATTTTGTTTTTTTTTTTTTATTTTTTTATTTATTTTTATTTTTATTTTTTTTTTGGGATGTCGTGACCAGCCCTCGTCCACTTGGCCTATAAAAACCCCAAGCTTGGGTTACCCACTTAAACACTCAATTTTTTATGGGCCAACTCTTGAGTGCAGAACGCTGTGGCTTTTGTCTCTTACATTTCGCTTACTTTTATAGTTGAACTTTAATCGAGGCACTTGGAATTTAAGCAGCGACCACGCCCCCGCCCCGCCCGACTCTTATCCGAAATAATAGCCGAAGTCAGAGCAAGCAGCAAGTTTGTCAGCGTGCAACTTAACTGATTAAGTTGCTAAAAAATAAAGCATTCAGTGCAAAATCAGGCAAAAGCAAACACACACGACTGCACAGCAGGGCTGAAAGTGAAACTCGTACAATTTTTGAAGGAGTATGTAAATATGTACTCAAGTATTAGACGCGTCCTGTGCCTTGCACACTTTGCTTATCTAAATTGTTTTATGCCACAGTCCCCCACTTGTTGTTGGGGCGCAGCACATTAAGCAGACACACACACACACACGCACACATATCCTGGACAATTTTTCAATGTCATTTGAAGGCAGCAAAAATTTGACATTCGCCATTAATAAATTAGCAAGCATTTTGCATGTCTAGCTGCTAATTGAATATGAGAGAGCTGAGCTGAGGAGAGCTTTGAAGTTGCGCCTCTGATATTTCAGCACCACAAATCAAATCCCACCCACGCACATCTGAATCCCAATCCGAAATATATAAAGACTGCCAAATATCAACGAGACCAGCTGTGCGTTCGCCCGAAGTAATTTTATACGTAGCTTAACCTTTAACGCCAGCGCAATCCTTTGTTTCCGCCGACGCGACGCCTTTTCACCGCCTTTCACACATCTTTTAGCGATTTGGCCGGAGTTGGGTGCCACTCCGCCCCCCCCCCCCTGTCCCTCCGTCTCCAGGGGCTGTGCTTACATAGAAGTCCGCCTTCTGCATGGGCGTGTGTTGCCTTCTCAAAAATCTTTTCAACAATTCTCAAAATGTTTGGTGAAATGATTTTGGGGTCCATTGCGGTGGGTCCTTTGCAGCTGTCGCTATTCATATACCCTGTACTTAAGAGCTTTATTGAGATACATGTATAACATGCGCTGAACTGATATGCTTATATACATTTGAGTAATTGTTCATCATAAATCATCTTTTGTTTGAATATTTCTTCAAGAAATTCCAACGGCTTCAAACCGCTGTTGCTGTTACTGTTGCTGTTGCTTTCATGTTATTTATTTTGCTAAGCACAAGCTGTTGCTCTTGCTTTAATTTAAATAAGTGCTTTGCAAATTTGTATTATTAAATTAGAAAAATTCATTACTCACTTAATAGCCAGAGGGTAAGGGAACAGGGTGGCACACAGTCGATCATTGCGGCGTGTTTTGTTCTACTCCCCGTTTTGTTGTCTGTTCTGATTCCTTGACATGTGTTGCCGCCGTAAACCATTTGATTTTCGCACACACAGCTCCATCTGCAAGTTAGTTGGGTGCGAAGTGTGTATCGTGTCTGCCCGTACATTGTTATGAATTTTCGCCGTAATTCCAATGATTACATAGTATTGCGTACATATTTGTAAGCTAAGCCCAAAGGTAAAGCTTTAAAATGCCAGTCGACTCAGCGGGCCCTCTCCGGCTCTGTGGCCGCAAAGTGGCTTTTGCGATACGGCAACATGTCCCTGTCGCCGTTTAAACCGAACCCACTAATGTGGCTCATGTCAAGACTGTTGTTTTTCTCTCCCCCGTTTGACCCACTAAAAGCGTGTATTTATTTCAGTGCGGGCAGATACTGAAAAAAAAAAACCTTGACAGCTGGTCAGATTTTGACAGTATGATGAAACTGAGTGATAAAGCGAGATTCCGGGTAATAGAGATGAACGACGGGCTAAAGGCGGATTAAAGTTTCCTTTTTTTTTTTTATAATTTGCATAAATAAAACTACTCAAATACAGGCTATTGCGAAATACAGACGAAATACAGGCATAAGAGACCAGCTTATGGCAATTCCTGAAGCGACCCCAAACAAGTTCCTTTTTTTTCCCCTGCAAAAATAAATGTGCATTTTTATAAAGCAATTATTTGCCAAGCGTAGTCAGCGTTATTAACTACAAACCTCAGCGTAATTTTCTATTTCTAAGAACATAATATTGTGCTTTTAGCTTGCCACGACTGTTTACAGTGTGCTGCACAAAAGATAGTGGCAAGTAAATTATCGCATTATATCGCTAGCCCTCGTCCGGGCAGGACGCCAATTAGTGTAATTACCAAATGAAAGTACTTGTAGCTGAGACAAAAGCATAAAAAAGCGCAGCTCAGCGGCACTTGTTGGTGTTTTTTGTGCGTCTGGCGCAAATTTACATGAAATTGTTTTTAATTCTTAAGCGGCTTATGAATTGGCCAACTCTCTGCGGTGTGGAAGATAGAAGATCTTGGGTTAAACGTCAGCCTGGCCAGAGACATTATAATAACATCCATCATGCTGGACTATATAGGGATGACAGCAACAAATGTTAAGGCTCTTCGCTGAGTCAACATGGCCCCGTTTTGTTTACCAAAACGCTATGGCTCGTTGTTGTTTTTGGGCGTTGATGGTGCGTTTAGGGCCAAAACGAAAGTGGCCTTTGAGGGCCATTTGGCGTGCTGATTTCGCCACGCGCCCTATATCTGTATGCGCTAGCATGTATATGGACCAATAATAAGCCATTTCGTGCACATAATTGGCAGGGGCAGACGTTGAGTAAATAGCCATAATTAATGTATACTCGTACAATATAAACATAAATGTGACCTGACCGAAATACAAAAAGTGGCTGAAGCTCACGACACAGACCAAAATGAAAAGCAAAAAACCAAAAAAAAACAAAAAATAATAAACGGAAGCCACAAGGCGAGAGCTACGGAAATTGTTTGTCATCGCGTCTCGATATGTGTGTGTGTGTGTGTATCTCTTTGGGTGTGTGTGTGCGTGTGAACAAGGCTGAGTGCGTAATACGCACGCGGAAAAGTATGCAATAAAGGCTATTTCTTCATTGATACGCAAACAAGCGAGCGATTTGTAACGATATAGCTTTTCTTTTATGTATATTCTGCATCCCGTAGCGATGCCTCGCATCGGCGAAAATTGCCAAAAACAACAGGAAAATGTATTTCGTAGATGAGCACATCATTGGCTGATTGCGTTCCCATAATCGCATTGACAGCCAACGCATCCTGCGGATATTTGCAGCCGCACCACTCGAGCGAAATACATTTTCGCCATTATGCGAAGTCGAAAATTGTCGCACATATCCTTACACAGAAAGACACTCGATTAAATTAAGTCGTTGCATAAGCATCTGCTGCATCTTAAGGTTTCATTCTGCTTTTATAACTTGAACTAATTGAATCAGCAAGTTATATTACATTTTATACTAAGAAGGTTCTTAGAAAATGCTCTTTGAAAACCTCAAGCTCATATAACTTTGCCACAAATGCACAGATATTCATGTCTTGTCTTCCAAATTAAATCCACATCTACAATTTATGGGTTTAAAAAAATTTTATTTTGTTGCATTTTTTTTTTAAATATCACGTATTAATTTTTGAAAATTTTATTTTTCACAATTTGGAACAAAAAATGTCGTTTTTAATACGAAAAGGTTTGACAAATTCAATTTTTTGCTGAGAAATTGTATGTTAAAACTTATAAAAATGTTGACTTGTAAAGTTTTCAAATCCGGAGCACGTGCAAAATTTACAAAATTACAAAATTTCAAACTTTCATAACTTTATCAAAAATCAACAGCATTTCGGTCATGGCTTGTCCTTGTGTGTTTTTTTTTTAAATAACATGTTGTTTTTAATTTGTCAGAAAATTTCAAATTTCAAAATGTTCTTTTTAATCCGCCAGCGAGTATAATTGGTTATTGTGTCATATTTAGTCTACTGCGGCAGTTCGTAGATGAATACAGCGCCTAGTCCTATAGTAGGCCCCAGCTAAGCAGAGGATATCTTCTGGTCGGGCACTCACAAAAGAGGCATTCATGGTTTTGCATAATTTTGCGACACATTGAGCCCTGGGCAAAGACGGTCCCAGAAACTTCAATCAAGCGCAAAGCCTTTTTATTTTTGATAATAGCGAAATTAAATGAATGCAAACTGTTGTGAATTTAGCGCTGCACAAAAGATGTCTCGAATTTATGCGCTCCGCTCTCGAGGGTGCCATTGTCATAGCCAAGTGGTGACAGCTGCTCCGTTCCGCTCCCTCGTTGTTCTTTTGGCCGCCGCCTGTCCTGTCCTGTCCTGGCCTGTGCTGTGCTCTGCTGGCTGCTGGTGCTGTCTGGAGTCTTTTGTGCCGTCGCGCACTGCGAGGTTTTTATTACAAAGGCTCATGAATCTTATTTAGCACGAAAATAGCAGAGCGGGCCGCTGTTGCCAATTTGATGAGAATTTTTGCTCCGATTTTTGTTTTGGCCTTGGCTGCACCGTCAAGGCAAATGCCGTGACAGGAGCCGGGAACGGGAAACAGCCAGGAAGCACTCTGGAGGCGCCCGAACTATGCGCCCAAGATTACGAAAATTGTTTACACAATGCGTCAGCGAGGCATGCGGCATGCGGCAAGTGGCAAGCGGCAAGCGGCGTGCCGCTGCCCACCACAACTCTAATTAAAAAAGTTTCACGTTTAACCGCTTGAGTTGGCAGCACACTCGCACACACACGCGATAGTACATGTGTGTGTGTGGTCGCTGGCATGTGTGCTCTGGTCGGATGTGTGTATTAGTGCGTGGCTAGACAATCAAAACTTTTGTTGAGGCAGATCCGCAACAGCTTCAAAGCCAACCCAGCAGCAACTAAAACCAACCGCAAAACGCACGCCTGCCGACCTCAGATTTCTCAGCCCCGTCGCAACCACCTCGGCGACTATAAAATTAATGAAGCGCCCCAGCTTTGAGCATTCAGCTGGCGGCCATTGCCACAACAGAGACATTAAAGTCGTCTTTGCTTTTGCTGTCAGTTGACATTGTTCGTATTATTGTTGCTGCCGCTGCTGCTGCTCGAGTCTCGTGCTGCCTTCTCATTGCTGATGCGTATTTAAATATGCGCATAAAAGCTACGGACGCTGGTCGGGATTTATGACCTGCGGCAGATGGGGGTCCCTTTTTGGGCGCGCATCGCCCATTTTGTGGCTAATCTCTGATGTACACTTAATTATGTGGCACGCTTGCTGATTGCCGACGATCTATGTGGCTGCCACCAGCAGCAACCCTTTCTATACCCGTACAAAAAAGGGGTATACACCTTCTTAGCGACTGTGTGTCGCATCTCTATATAAATAATTTATTGTACTTAAATAGTCTTTTGACCTTATGATAAGATACTCTGACAGCTATTTATTATTCGAGTGGGATTTCTGCAAATTGATTCATTGAGGCAGACGATTGAGTTTGCCGCTGGCTGGGTTCGGGTATTTCATAGTCGAGCACTCAATTTAGGGCCATTGTCAGCTTATTGCTTTACTTTTAATGCTTTGTCGCAGAGTCTTTGACTCTTTGTGTGCGCCAAATGTCATGTAAATTTCATATAGTAAATCCCGTTAGTAAGCCAAGCAAAAGTATGATAAATTTTTGACAATTTCATTGGCCTCTTCTCCGTCAGTGGCAGCGCAAACAAATTGCCAAAAGCCAAGAGCAAAAAGCAAAGCGCTAAAAATGCATGAGCAGGAGGGCGCAACGAGGGTGGATGTTGGGGGAGGGGGGCGTGGCGCCATGCCAACTGCATGCAAAATGCACTGCAAATTCAGTAAAAGTTCGCAGCAGCTGCAACTTTGCCATGCACAGAAAGAGCTCAAAATTGAGCAGCTGGCGAAAAAAGAGGAGAGAACAAAATTCTTTCAGCAAGTTGCGCTGCATTCCCGTTATTTTACACTACACTGGCTGCCATAAAGCAATCAATTTGAGCGCCGTGCGTGCACTTGCCAACGCCGAGCTGTGGGATTTGATTCTAGCCAACACCTTTGACAAGGACCACTAGAAAAACATCGGACGCCGAGGCAGCGTGGCGAGCATTTTTGACCAAGTTCGTAATTGCTTTTAAACGAAATTCATGGCAAGTGCCGCAGTCCTTGGCCGCAGCGAATGACCGTTCATCAATCAAGCCGTCAAACATTCAGCCAATACTCGAATCGATGTGAAACACTTGATAAACATCTGCAATTAGTTAAATTGTTACAATCCAATAAAATTGAATATGAACAGGCGGCGTGCTGACTTACACCCCGCCCCACCGCTCCACCGCTCCCCATTGTGCTCCCCCCGCCCCCACACTGTGCTCATTTGTACTATGAATTTCTGTTTTCAACTGGGCCATTGGCGCATTTGATTGAATAAAGTAATATTCACTTGTCATGCAATTGAATGATTACTATTACGGCAATCAAAGCGAAGGAACGCGAAAATCGCATTTCACGCAAATAGCTAGAGAAAAAATACCAATGCAAGTGATACATGTAAACAGAATTAAAGTGACAACCGACTATTGAAGCAGTTCGAATACAAAATGTGGCTCCCAGTGCACATTACGCATACGCCCTGTGGTAATATAAATTATGCTCTCACCGGAATATGCAGAAATGAATGCACAAAGGTAACCGCAGTCGTTTAACAGCATAAGATTAATTGTGTGTTCAAAAGTTAACTACTTTGACTTACCTTTCGTAGAACAATACTGAACACAAAACACCTGTGTATATATTGGCAACAATTCGGGTCTAAAGTTTTATTTATTGGACTCTTGGTAATCTGCTCAAGAGATTATATCAAAAATATTTGTGCCACTTTTGAAAAGAGTCTCTCGCGCCTGCTTTGAGCTGTTAATAACAGTTTCAGCGCTGTTATTAACATAGTTGCAGAGTTAACAAAGTTTCGGGCAGACAAAAGTTCATACTACAAAAATGTAAAATATTTCTTCAAGTTTATACTCTTGCACAGAGTACTACAGTGTCCCCATAAAGTGCACATATTTTTGATTACCATCAGTGGCCAGTTGTCTGTGCGAATGCAAATAATGCTTTCATTATTGAGGAAACAATCGAAAAGAGAATTTGACCATAAAAAACGATTATGGCAGTACTGCAATAGTATGTCTTGAAGGGTATTTAGTGCTCGGAGCGACACAGAAATTTGCTTTGTTTTGCTCTTTTGGCTTCTTTTGATATCCGAAAACTAATAGAACAGCTTACAGCAGTTATTTACGGATTCCAGTGGAAAGAGCACGCAATAAAGCAAAGAGCAAATAGTTAAAACATTGGATAACTTGAGAAATTCATTACGGACTCGAGTCCAGCATATTTTTAGCTTGGAAATTTCAAGTTGCGCATCCATTTCTCATACTCCTCGGCTGTATCTATTTAAGCAGTTATTTTGACATGGTTACAATTGAATCATGGCAAATCGTTGAAAATTTCTGCTGTCCAAGTTTGAGGTCGTGGGCGCTGTGTGTTTTAAAAGTTGCGTCAAACTTTGGCATCGGATCCGCCGACCAAGTCGTGGGTGGGGTGGAGTGTGGTGGGGGGGGGGGGGGCGTGCCTCATGTTGTAAGTGCTGCGTAAACTTTTAATTATTACACACTTGCGACGTTCAATTTGCGCGCGATGTTGCAAGATTAAAAAGTTTGTGGAGTTCAATTATGTACGAGCCTTATATATGTATGTATGTATGACGTAAATGCCTTTTGCGCTAATTTGCTGTAATAAATTGTGTGTTTGTGCTAAGGGAGAAAAGTTTTGGGGACGACTCCTAATGACAGCCCCTACTCATAGTCGAGACCTACACTCCTCAAACACACGTAGTCTTTGTTCTAGTTTTGACATTTTAATAAGAATTTGAAATTTTTAGTTGCAATGTTTGAAACATCCCGTAGGTTCTGGCCATTCAATATTGACATTGAAAGGGCGGAGGACCGACGCAGCTTCATTTACCGGACCTACATACAGCTGATCCTCTTCTTGCTGGTGGGCCTGATCCAATGGGTGATCATGCTCGTCTTTCCGCGGTAAAATGCAATCCTCACTACACCTGGCGATCTCATCGGAACCACTCGCCGCAGCCCCTCAGCCCAGAACCTGGTGGATTTTCACGAGTCAGCTCTGCTGCTGATGTTCTTCATGAGCCTGCTCTTCTTCCTGATGTTCGCCATTAGCAACCAGCTGCGGGCGTTGCCCTGCATCAACTGGCTGATTACCGTGCTCGTTGTCGAGGGACAAGTGCTGGCCATCGGCCTCCTGGCTGTTCGAACGGATATTCTGCGCCTGGTGCTTGGCTTTCTGATCGTCTCGATAATCGAGGTTTTGGTCCCGGCAGTGGTTTTACTCGCCGACGTAAGTCGCCGCACAAGGACATTGAATCCCAGTGACGTCTCCCTTCTGTCCCTCCCAGCATGACATCACGCTGCACGCGACATCCTTGTTTCTGGTTGCCTTCTGCGTGTTCTTGCTCAGCGTCTATCTGGCCGTTCTGCACATAATCCTCAAGGTGACTTGGCCCTTCCTAGTGTACTGTTGTGCCTGCCTGCTCCTGGTGTGCCCCGTAAGACTGCGCTGCTCATTGTTCCACATGCATTTGATGACCGTAACACATCTCACTTGCAACAACACGCACTAAACACAATACACAATAAACAAACGACACACTGGCCAACACACACCCCACACACCCCACACACACACCCCGCACACTCGACATGCACTCGCCATTCGCAGATTCTGGCGTATCATGTGCAAACGGTTTTGGGAAACGGCCGTATACGGACAAGCCTGCATGATGACAAGTTCGCCGCGCTGCTATTGTTCCACGACTTTCTGGCCCTGTTAATGCTAACCTTTTACTGGGGCCCCACCCGCGGCAAACAACAATAAAAGCCATGTTTCACACATGCCCACGCCCGGGGCTGGGACTCGTCTCTATTCAAGCTCTTTCACTCTCAGACAATCACTCATGCGGTTCCGGGACACTGCCGGCAGTTGCGTCTGCTGGCAGCCCGTGGGCCCTAGTTGATGCAGCATTATGTGATCCCGACACCGAATCTCGCCGTCACCATCGCAATCCCGGGCGTAGGACGTTATAAAGCTCCTCACAGTCTCCGCGGCACAGTCCGGATTCGATACACAGCTCGCATAATCTGAAATGGGGTTAGTCGACGGTCAAACGAGGCCAGCCAAATGTGTCCACTGGCAATTTGCCAATGACTTCACATTACCCTCGCTAACGGCGCCCGTTTTCCGCAGCGCGTCCTGCCAGTACGGCCGGGAGATGCGATAAACGCTGCACGGCGTTGACCTGCACGTGGCCGGCTTGCGGGCCGTGGCCGTGGCTGCGATGCACTCCAGACAGTCCTCGCTGAGCAGCGGTGTACGCAGGGCCACTGAAATGAGTGGACAGAGCGAGATGGACGAGTTTTGGTCAAATCCGGTCAACTGGGCTGTGTCCAGCTTTTGTTATTGCAAAACCCAATGAATTTGCGGCACTTTTATGCTGTTGCCAAAACGTTTATACACACAATAGAATAATACCCAATACAAAAATATGTAATAAAAGTTATATTTTATACTCGTTCCACGAAGTGAAGAGGGTATATTTGTTTCGCAAGAGATTGTGAAAAAATACCCGCCTTGTATAAGCCTACTGGGGGCGTGGCAAATTATATTATTATATTATTATTCCAAAATAATTAGGATAGTTTTCGTCTCCTTTAAGCTGATATTTTACTGTGAACGAGCATTGCACTATCGGTTACACCCGACCAATAAGAACAAGTGGTCCAGGTAGAAAGTTTTACTTGAAGACCCGCGAGCAATGTAAGGTCCTTTTTGGGCCCGACTGAGCTCATGGTGAAATGAGTTGCAATAAGGACCCCGTCTCAACTTACCCGCAGCTGGTGCAGTGACAACTTCTAGGGGGAGCTCGGGCTCCTTCGTCGCCAGCTCGATATGCAGGCGGCCGTGGTGGGTCTTCTGCTTGAGATGCATGTAAATGGCGCCCACGATGAGCAGCAGCGCCAGGAAGATACCAGCTGTGCTCAGCAGCCTGCTAATGCTGCACTTTCCGTAGTTCTTCCGACTGCCGTGCTGCGGCCGTCCCCGGCCATCACCCGGCGCGACTTCCACTTCCACGTGGGAGGCCGCGCTGTTCATGGGCGTCGTCGACATTGGTCACTTTGCTGAGGGGGAACTTGAGAAAGCCGCGTTCTATTTGGTTGCTTGTCAGCGCTCGACTGATGCCCTTAAGGGGCGCAGCGAATCTACAGGTACTCGTCTGAGACTGGGCGATAACCCCAGCGAGTGTACTCGAGCATCGATCGACGGGCTCTCGCCTGGCTTGGCCCGTAATTGACGCCAGCCGCCAGCTTGCGGTCTGCCAGCTCGCGTTCTCTAGTTCGCCCGGCCGGGGGCTTATCTGTTCAACTTGAAACCGCAGCACATGCTCATATTTTTGGGTGGCTCTCTGGGCGGCTCTCACTCAGCGGCCGTTGTTCGCCACGCTCCGCACATAAAACGCAGATGTACGCGCCAGATTAGGTGTCGATTGCATTTGCTAGTTCGACTTTGCACATGAGAACTTGCGGCAGGTCTGGCTCCGGGATGGTGGCACCTTGCGCATTTATATGCACGTAGTGTAAGCAAATATGAGAAATTGTTGAGCACATTTGCGAGCAGAGGCGCCGCCCACAGCTGGCGACGGGGGAGGGGGGTGCACTTGGTAAGTGGCAGTGGGAACTTTGAATAATTTCTGTGCACTCACAAGACATCAATCGTTATTTGGAAGCGAAACTTGACTAAGGCTGGTTATGTAATTCTCTCCGGCAGTGGCTCTATGCTCATATACTAGTGTGCGTGTGTGTGTGTGTGTGTTTCTTTCATTATCAAAGCTTCAGCTCTTGCTGCCAATTCGAGCTGTCAATGTCTGCACTTGGGTGGGAGACATCACAAGTACAGCCAGAAGCCCTCTCAGCAGCTTATGGCCAGGTGCTAAGCTTAATGTGCGCCGTCATTTAGTTGATTGTTTTTTTTTGTTTTTTATATACCCTGTAGCGAAACATCGCTGGATTGATTTCTCAGTGTCCATGTGTGGGCGGAATTAATTGGATTGCATGTATAGGCAAATTTGGAACAGATACATTAAAGATACAGGTATACAAAATGTCTTAAATGAAATGAGTTTCATGGAAGTGAGCGAGAGAGGGATAGGGAGAGAAAGAGAGAGAGATATACCTATATACTATAGAGTGAGAGAGAGAGAGGTTCTTTTATTCCAGATGTTTACAACTAACCTGAAGGCATAGAGAGCAAAAATCACAAATATATACTAAATGAAGCTTGCTTCAAAGAACTACGCAATATATATGGGAAATATATTTTTTGATCGAATATGAGAAGTTCCAGCTGCCCACTTAAATTCAGTCCGACAAGCGTTTTGGCATTTACACGAGAATCCGGCTCCTTCTGCAAGCGGTGCGGGGTATTCAACAGTTGTTGTAATGTTGTAATGTTTTAAGTTGCTTGTGTGCTTGCTCGCACATTGCTGGGTTCGCTGGCTTTGTGTGGGCCGCTTTCAAATGTCACCATTGTCTTGGGGCGTTTCCTGCGCGTCTCTTGGCCAAAGTAATTTGCGTGTTTTCTTACAAAACACATGAGAATGGCTGCGAGCGAGCAGGGGCCGAAAAAACCGAATTCAATTATGATATCATTTCAAGTAGTTCTTTAAATGGCGTTTTGTTTGCCACAGCGCCAAAGCCAATGCCAAGCCGGCGGCAACAATGGGCGGAGGCGGGGGCGGGGGCGGGGGGTGAGGGGTTTCCGGCAAGGTCGTTGGGCGTTGCTGTACGAACGAGTTAGTGTGTATTACATACCCATACTTGTGCACTTATTATGTGGCAAATTCTTGCTCTTGCATATTTTCCAGCCGAATTCCCTTCGACGGCGGAGCTGGCATTTAAAAGGTGGCCAGAAGCTGGGCGCTCTAATGGCGAAATTCGAGCCGAGGCACTTGCTGCACTCGATTACGGTCGGCACTTTCCGGTTTGATAGCGTCCATTGGCTGTTGTTTCGCCTGCATTTGAATTGGCAGCGGAAGGGGCGAAGGGGGCGGGGCGTGCTGGGGCAGGGGCGTGGCGACGGGGGTCCCTGCTGGCGTACCCCGAACACGTAGCGAGCTAAAACAAAGTTAATTAGATTTGCTGCAAGATGGTCATTATTGGAGCCAAATGGACCTTGGCTGGGCGCAGCGTCCAGCCCCCTTAATGGAGAGCCAGTGCAGTCAATTTGAAATTTGTATGCGCCATTTTTATGTGGCTTACTCGCCCGGAATGGCCCGTGGCCCAATTACCCACTGGCCACCGGGCATAGTTCAAATGTAAGACAGCTCAACCTCCGGGCCATTCGTTATGCACTTCGCGTAGCGTTTTTATATTTACGAGTTTGAGTTTGCGTGTAAACTGTGTGCATTTCTCTTTGCAGCTAAACAAGGCTGAGGCGGGCTAGCGCCGGATATCGCAGGATAAGCCCGGATAACGGGCTAAAGAGCGGCAGACAGGCAGGAAAAGTTCCATTATCGAGAAGTTCGAAAATCGCAAGTGCAGCTATATATATATATATGTATGTAAATGTCGGCTTGTTAACGACAAAAACAGCGACGACAAAGTTGACAGATTGAAAATGCAAATGGCAAACGCAAACTGATTGCTGGCAGCAGGAACGGGGCCAAAACGAATTTTGTGGTTGCTGCAAACAAGTAATCAAGTGCACGCGAGCTCGACTGGCCGGCGCACGCTGCGTATGCGTAATAGGCGACAGCACGTGCGTGTCGCGAGGCGGTAGACAGCGGCGGAAGCGGAAGCGGGGGCCAGCTGACCATTAAAGTGGCGGAAATGACACAGGCGCAATGTATCGCTGCAAAAATTGGTTCTGTGCGCGCAGCAACAACAACAACTACGTCGACGTCGCACTAAACGAACCGGCCCAGACCACGACGCCAGCGGCCAACAGTGGCAACAGCAGCAGCAACAGCAACAGCAACAGCAACAGCATCAATCGGGCTCGCAACAAAGCCAATAGCACCCAGCAGGCGGGCGCCAGTGCGACCCACAGATCAACGCCCACCGATGATCCGCCGCAGGGAGCGGGCGCGGCGGGCGCGGCGGGCCCGGCGCATGTGGTCACCTTCCTGGAGGATGCACCGAGCAGCAGCAACGGTGGCGTAACCAGCAGCCGCATTGTGACCACCGCTGAGCTGCACCAGGCCCACATGCTGGAGCACCACTCGAACCTGGACGCCATCGAGCAGGCCGACGATTTCATCTACGGACCCGGCGCAGGACTCTCGCTGTGCGACGACAGCCTGCCCTCGGCCAAGAACTGCTACAGACTCGTCATGCTGGGGTGGGTATTCCTAATGGCCAGACGATGCGTGCTGCGTGCTTAAGGTCCGTCCACTTTGCAGGTCGTCGCGGGCCGGCAAGTCCTCGATTGTGGCACGTTTCCTGGGCAATCGGTTCGAGGAGGCCTATACGCCAACTATTGAGGAGTTCCATCGTAAATTGTACCGCATACGGAATGAGGTCTTTCAATTGGATATTTTGGATACTTCTGGCTATCATCCGTTTCCCGCAATGCGTCGTTTGTCATTTCTAACGGGTGAGTCGGATGTGTGTGCGAGTGTGAGTGTGCGAGTGTGTGCCACTGTGTGTGTGTGCGGGGGTTAGCCGCAATCATATCAAACGCACGTTTCATCACTTAAGATGCCGAGTGCCTGGCGCTATTTAATGTGCTATAAATTATCATAAGAATCAGCCGCAGCTGGAGCTCTGCCAGAGTCAGTTATTTGTTCACACACACACTCAGACACTCAGACACTCACACACGCACAGAGCTTCTCCTATGCGAGCGAAAGCACCCAATAAATAAGCAATAAATTTGCATTACCTAAATCAAATATTGCTAAATATATCATTTGATGGCATCGTTTTACTTTGCAGGCGATCTCTTTATATTGGTTTTTAGCATGGACTCGCGCGAATCCTTCGAGGAGGTGGTGCGTCTGCGAGAGAACATCCTCGAGACCAAGTGGGCGGCCCTCAATCCGGGCTCGGGCTTCAAGAAGAAGAGCCTGCCCAAGATACCCATGATCCTGGCTGGCAATAAATGTGATCGCGAATTCAAGTTAGTTTTCCAGCACCATAAACGAAATCCTAATCCAGCAACCATTTCCCATTTCAACAGAACCGTGCAGCTGGACGAGGTGATGGGCTACATAGCTGGCCAGGACAATTGCTGCACTTTCGTGGAGTGCTCGGCCCGCCAGAACTATCGCATCGACGATCTGTTCCACGCGCTGTTCATGGTCTCCAACCTGCCGCTGGAGATGACGCCCAACCAGCACCGCCGCCTGGTGTCCGTCTTCGGTGCGCCCTCGCCACTGCCTCCGCACGGCTCTGCCGTTGGCGGCACCAAGAAGAACGCGCTCTCCATCAAGCGCCGGTTCAGCGACGCCTGCGGCGTCGTCACGCCCAACGCGAGGCGGCCCAGCATTCGCACCGACCTCAACCTGATGCGCTCCAAGACGATGGCCCTCAACGAGGGCGGCGAGGGAGTGCGCAATACATCACGCTGGAACCGCTGCGCCCTCATGTGAATCCGCTATCCGGCGGAGAGCCCAGACCTCGGCATCCATGTGATAGTAGTGAGAAGCGGTCACCGGAGTGAAAGAGCATTTTTTTTTTTTTTTTTAAGGATAGAGATAGAGCGATGGGGAGAGAAGGAGATCCTAATTTTAAACGCAGCGTTTGGGTGATTTCGTTATGTAATGTAAATACTCGAGCAAATACTTATAATTATATAATGCTGGGCTTAAACAGGCAAGCAGATTATACATACACACATATATATGCATTTTGCATTTTTCGCATTGTTATTAAACTCTTAGCAAAGCAAACAAGTCAAATATAGAATATTATGCATATTTAAACGCAGTTTACAGCCCGTATCTCGTATCTGCCAGCCTCTACTATGTAAACAGACCAAAAAAAAAAAAAAAAAAAAAAAAAAAAAAACCAAGAAAAAAAACCCATTTCCTACTCGACAAATATTTAAACATTTCATATTGTTTGTAATTGTATCGGCACGTTCTTTTGATTGACGCACAAAACTTAAATACAACAAATAAAAATGCAGGCGACAATAATGTTAGGACGTACTCGGAATTGGTTTTAGACTTGTGTCAGATGGAATTTGCTTGAATTGAATTGAGGACTCATAGCTGATTTAATTGTTATTGTTGATTGTTGTTGATGTTTGCGAGTTCGGTTCGGGCGCCCACTTCACAGGCCCACATTTCACAGATATCCCCCACAAGCATATCAGCCAAAACTATTACAGAGGAACAAAGTCAAAGCACACCGAAACCGTTAAACCAAGAAAAAAAACTCTAGACCTGAAGGGTCCAATGAAACACTAATGTAAAACTTGTACACCGAGCAACCAGATCTAAAGGGAGAATACTTAAAGCCACTCTATGCGAAATACATAAACATATACAATGAGTACATATGAGTATATATATTATACTGAGACACAAACAAACATACATATATAATTATATACACTTATAGCGTTAAACCGAATTTATGTGTAGTAAATTCGAGTTTCAATTTAACCTAAGCAACAGCAACAATTTTTCGCGAGTTTAACTAAAACATTTAACTAAAGTATTATGAGTAAAGGAATTAAACAATTTCCATATGAAACAAAGACCAAATTAACATTATACTATATACAAAAATATACCAATACTTATATATACTATATATCTACTATATACCGATTAATATTTAAACTGATCAAAAATGCGTTAACATAAAAGTTATTTAAAGTTTCAACGCGATTATCGCATTATTCCAAGAAGTGCAAATATTTACAATTTTCATGGAATGGGACCTCCGTTACGGTTCAAGGTTTATTTATTAATAACAACCCAAACAATTATGGGCAATGGCTCGATATTTGCATCGTATGTTAAGCAAAAATTTACATTTTAATGCTTTGGATTTGCATTGTTTATTATGATTAAATAAAATTCATGAAATTACAAGAGTTTTTGTGGCGCACTTCAAGTGGGGGGATGTTTTCTCAAGTTGGCAGATGGAAAGCTTTATTTGAATATAGAGGGTGTAGAGCTTTATTCGCTTACAATTTGACAGGATTTTAAACGGGTTGTTGCCTCCACTAACAGTGAAAAGCTTTTGCCGCAAAAGCTCAAGCGCGCTTTCAAGCTCTCTGCAAAAAGCTTTGAAAGCCTTGCAAAAGCTTTAAGAGGTTTGGAACCTACGAGTTTGAAAAAGTTGTAACTGTTTCTATTTTCGACAGGAGAAACTCTAATTCTAATTTCGGACTTATTTTATCTGATCGCACTTGTGTATATTTATCAGATATTTTGGGTATCCTTTGCTTGCTGCGACCATAACAGTAAATTAGTAAATTGCCTCAATCGCTGCTCAGCAATCTGCCACACGCTGCCAAATCATGCGGCATTGTGTGCTGGCCAAAAGCGACAACGTGGCCAAACCAATTGCCGTGTCCAGGGAGCTGGCAAATCGGCGCCTGGTTCGAGCCATGGCCAGCAGCAGCCGCCGAAGGGGCCAGCACGTGCTGTGCCGTGCAGCGGCAACAACACATTTACGCCCAATTGAACAATGAGTGGCGTAGTCGGGGCAGGGGCAGGGGCAGGGGCAGGGGCAGGGGCATGTGGCATGCGGCATGCGGCAGGGCCCGCCGCCTGCTGGGCGCTTAAAAGTGCCGTCAATTTTAATTGTTTGTCTGATCGCAGACAGGGTCTATTAATAGGCTTATGGTTTATATGATATACTGAGCTGGAGCCGTGTGGCTTTGGGCATTAGCTGGTGCCTCTGCTGCTGGTGGTGCCATTGTTGTTGTTGGCATTGTCGACACTCGATAATCAGTGCGGTTGGCGCCGCGCGAGGTGCAATTTGCATGTGTGCCGTTATCGCCCCTGTTGTTGCTGCTGGCCAGCACAGCATTAAGCACTGGGCATATGCCGAATACCAATTACGCCTGCCTCGCAATAGATTTGGTCGCGAAAGCCAAATCATAATTTAAATTATGCAGCTGTTGCTGCATATTCGTTGTTTGCACATGTAACCAATTTCAGTTAATGACTGACAGCTAAGAGCTTTACAGTTGGATGTGATACCAATGCATGAATAGAATTCGGAGTACTTTCCTTCCCATACTTTAGTATTTATTTTCTGATCGTTTATAGAATTTGCAGGCGCCTCTATTACAGAGATCGGGTTTTAAAGAGAGGGAAATGAAAATAACTTTTTTTGCAATGGGACTCGTTACCATAAATGAAAAAGCAATTTCTCCATATATTGTGCTCAAACCCGAAGAGCACACTCGTCGAATACTTAACCTATTTATTGATTTCTGGCTGTTCAATCGTAAGGGGTCGCTTTAAATGAAATCGGTATTGCTGCTTAGTTAACCGGGTGGTAAATATTTGTGTAGGGAGCTGGCAACAAAATGGAAAACTTATTCGCACGTTTCGCCGGCAGACTTTACTTAGCTGCATGCTCCAGCTAACAGTGGCAACTATAACTATTCGCCTACTCGCCTAAGTCAACGCCAGCCCACGCAAAAAAGTTTCTGTGTAAACAGAAACTGAAACAGCGACGTCGACGGCGCCTTTAAGTCTGCAACACCTGTGCAGGTGACTCGCTTACAGTTGTCGCTGCTGCTGCTGCTGCTGCTGCTGGTGATACTCTCCTAGTTGCTGCTGTAGCTATCGTCGGTGTATTTGCTTATTGTGTTTGTAAACATTGCTAACAACTTGAGTAATGCCGGCGACAACGCGCCTTCAACGTTGCCACACCCCCAGGCCCAACGCCCCCGCCACAGTTGCTCGATTACTGTTACTTTTACAATTGCTAATAGGGGGAGAAGAGAGTGTGCGCGCGCGTGTCTGTTTGTGTGTTTGTGTGCTTGTGTGTGTGTGCGTAGGTGTAGTGTGTAGCGCGGAAATACAATATATTTCGCTGGCTGTGAACCTTTGCTGCATTGCCCTGACTTTATCCCGCTGCTGGCAAGTTGTAAGTGCTCAAGTTTTTCAATTAAAAGTTGCTACCTTTTTGTGTTACTGCGGCGGCATAACATAAATACGCATGTGAGTTGCTGTTCATGTGTGTGCGTGTGTTCGTGTGTGACTGTGTGTGTGTGTGTTGGCTTGCAGCAAATAGCTTTCCGTTTAAATACCAATAAACCACATGGTAAATAGCTCAGTTGGGCTCAACTCAGCGGGTTTCGGTGCGGTTCAGATGGGTTCGGCTTAAACCATACAGAAATGGACACGGCCCGTCGACGGCGGCGGCGACGACAAGAACATAAAACGTGGCCAGCAAACAAACAAAATGGTAATGCCAATGGCAGGTGTTGAAGTCCAGGGCATTATAAATTCATACGAAAATACCAAAACGTCAAACAAATTGCAAGTTTTCAGTTGCATTTCCGCAAAACGTAACTGAAATAATACGTTGCCGTTGTTTTTATTGTTGTTGCCGTTGCCGTCGTTGTTTTTGTGATTGTTGTTGTTGTTGTTGTCGTTGCTCCCGCCGTTGGTGCAGTGGCAAAAGGTATGCAACAAAAGCCATGATATCGAATGCCCGCTGAAGCCCGACAAATTGAAGGTAGGCCAGCGGCAACGTCTTCGCCGTGCCACCGTATTGTATGCTATGTCTGTGTGTGTGTGTGTGTGTGTGTGTGTGCAAGTGAGTGTGTCTGCTCGCATGACAAGTTGAAATGTTGACGGCTCACTGACACTGTGAAAGCGGATAGTTGCGTTTTTATCCTTCACTCTTCACGGAAAGGGTATTTTATGTTTTTGCACAGAATTTACCCAAATTCAGTTTTCTTATGGTTTTATTTTATGTATCTATTATGTATTATGTTGCCCCATTACCAAGTGAATGGAGTTGCTTTCAAAAAATAGCAAGTTTAATATAAATACACAGAAAAGTAAATTTTTAGGGCTTAAAACACCTAAAGGCAATTTATTAGAAGATAAATAAAATCTTTGGGGAAATTACTATAAATTCTCTAAAAGAGGACAGTAAAACTCAGTAAAAGCAAATATATTTGTAGCATTTTATGAACTGCTTGTCTAACAGGGTATTTGATAGTCGCTTCTCACTCTGAACTATGCGGCGCTTTTCACGGGGTTTGCGAGTGCATGTTTGAATGATTTTGTGGCGTTGTGCTGTTGAAAAATCATACAAAGTTATGCAAATTCTGATGTGGCTGTCGCCGATGACGGTAACGTTGCCGCCGCGGCTGCCGGGTCCGCTGCTGTTGCTGCCGTTGCCGTAGCCGTAGCCGCCGGTGCATCGGTTTCTGCGGTTTGGCATGCATAATTGTTGGTTTTTAGTTACACGTTAGGCCTGGTCGTACAGACTAAGTCGGTTATTAGACGGCGTCCTTGTGGCCCGCAGAGGAATTGCAATATTTGAGTTTGAGTACAGGCAGTTACCGTTACTCTCAGCACGTGTGTAGTAACGGGTACCTGGCAAATGCAATGTATTTTAATCAAAATCACAGTCAGTTGGCTCCTCCAGCGACTCGAACAAAGCACAATAATCATTTCTCGGGCATTCTTTTGCTATTTACATTGGCTTTGCTTTGCTTGCCCCCCCCCCTGTTCCCCTTCCTTTCCGGCTGTCCGCCTGTCCGCCTGTCTGCTGTAGAGCTCGGGGCTATGGCTATCATCAAAAAACAATTCTGCGCATAGCGTCCGCAAAATAATGGACGTTAGGCCTCGCTTGATAAGCTAAATGATAAATTGTTTTTATTCGTGACATATGTATGCATGTGTGTGTGTGGTGCACACACGAGTACAAAACGTGCCGTGCTCAAAACCAACACACACACACGCACACACACACAAGGAGCAACTTCTTTGGGATGCCAAATGCGTAAGTTGTGTGGTTTGGCGAACAGCAAGTTGTGTTTTGTTCCCAATAAAAAAAACAGAAAGCAAAACAAAAACACAAGCAACAAAAAGAATAAGAGAAAAACGAGAAACAAGCAGAGAAACTTGTAAACGCGCCTGGGTACAAAAGTGGAATCTAATAAGCTCACGGCTAAACGTGTTATGATGAATGACATTGTCAGGCACAGTCGGAATTTAAAAGTTTCCAAGTACCTCCAACCGGCAAGTCTTATAATTGAAAAGTGAAAATGCAATCGACTACAAAAGATATGAAATTTTATTACAAGCTACTCACTGCTGTGGCATTATTGCGATTTCACCTGTACTCAAGATGCTGTCAGGGGTTTTGGGCCAGCTTCGGTTTCTCGCCCGAAAGGAGCAACGGCCGCATGACCTTCCGACTTCACAGCTAATCAACTAATCAAAAATTTTCGTATTCATTCATTAAATTAAAATTTCATTCAGCTCATCTGGTTTGATTGCTCTGTGCCTAAGTGGCTGACGCTGACTGCCAGCTCCAAGTCACAACCACAATTTGAATCCCAATTCCAGTCCCACTCCCAGTCCCACTGCCGGTCCCAATCGCAATCGTAATCGCAATTGTTGGCTTTCCTCTGGCCTGTCGGCTTGTTTATTTGTTTGTTGCCTGTCCTCTGTCGATTGTCAGTCGGCTTTGGCTACCTTACAAGCGCTTTGTATCTCTATCTGCAGCTGCTTGTATCTGTATCTGTGCCTGTGCCTGTGTCTGTATCTGTGTCTATATCTATATCACTGGCGACCACATCGTATCCACTGCCACCGCCGAAACTATGCTTGCCATTGAAATTCATAAAGCATCAATGCCCACGAATTGTAGTCAAGGAGGGATGGGGGATGGGGGCGGAGTAGGTCGATTGGGGGTGTGGTATTTTATGGCGTTCACTGTTTGAAATCATTTGCTTTAATTCAAGTGAAAAATTATTTAAATTGGTAATCAAACGTGCGATGAACATTCGCAGATGGAGAGGAACAAAATTTGCTATGTTTTTTTTTTTTTAGTGATTGTCTAGTTCGGAATTTAAAATGGAAATGCAAATTGATTTCAACTTAAATGAAGAATATTGATCAAAGAAATTCATTTCGATGTATACTAACAAAAACTTTCGTTATTCAACGAGAAATTCAATATTCGCTGATTTATGTTCTTTCTAAAAATATTCCAGCTGTTTATTGTTTCATTTGTGGTTTCTTTAGGAACTTGCGAGTCTACGCAAGCAAAATTATGTCTGGGTATTATGTTTATCTTACTTTTGTCTATTTTCAAAAATATATATATTAAAGGAATTGCCGAAAATAAGCTCCAAATAAAGACTTACCTGTTTCTAAAGAATATAATACTTGCTGTTAAATAAAGCTGCTTGTTGTTGGCTTTGATAATTTAATTTTTATTTTATTATTATTGATCATATTTTTATTTATTTTATATGCACTTTCAATCTGCATAGATGTATTAGGCTTACGACTAGAGGGCGTTAAGTATTCATTTTGATTTCACTAAATGTAGTTATTTCCATCATGCATGCATCGATACATACATACTGATGTACGTAATTCTGCATGTATGTGTGTGTGTATATTATACTGCTTGGGAGTGTGTCTTTAACCCAATTAGCATTACTGCCGCTGTTGCTGTGTTTTTATTTGTATTTTTAAGTTTTACAAATTATACGCTTAATTGTTATTACAATTACCATTAATTACATTACAAATTTGTAGCTGGAAATGCATTAATTAAATGCAAATGAAATTATATAACTAACTATACTGGTACAAGTAATTCTGTTTTACTCGTTATGATTCGGTTTAGAATTACAATAAGTTACATTAAATATATACTCGTATTTATTTATTACATATAAATTAATGCAATTACTGCTATACTTCAGTTATTCTATTGTATTCATATAAAAAAAAAAAGTTTAGGTTTTTCATTCCATTTCGTATTTCTTCTTCATTTATATATTATAATTTATAATTTTATAATTTATTTCTTCTTCATTTATATAATAACGAGTATGTCCATGTAGAAAATCTGGCTACATTATGAGTAAGTAGAATAGAAAACTGTATTGGCATAAAACATAATGCACATTGGAGCTGATGTAGTTAAAAACGTTCGTTTGGGACTTAAAATTGTTTGCTCTGATTTGAATTTACTTTTTGTTTCGTATCTTAAACATTTACACATTTAGAAGTCTTTGACAAAATACATTTATACACGTATACAGCCATGTGAAATGTATTTGCGCGTGGATGCTCCTTTAGCTGTACGTGCCAGCAGGAGATAGGAGACTAATTTGGCCAGTAAGTATGCTTTAGTTTTTTTGCTTTATTTATATTTTTGTTTTTTTTTTTTGTTTTTTCTTGTTGTCTTGCTGTTGGAAAGGTGCGCTTGGTCTCAATATTGATAGTGTTGTTGGGGACCAGCTCACGTCGGTCCTGCGGAAGTAGGACTAACCTAAACGGCAGCAGCTCAAATGTTTGCCTTTGCCTTCGCTGTGACTTAATTACAAAATTGGCTTAGTTTTTAGTTTTTACTATACTTGTATATTAGGCTACAATTACGAGCAGATAACCCGCTTGTACAAAAAAATGCTTGTTGCTTGTCGAACGAAGCTACAAAAAAAAAAAATAGTATTTAGTAGATATATATTCGTGTATATACCTGCCTAGTTATCCGTAAGTAATTGGTAGTATGTAATTATTTATGTTCATATTTCACTATGCAATTGTTAATCCGTCGCTTACTTGAGTATTTTTTGGTTTAGTTTGGAATTCGCTGATTATATGCATGGCCATGATTTACGTTTACATTCAATGTGTAAGTGTGTGTGTGTGTGTGTGTGTGTGTGTGAGTGTGAGTGTGAGTGTGTTTATGAGTACAGCATGGGTTGTGGTTCTTCCTGTGGTTGGGTAGTGTTGTTCACATTTGTATGGTATTATATCGTATTGTATTGTATTGTATTGTATTGTGTTGCATTGGTATTTATATTATGCTCGTTACAGTTACAGTTACCGTTCCCCGCCCATGCTCATCTATAGGTGGCTGCTCTCCAGTTGCCCGTCTTATAGCAGTAAATTGTCTAAATGCTCGGCGTATTCCTCGGCCGTGCCAAACTCCAGCTCCAGCTCGCCTCTGGGACTGTGGCTGTCGCTGTCGCCACGACTGTTGCTGTTGCTGTTGCTGTTGCTGTTGCTGTAACTGCGACTGCGACTGTGACTGCGACTGTAATAATGAGCAAAGTTCGGGTGCGTGTGGTGAGCACCATAAAAAGTTAATGCCAAATCAATACAACACGTGTAAGCATTTCATTGCCGTGTCCCGGTCTCCGGCCTGATCTGCCCCTGCTTTTTAGCACTCACCTGCTGCTGACATCACGTTTTTTTCGGCGATCCTGGGAGAGGGCTTCCACACAGAGCACAATCAGCTTGCCGTCGCAGGGCTGGCGCTCCTGATCGAGCAGCTTGTTGCCCAGCAGGTTGCTGGCATAGCCGAACTTCTCGTGGGAACTGGAGTGCCAGGCGTCGCAGTAGGTGTCCATGGAGCGCTCTCCACTCGGCAGCGAGCCGTGCCAGACCAGCTTGAGCGGCCTGCGGGGCAAATGAGACTGTAGGTGCTTCTACACACGTACTTACTGGGCTTACCATAATGGATCCGTGAGCACGTTCTTGCCGCTGAAGCTGTAAATTCGCGGTGCCTGGGAGAAGAAGCCACCCTGGCCGTTGAAGACGCCCTTCCAGGAATTAAAAAGCACATCGCCGCGGGTATTGACAACTGGTAGCTCCCAGTCAGCTGGACGCACTATAGAGTCCAGGTTCTGTACTCTGCAAAAGCGGAAAACAAAGGCATTCAGCTCGAGCATTACGCATACGACCCGTGGTATGCATGTGGAACTCAAGACTCCGCAGCCTGTCCCATGAAATTAAAAGCAGGTAAACAAACTGCCATCGAAATGCTTGAGAGGCAGCTGAGAGGCGTCCCACTCCCAGCGACCAGGCATTGCGAACGTGTGCAGCTACCTACATAATAAGTATATATTCCTTTATTTATTTGTGTTTTCTTTCTGGCAGTCTTAACATTCATTTTGGCATCCATTCAACGCTTTGTGCGCTGGCGCTGTGTAAATAAATTGCACGAAATTGTTTTTAGCGGCTTTTGTTTTCATATTTTGTGCGCTTTTCTTGCTTTGCTTCAAATATCAAGATTATATTCCAGTTAATGAGTTCCAAAAGCGCCACCGGGTGGCGCCCAACGCTGCGTATGAGCAATGCCAGCCTGAAATCGTCGAGTGCCAGGCCAAAGTACGCACAGTGGCAAACTAAACATAAAAAACATGCCTAATACGCGTAAAAAATCTAAGGACAGATAAGACACACCCGGCCTTTCAGTCACTGTCCTCCACTCCGCCCCCCCCCTTCCCCCCTTCCCTGCCCCTCGCTGGTGCTTACCTGGAGGTGAGGAACGCCTTGAATGTGCCCAGAAGACCCGCTCGCCGGCCTTGGCGATAGCAGGCAAAGTCCGCGCCTCGAATGCCCTGCAAGTCGCCGACATAGGGCTCATTGAGGGCCGCCACGCGAAGCTATGGTTTGAGGAGGGAAAAATGCGGAGCGCAGAAAATATGGCACAAAATTAATTTGGAATTTATGTCAAGCATTTTGAAATCTAATTAATATAGAATTTAATGGCTGCGAATTGTTTGTATAGCTAAGTTGAGGGATGGGAAAATTTCAACTTGTTTCGGAGGGCTTTTAAAATGATAAGAGAGTGTAATAGATAGCTAAACATTTGAAAGATATTTCAATTTGAGAAATAACTTGAAAACAAACACAAACGAAAGGAACTGGGCTATATATATATATATATATATAGATATATATACGCCCGTGGGTATCGTGCTGGGGAGGACATTCGCTGGGGGCCTCTGCTATATATTTTTTAATTGTACTGAAAGGGCACTCACCATACGCGGATACCACTGAGAATGTAATACGAGCGTTTCGTATGGTTTTATATTGAGCATCATATTGTTTACGATCCCAATAAATTTATTCGACGACGCAAGCGTGGGAATGGCACAAAAAATTGGTTCATTGAAATAGATATATATTGAATATTGTAAACGTTACACAAAAAAAACAAACGAAAATATGGGTGCTCTCAACTCCGGCTATGGTCTTATTGGGCGCGTTCAGTTGAGTTGAGATGCAGTTCTTAAAGCAAACGCAACACATAGAAAGTGAAACTTAATGGAAAAAGCGCATGTCTGACATAGATTTCAGCGTAAACATACAATAAGTAGTAAATAAATAATTTATGATTACAATAGGAATCCAAAAAGGAAGCCCAAAACTACACAAAAATTTGTCTGCACGTTATGAAACAGAACTCAAAATGCAATTTGCGCTAATTAGAAACGTTTTCATTTACCAAACCAAACCAAACCAAAATCAGATTATTTATTTGTGTGTGGGTGCAAGAGATGCGTTAATTCGATTTAGTAGTATTCTTTTTTTCTGTCTCTTTGTGTGTGTATTCAGTGTGTGATATTTTATTTAATTACCGTTTCGTATTCGGGCGCGGTTGTAAACTGCATTTAATAACAATTAATAATAAATGGTTTTTAGTAGTGTTTATTAACTGAATTGCTTAATTTTTCGCTAGGTATTAATTATACAATTTAAAAACTATCGAGTATCGAGTTGTTGTTGTAATTGAGTTTTTTTTTTTGAATATTCGTGTTGTAATTCAAGCGCATTTGACGCTCTTGACATGATAGCGGCTCTTATGCGCCGATATTGCATATATGTATATCTGGCATGCACGAAGTTTGTGTAAATATTTGCTGAGCTTTAAATCCACAAATATTCTTTGGAACGCAATTGAAGCGACATAAGAACCCTTCTCAGAATGCGACAGTGTTAATGTACAAATATATGTGGGTGCATGTTAGATGGAATATGACAACATTATGACGACTTACCGTAGGTGTGTTGAGCAACGGAGGCGGACTGTTCAGCAAGTTCTTCGATTGTAAATCAAAGCGCAAGGATGGCGCCACTGTGGTGGGTGGGGCTGGAGTTGCAATCGGCACCAAAGTTCCCAGCTGTCAAAAGAAGAGTTAAGCAGGGCTTTAGCAAGCTTCAGATTAAAAGCGATAGCAGTTAGCCAACATGGCAATCAATAATTTAAGACCTATGCGCAAATCTGCTGACTGACAGCCCTTTTAACAGGTAATGTTTCATCATTTTAAGTAGTTAATTTTTTATAAATGACATTAACACTTTCTGCTTCATAAGCTGATTTATTGGCTGAACATGCCAAACTTAATAATAGAATTAAATGTTTTTTTAAATAAGTCAGTTACGGTGTCAGCAGGGATAAGCCCAAAAAAATGCGAAAAAAAAAATATTTTTGTAATTATAAAAAAGTGAAATCCATTTAGTTTTTATAAAGTTGTGGGAACAGCAGATTATTTGCCAGGAATTGGAAAGCTTTACAAGTATCGTTCTTACTTTTCGCTGGTGTATCCTAAACAACTTTTAAATTTGTAAAGGTAAAGCATAGTTTTAAGTGTTGGGATCTGAGAACTTGACATGTTTACACTTCTGTGATTTTTGGCTAAATTTTGTAACAGCCTCATGTGTAAAGATTTTTACATTTGCATTATATGTGTGCACATAACGAAGTGTTCAAGGTGTCTCCTAGTCGGATCCCCTCGACTACAGTTTTCTTACTTGTTAATAATGCAAAATGAAATTTTTCATGAACTGCGAGTAGAACGCGAGACACTGTGCGCTGCCGTCTGACAAAAGTTTTAATTACTATTTTGAACTTTAAGTAGTTGACTCGTGTACTGGAATCTAATTAGGACGCGAATGTCACCACTGATGCTGCACAGTGGCTTAGACAGCCCGGTGCCAGCACGCTGGCAGAGGAAGTAAAAGGGCAGGCAGCGGCAGCAGCGCCGATGAGTTTTTGCTTGATTTACCCACATTATTCAGAGGGAACCCTATGCATGCACGTTTTGTTGCCAAAAGTATTTAAATGTTGCCGTCAAAGGCATCAGATTTGTGTCCCGCACTTCCCCTCCCTATACACGACTACATTTCCATTTCCCTTCTTGTGGGCATGCACATGCCAAGCACAGTTACCAGTTGCCTGCTGTCAGAAGTAGGTAGTTGGCATTGTGGGCTGGCCACGCCCACAGCTCGTGCTGTGCTGCTGTCGGTATTGGCTTTGTGCTTGCAACAACGGAAGCGGAAATCGAATCTTGAACAGTTTTGAGCATATGTATTGTACACTGTGCACAATCAGGCCCCCGCCCCCCGCCCCCTTCCAAAAATCATGCAATACTTTTTTAATATGCCGTTGCCACAAATCTGGAGCTAACTGGACTGAAAGCAGCTCACAAATTGTGGCCACTTTAATGTGTAACAAGCTATTGCAAATAGGTTCAATTTTGCGTGTAATTTGTGGAAGCTTCAAGTACATACTATATATGTTTTGCTTAACAAGTGCTGACCGGGGCAAATTGCCAGCATTCTAACGGGCAAGATTAATTGCCAGTGTTGAGTAATGCAGTTCGCAAATTGAACCCCGAGCGTTTGAGCGAAAGTGCTGAAGTTGTGCATTGCCATTTGAGCCAAAATATTCCATTTCCGTTTAATATTATTTTTAATCTCCTGTTACGGTTTATGGCCCATCCATACTGGATAGGAGGGGGAGGGGGGGCGGCTAGGGGAGCACATGCATGTTTTATTCTTTGCCAATAAAAGTTTCGTTTTTTATTTATTCTATTTTATTTTTTTTTTTTTTTGGCAGCGCAGCTGCTGACTGACTGTGTGATTGCTTGCCTGTGTGACTGACTGACTGACTGACTGTCTTCTAGGCGGGTTGACTCGAATTGGCTGACATCTGCCTGTGCCTGTCCATCAGTACGGCGTCAATATTAGGGGTCTAAGGCGCCGCTTGCCACGGCTGCTGGCTTAGGAGTAGCGGAATTCTGGCTGTATCGTTAACTCGCTTGAGTGAAAAGCCAGGCGCGAGTCAATATAATTGAATAACGGGACACACACACGGTTCGGGGCATGTTGCCGATCCATTGGCAATCAGTCAGAACGTCTGCAACATTTAATGTGCAAATAAAAAGCCCTGAAGGAGCAGCCGCCAAGACAAGGACAATGCCAAACAAAACCCTATTTTATGGCCAAAAACAAGAGGCAAAATAAACAAACATATGTACGTCGAACGTCTTCCCGCCCGGCGCAGCGCGGCCCGTCCCGGCCCGGCCCGGCCCAGCCCAGCCCAGCCTTGGTCTCTTCTATTTTTATTGCATTTTATTTTGTTTTGCTTTGTTTTGTTTTGTTTTCCCAAGCCATATTTTCATAAAATATAGAAAACAACCAATGGGTTGGGCGGACTCCAAAGGCTGCTCCATAAAATAATGGCGTCCGCCAGCGACTTTTTGTTTGCCATATTTGGCATTTGAGAACGCACGCACAGGCCACACTTGTTTGCTTTTGCCCAATCCCAATAGCGATCCCAATTCCAATCCCAATCCCAATCCCAGACACTGGCCCAGAGCACCACTTACCGCTATATACTGCCAGCCTTTGTTGACGCGCACGAGGAGGGCCTCCTCTTCGGTAATGTACGCCAGGGTGCCGGGTGGGCTGAGCGCCGATTTCTGCGGAAACGTCAAAGACACCAAATTTAAATGTGTTTAAAATAAGTATGCGCTAAATTTATACTGGATGTACTATATATACACATAAGTAGGTGTGTGTTTGTGTGTGTGTGTGTGTGTGTGTAGGGCAACGCACCTTTGTCATTTCGTCTATATTCTGGAAGGTGACTGCACCTGGCACGATTCTCATGTTCGATGATGATGCGGAAAAGTATGGCAGCTCCTCGCCATCTCCCAGGCCCAGGCCGACGCCTAGGGAGGACTCCTCGTGCTTGTGCGAGTGCGCCGTCTGGCGCGGTGGCTCTGCAAATGATGATTCCGAGACATGCGTGTTAAACGTCGATTTAGAATAACAATATATATATATATAAATCTATATATATATATATATATATATATATATATTTGCAACTGCATTTGAATCTCTGTGCGCTGATAAAGGAAACCAATACTGCAACTACTCTATGAAATATTAAAACTTTTGCAATTTTACAAATGATTTCCATTTACTGATTGTACATATCGAAAAGGAAAAGATATATTGCATGTGAATTTAAAAATCTACAAAGAAGAAATTTATAAAAAAGAGTAATGTTTGAACAACTGATAAACGTATGCGACTCAAAGATATCCTCTAATAATCTGTGTCGAATTTACAGGATATCTTTTGGTCAAGCACACGTGCTTGTGGGTGGTTACCGCGCATAATCTCTACGGCTTATTTTGGAGCATTCACTGTCAGATGTGTGTGTGTTTGTATCTTTTTTTTTGTTTTTGGTAAGTGAAAGCATGACTATGTAAAAATGTTGAACAAAATGTTTACATGTACTTCATTAACGGCAAATGAGATGATGATGATGTGCAAATAATGAGCCCAATTCCCCGCCCAAATTTGAGGCATGCCAAGGACAAGATGGGCGTGAAACGTATATACGCTCTACTATATATGCATATTGGTATGGAAAGAAGGTTAAGGTATAGTTTGGCATGCAACATCGAACGAGAAACTTCACTACGGCAATTTGGTGGTTGGATTTGATTTGATTTTGATGGTTTACCAGCTGTGCCATCTGTGGTTCTATCGCGCAGATCTTGCAGCTCTCGCAGTGCTTTAAGTTCGTCTAAAGATGAGCGCGCACCTTGATTACGAGTACAATACAGAATGATTTGGAATTGATTTCTTGTTGGTTATGGCTATGGGACAATGCTAGTTACTTGTGTGTGTGTGTGTGTGTGTGTGTGTGTGTGTGTTTGGTATGCATGTCTGTGTACATATGTACAGTTATGATTCATGGCACGAGTTCGGGCACCTAACTATACATGTACATATATGTTTGTATATACAAGTGAGCCTTGGCACCTTGGAACAGCCCCCAGCTCACCTGGCCGACCGTAGTAGGAGGCGTCGCCATAGAAGTTGCTCCGCGAGTCCATGCCGGCCTCTCCTTTGGGTCCAGTTATCGACAAGCCCGGCAAGCCGGGTGGTCCGGGCGGTCCCGGTGGACCCGGCATTGGTATATACTGGACGCCACTGCTGTCGCCATCGCCGCCACCTGTTGTGGCAGGCAGACCAGGTGGGCCCGGCAAGCCATCGCGACCATCGCTGCCACGATCGCCTTTGTCACCCTTAATCTGGGTTGGATTCGGACACGGGCAGCAATTAGCGAAAAATAAAAATGCTCTTTTCTAAACTTACCCCTTCGCGTCCGCCTGCATCTCCCTTGGCGCCCTTGGATCCTGTATCGCCCTTAGGTCCAATCATGCCAGGTCGTCCCTAGAAACAAGAGCTCCATAAATGACGGCCACATGTTTGTTTGCAAGCGAAAAGATTTGGTCTGGCCTGGAAACGGCAACAGAATTTAGAAGTGGAGCCACGGCAGGAATCGTTACCAACAAGAGGAGTTACTCTGGCATAGAAACCAAGTTGAACAATTGCCAAAAAACGGCCAAACTTTTGCAGTTTAGAGTGCAACAATTTGGTAGTTGCAGCACTTTGATGTTGTTGTTGCTGCCGCTGCTGGTGCTGGTGCTGCTCCTGCTCCTGCTCCTGCTCCTGCTCGTGTGGCAGTGCCAGGAATTGAGTCAAACTTTCGTTTGGCTTCATTTCGGTGCGGCAATTCATGTAAATACGTTGCTTGACTTTGATTTTGAGAGGCGGTAAACGATGCCAGTTGGCAACCGTGCAGACAGCCAAAGCAAACTTTTGCCTTTATATGAGACTACCATTGTTATAGTTGTTGTTGTTGTTGTTGTTGCTGCTGGTGCTGGTGCTGCTCCTGCTGCTGTTATTGCAGCATAATGGCTGCAACTGAAATTCTAGGGTAACTGCAATTGGAATCGTGCGCTGATTCAGCGTCCTGAATAACCGTGATGAAAATGCACTTAAAATACTTTTCGTTTGAGTTTATTTCGCCAAGTTGGGCCCGCTTGCCGATGGCGCTCGGCCTCTTGGCCACGGATGCTGTCTAGATCGCGATGGCGGCCAGCAATTGTCTGGCTCGAAGCGAACTTTGCCAGCGACACAAACAATGGGCGCAAGCATGTGAAAGTCGAGCCGGCTCGCCTCATGAATATGGATGCAAAAGTTACGAGTGCCTTACCGAGTGTCCGATATCACCCGTGGGTCCGGGCTTGCCGGGTGGGCCAATTGGTCCGGTCGCGCCAGTGCCGCCGCGGCGGCCACGCATGCCCTTCTCGCCCTTCTCGCCACGCTCGCCCTTGGTGCCGTTCCCGTCGCCCGGCTGGCCAGCCAATCCGGGTAGGCCTGGTGCTCCGGGCTCACCCTTGGGTCCGGCCGGACCGTGTGCACCTTTGTGACCCTGTTATTGGAGTTAAAGGAGAGTGCAGGAACGTGTGTGTAAAATGATTTACGGTATTAAATATACGGTACATGCCCAGGGGGCGCACTCACGCCTAATTTGCCCGTAAAACTCAATTTCAAACGTTTTGTCGTTGGCAAAAATTCAATTCAAACTCATTTTGAAATCAAATCAATTCTAAAATCCACAATCCCCACAATCAAACCAACTCACACGCACGCATACACACACATACACCCACACACACGCACACACACGCACCTTATATAAATTTATGCGCCCGAATGTATGCAATGCTGGTGACAAGCCCGAAAACACAAAACCATTGCCAAAAGACGAGACCCCGAGCTGCTTTTTCTACCCGGACCCGGAGAGCTATCAAGCGGTTTATTTTGCTTGTATTCAGCGTGTTTTCCGATCAAGTATTCCAACTTCAAAATTTAAATTTTCTTGTGGCACTTGATTGCATATAGATTAACAAAGGGATACATTTATATATAGGTCTGTTCTACATTTAGATTCAAGTTGCAAAAAGTCTTCAAATGGAAAAGCTTCTTTCGTAAAGAATATTCGGAACGAAAATTATTATTGACATTTCTTGCCTAGGGTTAGATACTCTAAAGTATACCAAAATATTAAAAGAGTTTGTGAGTTTCAGCCTCTATCGTAGATTGATAAGTAAGAATTAACCTTTCTTCAGATGTCAATTCACACTCCCCACTAGTTCGGGTATATTTGAGTCGAACCTTTGCAATTGCGTCCCCGTGTTTTGTTGCTTATGTGTTTTTGCTGCCTTTTTGGGGACTTTGCTTTGTGGAAGTTTGCAAAGCGGCTGGAGGTCTGCAGTTTTGCCCCTGCCCCCGCACCCGACCCAGGCAAGTGCTCCCGATTTATCCCCAGTGTCGTCTTCCACATCATCAGCGCCTTAAATGGTTTGCCATAAATTTGCGCGCGCCTACTCGCAGTTAGCGTGTGTTGGGCTTGGGGTTGGGGTTTGGTTTCGGATTGGGTTTGGGCTTGGAGTTGGGGACTTCGTATTTGGTTTGGGATGAGCGCTCTTGGCGTGTGGTACTGCTTTAAGTTGACCTGACCCTGCCTGGGCTGGTTTGCTGCGGGCCTTGCTCCACATCCGAAGCTTGATGCCAACTAATGAATAATTAATAAGCCGCCCTCACGCCCAAAAACACACGCCAATACATGCGTGTGTGTGTGCAACATTACAAAGTACGCGCGATTGCTTCCGGGCCTGTCTTGAATGGGGGCCTGATTCGCGCTTGGGGTGGGGCTGCGTTTGAGTCAGATGAAATGTACCTAATTGTGCGTGTATTTATACGTTTAAAATGCTAATTTCAATATTAGTTTCGAAAATTCAAATGCAATAACAAATTTTTGCCATGTGTGTGTGGCCGTAAATTGGGCGTAAATTCATCAGAAAATCTAAATCGATTTTTTATATAGCCCTTCGAAGCTGTGGCACAAGCTTACAGCTTTTGCATAATTTCTTTTTATTTCACGCCCGATTAAATATGGTTCGCCAGTGGTTGCCGAAGGGGGCGTGGCCCAAGACAGCCGGCAACTACTCAGATTGCGAAACGAGGCGAGGCAAATGCCTACAAAAAAAAAAAAAAAGAAAAAAAAAAAAAACGTTGCCACTGGCCAAATAAACACACATACGTACTCATGTAATATATCAAAGGTCAAATAAATCTTGACGCACACACACACACACACTCGAAGTGGAGGTGTAACAGCAGCATTCGTCAGCACCGGAAGTTGGCTGACAATCCGTGAAACGCCCAGTCACCAATCCCATTCCTCGTCACGGTCCAGCTACAATCCACGTGTGACACTGCCACTGCCACCCCTCCCCCTATCCCTCTCCCTCCCGTCCTCCAGCCCCCAACAAAGAAATGGCGAACAAACTACAAACATATTATATTCAGGCAAGTATGTGCTGGCAGCTTAAAGTTTTGAGGTTACAGATAAAAGAAATATGCGCGCCACTTTTTCCAGCTCGCCGACCCTCGCTAACGAGGGGTCCGGCAGCACAGCAGCACCGTGGCTGGCTGGAAGTTAGGGTCCCTAAGCTGCTAAATAGCATGGAGCGTAATGGCTGGGAAGTAAGCGCCGTCTAAGCAGGATGAGCTGCAGAAATGGCCAAAACTTATTATAGAAAGAAAAAACACACTCACACACACAGAACACAAGTAGGAGCCAGAGAACTGCCAGACACTGGCTGAATGAATGACTGGCTGGGGTCAGCCCCGGGGCCTGGACGGACTTCACCCCCTGCGCACCGGATAAACGATTTCTAATAAACTAGAGAGCACCTCGATCATATCAACTGGCAACCAAATGAGCTTTAAGCGCTCACAAATTGCCCCAGACCACGACCCCAAATGGCGATGGCGACATCCACTCGTCTGGGCTGATAGAAATTTATGCGTCATATTATGAGCTTCCGACCACGCAAATGAATGCAATGCAATAAATCTGGAAACTCCAGCTTAATGTCGGCCATTTGCCTGAAATTGAAGTACAAATATGACAAGTGCGAGGCCGGGGCATATATCACTTAGAGTGTCATTCCAGCTAATCAAATAAGCATATGGGAAAACACGTAAACGTTCAAGTCGGACTTAGCCGACTGTGCACTGCCCTGTCCGAAGTGTGGCTTGATTATTGCATCGCTGACATTCTGAGACTATATATTTGGACCAATAAGCCGAATATTTGGTTTGTTCTTGGCAGTCATTGCCATTTTATGTTTCTAGCCTCGAAATCGATTGCGTAATCAATAGCGCAGAAGTTATTATTTGACACACCAATGTTGTGGATGGTCGCACACTTTATAATGCATAGGCACACACACACACACACACACACGCACACTTGCATACACATAGGAAAATATTTGCTGGACAAGCGCTGGTATTGAACTTTGACTCACCTTTTCACCGCGATCTCCTGGACGTCCGGGTTCACCTTTATCGCCGCTTGTTCCTTTTGGTCCTGCTTGGGTGGCTGTGGAGCTGCGTAGGCTGCCCATTGAGTTGCCCATTAAGGATTCCTGTGTGATTGTGATTGTGTGTGGGGGTGGGGGTGGGGGTCGGAGGTAGGGGGAAGGATAGAAGGTAAGCATAGTAATTTGTTAAATATTTGCTTGTTGTACAATTTATATTTCGATACATGTATTTTTGGGCCATTTTTTTAGTTGTCGTTTTTTTTTTTTTTTTTTTTTTTTGAACAGCGGGCGACCTTTGATGGCACCAGTGGCCCTCACAAGGATACACGTAGTTACATATACATATCTGCTACGGAAATTTGATTAATGATCTGGTGCGCCCCTTTTTGTGTGTTAGTGTGTGTTGCGCCCCTAATGCCTGGGACTAATGACGCCGAGGGGTTCTAGTCCATTAGGTTCTGTGGCCAATGCTTACCCAGAGCAAACTTGTGCTTTTGTTTTCTTGTTTTCTTTTTTTTCTCTTTTTTTGTTTTTTTTTTTTTATTTTGGTTTAGTAGTGGGAACATAAAATGAAATTGTTAAATGTTTATACCTTGAAAGTCCTGGTAGGATTCCAATTTATCTGTTATTTATGTGTTGATTGTTACAAGAATACATATTTTGTGGTACGATTTGTATATAATATATAGCATAGAACAATGGGCGTGAAATAAAGCGTATTATTATATGATTTCAATTTTAATGGTGTTCAAAGTTCAAAATCTGGCCGTAAAAATTGCAACTTTTGCAAACAAATTCACGCCAGAGTGGGCGGGGGGCGAAGGTTGGGGGTCTCTCCCCGCTTATCCGTTTAGGCCCGTCTAAAATGTTTCGAAAAGTTTAAGTCTCCGTGTCAACAATCAAAAGTCGTTCCAATAAACTTAAAAGCTTTTTTGTCCTCCCACGGCACAATGCTACGACAAGGTCAGAATGTTTGACAACAACAGGAACAACAACAATTGAAAACGCCTTTTAAAGCCCCCACCCACCCATTAGCCAGCCCCCTATGCAACCGTCATGCTGCGATAATGATAATAAACCCCGACGAGCGCATAAAACAATGGGAGGCTGACTGAGCGAGCGTCTGATTTAACTGGCGCGTTAGCCATAAGTAGCTTGACACTCTCATAACCGTAACAGCGCGATAATGATTACGACCACAACCGCACACACACGCACACACGCTCGCTGAGATACGCCCAAGCAGGCAACATACGGCGTTGAAATGCGATGATAAAGCCGGCAAAAAATAAAAGTTTCGCTTGCAGAAAAGGGTTAAAAGCCGGCAATACAAATGTGTGTGTGTGTGAGTTAGTCGGTATCAGTATGCGTGTTAGCGCGTTTAACCGCGTGAACTGCGCGCCTTGCGCTGATAACAGTAATTGCCACAAGCTGGCATGCCAGCACTCCGAACAGACCTGAATCACAAACCCGCAGGCAGAGCGAGCGCCGACGCCAGTTGCACGTCGCCAAAGGGGGGCTCCGCGGCTTCGGTGGAGCTCACGGCTGGGCTGCGACTGCGACTGCGACTGCGACTGCGACTGCGACTGCGACTGGGCTTGGCTTGGCTTGGCTTGTTTTGGTTTGCGTGCTCGGGACACTTACGTTTCGGCATTTCTGCGAGATGTTCATGTTGTTCGAGGCGTCGTTGTTGTTGCTGCTGTTATTGCTGTAGCTTTGTGGTTTTAAGATTATTAGCGCAGATAACCCATTTGCGACAACAGCGCGTTGGCTGCCAGTCAGTCGTAGGCACCTGCCATGCCCAAATCTGGCCAGCAATTTTTCACAGTGCAGGCACACTCGCCTGCCACCTGCCACCTGCCACCTGCCACCTGCCACCTGCTACCTGCCACATGCCACCTGCCCCTTGGGAAGGAAATTGGTTTAGGCAAATTGTGCGGCTAGCAAAACATGACCGATGTTTACCGCCAAATGCGCCTTCAAGCCCCACAATTCATAAGGAACGTGCGTGATTGGTAGCATCCGTCGGATACAGATAAACGGACGAGCGACTTTGCTTTTACGTTCTAGCTTCAAGTTGCAATTTTTGGCCAAATTCAAATCAAAAAATTGAAAAGAAAGAACTGAAATTTGAAACTATCTTCAGTCTACCGAAGTCTTGATACTCTTGCGAATACTGATTGAATCTTTATATGATTTCTCATCGACTCAAACAGAAAGCAGAAGTATTATTAAGAAAATTAATTTCAGTTGAAGGAAATTAGAAAGTGCACGACGAGTATGCTCAACGCAGATATACCCTGTACCAAATGTCTGTTCGAGTTATGGGGATCAATACAAAGTAATTAATAGTATTAGTTTTTTGGTACAGGGTATAAAAAATAACAATTTTGGTATTCTCTGCTGTATTGAATATAAATAATGGAAATCAAGTTGAATTTTTTTTTAGTAATAGTTATTAGAGAATACCAAAATATTTATATGTTTAATATGTAATATTAATATATTTAATAAATGTGCGGTAAATATCTTATATATAAATAGGACATGAATAAAGTATGAATATTATTTTTAAATACCCTATGATAATAATCAAATAATAAAATATAATCCTTAGTGTGATGAAGAGATAATTATGCAGGTACAGCATTATCTATTCGTGATAAGCTTATAATTAATTTTTAAAACGAATTAAAGGTATACTCACATCGTAGCTCTCTGGCAAGCCAGGCGGGCCCGCAGGTCCTGGCGGACCCATGACTCCGGGCATGCCGTCGACGCCTGGCTCGCCCTTCTCCCCCGGCAGACCTTCCGGGCCGCGAGCGCCGGTTACGCCAGTGGCACCCTGTAAATAAAAAAGAACGGAGAGGGACAAAGAAAAACGACGCCGCCGGCGACCAAGAAATAAATCACATTAGTGGGCGTGTATATAGAATGTACGACTACAACTACAAATACAGCTACGTCTGTGTCTGTGTCTACGGCTCTATAGGGTATATATAGTCTACAAACTATTTGGGGACTGCTGGCTGCTTTCGGCCTTAACTGGCTGCGGTCGATTTACATAATCGTTGCGTTTTAGCCCGAGCTCATTAATCTACGCGGCCCAGCTGCCCAGACGTGGTGGTTTGGGGTTAGCTTTGGCGTTTGAGTTTGGCTTGGTATGCTGCCAGCTTTCTGGGGTGTTGCACAAAAAATTTGTGTCTCCCAATGTCCTTAATCTTATGCAAAATGGTCACGCTGTGCGCCATTTGCGTGTTGTGTTCGCCTTTGGATTGTTCGTGTTGCCGTTGTCCTTTGTACATTGTTATTTCAGTCGCAGTTGTTGTTGCTGCTGTTGTTGTTATTGCTATAATGTTCTGTTGCTTATCGTCGTCTTTTAAATTAATTGCTATTAGTTAAGGGATTAGCAGCAGAGCTACAAAATTGTCGCAGGAATTTCCGGTATGCGCGCCAGTTCGCCATATTTTACTCAAGCATTTTGGGCGGCTGATGGGCAGGTTCCGGGCACCGGACTAGGTCTGGGATACAAGGGTCAGCGAGTAGGCAGCCCGGGCAGTGCTTTTGGGACCTTCTACATTGCGGACTGGCATATTTTCAGAGCTGTTTGCTGCTAGCCGCAGAATGTTTTGCATACCGCTTTTCTTTTGATATATTGCAACGTATTGAAGAGGCTGCGTTCCACAGGTTGCTAAGCACATTGTCAATGAGTAGAGTTTGTTTTTTTCTTTTCTTTTTTAGAGACTAAAGCAAAGTGTTGTCTGTGAGTGGGCCAAAATAAAACTGCATCAGCTTGGAGATGATATGTGAACATGAAGGCAACGTTTCTCGGATTTTTATTTTTGGCTAGCCCCATAAAAGTTGTGAGTATCTTTGGCTCTTTGGCGTGACAGGCACTTTCGGGTCGAGTGGATGTTGAGGCCAACAGCTCGTTGTAGCATTGTGGATTTAGCCTTTGACCCGCACACACACACACACACACAGACACACACTCGTGCACGCTGAATAGTTCACACACACGCAGACACAGTTACAGAGCCAAAAGTATCTTTGTGCCATTGCACACACACACGCTTAGATACAACTCTTATGGTTGCGAAAGACGTTGCCAGTTGATGAGATAATATAACGAGTGCCAGCAGCGCCCAAAGTGGATAAGTGTTTAAGCCTGAGCTGCCTGCCGTTTGCTCACAAAGTTATAAAGAAATTTTCGTTTCCTTCTCTCACGTTAACGTTTTTCCTCGTTTCCGGTTACACGCACACGCACACACACACACACACACAAATTATGATGTTTGACTTGGTTTAAGAGAGCATTCAAGTGCGTGTGTGCGTGTGTGCGTGTGTGCGTGTGTTCGGCTGTGTGTGTGTAACCGGCGATAACCATCGCACTCATATAAACGCCCTCTCTTTCTCCGCCGCCCTCTTGCAGATTAGACGATGTGTGTAATGAAATTGAAAATGCGTTAGATCCATGTCAAATATTGCCTTTTTGCCATTTTGGCCGGCCAAGCCGTTGCCTTTGTATAAACCAAGAATAAAGTAGTCGCATGTACTTACGGTAAGTCCAGGGGCGCCGGTCTTTCCATCTCTGCCCTGCGGTCCGGGCGGGCCGCGCAGTGTTTCGCGTACCGCTTCATTGTCCTTAAAGGCCTCCAGGATATCAGACGCATTACATGTACATTCGCCAGTGTATTTCTGCAATCGATTGACGCAAATATTTTTCGATTAGAACTCAAAGGGAAACTTTGATTATCCCCCCTTGCAAGCAGCCTCTGCCTAATTTGGAACAGCACAGAGCGTTTATTTGCATTTGCCAGGGAATCGCCAGGGTAACGGACTTGGCTACTACTCCAGTTCCAGCTACGGCTGCCTTGTTATTGGCAAATATTTGGGACCCATCTCTGTGCAATTGCAAAGTCGCAAAATGAGTGCGAGGTCGAATTGAATACTTACAGCCCCCGCACTTGGTGTCTCCACAAAGGGCGGATACGCTGGCGAATCACCTTTGGGGCCCGGCGGACCGGGCGGCCCAGGTGGGCCACGTATACTATCGCCCTTAGGTCCTCGATCGCCCTTCTCGCCCTTGATGCCGCGATATGCTGCCGGAGGACAGTAACAAAAGCAAAAGTCATTTCATTAGCAGGCTGCCTAATTAGAATCCGGGCCAGGTCCAGCTTCAGGTGAACTTACGGCGCTCGTGCGTTAACTGCGTCTGTCCGGGGGACTGCATACCACTGTCGTCGAAAATGTCAGTTGCCTGCGGGAGGATAGAAGTGGAGAGATGCTTATTGAAAACGCATTAAAGGTAAGTGCAAATATCTGTTGTTGCCAGGTTTATTAACGCTGCTCAACCTGCGGCTGCAACTGGGAATTCAAAAGTATAATTAACCACACTCAAAGACCATCAATTATAACTTTTGCTTTAACCTCGTCGATTAATTAGCTTATTATTTATTCTAGATTCATTTTAATTCGCCTGTCTTACTCATCGTTAAAACAAACCTCAGCATTGGCGTCGGACCACCAGTTTTCGTTTGTTATATCATTCTCATCCACGGCTGGCTCATCGGGTGGTGGATTCTGAGTGTCGCATAATGAAAACATAAAATCAACTTCAATAATAAGTAAACAAACAAAAGATAGTTAACAAATAATAGTAACAAAAAGGACGCACCGCTTCTTGTTCGGGATCTCCCATATCAGTTTCCGACGCGGTTAATACCTCATTGTCCAAATCCTTCGAAACGGGTATAAAATTTATGACAAAATAATAAAGGGTTGAAATAAACAATAAACAAATAAACGTAAATGGGGCATATACAAATGTTAAGCTTGACAATTCTACTGCTGCTATTTATATAAATTGAATAGAAAGATTCTTAAACGACGAATACAATGTTCCTCAAATGATTACCTTATTCATAGCTTAAACATTTTCAATTAGTTATTGTCGTTATACAAATACAATTAATATTCCGATATATATTTAAACACCACATTTATTTGACCAAAGTTAAATTGTTTAGGGACTTCACTGGCTTAGCCTGATTAAATCTAAATAGTTTTCCATCTATTGCATCTGGTTAATAATTAAGTGTAATCCAAAACCATTTGAATATTGCTAAATTGGAGCTGCAATTGTGAAACTTACCGTTGGCACTGCCGCTGTTGGCTTTGGGGGCGACATGCATTGGATTGTTATGGCATCCGGATTGCCGTACACATAGATTTTTTCTAAATAGCCCTGTGCATGGAATACGTGTGTATAAAAGCTTGAACATATATCCAGATTTGTATTAATAATGCGTTTCTAATAATTATTGTAACATTTGCAGGCGAACAGCGGTACCCACAAAACCTGACCCCCTCCCCCCCCCCTCCCCGGCCCATTTCATAAGCCCGTATTCCCGCGACCCGACCTCCCAGTCGCCCGGCCTCCCCGCAGCAACAAATGCATCAATAAATATGTATAATAAATCAATCAATTTGTAAATCATTTGAATAAATGCACACATAAATCTGTTGCTAATGCAGCGCAGAGCTGTCTCTGTTCCATGCCAATTCTAATTGCCGCAAATCGAAATTAATTATTGATGTTAATTTCCAATAGCACTTGCCACTTGCCACATGCCACCCACGCAACTAATGTGCGCTGCTCTTCCTTTCCAATTTGACTCATAAAGAGACTGAGGGAAGTCCGTGACACAACAACGCAGAGGAGAAGGGTCTCCACCATTACACATAAGTACACAATATGACTTACACATAACAGACTTACCTGAAAATGAGGGGGGGGGGGGCTGGGGTGGGGACTACTGTCAGCAGTCTATAGAAATGCTAACCGCAGACGCTAAAGGCTCTAGCTGAGAGACAATGGTCCACGGACAATGCAATGCTATTGCACAGACACACAGACACTGGCGCAGACAGGGACAGGGATCGAAAGAGAGACAGAGAGAGAGAGAGAGAGAGCGTGCCAGTGAATGCACATCTGCCATAAAACCCGTTCCGGGTTCTTTCAAATAAAAATGGCAGCAAACACTCACTGGCAATACCACTGCAGGCCAAGCACAATGGCAGCAGTCATCCAGTCATTGTTGTTGTTGCTGATGTTGTCGTTGTTTTGCAAAGACTGTAACTGATAGTAATGGCCATGCGGCTTTTATGCATCCCAGTTAAAAGTTCTGTCTGAGACGCCGTGCCGTTGAGTTTCGGGTTAAAAGCGTGCAAGCGGCTTTCAGAATGGCTTAATATGCTCGACGCTCAACGAGCATAGGACCACTGTGACAGGGACAGCAGTGAAAGGGCCCCCGCCCCCTCGGAGGGTCCGCATCACACACGTACTACACTGCATTAAATGGCCGCCAATAAACATTGAAGTGAGTGCCGCTCTTCGAGCACGGCTCCGGCTCCGGCTTCGGCTTGCAGCTGGCAGCTTGTTGCTTTTTGCCATTGCCAGTGTGTTGAGTGGAAACATTAAAGATTTTTCTTTTTGCATGCCCTGTACGCACTGAAAACGGGTGAAAGCGGGCATAATGCGGTTGTGGAAACGTGTGTAACAGGCAAACTTGTAAACCTGCCTGACAACACATGGATTATTTATATAATATTACACGTATATATTAACTTATCTTTCATTAACGTGTCTATTTAGTGCTGAGTGCAGAGTATTTTGGGGTCGCATACTTCAGGCGGCCATACACTTTCTGGCTTTGCTTTGGCTTTGATTCGGTTGAGGAGAACTATGCGCTAAGCAAACGGCAGGCCAGCGAAAACAGCAGGCACTACACATTCATATTCACATATATATATATATGTATATACGTACATATACTTATATACACATAAATATTGTACATATCTGGCGCTGTGTGAGTGGCCCAGTTTCGCTTTTAAGCCCGTGCCACTCGGCCTGTGTGTTTGTGCAACAAAATTAGCCGCAAAGAAATTCACTCGAAACGGAAATTAAGTAGCTGCATGTGGCATTTTTGGGGCGTGGGTCGTCGGTCCCTCTTCCGTTCGCTTATCCCCTCCGAGGCGTGACATTCACAATTACCTGCTGGCCACTGGCATTTCTGTGCATTGACAACTCTAATCGCCTCCAGCAGCGCAGACATGCACCTTAAGCTACTTATCTACATAGAAACCTCGGGTATAATTCCGAGCCAGATTAGCAAAAGTAATTGGTAAAAAAATGTATTCTCACAAATTAATTTTTTTCTTTCTTTTTCTCATAAGCCGTAGCGAGTTTATTAGCAGAAATGTGTGTACTTGTAAATCCAAAGATATATCTTAAAAAGAAAATTTATATATATATATATCTCAGCTATTGCATGGAATTGCGATTCAAAGCGCCACACGACAGTTGAACCAAAGAGCAGCGCCAACAATGGTTCACCCTTTGGGTGGGTTCACACGAGTACTCGCAATTTGAACCCTTTCTTGTTGGAGGACCTGCAGTAGACGAGCCAGAGCGATGAACTGCTGATAGGAGCACATCAAAGCGACCTCTTTAAAAGATTGCGGATGACAGCGCAGCCAGGCGGAGAACGACATGGGCCAGGCACCAACGAAAAGGCGTGAGCAAGTAAATAAGCAGGACGGGAAGCCGGGGCGAGGGTCAAGCACAGACAATGGTCGCCGAGTCTCTTTAAATAATCAAAAGTGGCCCGGGGGCGCCCAGTAGTAAAGTCGTGTCTGCCGTCCGATGTCCGCTGTCCGCTGTCCGATGTCCCATCGTCGTAGGTGAGGCAGTTTTAAGCTGTCAACCTAAACGTAACCAGCAGGCAGCGAGCTGCACTGCAGCAGCTCGGTCAAGTGGCGCCACGAGCAATTAACTGAGGCTGCGACTTGGGAGAGTCAAAGAGTGTGTGTATGGGGGTGTGTGTGTGCATGTGAGTGGCGTGTGCATTTGATTTTGTCTTGGGCCGCACATAATTAAGGCCAGCAGAGCAGGGCAGAGCGAAGGCGCCAAAGCGGAGCAAGGACACGCCAGGAGAGCAGTCAGAAATGAACGTCAGGAGCACGACAGCAACGCCGGCAGCGGGGGTTGCACTTGACAAGGGTTCGCACTGAGAGTAAAACAAACAAATGAAACCCACATACCGCTGACCTGCTTCCCCAGCCAGGCCAAAAGGTATGCAACCTTTTGTAAGTAGTTCGTTTCGTTCTAGGATGCCAAACACGTTTCTGTTATAAAAAAAAAACAAAAAAACAAAAAACCAAAAATAAAGGACACTGCCCGCAAACGGAATCCATGCAGCCTGGCAATTTGTCAAAAATGTGTCAATAATGTAGATCGATTGGGGACGATTGCGGCCCCTTAAAAATTAAGCGAAAAGGGTTCAAATTGATTATAAGTATCCTTGTACGCCCAAATGGTTCAATTAGAAAGGGTTTTTCCTGTATTTGTTTGTCGCACAGCATACGACAAAAAAAAAAAAGAAGAAATTTACCTTGAATCTGATAGGTTCAAATCCATAGATTTAAATAGCCGAGATGTCAAGATTTTTCCAAAAATACCATAAACAGAGGTCACCTCGTGAGCTGATGGCATTGCAGCCAGAAGTTTTATATTTTCAGGTACTTCAACAACACAATCACTTTTCAGCAGTCCTTCAGTCGTATAAAATATATAAATAGTCAGCGAAAAGAAGCCATCATGGATTATTAAATGGACAACAAGTTTCGATAGCAAAGGAAATTGCAATGGCTTACTCGAATAAGGTAGATAAGTTGTAAAAGCGTGCAAACTCTTAAGGATTTGCACAATAAAATTGCGAATTCGTATCAGAAACTTGGCCCTGAACTTTATGAGTTGTGGCCAGTGGTATTGATAGGAATGAGTGATTGTTGGCAACTACGAAGAAATAACAATACTCTTACTTTAATGGCATTACCGACACGCTCAAATCATGACCTCGAACCTACTTTGTCCGCTGTTCGCTGCCAGTTGCCAGTTGCCAGTTGCCAGTTGCCAGTTGCCAGTTTCCAGTTTCCAGTTGCAGGCAGCTGTTGTGCAGTTAAAATGAAATTTTAATTAAGCACAAATATTTAATAAGCATAATTTACGGCATGCAGCGGCGGCAGAACAAAAGGGGACTGCTTTAAAATGTGAATGGCAACTGAAAATGGCATCGCATTAAGATTAGCATAACTTGTTTTTATAACCGCTCCTCCGCTGCTTCCTCTGTGCTTGTTGTTATATAACAAAAACAAGACAGAGACAGCGACAGCAACAATGACACAGCGGGCGGAAACGGATATACATACATTTTTGTCTTGTGGGTGTAGGTGTGCCTGTGAGTGTGTGCCTGTGTGTGTGTGTGTGTGTGTTTATATCTACAAGTAGCAGCAGGCAGCTGGCCCCCTGTCGCCAAGCTTCCATCCGTTTGTATAAAAGTTATGCGCAGGTTAATAGATAATTAACCATGCTAATTGCCACGCAACAGTTTACAAATATTCTCAGCGTCATCGTCGCAAGACAGAAAACGCCGTGTAACAGTGGCAGGTGCCAGTGTGTGTGTGTGTGCGTGTGTGGGAGGGAGGGAGGGAGGAGCAGAGCCGGCATATGACACGCGTTCAAGTACAAAGGAATTAACTCTAATTACTTTGTAATGCTGATTAAGCCAGTTAGAGAGCATTAAATATGTAAACGCCATTCTGACATTCTTCGCATATTCACGGAGCAGGTAATACCAATAAGTCAGCACATGTGAATGGCAGCAATTGCTGCAATAAATACAAATAAATGCTCTTGTTGTCTTCATCAAACGTCAAGTAACACCAACTTTATACATACTATTAGTATTTTGTGCGTCTATTGGTTCTGACAAGTTGGCCAAGACTGATTCCGTGCACGTTGCAGTTGCGCAGATAGGATTTGACTTTGCACTTTTACCACTTTTAGCACACACCGCGGGCTACCTCAATTGATTTAAGCTGCATTACATTCATGCTTATTAACCGTTTATTTACAAGTCGAGAGCTGTACAAGCACTTCAATTTCCACTTCAATTTCAATTGCAAATTTCAATGGCATATTTTATGCGGCACAAATGAAAACGAGCCGGGCAAAAAATACCAAATTTAAATTCACCTTTATGGCTGCTACCAACGAGTCGACAAACAAATGCCCCACCGCAGCCAAGGCCCCACGCTAACTGGGTAGCTGTAACTGTGCCGGGGCAGCAGCAGCACCATTGGCATAGTTTCTAAATCACTTTCTGTCAGCCGTTTACAGGAGCAACAGCAGCGGCAAGGATAACAATCGCTACGTCAAAAAGTTGCCCACTTTTTGTAATTTTATTTTATTTCCGTTTAAGTGCGTGCGCCAAGGTGCTGCCCGTCCACAGCCACGCCCCCATTTTAAGGGACTGACGCCGGGGCACTGTGCGATTTTAAAGCTAAATTATAGCAACATAAAATTTTACGGCCAAGTTGAGGTAGAAGCCGCCAAGCATCCGGCAGGTGTGCAGAGCTTAATTTTGTGCACTTGACTTTGGACACTTGGCGGCCGTTTGAAAAGGGCTTCATCTTCATTTTATGTGAAGCTGCCTTTTTTCCTTTCTTTTTTGTTGCCTTATTTCTTGCATATAATCTGAATAAATTACTTTGCACATTTTGCGGGGCATAAATAATTTAAGATACCCCTCAACGCCACCCCAATCAAATCTCTTCACACATTTATAAGTCTATTCAGGCATGTCTGTGCGAGGGTGTCCTGTGTGTGTGTGTGTGTGTGTGTGTGTGTGTGTAAGGGGTGGGGAGTGTGCCTACATAATTGTGGTAGCAGACGCAAAGGCAGAACAATGAGACGCCAAATGCCAACCACACAAAGTGACAGATTTTTTTTAATTTTGCTAAAACCTACGACTAATTCTCAAACGAGCTGACACAAATCTCGAAAGTTGTTACACCAACATATTTGCAGGCGGCCCTCGCTGCACCACTGCCCCACTGTCTGAATGCTCGACGGGCCCGAGAGTCCGCCAGTCCGCCAGTCCGCCAGCCCGACAGCCTGGCAGAACTGTCACCAAGTTCTGTCGCTCCGTTTGGCTGTGCATCTGTGCTCATCCCGACAAGCTGCGAGTTTTTTTCGCTTTTTTTTTTTTTGTTTGTGGTTAAAACACAAACAATGCACACACACACACACAAACAGACAGACAGACAGATGGAGTACGTGGATTATGCCAGCACTTGGACTGGGAGCCGAAAAAAACAGGAGCAGCAGCAAGCGGAACTGCAACAATGGCGTCGAGCATTTGGCAAAAGCGCCAACAACAATTAGCTTAGAGCAAGCAATGCACACACACACACGCACACACACACACACACACTAGCACATTGCATTTTGCATAAACCAACACGTTATCTGCGTATTAGAGTCCTGCGCGTTTGTTGGCTCAGAGAGTTTTAGAAACCCTTTGGCAAATACATACACGCCAGCCAACGCTGCGTATACACAATCAAACGGCAGCTGCAGGACATTTCTGATTATTTTGCTGATTTGTTGTTGTCCAAAAATGTAATTTAATTAGGCATTAACTTGTGATAAGCGAAACGAGTTTGCATAAACTAAGTGAAAGTACTCGCCAGTGAGATACTCTCCCTGTCAGTTAGCTACAGGTTGCCCAGTAGCCCGTGGTCCACGTGTCAGTGTCCAATCTCAGTTGTGATATACCTGAATCGAATACAAATTTGTAGTTAAGTCCACTCGACTCGTATAGCATATCGTATAGTATACATTTTCAATTTATTTGTAGTCCTAATTAATATTGGCGCAATATGCCTGCCACTAAAATCCAAAGTAATCAGCCCGAGCAGACCGCCGCAAAGCTGCCCCCATTGTATGTGAGTCCCGAGCTGAACAACCTAATCGGGGAGCTTATGAAGCCACGGGTTGAGATGCTGCTGAAAATAGTCACCACACGCATGGTATCTGAAGCTCAGAACGAAAATGGTAATGAGGCTGGTGGAGATTGGTGGCCAGATTACAGCATCTACTCGCATATGCACTATATGACCGAAATGAACGTGAGTTTGGTTGGAAAGCAAAGCTATATATAAATAAATAAATGTATATATCTGACACGCGCCAAAGGGTCTCCTGCACCTAACGCAGAACACACTGAAAGGCATGGCCGAGGAGCTGAAGACCATTGGAGCCAAGTTGCAGGCCTTCATTGTCGAGCACTTCAAGGAGCGCCAAACGGCTGGCGAACTGGCCGTCATATCTTCGCCGAGAGATAAATATCAGCAGTTCAATCGTTATCTGTTGACTCAGAGCCTGATCAAGGACATGGTTACCTTCGTGAACTGCTGCAGTCGCCACAACCTCAAGCAGCTGACGCAGCGCGCCGAGTACAGTGAACGCGCCTCGGAGACGAAGGACACCGAGGATCGCATTCGCCTGAAAATCTTCGATGAGCGCTGCTTTAACCAGCTGCACAGCCGCATGAACAGCTTGAAGAGTTTCGTGCAGGACTTTTGCGATTTGTTTGACTCGAAATGGCCGACTTCGTTGCCAGAGGATGAACAGGACGTTGCCGACGAAGCTCAGACCATCGCAATATCCTCGTAGTACTGACTCTCGTTTGTTGAATGTTTTTAACCCGTTTCTTTGTTCTGGTGTATTTCGTGCAAACCGACAAACGCGCACACACACACACACAGGCACACAGGCACACACAGACACACACAGACACACTCACCCACACATGCACACCGAGGGCTTCATTTCACGGGGCTGTAATAAAGAGTCCACCCCCCAGTGTATTGGAGTATCCAGAAAAGCTTTTTATGCTTCAAAGTCAATATAGTGTGCCATGTACAGAGTAGAGTTTTAAAACGTTAAGTACGGCACACACATACGTGGCCGGGCCTCCCGCTCGGTGACATACTTGTGCTTGCTCAACCAGCCACCCCCACCCCCTTTCAAGTCCACACTCCACACTCCAACAGGCAGTTAGTTGCTTCGAGCACAAACGCCATTCAGGCGGAAATGCAGCTCCGAAACAGCAGCAGCAGCGTCGAGCGCTGAGCGTTGAGAGGGGCCGGAGGCGAACGCCACCTCCACGTGAAGTGTGTCATCAGTTTAAGGTTTTTGTGGGCAGCAACAAAGCACACAGCTCCCCGCTCCCCGACCGCCTGTATTTTCATAATAAACAAATGGGTTGTATGGTTGGTTGGGCTTAACTTTTGGGCTGCCAGCAAGTCGCAGATAGTAGCAAACTCCTGGCTGGCGACAAGTCCCGCTCGCATTTGTGTGAGCACAAATCAGTGCTATTTATATTGTGGCCGGGCTGAGTGGGGGACGCCATGTGCGTGGTTGTAGCTGGCGCTGCAGCTTGTCAGCACGCTTACCAAGTGCCGCTCGGGTTACATCCAATTTGCAAAAATAACCACTGGAGTCACATCCCGTCCCGGCAAAAGTTCACTTGCAACACGCTCTTATCTCTGACATGCAGCGCACGGTGGCAGCAAATCGACAACGCAACTTGCACCCCAAGTTGCCTGTCAATGCAACAAGTTTACCTCGAACGGGCAGAGAGGGGAGTGAGAGAGAGAGAGGGGGGGGGGTGGGTACCAGCCTGGTGCGACATCTGACAAAACTTTGTTGTGCCTATCACAGCCAAACCGCAGAAGTCAGCGCATCTTTGGCAAAGTTGCGCTATCTACGCCATCAAGTGCCACCGCGGGGACGGCAACAGCTGTGACCGCGGGGCATGTCACGCCGGGGTGGCAACTTCGTTCGTGCCACAATAAATATATAATAGACAAATGCTTGGCGGGGCGTGTCTAGTTGAGTGGGTGTTGCTGCAGGTGCAGGTGCAGGAGTGTAGGAGTAGGAATACCTGTAGGTGTAGTTGCGTGGCCATTGCGTATTCACTCCCCCGTTGCTGTCGCTAACACCCCCTTGACTCCGGCTCTAATAAAATATTATCATAAACGCAACGGAAGATAGTTTTTCATATGTTTATTCACAAATATGTGCGCACGAGTCGGAATGTTGGCGCCAGCTACTTGCAACATGCCAAAGTTCTCCGTCGGCTTCTGTTTACTTCAGGGGCCAACTCTTTACTTTTCCTACAGCACACACCCACACACGCACACACGCACACACACACACACACACACCTCCGCCTGTTGGCCTTGTTGTCTCAGAAGCGCACATATTTTGATACTTTCATTATTTATTGCCAGCTGCGGGAGTAGCCGGGCCAATGCGACTACATTCATAAATATATGGCTAGCGAATGCCGCTGCAAATCTAATGGAATGTGTTTTCTTGAGTTTTTTTTATTACCCAGTCGAGAGTGTGGATTGTGTGCTCGTTAAAGAAAGTCAGAGAGAGAGAGAGCGAGCGAAAGGGAGATATTGCGTAACGTACCAGTGTGGTAAGCTTGCGTAACGTACTAGTGTGGCAAGCTTGCGTATACGTAACGCTTGGATACTTTGTCACAATCCCACAGCGATGCAAGCTTCTTATCTCGATGGCATTACTTTTTATTTGCCCCTGTTTCTGTGTTAAGCACAATTTGTTCTCAGAACGCATTTCTTTTTTATCTTACCGACACTCTGAATCAATATGGCATCAATTCCTACCAGTGCCGAAGATGACAAACCCAAGATGTGGTCACACAATATCCTGTCATAATTAAAAGATTATTGTATTAAAAGTAGAAATAAATTGCTTTACTTGTAAGTATATTTTTCCGTTCTAATAAGAAAAATATACTAACGACTGGCTGATACTCTGAACTCAGCAGAAAATAAACTACAACTAAATTAAATCACACTTGTCATGTGTTTATAATGTAACATTTTTTATGTTTATAAGCAACGTTTTTATTTAAATGAAAATTTTGTTGTCGGACTTGCAGCTATTTCCGCTTGCAGTTCTGCACAGCTTATGGCCATGTTCCGATATGAAATGATTAGGGTGTCAAGAAGTTGCGTGTCAATGTCCACTTTGCGCAACACGCACCACCTGACTTATCGAGATAATATTAAAGCGAACAGCACAGGGTATCAAACAGTCGAGCACACAAACAATAAACTATTGTGTGGCTTCGTGTACATTATGAACTTGTGCGATAGCAATTAGATTCAATAACCAACAATTGGTCATGTCCTCTAATATTGCTTGTTGTGCAGCACCTGCATAGGCTCACAGGTTAATAGCGGGCAATAAGTGTCGTGCTAGTGTTAAAGAGCCCAGTCTAATTCCGTGAGCCAAGTTAAACGCATTTACAATAATTGCCTTTTTGGGTAAAATTCGCTTTTTGTTAATTGGGCACTAATGAATACGAATAGGTCGTGTTGTTGTTGTTTGTTTTATTTATAGTGGCTGCTATTGTTGTTGGTGCTGCTTCAAACCACACGGTTAAACCGCAGACCACACTCTCACACACTCACACACACACACACACACACACACACGTATAAACACACGAAGCTACTCCGCACCATTTACACTCAGCCAATAGAGCTAGTTGTGGTGGCCAAATAACCGCCTCAATATAATACAATAACAAATTGCCTGTCAATCTACGTGTAACTTTTATAAATTTCCAGCAGGGGACGCTGCACGCTAAGCACCCCACCCCGCCCCACACTCCGTGACCTTTGCCCCATCCTGATGCCAGACGCCTCGCGGCGCGTTCGCCTCGAGTTTCAGCCATAATTAACAGCGGCTGTGGCAACTGTGCGAAAAACTAGGGGGCAACAACAATAACAACAATAGCAACAGCAGCGCGCTGAGGCTTTGTAATGTTAGCTGCTGCTAATGAACTCGCTGCCGACGCCCGTTAGCGTGCCAAATGGTGGGGCCGAGGGGTCAACGGGGGCCGCTCGACAGCATGCAGAAATGACTTTATTAGCAGCCGCGCCGTGTCGCTGGCAGTACTCAGGCTTTTATTTAGATTTTTATTGCTAAACTTTGTTTCGTTTTTTGTGTTCTTTTTTTTTTTTGCTACTTTGCCACACATTCGTCTGAGCAGCTGAAACTGGAACGGATGGGAGAGGGGACAGGGCAGCGGAAGGGACAGGCAACACACAGGCAACCTGTATCGAAGTCAGCCCGTTAACGGCTGTCGTTTGACTCTGACTTGAACGTCCTTCTCATGCGACACTTTGAATGTTTTAAATGGTTTTTTATTGCCTTTCGCTGTGCCGCGCTCTTGTTGTTGTTGTTGTTGTTGCTGTTGCTGCTGTTCTTCCTGTTGTTGTTCCTGTTGTGGTTTGTAGCTGCATTAAATTAGTTTAATCACTATGCAGACTACGCCAGCCGTCGCACGGCGCGGCAGGAAAGTCAAGGGGAGGGGGGGGGGGGGGCAGCGAACCAAGCCCATAAGTAAGCGCAAACAATGTCAAAGCAGTGCACACTGTAGCAGTAGTTTACTGTAACTACCTAAATGACCGGTCTCTGCAACCGCACCCGCTCCCAGTCGGGTGTCAATAGAAACATTAACTGGGCGTGCTGGCAAAATTAGCACAACAATTATGCAGGTATTAGCAGACGACGCGACGGCGTTGATTGTGCTCTTTGTTACCTGCCAAGAGGTGTAAACATTGGGAGGTGTCCATACAAAATGCAATGCCCCCATAATAATAAATATGTATGAAAACAATTTTCTTATCTTGCTGATCTCGATACAATTCGTATGCTTAGCCGTGATTTAAGCTGAATTGAGCTTATATGTAAAGTTGAATGCCCCCAAATTTACCTGAATGTAAAGTTTATATTAAATAATATTTGAATTTTAATTGCAACCCTTGAAGTATCAAATTTCGAACATGGCTGGCAAGAGCTTTTAGCGCACACTTTGGCCCACCCATGTGAGGCCATTAAAATACCACTTGAGTGGACTTTTGTGTGTGACAGCAACCCACCTGTTAATCCACACGCACACACACACACTTTCACAGATACTAATCAGAGCCCGCAAAACAGTTGAAAGGTCATATTACGCATACGCCGTGTGTGGAAAACTTAACCGAAACACATTTACGAGTGGTTATACTCTGTTTTTAATGAGGAAACGGGTATGCTGGCGCACCATTCTGTAAAAACCGTTGTTTAGATTTGGATAATCTTACATTTTTAATAAGTATCGGTTAATTAAATTTATTTTCCAGTTTTTCGTCTAAGAAATGTCATATGAATATCCTTTAGTCAACTTTTTCACACTGACTACAGAGTAGCTCATAGTCGGGAGTTGGCCTTCGGCAATATTCTTGTTTTCAGTTGACAACGCTCAACCCTTGTCAGTTTTGTCAATTTATCTTGTGCCCCAGGGCAGAGAACAACAAGCACTTCTAATGTTTTCTGATAATTACAATGGTTTCTTTTTAATTTATATGTACGTTTCAGACACACAGAGAGACATGGCATTAACTCACCTGGTCAAGCCAGACACACACACATCTACATATGACACATGAGGACAGCAACAAAATGGTTGGCTGTCATGAAACATTTGTCACAATAAACTTTATTTGCTTTCGTGTAGTGTAGGAATATATTTTATTTTATTTATTTGCTCAGCGCTCTGGCTGCGTATTTAAAAGCAAGTCTTAACATGTTGTGGCCTCTTGTGGTGTGCCCGTGAATGTGCATGTGTGCGTGCTGGGGTCGCATAAACCGCGACCCACGCGCCCCTCTTTGCCGCCCCCACTCCACACACTGGAGACATTTGTTTGCATTTCGAGTAGCAGCAGGAAATGAAGCATTTAGCATTACAAATTACACATTACACGAATTACATATTACAAATTACACAGTTTAGCAGCTGAGACTACGACTGCCACCTAAAACTAAAGCTAAAACTAAAACTAGAACTGAAACTGAAACTAAAGCTCATAAAGTGGTTGCAGCCACACGCTTTGTTGTTACCATTTGTTGAGCAGACTCGTAATTATAATTAATTGGCAAGTTTTTAAGGCTCATTATATGCCATTTGATATGATGGCAGACCCAAAACTTGTTGCTTTTGGTTTAGTTACCTGTATCCTGGCGGCCACGCGCTCCCCGTTGAAACGATTGGGGTTGAACCAACCCTTTGTCGAGCCCGTCACAAGCACAATGCCGAGCAGGAAGAAGAGTATTAGCGCGGTTATCACGAGTTTCGCGCGCGTCGAAATGACCATAGCCATGTTTCAATTTTGATATTTACACACACGCGTACACACACAAAGAAGAAGAAAAAAAAACACACACACACTGTAACACGACGGCGACGAAGTGAGAACACTTTAACACTTAGCACTAGGAATCAAATCGGGTAACACTCACGATTGCCTGGAAAAAAGATGTATGAATTGGCATATTAATTGGATGTGGTTGTAAGGCTTGTTATTGTTGTTGCTGGGCCACATACAAATGGTTTGAATGTTTTTGCTTTTGGCTTGAATGTATTTGACCCTTGGGCTGCTGCTGGCGCCGCTGCTGCTGAGCTGCTGCTGCTGCTGCTGCTGCTGCCGCTGCCTGTGGTGCCACTGAGTTCTGCCTAATGGCTTTTGTGGCACGTATTAACCTTGCCAAGCGTTTTTGCGGCACACGCGCCTCTCAAATGCCCATATCAGCCTCTTCACAGGCACTCGCACTGGCACTTCCTCTGAACGCTACAAATGTAACACGTTTTATTTAATTTCCCTCTCTCTCCCACTCTTCTTTTTCCTTTGCTGTGCTCGCTTGTCAGCATTTTCTCACCGATTTGCGCCGCAAAAGGGGGCGTCTAAAAAATAAAAGCCAACAAAACCAAAATAAAAAAAATAAAAAAAAAACAAAAAAAAATAAGAAATATGAAACAGGCAACACAAAAAGAAACTTTATGAAAAGTTAAGCTGCCAACAAGTTTATTTGCGAAAATATTGAATTATAGCCACGTCATGGCAATGGCGTATAAACGAAATACGTAAGACTGGAGCCGCAAAATGCGTTGCCTAGATTTGGCCACATGCTAAAGATGTCTCGGCTTTTATTTAGAGCGCATAAAGGCATAAGCCGAATGCCTGCGGTGGGCCATGGGGGCTGCTGGTGTGTCCTTGAGCGCCCGAAAATGAAATAAAAAACGAGCGCCAACTTTTCAACCTACATAATTGCGGTAAAAGTTGGCGCACAACACACACAAAAGTATCCTTTAACACACACACCCACCCACACACAGCAACACACACCAATACACCCATACACAAGCGCGCGCATTGAGCGAGCAGTTAAGCGAGAGGCTCAGCGCACAAAAGTATGCTACAGTCAGCGCATAATTACGATAATCGTGTCTGTCTGCCAGCAGCAGAAGCAGCAGTCCAAACAAACAGACGCGCTCGCCTAACGCACACCTGCACACCTGCACACACACACACACCTTCACGCCCATCGTTCTGAAATGGCAAGCAGTTATTGAGTCAACGTTTGAGTCAGTGGTGTAAAACAAACTTTTCCTCTGTGCCCAAAAAGAAAGCCAAAAGGAAACTTTTTTATGCGCCCAAGAGTCGTGGCCCAAGACTCGAGACTCGAGACTGGAGACTGAAGCTGCCTATGCCTTTGCCTTTGCCACTGCCTTTGCCTTTGCCTTTGCCTTTGCCTCAGTGGCGCTCTCTTCACGCAGCATTAAAATTCTACGGCTGCAGCCCAACTGGCAGCAGTTTAAGCTTAAAGTTTGACACGGCTCAAGTTTCCTAATGAAATTACCTACTTGGACTTTTTCGACTGCGTTTTTGGCCGCGTAATGAAAAGGGGCAAAACTTGTGCCACAAAAAAAAACAAAAAAAAAAAAAGATAATAATAACAGTGGCTGCCCGCGGGGTCGCCGGCCGCGTTGGGGCGATAAGGAATTTCATATCTGCTTGCAAATTAAGTACGCCAAAATGAGTAATGACTTTTGAAGTTGTCATGGCAACCGAAACGTAAGCCGTTGAATGCAAAATGTAACCAAAAATAATAATACTGCACAAAAGGATCGGAGCTGCAGGACCTTTTCGCTTCGGTTTGTTGCCCAAAACGTTAGCGCCTAATGAAGATAATGGGGTGACATGTTTGAAAAGGCTAACGAAAAGACACACACACACATATGTGTTTATGTGTGTGTGTGTTTTATGTCTACTCATCGCTGTGTGGTTTTCTTTTCTACATTTTGACATGTTATTTTTAATAAACAGCGTTTGACATACACACACACACACACACACACATACACACAGACGACTTTCCGCTTTAGATAATTTCATTTGGCATGTCTTTGTCTGATTCAAAGCACAAGTAACAATGACTAACTGATGTTCCAACAGAGCAGGGGTTAAACACGTGTCACACATGCATCCTTAATAAGGAGCAAGCACAATAAAATGTCACCAGAAGGAATGTCTAAGCGCCCTCGCCGTTAGCCGTGCCCAGACTTAGACATGGGCAAGTTTGATCGATAGCAGCTCCTTTGGCTCCTGTTTGACAATTGCCCCGAAACCCCGCTTCACATATGAATAAATGTGTCACTCTGTGAGTGTGAGTCTGAGTGTGTGCATGTGTTCATTTGTGCGTGTGTGAGGGCGCTCCAACGGGCACATAAAGAGCTGGTTAAATTAATAAGAAGCCAACTAGTCGAGCGCATTTCCCTGGCTATATAACAAGTGGGCGAACTGGGCGGTAACCGCTTCACTAGTCGTATAATTAAAGTCCAACGTTTGCATAATTTATGTTTATTGGTGCCCGATTTTGGGTGCGGGTGCGTATTTCCCTGCTTAAATGCCCCAATCGGGCCAGCTATAAAATCATAAAATAGTTTTTTCTGGTTGGCTTTTTGATTGGCTTAACTTTCTCATGGAAGCGGTTTTTTGTTGCCTGACCGTTTTCTATGCGCTCATTCTGTCCACAAATCACAGATGCTGACCATAAAATCAGCATTGTATTTAAATTTAACGAGCTGCATCTTTATCAGCAATAAAAGATACATTATTGCAAATAAAATTTTTTTTATATATATCTTTATCCTGCCTGAATAAAGCAATGCAAGCAGAAATATAATTTGGAAATTCAAGGAAGCGAAACAATATTATGTAAAAAGGGAAAAAAGTCAAGCCAACTCAATAATATATAATTTTAAATACGATTTTTTATTGGCAAAGATAGTAAGCGAGAATAAGAAACAGAGAATGGAAACATTAAAAATTATAAATATGTATGAAAAAAATATAAATCAACACAACCTGTAAGCCTTTCGAGAAACAATGAAAATCGTATAGAACGGCGCATTAGCATACTACTTAGTCTGACCCAACACTAAAATCCAATTAAATGAATTCGATTAACTCTTATCACATCTGAATTGAGCTTATGAAAGATTTCGTAGAATTACTACGCAAATTATTTTAGCCGCCTCGACAGATTGACGTATATATAATTGAAATCTATGGAATTGCATGTATTAACATATTTATATTTGTAGACAATGGTTTAGTAAAAACTAATTTCATAACACAATCGCGGTAAATAGAAAACAACTTATTGTGGGTGGCAATTTGGCTGTAAATGTAAATAAACATTTTAAATTGAATTTTAAATTGTGTCAACATAATGGGTCAAAATATTGTATTATGATGCTAAATTGATAAATTTGCAAATCAAAATTACATATTACTGAAAATATAGCCCATTTTGAGGGGCATGCATGTAAGCCAACGGTGTTAACAACTACAGCAGCAACAACACCAGCCAAACACAATCAAATTGTGATATTTAAATGTGCGTCATACAAACACACACACAGAATATACATACACAGAATACACACACCGATGGAAGCACGCAACATTCGGCTATGAAAATTTATGACTATTTATATATGTATATATGTATTCATGCTTGTTGCCAGTCTTCAACACGAGTCGAACTAAGCCCTGCACAGCAAGCCCATATATAAACTATTTAAAGTCCTGCGTTTTCGTTACTCTTGCTGCCATTGTTGTTGTAATTGTTATGTGTCATATGCGTAATACCATTTAATTAAATGCACGCACTGACTGCACAGCAAAAGCTGAAAATATCCAAAAATTTCAATTTCAACTGGCCTTTTCAGATGGGCGGGATGCGAAGTCGCAATTGAAACGCTGAGCCCGTGACAGCCACATAAGTAGTTAGGTTACTCGAGGAATTACCCAGCAATATTTTAAATAATTAACGTCTGGCCTATATAGGCCGCGCTTGTGATGTCATCAATAGCTTGGCTTGCCTTTTGTGCGGTTTTTAACCTTATGTCTCTGTTGTCAGAGGTTCGAGCAAGTATAAGTATGGCTTTTGTACCAATGCAGACATTTAAAAGGCCTTTTATTTAATAAATAAAACGTATATTCGTTTGCCTGCCGGCTAAAACGGTTAAGACAAAAGGCGGGCAAACGAGCACAGAAAAATCTACGTATACGCAATATTACGCACACACATAGAGCGCTGCTTTAATATGCATATGTGTGAGTGTGTGATATATGTGTGTGTGTGCGTATGCGGTTGGTTATTCATGGTTGTTGTTGCTGCTGCATTGTGCTGCCTTAATGAGTTTGCCTTTGATTTGGGCCAACGCGAATAAGGCGCAACCAATCCAGAGAGCCGCGGCCTCCGCCTCGGCTTCGGTCTCCGTCTCCGCCTCCGCCTCCGCCTCCGCCTCCTGGCTGGCTCAGCTCTTGTCATAATTTATGCGCAGCCAATGCTCAATTTGATAGGCAACAGCCTGCGACATTCAAACCATTTGTGTGGCCCATTGTACTCCTAATGCCAGCTGAGTGCTAACTATACATATGTGCACATGTACACACATATATATGTATATTCATAAATATATTTTAAAATATGCATGTATTTACCTAAGAGTTGAGCGCGTTAAAAGTCACTTGGTTTGCGGGGATTTAAGCTATGGCTTTAGCTGCACGATATGAACGTAGTCACGTATATGTATTTGTATTTGCATATGTATGTGTTGGAAAAGTTGAATATGTTGACAAAATCACAGATAATTTAATTACAAATAGTTATTAAAACTTTTTTTGTTTTATTTATTTGTTCACGTATTTGGAGTCGCTTATTTCTTTTGTTTCGTCCAAGTTATGTACTTATTGGAACTCATTTGTAATTACAAACGACAGCGAGTTTTATTTGTTTTAACAAAACAGAGAAAAAACGTATGTGTTTTTGCATTTGTGTTTGTGCGTATCTGTGTTCAACAGTTGCGGCAAGTGGCGTTTGTTAACTGGGCTACCAGCCGATGGCTCCCGCTGAGCGCAATTAATTTTCTCGTTTTCATACCACATGCATTTTTGCGTTGTGCAATTGATTGATTTTCATTTGAACAAACCCACCGAAAGTGGCAGCCGTGGCAGTGGAATGGCGGCGGTGGCAATGGCAAAAAGTTGTGTGATTTCAATTTTTTATCTTCAACTTGAACCGGTTCCGCTTTAGCCTCACACGAAACTTTTTCCAACCGACGACGGTGACGACGACAGAGTTCTTCAAATTTTACACGCTTGACACGGCAAGGAGTCCAACACCAGGAGCAAGCCAAATAAAAAAAAAAACATCAACAACAACAATTACGAGAAGAACAACTGCAACAACAGAAATGCCGCGAGCCTGCCAAACTAATTGTAAATATTTGCTCAGCGTGCAAACAAATTTGTGTTCTCTGTTGGTTTTTTGCGGCACTCTTTATTTACCAAGCCGGCACGGCGGCGGATTGGAGGAGGAGCGTATTTGCTGGGGGCTGGATATGTTTGTAATTTGCTGGCTATAGGTAATACTTGACCATTACGCTTATTAATTTTGCACAAAAATCTGGCCAGGCGTTTAGTCAACTGCACGCGATATGCAAAGGACACGCGCAACAATCACCGACACGAATGCGACCAAAAATGTTGTTTGATATGTGATGTGTTCAGTCTGATATGGCCTGGAAGATCAGGTTGTACTGTAACTGGCTGTTGTTATCACCAATGGCAATGGCAGCTAGATAGATTCGTGCGGTCGCAATTTCAAACGTTTGCGCCATCTTTCCTTCATCTTTGATCGCATAATTGAATGTTAATTGACTCGACTCCGTTGCGCCTTCGATGCCTTGGCTTGAGTTTGAGTTTCAGTCAGAGTTTGGGTTTGGGTTCGGGTTCACGTTACACGTTTCGGTTCACTTGGACATTATGCAAACATATTTCACTTAGGCATAAATCACTTTCGTTTTTTGCGGCTAAACTCGCACAATGGCTTCATTTACGCCTGGCTCACACATAGTCGCATACGGCAAAAAACACCGACCAACATCGACGGCGACGACAGCGCCGAGGATGAGGACACGGACGAGAATGAGAACGAGAACGAGAGCCAGAACGTAGACGAGCTACGACAGAAGCCACCGAGTCCGAGCGCGATTTCAACGTTCTGTGGTAGTATTAAAAAAAAATACTATGTCGTCTCTGCCGTACGCACATCTTAACTGTTTGCGGCACCGAACGCGACTGAAAGGTAAACGGACTCGTCTCGGCCAGACCCAACGTTAGCCAAATCACAGCAACATGGCGCGCACACGGACCCACAAACACACAGGACACACTGGCCCAGCTGAGGTTCGTGCCTCAGACAACACAAATTCGTTCGTGCTCGCCTCGACTTCGTCCTCAGCAGTGCTGAATAGCGCGGAGCGTGCCTGAGCCCAGAGTGTAACTCAGTCGCTCGCGGCGTATACGTAATGTGAGTGCGAGTATGAGCATGAGTATTTGCCGTTGAGCCAAACTGCTCGCACTGAGTGAATCGAACTGAGTGCTGAGTCTGAGTAGTCTGCAAATTTGGCCGCTGCGTGTTCAAATGGCGCTCTATAAGGGCGCCGTGGTGAATTACCTGCCTTGAGGTGTGGTGAAAAGCTCTTTGAGTTAGCTCATTTCAACACTGCCGTTGGTGGTTGAATGGTTCAAGCGTTCACTTGCAACTATTCAATGGGTACTTGTGCGTGCACTCAGTTTATTGCACAATACCTCGAGTACAAAGTTAAGTGCGCCAAACACATGCTCGTGCCTTTGATGTGCCGCTCCAAATATGCCCGAAACCCCAGAGTATCCCAAATAGCCCCATCAACTCCGACCCCTCGTCCATTGAATGGACATGTGTGCTGTCCGCCTGACTTTTGTTGTTACAACAATTATTAAACGAAAGCAAATTGGCCGCCGCCAGAACTTACCTCGAAGTGGCCACCAATTATGGAACCAGCCTGGCCAATGTACAGCACAGAGGCCGATGCGAATACCAGCTCGAAGGGGTCCCGCACCACCGCGGTGGTGTTGCGCAGCTTGCAGTCATAATAGAAAACCACTTTGTCGTTGTACACCTGAAACGCAATCGAATTCCACTTGTCCGGCACGTGGGCCACCGCAAAACTGGCCAACTTGCGGCCCGCCCTCTGATCGGGTTGCGCGTACACAAGCGTCACATTGTAACTGTTCTTGACGACCGGCGACAGATGGACGCCCAGCTGCACCATGGTGTCCAGTGTGTTCACAACGCTGAACAGATAGCCGCCCTTGGTCGAGCTCTGGCGATACGTGATAAGGATGGCAAACTCGTAAAGCTTCTCCGGCAACAGCATTTGATATGGTGATTTCACGTCTGCCGTGGAGAGTAGCTTAAAGGCCGGAAAGCCATCCTGGCCCTCCGCAAACTCAATGCCCGTGTACTGGTTGCTGTTCATTATATCCGTTAGCATATATTCACCGAGTGCATCTGTGGCGGTAGTGAACAAAATTAGTGTTAGGAGGGAGAGAAAGACGATAAATTCAAATATAAATATATATTTAAACAAATCAAATAATTCAATCTAGTGAACAAATTTTAAAAAAAAATTCGTTTCGCTTCAACAAAAATATGTGAGTTTTAATTTTGTAGCATACTTGTCTATATGAATACAAGCGCTACTCAAAGTATGCAGTGAAAAAAATCTGACTGTATTATTTGTACATGCCCAGAAGCAAGCAATGTATTTTTTCCACATTTTATTATTGTCTCAATTTGTTGGGGTAAACATTACCACCGGCAAACAAATTACATTTATTTGTTTATATGATTACGATTTATGTAAATTTTGAAATGCCAATGGAAAAAATTTCAACATGAAGAGTACAAAAAAATATTAAACATTAAAAAAAGAAAATTAGTTAATATTTACCTTTAATAGACTCGCCCATTAGCTCAAAGGAACCCAGAGCCGGCGCCAGAAACGGCATCGCCAGCCAAACGATGAACAGAATCGAACGCATTTTGAACGGGCAAAATACTGCAAGGAGAAGGTGAGAATACGTATTAATGTTAAGTGCAACATATTAGGTAAATTAAATTTTAAGCAAATAATACTATCTATTCGCATAGTATATAATTATAATGTTTACAGTACAACAACGAGGCACAATGCACTCCAAAGGCCACTTTAAAAATGCATGTTCATGCACCTGAGTGGGAAATTCAAGCAACAACAGACACTTTATCTACTGGCCACAATCATTGGTAATACGAGACCATTTACTCTGTGCAGAGACCCCCTGGAGCGGTCGGGCAAGCCACGTGCTTAGCTGCAGGTCTGCAGACTGCAGAGTTGCAATTAGGAATTGTGGGTGGACGGTGCCTCAGTGTCAACCACACCTGCGATCCCCACTGCGGGCCCCACTCCAGCTCTCTGGCGACCGCAGGCATCAAGCTGGAAGCCACACAATTTTGTGGTCGTTTACAAGTTGTGTGTGGCGAAAAAGAAACAACTTCATGCGTCACTGTTGCACATGGGGCAACTTGTATATGACAGACAAAAGCTCAGTCAAGCCTATGGCTTGACGAGATTAATGACAATTAGAAGTGGTGCTGATCGCCGAATCGTTGCATGTTATTTATATCTTGGGCCAAGATAAGCGAACCGGTTGCCGAGCCGCACCCAGCTGGCGGCTTGTTGCCGAGTTCATGAAAATGAGTGAAAATGTCAGGGATCAAGCAACAAATTGCCCATAAACAGAATTTGTCAACGGAGCAGTGAAATTAAATTGTACTTTCCCACTTAATAAATCATTATTGGGCTGGGCTCATTTGGTAATTACACATTCCGAAAACAACAGCTGATATTCAAATTCAAATTGTCAGCACACTCGCAACATGCGTATGCCGCTCACTTAATTCGAGCCCCATTCCCAAGCCCTTCACTGGCCATAATCTAATACAATTAATGGGCGCCACACTCCGAAACTATGTAAATATCTATGTACATACATACAGACATCAGTAGAAGTATGAAGCTGACCTCAAATTGTCTCTCTGGACAAAGGCAAACAATTAATATTTATCAAGTTTAGCACAGCACACGACATGACGAGAACAAAGCTATGTACATCTGAGCGGTACTCAGTCATACGCACGAGTACCCACACCAAATGAGTACCATGCGTGAGTAGAAAGGGCGAGGGGGGCGTGAGGGCGTGACACTTTCACACACACTGCGTTTGCCTATGCAAATGACTGCCAGTTGTGAGTGGCAAGTAAAAGTGTTTTATTCTATTAATTAAGCGCACATTTTGTTGATAACATTTTGATGATGCCAATTCTGGAATGTTCAGAACAAGCAGCCAATTAAGAAGTGTCAGAAGTGAATAAAGATCTAACTGAGAAGTGTGTCAGAATTTGACAACTGTTTTCAATTGACCATGAAATCAAATGTCAAAATATCAGGCATCGTTTAATTCGACTACACTAAAAGCCCCCGGGAAACTGATCTAATCCTGGCAACAAGTTTTCACTGTCATGTAAGTATCTCTAATACGGGTATGTCTATAATAAATCTTTATATGAAAATGTACAAAAAAATATATATATATAGTATTCGACTAAATTTGACACTCGCAAGCCCAACAGCTTATGAATTTTAATCGGCTTTTGTGCATCTGCTGGCAAACCCCATCAAAGCTTAAAGAGTTCTATGCTCGGATCAATGCTCTATAATGAGGCAACATTTATGCAGTGCACAGCCAGACCGCGGCCGCCCAGGCATGTACCTATATGCTTGAGGCGCCGAAATTGCTGGCTAGGGCGCTGTCAAAGAACTCGGATGACAGTGTTGAAAGTGTTTGGGATGGATCGCACGTAACGCCGATTAGCAGGGCCTAACCTACAAATGGTGCCCAGACCCCACCAGCAGCAGCAGAAGTCGAAACAGCTGAGAAGGCGCCACGCCCACAAACTGTATGCTCGCAATCGTATACAAGAAAATAATAACAACGAGTATTTTGTGGCCAACGGAAACCATATTCAAATTTTACACTCGACAATTTATGAGTCTTTGTATTTGACGCATGCTAGGCCATATGCGATTCGTCAAACTAATAACCAACAAAATTGTATTCAAATGTTTGAAATCAAAATAGATGATTCCACATACCCGAAACTCATATATCGGAATGGAAACAAATCGGAAACTGAAAGTCGTAAAAAGCTACGCACTTTCACATCAAATCCAAAAGTCGTCAGAGCGTTGCACGATTAAGGCAGGCAGAAGAAGAAGAAGAAGACCCAAGAACGCTGTCAAATGTGGTAAGAAGCAAAGGCGAGCAAAAGGAAAATCGAATAAAAATTTATTTTCAATAGTAAATCGGCTCAATATGACTGCGGGCCATATGAAAGGGCGTGCAGGGTGTGTGTGTGTGTGTGTGTCTCTTTGGGGGGGAGGTGGGGGGCAAATGTATGCCAGTATGTCAAACCAAGCAGCCCAACCCCATGTCGTCGTCTGCTTGGTCTCTGCCGTGTTGAGTTGTTGCCCCTAAGTGAACTATTAGCTCTGTTGATTTTATATTTTCCAATTTGTTGTACGACGCTCAGCAACAGCTGTTTGTTACGATGCTGGGGATGGGGGTTGGCGCTTGGCGGTTGGTTGGCGGGGAAGGGTGAGATGGGGCTGGGATTGACGCTGACGCCGAGCTGAGCCCATCGACAGGGGCGCCAAAAAATGCGCTGTCATTCCGCTCGACGCTTTGTCAACGTTTATTGCTCCTTTTTTGGCCCGCAATTTGTTCTGTTTGATTTAAAGGATTTGCATGCCAAATTTGACTTTATTTGTTTTCGCTTTTGTTTTTAAGGCCTACACACGCACACACACGCAGACACGTCAACAAGTTTGACACTTGGCACATGCTCGGCTGGCTGTTTTGCATGTTAACAATTTAAGTGCCTCCATTCAAGGTGGAAATATTTTCCAAAGAGCTTTGCATAAATAAAACGGCCTCAAACCGTCCAATAGCCGGCAGTGGAGCGAGTGCAACGAAACAAGTTGTTGCGACATCCCAATCGGAGCATTAACCCGCATATGAAGACCGACCCGAGCCCAGGCCCAGATCCAACTGTTGCACGCCAAGTCGGAGGCTGTAGTTTATGCTACATGCACGTCAAGCTTGAACAACGATAAAAGCAAAACAAAAAGTATGAAAAACATAAAAAGATAGTAACTTGATATCGGCACAATTTTGTACCTGTTAAGAGCTGTTAAGCCTAAATAAAGGCAGGCCATGATAACGAAAATGTAAATAAATAATTAAAGCTGTGTTATAGCGCTCTTAAATACACACATAAACTGTAAAAACTGGCAAAACGTCTCGCCAGATTACCTCATAGCATCCATACATACCCGTGCATGCAGATGTTGGAAAATATTCAACTGAAACATAAAGTCTGCCCGAACCCATTGAAATTTGGAAGAATGGTAATGGCATTGTGTAATTGTATATAACAGGAGGCACCTCCAACCCCATAAACCCCCTGGTCAGCACCAATAGACGAGTCGATCTAGCCGTATCTGCCTGTCCGTCCGTCTGTATGAACGCGCCGATCTCAGAAACTACAGACTTGAACATCGTATCAAGTATATTTCTTTGATTACTTGATAAATTGAATCATTGGCCAATTTCGAGAAACGTAGAAATATCATGCAAATTGGCTTATAATGAATAGGCGTTCTTTGCATTTGATATACGAACAGCATTCGATATATTGATCAATTTTATTAATCTGTATGTATTTCCTTCAGTTTTAAGTTGATTTTTGATTATTACGTACTTTTGCTGCTTTGTAAGGTTCTAAGAAATGGAAACGTTACACGTTACAAATTCAATTCAATTCGAGAAAACAAAAACAAATAAATTTGCAATCTTCAAAACTAACTGAACATATTCCACGCAAAGTTGCAGCATGGTTTTTTGTTGTTTGAATTTATTTTTGTTCAATAGGAAATTTGAGTTGTTGTTGTTTTTTGTAATTAATTTGCAATTCGCTTCTACTCAACGTTTGTATTATTTTGTAATCCCGCCTAAGTGCTTTTTGGTATATTAATACAAGAAGGTGTGCGTATAGTTATGCCACGCAGTGTAGGCTTATTAGCCTAATTTCAAAAGTATCTTTGAAGTTCTTGTCTACAGCTTGCGTCCACAATTGGCCAAATTGCTAATTTTACATTTACATATTCCACACATTTTGCAACTGGGTTAATCCCTCGAACGGCGCCCCATATTCACTTTCAGCAGCATAAAAGCTAAATAAGACGTCAGTTTATTCAGCAAACAATAAAAAACAGAAGGAATGACATAGAAACTGCCGCCGCGCGAATAACGCAACAAAATCAAGTTATAAACAGAAGCCAAAAATGGCTCAAAACGATGCCGCTAGCCGGTTAGCCGGACAATCCAGAGAGCAGTCGAGAATTGTGTCTGTGTTTCGGTAATTAGCCGCATACCAACGGCAGCTCGCGCCCGCTCTCAGCGGCAGCCAAGTTGGCAACCAAATATGTGGCAGCTATTCCCGTTCTCAGTTTTCCCTTTTCAGACGCAACAGCTGCCACCAGCGGCACAGACCCCGCCCCCACCCCCACCCACTCCCAGACGTATTGCCAGCCTGTTGCCAGCAGCGATTTAAATAATCTTCGAGCGTCGAGTGCTACTCATATTGCACTTAGAGCTGTGGGCGTCGTCCAGTGGCAGCCATGTGCAACACGTGTTTGCAACGCAATCGGAGGCAAAACAGCCAAAGAAGTTCAATGAGTGATCGGAAAGGCATTAATATGGGCACGGGGTTGAAAACTGAAATGGGAATAAATACGGGGCTCCCACTGTGCCAGTGCGCTGCGGAGTCATCTCATCGATGTTGATGAATGGGGTGTGCCGAGTCATCATCATGTTCTTTATTGCTGTCATTATAATGTGCCTTGCGGATATTTATAGCCCCTCCATGTCTTTGTCTTGCGGGCCATTTCGCTGCCAACTGCATGTTTGCCTGTTGGATTATGTTTTGGCTTCTCTTATTTTTTGTTTTCACTGATCTGGCGATTTGGGTAGATGAACTCTCACGCTTTCTTTTAACTGGAGAGTGCGTTGACTGGCCAGGACTCAAACTCGAACTTGAATTCAAGGTTACCTTTGGGCACAGGCCATTCCGATAGGTGGGCAGCATTGCGTGCAGTCTGGAGCCGAATACACACATGAGTGCGTGAGTAGCAGGCATGTGGTCTGGCAGTCAGCCAGCCGGCGATTTGTGACTTGAAATGGGGCAAAAGTTCATTAAATGCTAGCGACCAATTCACTTTGCCAGTGGGATGGCGTTGAAATGTCCAAATATATTCATATTCATATTCATTCAGCGCCTCCTCAAATTCCATACCGAATTATGGAGACCAAGTGAACGCGCCTCCACTCTTTATAAATAGCCACACTTTCAGATATGTCGCCGATTAAGAGCATTAATCGGCTAAATAAGGCCTGATACTAATTCGGAGGAATTTATTGAACACTAAACACATATCACTAGTAACAAGTTTTATAAGTTAGATATCATTTACTTTTCCACTCCAATTTATACAACTATATTTTTGTATAGGGCTAAAGCCATGCTTGGGGCACGTTGCCCCAAAGAAAATTAAAGACTTACCCTGCAAACTTACTTACCGTCAACGTTATGTGCCCATTGAGTATGTGAGGATTTAGTGCGTTGGTGTATGCAGAAATATGGCTGATATCCCGTTGCCGCAGGCCGTATACGGCCAGTACTACGGGTGGTGTATTTATGGGCGGGCTGCGGTTTTGGGCCTTTATCTACTACGGGTGCAGCTGCTTGCAAATGTGCGTGAGCTGAAGGCGCCTCGGAACGATTGAAGCGAACGAATCGAAATGAAACTGAACCAATAGAAGGGAAACTCATTTGACTGAAGTTGATTGCCAATCAATGGCTGTCATCGAGGTGGACAAGCACAAAAATTGTATTAGCTCCGGAAGTTAATACTCATTTGGCTGATGATTCTGATTGCTGGCTGCACGGGCAAAAATAAAGTAGGGCCCCGCCCGGGGGACCTGCGTTAATAATCGGTGGGGATGTGCGCGAGTCCTGCTCCAAAGGTCAAGCACCTAGTTGCCCCGTCGCCTGCCCACGGCGGCCATTCATGTGCGACGGCATCGAGACGGAGACTGAGTTTGGCCGAGCAGGAAACGGAAGTTATTCAGCGATGGGTGCCGATAAGTCACATACACAATTCGAGTGCCAGCATTATGCCATCGAGGCAATAAGTTAGTCAAGGGTTTGGCTGCCCGTTTACGGAGCTTAATTGAAATGGAAGCACGAATATTACAGCCTCCAGATGCTTACATAGAAGCAGACACAACAAGTAGCGCAGTGACGTGTCAGGGAGATAATGACGTGATCTTAGAAATATGCGAGTGTACGTGGTAAACGACTGCCTTAAATGTTTGTATTTAGTTCATTGTCACATGCAAAGTCAGACTCGGCCCACTTGCATATACATTACATTTAAATACTTAAATAATAAAAATGCCTAGATTACAATTGAAATGATTCAATGCTTATTATTGTTTTCTACTCACAGATTATATTTATTCTTTATTCAGTTTTATATGTAGGCAAGCGTACGCAACTTTAGTAATTTATGTGATAAGCAGACAACTGGCGGCTGCCACTTAAAAGCCCCGCGAGCAAATTGTCTGCAGAAGGCGCCTGCACTGCAGCCAAGCGTATAAATACATGCACACATATAGTATATGTATTATGCAAGACTTCGCATTAAGCGGGAATTTATGACGAGCATATGAATAAAACGAATCATTTCACCCATTCCCAACGCACTTTGACGCGCTATTTTCGTGAATATTTCTGTGGTCATCTGCAGATCTGACGAAAATTCATCACATTCAAAGAGATTTACAAACAAATTTTATAATTTATGGTATCGTGTGAGTGACAGCTACATGACTCCATTAATTTTATCGAATTTTGAAAGGGCTGCATAATATTGGGCACTTATAACAGTAGTATTTTAGTTTTATATGCACATTAGTAGACAACATAAAAAGAATAATTCCCCAGTTGAGGTCACGAAAATGACAGAGAGTAGTGATATTTGGAAGGGGGGCGAATTTAAGGGAATTGGTTGCGTGTGCTAAAGAAAGAGAGCGAGAGAAACATCGTGGGAATGAGGCAGAGAGAGAGAGAGAAATAGAGAGAGAGAGAGAGAGAGAGAGAGAGAGGGAGAGAGAGAGGGAGGGAGAGAGAGAGGGAGAGAGAGAGGGAGAGAGAGAGGGAGAGAGAGAGAGAGGGAGAGAGAGAGAGAGAGAGAGGGAGAGAGAGAGGGAAAGAGAGAGGGAGAGAGAGAGGGAGGGAGAGAGAGGGAGATAGAGAGAGAGAGAGAGAAATAGAGAGAGAGAAATAGAGAGAGAGAGAGAGACAGAGAGGTAGGAAGAGAGAAAGTTAGAGAGAAGCGAGAAAAGTAAGAGAGAGCACTACAACAAATTTTCACTAGCACAATAATACACAACTTTCCAAAAAGCAGTAAAATACATGAGCCTTACTTAAGTTTATGAAAACCGCATAGAAGGGTGCTGTTAGATACACTGATTTAACAGAGACTATGTTGCCGCTGCAGCCCATACACTTAATATGGTCTAAAACTGTCTCCTTTAATCTATTAAATACATTTTCACCAGCTCACTGTCCGCTTCTCATCCATTTTAAATGACTCGAGGGTATCAGCATTATCAAATTTCAACCAAGCCAAGCAGCATCATTTTGCCCAGTCTCTCAAAGTGATTCATTGCCCATTTTACGACTTTGATAACTCGACTTTAATGACACGCTGACAATATAAATACAGTCCCTGCGCAGTTAAACAAGTTTGGTCCACAAATTGTATATATATACACTAAATGTACACTAATTCCCATTACGTCAAATTGATGTCCAATAAATGAGTTTGCATAACTCGCATAAATTGCAACTGGCTGCATAGTTAGCAAGCCAACAGCTGGAGGACAACCACAATCGCCACCAGCTGAGCCGCAAGTCTGGCCGCATATTTTCAATGGACGCATTGCAACACGGAGACTCATGCTGAGATTTATGACAATTTACACAAAATGACTAAATCTATACATACGCATTTAAAAAGCAAAATCTAGATGTTGGCTTAGCCAGCTACTGGGACTCCGCACGGCGTTATCAATCGCCATCAAATCGCGCCATATCGCTGTGTGCCAAGCTGCCAACTTGGAATGCCGCCAAATCAACGGCGCCAGACAAAACGCAAACAATGCATGGCAATTAATTAAGCTTTGGCACGGGCGCTTGCTGTGTCCAGAGCCGGTTCGAATCGATGCCAACTCATTTGGCTAATTGTCTTGCGATCGCAGTGGCCAGATTAGCGCCGAAATAAAATTGGAGTGCTCTGAGTCTGTCTCTCGGCTCGTACGACAACTGTGGCCGAATCGATTGGGCTGATTGGACATGCGCTCAAAGCTAGCCGGCAGCAATTACCGTAGCGTACGGTGGGCGGGCCAGTCGGAGGCGCCTGCCCAGGTGACGGCGCTAAACGTTATGAATACGTTAAATATATGTTATTAAGACTTTTGCAAGGGCAATTAAAAGGCAACCGAGCGACAGCCGACAGCTCAGTAATTGGCTATGAGAATATCAAGCTCGGAAAGCCATTGCGCGTATTTAATGCGAATCAACTTTAAATTATAAGCAAGATAAAAATAATATCCCGTGCTGTTTCGATGTTCGTTTTTGTTTTATTGCCGTCAATGCTTTGTGTGTGCATAAACATTCATATCCTCGGCCTGAAACAATGCGCATTGTTCGGGCTGCAACAAAGAGCCCCAAAGTGCGTGGGCAGCGGGGGCAACGCCAAGTGCAACATAAACAACCCAAACTGTTCGATTCATACGCAATTTTCAGTTATTTACAAAAGATGAGGCCGGGGCACTAAGAAACCTACGCGCATATATATATATATATATATATATATATTTATTCCATTATGATATTCGAATGTACATTGCCCTGAGACAGAGGCAGGAATGAGGAATAAAAATACAAGCATTCGCTTTTAACATGAAGGTCAAGCCATGACGAAATGCCATTCCGAACTTTGAGTTGTTTCACATTGAAATACATAGACAATGGCATATTAAATTTAATTCCAACATATGTTGACCATAACCAAAAAAAATGCGTCAATAAATGTGTTACAAACTAGTTCACAAATAAAATATGTTCCTATTTTTTGGTGCTTTATACATTGTTGTTGTCCAATAAACCAACTTTTGCCCTCGAGCCAGACTGTACACTATTCTAACTGTATTGTTGGGAATTATCATTAATTTAATTAGTTAATTTTTATTTTGACTGGATCACTTCCCGACCATAATCCCTTGTTCGCATAAGCGTATGTCCTAAATCCCGACTCCTAAGTAACCGTGGGAAAGAGAAATTATGATTACCACAATATGCAGATTATGCTTGGCCTATAGGCATAGAGCCTAATCAAAATCCCTCAACGCCCCCAACAAATAACTTACGCTTTATCTTTCGCATAATAATATTGGTCCATAATTATGCGCATAATATATTTAAATACTGATGTAAGCAATGTCGGGGCACGTCTCTCCAGTGGTGGGGTGGTTCGTGTTCATTCATCGAACCTGTTATGCTGCCAAGCACTTGGTCTCATATTTTACTATTTTTTACAGTGGCAATTTTAACGCTAAGCCTGCCGTTTAATGGCACCGCCCCAAGCTGCCAGCTTTTCCCGCCGGCTGGCCAGTGAGCAGCCAACATCGTGCATATTGATTGCATTAGCAGAGGGAATGGCCGGGGGGTGGGGGCGACTGGGGCCGGAGAGAGAGTGTTGGGATCATTGGCTGGCTTTGTGTAGTCGCAATCAATTCAAATTGTGAACGCGCGCGATAGCCAAAGTCAAGCAACAAGTTGTCCAATTTGCTTAGCCAGTGGCCACGCGCATGTTCCTCATTTAAATATTTCGCCAGCTCCCCACTCCCCGCCAGAAGTGACCCAATTGGAAGCTCGTTGAGTTCTAGACGCGCGCCGTGTCTGTTACAACATTTTGCTATTTGCCCGCTGTCGTCACTCTCGTCTGACTCAGCTTAGCCAAGTGTCATCGAAGGCAAATTGCATGCAAGCAGAGCGCCGCAATTTGAATGTAAATCTTAATTGTATATTTTCGCTTTCATTGGATTTATGAGTTTTCCGTTCAGCGAATCGCCGATTGACTCATAATTCCGTCAAGTTCTAAATGTAGTGATTACCGGCACAGCCTCTGCCCTCCTTAGTTGCGTAGATAGGGATATTTATCAAAGGCCTCGACTACTCACAACTAGCGGGCGAGCACGTAGCCACCTCAGTTCGAGGCTGGCTTGGGGATGTGGGGAGTCGCAGCACCCTTTGAATTGGCACACAGTTTACTTGTGTACCGGTTCCGTTTCAATAGCGGGCCTAACGTACACCCCAGGCACTCCTGGCACATCCAACTAATTTGCCTTTGTATCTGTATCTCGACATACAGATGTTTTATGTGTCTTACATCAAAGTACATTTGTTTAACAAATGCTGCTGGCTGCCAGCGAATTAGAAAAAACAACCAAACAAACGGTTACAACAATGTCCCAAATTGTTGTGCATGTCACAGATACACAAAAATACGCAGGAGTCACAAATGGTGTACCAACATTTTTTTTCTTTAATTTTTGTTTTTTATAAAACATGCCCTGGTCCGTTTCGTCTGTGCCTGCTCCTGCAGTGGAGGGGAGCGGAAGAATCGCTTTTTAATTAAAATAAGTAAACTAGGGCCCGCATTGAAAAGCTAACCACAAGAAAAGTTGTCGAACAGGTGTGCAAATATGAGGGAAGGTACGTTGTTACTTAAAAAAAAAGAACAACAAAATAAATTTAAAAAAAAAAAAATTGTGAAAATGTTATTTTTACATACATGAAATTCTTGTTTTCCAAGATTTGATAACAAAACTATTCTACACTTCTAACGAGCTACATTAACATTCACAACATATCAGTTAAATCTTATGAAATCAAACCTCTCTAACATGGAAAAAATTAATTTTTGCAAGCAAAGACTTTTGTGTGCCCAAAGGTAACTACTTAATTAATAACCGTAAATCGACTTGTAACCGTATGCCTGCTCGTAGGCCGTAAAACGAAAAAGCCATAAAGCATTTATGTGTGTGTGTGTGTGTGTGTGTGAGCAATTATGATGGATCAACAACTATGTGGCACGGCACTTAAACTCAGCAAGTTAACAAGTTGCACTCCGTTTATTGACTGCGTTTAGTACCTTCAATAAATCAATCAAAATGATGCTTCCAGGTGCGACGCGAAGGCATAAACAGAATTGGGCAAATTGAGAAACAACACGCGAAAGAGTAGAGCCCAAGTGAAACCAAGCCAGCAAATCTGTCAGCGTCGCGCAATTGGCACATTTAATTACATGCACATATATTCATACACATACGTATACGTATTATGCATATAGAAAATCGTTTTAGATTTCGTAAAATCACAGTTACGAGCATCCGTCGCGCTCGCATCCGATCAGCTGCTTCCCCTATACCCTGCGCACAACTCCAACAAGGGGTATGTGCAACGAGTGCCAGCTACCCACTCAATCTTTGAGCTTGAGGGAAGTTGAAGAACTGTCTTACATTCAAAATTATTGCCAAGCTTGTCGAACAATCTGGGCCGTTGAATAATGACGCGACGAGACGATAACGCGATATTTGCATACATCTCTGACATTTATTGATTTACTGCATATTATGCCATATGTGTGGCAAACAGACTCCAATCGAATTGATACAGGGTATACAAGAGTTGTATCGGTGGTTGCTTTCATATGTAAATATGTACTTTTAAATAAGCCGCGCAAATATGCATAACTTATTTTCAGCCCGTTGTCGCCGCTTCCCCACGGCCCCCATAGTATCTTTTGTTTGTCTTTTGCTCTTTTCTGCTGTTGCCATACTAAATCCATCCACGAATGAATGAATTGATAGGAGCGTGCGGAATCAGTCGAAGATGCTGCAGCTGCTTCTATACGGGTGTTTATATTTACAAAATACACATAAGCAAAGAGAATAAAACGAGCGAAAATATTTAGTGGGTAAATAACAATTAGCGCAAGACAAAGACGAAGATTTGGCCCATAGACAATGGGGGAATACAAATCGATCGAAACGGGCAATAAAAGCCCCATAAATATATTTTCAAGTGTTTTGATTTTTGCGAATCCATTTATGACCAAAATTACGTGACCAAAAATTGCTTTAAAGGTAATCTATAAAAATAGTCGACTACATCAAAATGATCTGTTGGCTTACCTCGGCGCTGATGTGTGTCTCTACCGTATTGTTGGTTTGTACGCTCCCTGAGGCTACGTGTGGATTTCTCTGTCTCTGCCCCGCTGCGGCTAATGCTGCATAATTTCGGGCAGCAGCTTTCGATTTCCGTACCGCTGTCAGGCGCCTTGCTGCCTTGGAGAAGACACGGATCCGGATGCGGATGCGGATGCGGATGCGGCTGACGTTGACAGTGTCTCTGCTCCCTTTCTTGGGTGTTTATTTTATAAATTATTTTTGTATATTAACGTACGTATATTTGTTTTATTTTGCATTAATAGAGGACTTCAGGTCACTTCACGTGGCAGGTGCGGCTGCAAGTTGACGAAATTCTCAATGGAAAGCGGCCAAAATGGCCTTGGGACATTTCACGTGGGAGACGCGACGCGACACTTGAATTCGCACACACACACACAAAGGCACACGCACACGCACACAAATTGCGGTCAGTGTTTAGTGCTCGTTTGGCCACAATGGAACAGTCCACGGAAGTGGCATTGGCATTGACCCATCGGAGCAGCGCATATAAATTATGCATTTCATTGCTAAACTAAAACAAAAGATTTTCACACAACAACCGCTGACGGCGTCAGCGGAATATAAATAATAATAAAAAAAAAAAACAAAAAGACAATTGAAGATGAAATATTGTGCACCAAGCAGAGCGCGGAATCAAAACACAAAGTGGAGTAGCGCAGAATAACGGACAAGTGCACATAATCAGCAACAGCCGGCAATACCACACACACACACACACACACACACACACACACACACACATACACACACATTGTAACTATTCAAACGAAATCGAAAATTTGTTTTTTAGTTTTTGCAACGTTTGCATTTAATACGCGAAGAAGGAATAGAAGGGGAGGAAAGGGAACCAGAAACAAAAAAATACGAACGCACGCGTGAAAGCCGTTGGCACAAAATTCGCGTGTGTTGTGTCCGCCTACGAAGCGACCAGCCGGCTGAAAGTCACAAGACAGACTGAGGCAGCAGCGCCATCAAGCGCCAGCGCCGACCAGGCCCAACGTGCAGCAGCGAACGTCGACGTCGACGGCGACGCCGGTGCTGGCGTTAGCGCTGGCGACATTTGATGGCTGAGTTTTTTGAAACGCACTGTGTATATTAAGCCAGATAGTATACAAATATGTGATAGACTATATAAATATTAATATTATATATACATTCATGTATGTGCATACATTTATGTTTTTTGATTATTATAAATAGTTCTGCAGATTTCAGAGTTGCGTAAAATTCCTTAAAAAGCTCTTCCGTTTGCGATAAAGTCGCAAGCATAGAAAACATGAACAACAACAACAACAACAAAAACAAAAAAACAGTGGATAATGCTCCATATATTTAACAACTTGACCCCAGCCGCTGGATCCCACAGGTGCCTCGCATGTTTTGCTTTAAATATTTATACAAAACGGGCAAGTAATAAAAGTGAGCATAATTTCGAAGCCGTCGCAACTATAACTATCTACACATACATATGTATATATAGTTTAACTGAAGCACAGGTGCTTCATTTCAAATTCTATAAATAATTTGAAAAGCAGTTGATACAAATTGCGAAAACAAACGGGGCAAGGGCGGCGGGGAGTATCAGCAGCAGTAAGGGCTGCGGGCCTGTGGGTAGTTAACATGCTTAGGCGCCGGAAAATAGAAAACACATTCATACAAGTTGTTGACGCCAGCCGGCACAATAAGCGCGATAGAGAGAGCGAGAGCGAGAGCGAGTGCGTGCGAGAGCGAGAGCGAGAGCGAGAGCATAAGCCGGCAAGTGACGCCGGCGTTGTCGTGGGCGCAGCAGCTGCGTCAGCGTCACACGTGGCGTATGCGTAGCGTTGCAGGCGCCTATCCTTGTGCGTATGCACGTGTGTGTGTGGGCGTGCATGATTCACGTGTTATCAGCAGGACAATACGTGCGCGTATGTGGAAACGGGCAAACTTTATTTTAAAGAGCGCCGCTTTTATCTGGAGCCCGCGTTATTGTGCCCGTTAGTGTACCCATTAAAAGGGGATAAAAAAATGGAAATAATGCAGTTGTGCACTTATATGTAACAGGCGGAAGGACACGCACAAGGGTATACAAGCTGAGTCCAATAGTCTGCATGCACGCGCTCATCTCAATAGAAGCCGGAAGAGGTTTTTTATTCCACACACGTAAATCAGGTTTATCTATCACATAGTATGTCAAGCGGACATCTTGTAAACTCCAAGGAGCTGCTCTTAAGATATTGGAACACTGCGATACAGGGTATTTTGCCGTTGGGCAGCCGCAACTGGAGTACGGCCATTTGTTGTTGTTGCAGTGGCTGCCGCAACGCGCCCGTTGTCATCTTTGAGCCCGTGCCCGTGTCGGCCCATGGCTTGTTTGCCGGCTGCCAATTGTTTATTGAAGCACCAGAGGCGCACATGTGGCCACTGGCCAGCCAGCCAGCCAGCCGGCATGGAGCCTGTTGCAGTGCGTTGGCCACTCCCCCGCCCCCGGCCCCAGCCCCAGCCCCAGCCCCAGCCCCAGCCCCAGCCCCAGCCCCAGCCCCTTCATTTGGCTTGGTTGCCTGGGCATTCATCTGTTTGTCTGGGCGCTTTGTTATTGCTGCTCTTGTTGGCACCGCCTCGCTGCTGTCTCATTGCACCCGGGCTTAAACGGGACTTTTAGCGCAACTGTTTGAGCCGACATGTAATCTGCTTAATAGCGCCCGGCCTCGGATTGGCCATTGTGCATTTTTTCACACGCGCCGCTTAATTATGCAAAAGCTTATTTCTGTTTGTTGGCCGCGTTGCTCTGAAAATCTGCATCAGCTTTGTGATCAACATTTTTTGGCCTTTATCGGCACCAGCTAATGTAAAAAGTGCACCTGTTGCTCGGCTGCAAATGTTAATAAAATAAAATCTAGCAAATGCCAGTTGGGCGCTTTAAGCCATTCAGTTTCTGTTCGGGCCGTGGCCACCTCTCGAACTTAAAACAAAGCCGTCGCAATATCAGCTTTAAACTTGTTTCCGTTGCCCTCCCCAGCGCTAAATTCAAACATCTTTTGCCTGATTTGCATAAAGACGAGTTGAACAAACAATAACAAATAGAAATATTGCAACGCTCCGGGCTTTTGCCCATTCAATTAGCGGCTAAGCCTCGTCTATTAGGAAAATCAAGCACTTCCAGTGTGCCGCAGTTGCGATTGTGTTTATGTCTTAATTTGCGGAGGAACCTACAGTTCCACAAATGCAGGATAGGGTATATTTAATGTGCCCCATACACTTGCGGACATAGGGTATTTATTCTCGTTCACGGAGTGAAAAGAGTCTATTGGCTTTGTGCAATAGAGAGTTGAAACCTGCGTCAAATGAAGTGTAATTAAGTAAGTGTAATTCATTGACAGATTAAAATTGACAAATATTTTGATATAGCACCCATACTTACTACCGCAACTTTGTCAAAAGTGAACCGATTTTCACGATTGATGGCATTTTGGTCATGATTTATCTTCTAGATTGGTGCTGCATTCAAGATATACGCATTTTTGAAAATAAATTTTTTTTGATTTTTTTCGAAAAAAAAGCATGTACCCCCCCCCCCTTACTCATTTTGAAAAAAATTTTTTCTTCAAAATTTAGAATCCGCCATTTTTGTTTTTAATCGATTGTGATTGTGACAAAATTAGCATAAAAAACAACATTTAAAGTGATTTCGAGGGGGTCAAATTTTTCGTCAAAAATCATTCCAAGATGGACAACAATTTTTACTAATATAGCTCTCGGATCCATAGCTCCCATATTTCAATCACCCATAACTTGGTCAAAACTGAACCGATTTTCACGTTTAAGGGCATTTTCTTCATGGTTTGACCTCTAGTTTGATTCTGCAAAATGTATGCAAATAATGCTACTGTACATGTTTTGGTTGTTATTACAATGTGAACGAATATTGTGCTGTCGGTTACACCCGACTGCAATGTTCTTACTTGTGATAAGTAATCCGATGTGGATACAAATATAGCACCATACTCAAGCTTGTTATTGCTGGTTTCGATAAGACTGAGTGTAAGTTTAAGATGAAGCATTTACAGTTGTTTTGCTATTCGTAACGCTTTCAGCCTCATAAATTGTGTAGCACGGGCGAAACCTGATCAATAATGAAATGCAAAGCGTTTGGTTTAACGATCTAGTTTCGTTGTTTGTCTAAAACGGCTCGTTACGAAGCCGGTTAAGTTTAAATACTTTTATACCAGTAATGATAATAAAGCCAAAAAATATATACATACAAATTTGAACTTCAAAGCTAAAGGTGCTAAAATTTTTAATACCCGCTTTATAATTTTACTGCGTATATTTATGGCTTTGTTTTCTACCGATGTGGCAACACGCAAAAAGGAATTTTAGCGCCATCTTGTGGAAATCTGAAGAATACTGAGAACAGTTGCGGATAGATTTATTAATACAAACTGACTTAGTCGGGTTGAGAGCCAGGCGAATTCGTTGGCCGCAGCTGGCGAATTCGTTGGCCGCACCTGGCGGCAAAATCTTGTTAGCTTATGAGCGTCATCTTACGAGATTACCAAAAATTGTACTCAGTATTGTTGCGAAAAAAGGACACTAGATGGCAATTCTGAAATAATTTGCAGGCGCCATCTATTAGACAAAACTCATCTCAGCATTTGCACTTCAAATATTTTGTTGCATCTTCCGAAATTTGTCGTTTGTACCAAAAAGTTGTTTTTTTTTTATTAACAATTTCTATACAAAATTCTTAAATTTACGAAATGCATTGTTTCGCCTAACTAAAATAACAAATTGTGTTATAAAACTGAAAGGTGAAATATGGAAAAAAAAAAGTTTGGGCTATTGTGTTTCAACGAAAACAGTAAATATAAATTGAGCTTATAACAAATTGGGGCTATAAGCAGCCGATGCATGCGTGAAAATCAGCTATCCGGGGCCCACAGCTTGAAGGTGCGATCGAACGAGGTCGTCGCTATATACTGCGAGTTGGAGGAGACATCGACAGCAATCACCTTATTGTCGTGGCCCTGTAGTGTCTTCAGCGGCTGCCACGTTTTGTTCGACCAGATCTTTGTTGTCGAATCGTAGGAGCAGGTGACTAGAAAGCTGCCCCCATCCTGCTGGTACTTCACATCCGATATGAGATTTGTGTGCGCTGGTATGGTGTAAACGGGCTGGCGACGGCGCAGATCCCAGATCTTGCATGTGTTGTCCTGTGAGCCGGTGGCTATGTGAAAGCCATTGGGCGAAAAGTCCGCGCCGAAAATGGCGCCCAAATGTCCCTCGAGAAACATGATGCAACGTCCCGTGCGCAGATCCCAAACTCGCCCAAAGGCATCCAGTCCGCCGGTGACCAAGACACTGCCATCCGACTGGTAGCCGAGGCAGTGCACCGGCTTGGCATGTCCTTCCTGATGCAGGACCTCCGTCTTTTGCTCCAAATCCCACAAACGCCACGAGGAATCGTAGCAAGCGGTGGCCAGAAAACGGCCCGATGGATGAAACGCCACCTTGGACACGCGGTGCGGCATGTGTCCGGTTATGTCAGCAATTGACTCCTCGTTCCCAAAGCCCCACAACTTGACGGCACCGTCATGCCCGCCAGATGCCATGGCGACCACATTCTCCTCGTCCAGCTTGACGCCTGGTCGCAACGCCACGCCGCCCACATAGCTGGCGTGGCCACGCAGTGTTTGCTTCAGCTCGCAGTCGGGCACGCTCCAGAGCTTGCACAGACCCGACCACGAGGCGGTCATCAGCAGAGAGGAGTCGTCGTTGAAGGCCACACTGCTGACGGGACGCGTGTCGCCCACCTGCGAGCAGAGCGGCGCCAGTGACTGTAGCTTCTTTTGCATTTCCACCATGCGACCGGCGCGCGTAGCGCTGGGCACATCGAGCGCCTCCCGAGCGCGCTCCAGACGATCGCGAGCACGTGGCAACGAGTAATCGGCGAGCCAGAGACGCGCCACACGCAGCGTGTCGGGGCCCTCGTGATACCAGGTGGCCTCCTGTTCTCGCTGCTGCAGCTTGCGCTCCTCTTCCTCCGTTTGCTTCTGCTTAATGGCGTTCTCGCCCAGGCTGGCAAGCAGCTCCTTCAGACGCCGACGTCGCTCCGCTGGGCCCTCGCCAAAGAAGCAGATTGGCTCGTTCAACTGCCGCAGATTGTTCTTGATCTCCGCATCGTCCGTGGATACATTTATCTGGCGTGCCCGCTTCTTGCGCTCGAACTCTTCGAGCAGCGCCACCTTGTCGCGCTCCATCTCCGACTCCAGATCGAAGTAGTCATCGTCTATTTTGTTGGCCAGCGACGCGGCTGTGGGCGGTGGCATAGCCGCTTTTGTAACATTCGACTTTTTGTTAGTTTCCTCATAGTCCTCGTCCGAATCGATGTCCTCCAGCTGGCCGGCAGTTGTTGTTGCTGCTGTCGGCGTTGTGCCGGCAACTGACGCAGACGACGCCGCCGCGGATGTTTGACGCTTGCGTTCTGTCTCTTCCAGCGAACCATAATGCAGGGTACGCTGCCGCTTTATGTACTGGATATCATCGTCATCGGACATTATCTTTAAGTCCAAAATAATTAATTTTTAAAACAAAAATTACGCCAACGAAATAAACAACAAAAATCCACTGCAAACGTTTATCGCATCGATATATCGATTATGGTTTTGAAATATTTGCAGGGATGATACTGAATTATCGATATGTTTTTCTGATGCAGCCATGATATGTTATTATCATGTTAAGACTCAGTTTCGCGTAGAGCTAGTACCTTAGAGCCAGTACAGTACAGAACAGTTCAATTTAATTTAAATGCAAGACTTTATTCGTAAACTAGCGTTAGACAAATAATATATCTGTTAATTAACTGTCAGCTTGTGATGTTGTGCAAAACAACGCTGTTAATAACAGCTTAGCGAAAGCAACATTTACATACCAGAAAGATAACATAGGACAAACAGTGACAATGTGGCAGAGATATGTTAATCTAAATGAACGACCCAGTTCGTTCATTCAGTTTGCGTGAGCTGTTCAATCGAACTTTTTCCGAACTATTCCATACAACTCTACTTATTATTTTTCACTGGCAAAACCCAAGTTGAAAAAAGAGAATTGAGAGTATTAAAAACGGCCTGCACAATGAGCGCGCCGAGTAACAAAATGTCCGCAACTGATCAGATGCGCGCAATGCTGGACCAATTGATGGGCACCACGCGAAACGGGGACGACGGACGCGGCCTCAAGTTCTCGGATGCACGCGTCTGCAAGTCATTTCTCTTGGACTGCTGCCCCCACGACATCCTGGCATCGACGCGCATGGATCTCGGTGAGTGTCCCAAAGTGCATGATCTGGCTTTTCGTGCAGATTACGAGAGCGCGTCCAAGTCGCGCGACTACTACTACGATATTGAGGCCATGGAGCACTTGCAAGCATTCATTGCCGACTGCGATCGGCGCACAGACTCGGCCAAGCAGCGGTTGAAGGAGACGCAGGAGGAACTGACAGCAGAGGTGGCCGAGAAAGCGAACGCAGTCCACAGTTTGGCAGAGGAGATTGGCAAAAAGCTGGCCAAGGCCGAGGCTCTGGGCGAAGCTGGCGAAGTCGAAGACAGTATGGAGCTGATGAAGGAGATTGACGAACTCCGTGGCAAGAAGATCAAGGCCGAGCACGAGTACCGAACTTCAATGCCAGCCTCAACCTACCAGCAACAAAAGCTACGCGTCTGCGAGGTGTGCTCCGCCTACTTGGGCATACACGACAACGACATCCGTCTGGCGGACCACTTTGGTGGTAAGTTGCATCTCGGCTTCCTCACCATACGCGAGAAGCTCATCGAGCTGGAGAAAACAGCCGCTCCGCGCAAAGCGGAACTCAAGCGCTCGGGTAAGATACCAGATCGCGAAGAGGACGGCAGAGGCAGAAATCGGTACTTTGTAGGTGGACGTGAGCTGGACCGACGCTCGCGCGTCCATCGGTCCCGCTCCAGAGAGCGTCAGCGTCAGCGCGATGCAGAGAAGCAAGGCAATGACAGATCCAACGATAGAAGCGCTGAGCGATCCAGCACCCGTGAAGGGGATGGTGAACGAGCTGCGCCCCGTGGACGCGACGCTGACGGACGTGGCCTTGGACGAGGAGGAGGGGGAGGGGGAAACGGAGGGCCCGACAACAGTAATAGTCGCGATCATCGCGATAGAGAGCGTGATGTCCGAAGGGATAGAGATCGCAACATGCGCAACGACAGAGGACGTTATGGTGGTGGTGGCGGTGGCGGCGGCGGCGGCGGCGGCGGCAGCGGCAACGGAGGCAACGGAGGCGATCGACGAAATGATAGACGTCGCTCCCGTTCACGAGAGCGTTCGCCACGCGATCGACGCAACTACAATAACAACAACTTTGGCAACAGGCGACGCTCCTTCTCCCGCGAACGCTATCGTCGCTAGAGATCCACGAAGAGGCAGCGGAGTCCAGTTCCACACGGCAGTGTCCAGCGCACGTACGTAGCATTAATTACAACCACAACAGAAAACGAAAACAAAACAGAAAAGATAACTACAACAAACAATAGATCAGCAAAAATCCAACTAATTGCATTATTATTTAATTAATAAATGACTTGAATACACACATAGACAGCAATTCAGATATTTTTGTAAAATATTATTAATCCCTATCTTTGATTCTCATCCGTGTAAACTAACAGAAAAACAGAAACAAACAAAAACAAACTGTAAGCTGAAACCTTAAATTGTTAAGTAAATAATACATACAAATTTAATAGCTTGACAGACCCCCGGCAATTTGAGTTGTAAATGTACGGTACGTAGAGCCAGAGTCCCGAGTAACCACTAAATTTACAATCCTATATGTGCCCAGCAACGATCCCAAACCAAACAAAAATACAGCAAACAAACAAAATAAAACCCAATTGAGCTATGTCATTTCTCTCAGCACGGTCCCGTCCCGGCTGTGGGGCGTGTCGGCCCCCTGAATGGTGTGTGTGTGTTGATGTACGAGTAATATCGGCCCGTTAGGGTAAGCCTATTCTATCACTGTTCTCTCTCTCACTCTCTCTTTCTCTTGAAGTCACTTTGCAGCCTAAAAGCCGTAAAGCTGGGTACGTATTGAGTGGATATTGAGAAACAATCGTCCAACCTAGCCCATTTGCACAGCTAGGGATCGCGCTAATTACAGACATGCGTATGTGATAGACATACCCCATATACCATACATAGCTTTGGGTACGTATTCGTCATCTAAGCCGCCCGTTTGGTTATGTGGTGGGCGTGTTTGTTTGTTTTGGTATGTATGCGTTTTTGTTACAATCGTTAGAAATGCATTAGCGACAAATTGGTACGTATGCGCCCAAGCAGCAGATGCTGATAAAGGATTATGGTTGGTTCCGTAGGGTTCGATGAGGACTTTAACGTACGTATTTTTCAAAAACAACAACAAATCAAACAATTTTTGTAATGCAATCTCTCGTAGCGGCTCATATGTAGTTACAAACCACCAAAACGCATATTTAACTTAATCTCTTTCTCATACTAAAGTTGTTGTGCCTAATATGTACACAGAATTGAAGAGAGCTTACCGAACTGGCTTAGTATGTGAGTATTCGGGCATCGTCTACTGTGCAGAAAAAAACACAAAAAAAAAAAAAACAAACATCTCTAAAAGTACTTGGGAGGCTCTTCTAACGTTGTTTCTTTTGACAGCATTGATTTTTAGTATGGGAATGAAGTTTAAACGTAAATTTTACGTATGGGGCTTGAGGGTCATCAGTTTTGTGAGACATTTACATGTTTGTGGGTAAGATTTATGCCAACTACCATTACTTTTGAATTTAAACCTTATACCTTAAATTAATTACAATATTGGACATAAGCTGTTTGTAAAAATTCCACAAATGTATCTATATAATAACGCCAAATAAATTTGTTTTGGGTTCTATACAAAGTTTCCTAATATTTCTTTTGATTGAGGGTTAATTCAGTTATAAAATGCTCTTTTGGCGGGAAATTAAAGCGAACATTTCATACATTGCTTTTCTGACGTAAATCGAGCAATGGTGAAATTTATTTTTCTCATTAAACTAAAGCTGTGCACGATTTTTAACATTGCTTGCCTTTACATTTGCTGGGTTTTCCGCGCCAACTCAATGTATTTGTCTCTTAAAAATTATGTTATACTCAGAATGGTGCTGTTAGCAACTATAAATGAGCGGTGGCAACGCCATACCGTTCCGCCATCTTTTGCGCAGCTGCTGCTGTTGTTTCGCCTCTGACGGAAATTCTTTGCACTAAAAGTGAAGTTTTTTATTAAAAACAAATTAGCCAGCATACGTGATTTGTGCGTGAACTGTGTCCAATTAAATAGCGGACTTGAAGAAGGTAAGTGAACTTATAAAGCCACCGATACGCCTTGTTTGCCATATCCAATGGCGCTTGGGCCTGCGAGAAATCAATAGCCGCTTGGGGTCGCTGGACGCTTTATGTCCGCTGTAGGTCGCCACCAGCATCGATGTTATTTTGGCGCAAAATTTACAAAAATTGCCATTGCTTGCAGCTAAAATGTCAAAACGCACGCGCCATTCCGATTCAGAGGACTTGCAGTCCTTTTTATTAAATTTTCACAAGGAAATCGACGATGGCAGCGTTGATGCCAAGGATGCCAAACCAACTGAAGATGCCGAAGAAGAAGCAGAAGAAGAACAACAACAATCAGAGGACGACAATGAGGACGAATTCTTTATTGACGACGAAGGCAACTGTTATATTAAAACCACGCCAAGGAAGCAACGAGAACTTAAACTGAATCTCAAGTCACAAGCAACCTCAAAGGCGCCGCCGGCACAAGAAAGAATTGCCATACGCAGCGCTAACCGCGCTGCCAGCGGTGCAACTTCCAAGGGTTTGTATTGTATTCAGCCGACAAAAGAAAATTGACTTTAAAGACCATTTCCACTTTTAATTAGGTATAATCGTGCGTCCATCCAAACCCAAATCGGATCCGTCGCCTCAAAGGGCGCCCAAAGCAATTAATATTCGCCCCGCTCCTCCGAAGAGAACGTCCCTTAGGACCACTTCGACACCAGTAAGCAAAGCTAATCTACGTCCAACAGGCGCTAAGGACTCAGTCAAGCCCATAAAGGAAGAATCGGAGTCAATACCGCTGAGCAGTATAGAAGAGTTAGAGAAAGTAGAGGAATTGGAAGAACTTGTTGATGATCCAAGTGGCGTTGATGAAACTGGGATATCCATTGACGAATCGGAGCTAACTATCCAAGTAAATGATGCAAATGCCACTAGCGCAAATGACGATCCAAACACGAGCAAGCTCAAATCAGATAGTGAGGTCTACGAGTTTAACGACAATATAGCTAACATATCCGCCAGGTCGGATGTGGACTTTGTGCTCACCGGCAATCAGTACAAGCTGAAGACGGCAGCGACTAACTCGGCAGCAGCGCAGAAATACGCCTGCTCCCATTGCAGCTATACGACCAATAAGAAATTCCTAATCTCACGCCACGTGCGCACTCACGGCGCGGAACGGTCATTCAAGTGCTCGATATGTGAGCGCGGCTTTAAGACCAACTTGGGCCTGGTCAATCATATCAACACCCACATTGGCAACAAGCCGCACAAATGCAAGCTGTGCGATAGCAAATTCACGACCAGCGGCGAACTAGTACGGCATACACGCTACAAACACACCAAGGAAAAGCCGCACAAATGCACCGAGTGTAGCTATGCCAGCGTCGAGCTAACTAAGCTGCGCCGCCACATGACCTGCCATACGGGCGAGCGTCCGTACCAGTGTCCTCACTGTACATACGCCTCGCAGGACATGTTCAAGCTGAAGCGTCATCTGGTCATACATACGGGCGAGAAAAAGTTCCAATGCGACATCTGCATGTCACGTTTCACACAATCCAACTCCCTCAAGGCGCACAAACTCATCCACAGCGTGGTGGACAAACCAGTATTTCAGTGCACCCTGTGCCCCACCACATGCGGCCGCAAGGCTGATCTGCGCACCCACATGACCAGCATGCACACCTCGGATAAGCCGATCGTCTGCAAGCGTTGCGGCCAGGAACTGCCCGATCGCTATCAGTATAAGCTGCACATTAAGTCGCACGAGGGCGAGAAATGCTACCGTTGCAGCTACTGCTGCTATAGGACCATATCTCCGCGCCATCTGGAATCGCATTTGCTTATTCACACGGACTCGAAGCCCTTCAAGTGCGAGTTGTGCTCACAAGAGTTCCGGCAGCATCAGCTGCTGCGTCGCCATATAAATCTTATGCATGATGAGGACTATAAGAAGCCGGAGCCGCGCGAAAAGGCGCACTCATGTCCCAGCTGCTCGCGTGTCTTCACACACAAGGGCAACCTGATGCGCCACATGGAGACACACGATGATAAACTAAATGCGCGCGAGGAAAAGCTTAAGCTCAAGCTGGGCCGCAACATACGTCTGCGGCCGGACGGTAGCGTTGTGACTTTGGTCAATGGCAACGTCGTTGATGAACTTGGCAATAGCGATACCATTTCAATTGATGAGCAATTCGAGATCACTGAGCTAGAAGAAGTAGAAGAGGTGGAGGCGGAGGAAGGTGCGCCCATCGCAATTGTTGCGCAACAGCTTAGAAAGCCCACCTTAAAAATGAAAGAGGATAAAAAAACTATCGTAGTAAGGGAGCGCGAGCGGAGCTCGTCCAGTAAACCAATCATTATAAATCGCCAACTGAAAGCTCCCGGTGTGAACCGCAAAATAACAACTCAGGCCGGCACATTCCGTATCAAGGAGGAGCCGGATGCCAACGGATTTACCGTTGAACTACAGGGTGAAACTGATCAGTTTATGGTCGTTGAGCTAGTCGACGATAATAGCGAAGTTGTGGTCAAACGTGAGCCTAAGATTAATGCCAACAATTGTTTTGGCTTCGAGGTATGTTGGCATATTCTTTTTAAATTCCAAGTAGATTTTATATATATGTTTGCATATTCTCCAGGACGAAGCCGATACAGAGTACGATGAGTATGTTGAGCCTGTGGCCGAAGTGGATGCCACATCCCAGGAGTTTCTACAACTAATGGACATGATTGAGCAGGACGCGTAGCTTAAGAAATTAAGATATATTAAACAATATATAGAATATCAAATAAAAACATAAAACATGGGTCATTTAAGTGTTTTGATTATATACCTATTCCATATCTTGGCATAAATACAATATTTTTATTTAAATATTTCAAAGATATTTTCGTGTATGACAATATATGTATGTAATATTCGCACGTAGATATTACGAGGTGCATTTTTGGCGTGCACAATAAATTCTCGGCTATTTGTTTCCATCTCCATTCTTTCACCATAAATCTATGGCTTCTCTTCAGCATTTGTAGTAGTTTTTATCGTGCCATGTATACAATAAAAATATATTTTTTATATATGTATATATAGTGCAAAAAATTGTCTGCTGTGCAGTGCATATTTTAACATTTTCTTTTATCATTTAAATATGTTTTCAAAGTTTCTTTGTTGCTTAAAACGTTAACAATTTGTTAGTTAATACATACGTATAAACATACGATTTGTATTCTGTTGCATTTGTATATATAATATTTGAACAATTTTTCATTAACATATGTAAAATGGAACAACGTCAATAAAAGAAGTGCACATTAAGTTTCGAGTACGTGTTTCAATACAAAGTGAATAAGGACATTTAGAAATTTTAGAATAAATTGCTTGCATAATGAAGTACATACATACAAAATACATTTAGAAATACAACAGTCAAAATGAAGGAACCTTATATAATTACACACTAGTACCAACTAAATACTTAGCATTTAATCGAATATAACATATGAGACCTAATACAAAAAAAAAAAAACAAACAAATTCATGGGAAGCTGTGCTATGGCTTTTTGCTAGCTCTTCATAAGCTTGGCTTATCAATTAACTTTTGGCTTAACAATTTTTGTAAGGCTGCTGCTGCTGTTTTGGTTCAATCAATCAATCAATTAATCATTCCTTAAATTTTGTGTACAAATAAAATCAAACCGTTTGCTCTGTAGCAGCATTGGGAGGCAATGTGAAACAAGTGCTTAGTAGAACCTTAGAAGATTTTTAGTTTTTGCAGAAAACGCAACAGGGGCGCACTAATGCAGGCTGCTTGATGTTGTTGTTGGTGTTGTTGCTGCTGCTGTTGATGCAGCTGTGGCTGTTGCGGTGCTTTTGAATTAGCAGCAAAAGAGGAGGCGGCACGGGCTTTGGCATTGCCGTTTGCAATTCACAACTGCTCCCTCTTCTGCCTCTTTGGCTGTTAATTACAATTGAGCGTGTTCTGATTGGGGCCGCGTGCGACATTGTTGTGATTGATTTGGTTCGACTGCGTGATGCTGGCACTATCGCTGCTCTGCCAGGACATCAGCTTATTGAGCAGCCTATCCATATAGGGATTACCGCCCAGACGCGTCACCTGTCAAAGAAAGCACAACATAAGTGGGATTGCACAGGATTATAAGCTAGATTTAGTTACAACCTCGGCGCGTGCCTCCACATCCAGTGTTTCGAGCACTTTGCGAGTGTATTGAAAGCTGCCTAGCTTTTCCAGCAAGCTTATGCAGTATTTCTTAACCTCAATGTCGTGCGTGCGCTGGCGCAAAATGTCTGAGAAGAGAACAGTTGAATGAGCAATTAGGATTTTCAGCGAGGTTAGCTCAATGGACTTACGCAACACCTGCTTGTCCTGTTTCTGCGTACGCACGGCATGTATGACTGGAAACCCAAACTTGCCCTCAGTGAGATCCTCAGCAAAACTCTTGTTCTCCGTATACTGCAAACGCAAGAAGAATATGGACTATAGCTCTGCTCTTGATTGCAATAATTATATATCCTCACTCACTTCCTTCAAACTTAAATTGCAGTAGTCGTCTCGTATTTGAAAATATAGGCCCAAAATGGCTGTTAACTTTGAGAAATCCTCCTTGTTGGCACTAAACAGCTGCATAAGGCGTATGGCCAGCATGAACAGGCCCCCAGTCTTACGTACAGTCATCAGTTTGTAATCGGATTCGGAGGGACATGTAAAACTATCGCGCCAGTAGATCTCCATGCCTTGGCCGCGATGCAACTCCAGCAGCTGTTCCGTATACACCTTGGTAGCCTGCCGAACAATTCAAACCTTATTGATTAATGAACAAGTTACACATGTGAGGGCCTAAATTAGCTTGCCTCTGGATGTCCCAATTGCTGCACCTTTTCCAGCGCCAGGAACAAGGCATAATTGGCCGCATTGATGGTGCTGGCCACGCCATAAATGGAATGCGCCACTGGCACACCTCTGCGAAGTATCGAATTGTCTTCAATATCATCAATGCTGTAAGTTAGTGTTGAGAACACATATAGAGCACTCAGTTAATGTGTGTGAATGTTATTCGTGAATATATTAAAGTACAACATATAAATAAATACTGATTGGGGGACCCATATCAAAAAACAAACAAAACTTGGATAAACGTTCGACTATTATCTATCAACCCCACAAAGTTCAGGCCCAACAATTTCCGACTATGGAACAGCCCTCGCAATATGCTTAGCACACAGCACAGCATATCAACAGTGTACATAAATTTAAACTCACTTTGAGGCCCATATCACTTCAATAACACGCCCGCTGGCAAGGCAAACTGGGCAGCCGACATTTTGCGTAATTAAAAAATGTTTGCGCGCGTGAAAGGCTGCAAACATTTGTAGGGAATTGGAGGCGTGGGCGCTCAAGCGATGCGCAAAGGCAGTCAAGCCAGCTGGGTGGAGGTGGATGGGTGGCGAGCGGGAACGCGAGCGGGCGTGTTGCATTGCAAGAGTTGTAATATTGTGACAATGGGTGTCGACAAGCTGACTAAATGACAATGGCGATGACGATGACGATGCTGACGCCTTTGAAGCTGTTCTTGCTACTCGCTGAATGGCTGGCATAGTTGTAAAACCAAGTTTTTGTCGATATGAAAATGCATTTGAACAAAAAACACGAGCCCAAGCGACTTGTGTAGAAAGCCATTTATAAGTAAGTGGGCGCTGGCGGAGGCGCAGCGATAACAGCTCTCAGCTGCCAGCCACGGTCTACGAATGCTACCAGCGAACAATGGAGGATATTAAGCGGCATTAAGGACATTTCAGCACATTTGCATTTGAATAACAGGCCCTGGGGCGGGAGCGGTAGAGCGACAGGTGGCAACGAGACAGGATTAGCCTGCATGATTGAAGCGAAAAGACACAGGCGTACAATGGAAGCAGCAAAACGACTGATAAGTAAAGTTAAAGCCCCAACAAACGGATATAGCTCAATCTTTATCTTTACTTTTTCGAGAAAACCAACATCCGTGTGGCGGACGCCCTTTCAACCGGATGAGAAGCTCTTTTTTTTATGCAAACGCTGCCTTTTTTTATAAAAACTTCGCTTCGAAAGACTTTATATATTGGACTTTAAATAGGAATGGGCAAAAGCTAATTATTTGTTACCAGTCGAATTTGTCAGTTAATTTTTAGGCAAGACAAAAGGAAGCCTTGGATATCCAATCAAAAGAGCATTCACTGTATATACTATACTTGATACGTATACAAGGGAGCTATACCCAAGAAGACTCCGAGCCATCTATCGTTATAAATGATCTAGAAGACAGCGACCATTGCATTGCATCAATTAAAGCGTGCGACATTTTGTGAGGCACTTTAATTGACGGAGTTCAAAGTTTAACTGTTGCGCATCTTTTATACTCTATCTGTAGCAAATATATACGTGCTCACCCCTTTCGATTCGAAAGCAATGAAAAATCTAAACATTTAATGCAATTCCCTCCCTGTCTGAAAATGAAAAGGCACAATTTGCAAATACATTCAATTGAATTTTATCATAAACAGAACGCTGCGGGCCTTTTGTTCAAATTTTGGGATTGATTTTGAAGGCAAACACCGAAAATGTACGCACACGTACAAACACACCAACAAGGTCGAGCCGTTGGGCTGACGCTCGGGTGGAATGTGTGTGTGTGTGTGTGTGTGTGTGTGTGGTTGCGGGTGAGTGTGTAGAGTTGTGCAAGTGTGAGTCATCTACCAATGTTCTATATGAATTCGCTTAGTTAAGTGCCTATACAATGATGATAATGCAAAGTATATATAAAATACTGATATGAAATATGTGTATGAAATAAAATTCAATTCATCAAGCAGCTGCCTGCTAAATAAAGTATAAAAAAGCTGCCAGATAATGGAAAACACATCTGAGCCAGGTTGGAATTTCTGTATGATATGATATTTTAATCTGCATGGCATGGGCTTTGAGTTTTTAACGATGTCTGTTGAATACATCTTTCTTGAAACTTCGGCTCGGCATGTGATGCCAATCTGTTGTACAAAGTTTCTTATTTATTTTTCAAGTATATATAGACTTTTCTACAGCACACACTTGAGCAGGAAACTAATTTCGATGCTTTCTTTATTTTTTCAAATTTAACGCGCTAGTAAATTTCGAACGAAAACCGTATGTAAACAATACAACAAAAGGCGTGCAACAACAAACATATGTAAATACAAATACAAAATGAAATAAAAATGTGCAAGTGCGAAGTGAGATAAAACATGAGGTGACGAAGATGGAGATGATGGGGTGAAGGTAATTGGGCGAGCGTGTGATATGGTGGAACAAAAAATGTAAACAAAAGTCAAAATGCCAAAATGCAAAAACAAAATGAAATAAAACGAAATCAGGGAAAGGTCGAACGATTAGTTAAAATACAATATCTGAACAATGCTATAAATAACGTAAATATATGCAATATATTGATACGGTTCACTCACAGCAAACTGGAATTATGCAGCATTTGTACAATCTCGCCAATCTGCGCCAACTTTTCGGCCGGTATAAGCAACCAGTGATTGAAGGCCAAGGCCAATTCGGAGCGAAACTGTTTGCCAGGTATTTGCTGTATGTACGTAAAAGGCTGCAGCAGAATCTGTATGCGTGGGCGATGTCAACAACATGTAAATATAAGCCACAAAATGGCCACAAAATAAAAAAGAAGTAAACGCAAAAGTTTAGTGCTCGGTTTGGGCCAACAAACAGGCGGCAGCCAAAAATGTCAAAGTTCAAGTGACAACGCTGCCACTGGTTAACGGTTAACTGGTTTTTGGTTACCTACCTCGTCCTGCTCCTTTTGCGTTGATTTATCTTTGGTTTTTTGCAGAATTCCATTCAGTTCGTCCATTGTGTGGCGCGTGTTGTGCTTGCGTTTACTTTGTATTTGTTGATTGTCCACGACAGCGGTTGACGATGCGATCGGGAGAATGTTAGACTGTTGCCCAAGCTTCCAATTCGCGTGACTAGAATTGTTTGTTCGTCCGCTCGACGTAGTTAGCTTCGTAGCAGTCAGTGCAAGACAGACACCAGCAGCAAAACAGCGCACTAGCTAAACCAACTATAAACATACTGAGGAATTTTGTTGATATATTATCGAACTATCGATATTACTTGTGTGTTCCTATTTTAGGGATAGTCAATCCGCAAAATATTTACCTAAAATTTTATTTATAAAATATACTTCAAGTGTACGGTATATTTATAATTTAAAAGCTGCTATTCGGAGTTATGTATAATGTTCCAATGAAAATGTAAATTGGTCAACTATACAAAGGGAATACCCATTACTTGTTTTATCGTTTTGCATCACTTAAATAGTCGCAACTCTGCAAATCGAAAAAATATCGATATCGATTCGATAAATAATACGGCAAGGTGCCTGCGTGGAAAATAAATAAACTTTTTTAGCTTTCGAACGCTTTGTTTATCAGGAAACGCATTCCTAAAATGGCTGTATCACCGCCAGTGCGTATGAACTGGCATCCCAACATGAAACATAATGAAGTGGAGCGGTAACAAACCAAAACAAATATCTGCCGACAACAATTACAACTGCAGCCTTGTCTTCCAGATGGATTTGCATTTATCCTGCATATATTAACAGCAAAAAGACCCGTCAGGAGGGTCGCCGCCTTCCCAAAGAGAACTGCGTTGACAACCCCACCTATGTGGAAATTCGCGATGTGCTCTCGGTGTCCAACTTACATTTTGTTGTGGAAAACAAACAGTACAGCCGTGAAAAGAGCAGGGAGCTGCAGTTCCGCGGTCGGGTGCGCGTCCAACTACGCAACGCAGACGGCACATTGTGCAACAGCGAATTCGCCACGCGGGAGTCTATCATGCAGTATGTGGCTGGCAAAATACCACAGCTGAAAACTCGACAGAACAAAACGAATGACCCTCAGCCGCAGCCGCAGTCGAGTGGGGCTGGAGCTGGCGGTGGTGGTGGTGGCGGTGGCAAGAAGGGCAAGGGAAAGCGTCGTTGAATCGGCAAACACTTTATTATGACATTTGTTTAGTTGGTTTTTTGTAATAAATTGTGCATCTTGTGCTATAGCAAAACATCTCTTCTATAAAGTTCAAGTGCAAGAATTCGGCCTCGCTCGAATATAAGAATATATATTTGGTACGCATGTCTAAGCTGACCCTAAAACCGAAACAGTTGAAATTCGTATATTAATAACCATTGCATATGTGCTCAATTAAAAATGTCTCAAGATCACACGGTGTCAGCAAAAATTCCGGCGAACAGCAAAGCAAAACAAATCAAAATTCGACTGACAGTCACGAAGCGGCAGCTACGAACAACTAAAATAACGTCTACGATTTCACCCAGTCAGCGTATATAACCCACAGCGCGTCGCCAATGCACAGCCAAAGCCCAACTGGACTGACACCGAGGCGGAGCATACATAATGATAGTGGTTAAGAACAATATCGGTCGCTGCACCAGCTCTATTATGATATTGGTGTTGGTGGTCACCCAAGCGGCCATTTCCGCCGGTGTGCCAACCACCACCAGTTCCACGGCTGCACCATCTTCGACTTCCCGCTATGACAATCCGCTGGTTGAGCACAAAAACGAACGGAATTGCAAGGCGCTCTGCGAGCACTGCGGCTGCCTTGGCTTCTACTGCGGCGAGGAGTGCATCTGCGAGTGCAACAACGAGAACTCGGACACGGAGTGCATCCATACCATGCAGCTGAATGCGCGCACACTGAACACGCCCTTCGAGATCCTCATTCAGGGACCGAGCAGCAATCGATTTGTACGCAATGCCCAGCAGTTCGAGCAGAAGCGGGAACTGGTGGTCAGAAGTGCCGTCGACAGCAAGGCCACACGTAATCGTCGCTCCACCATAACCATCTACAAGCCAACCGCGACGGGACAAAAGCGGGCAGCTCTGTCACTCAACGCACTGGAGAGCCCATCCGCAAAGCCAAAGAAATCTGAGCTGGCACGCCACAAGCGCTCCGTAGACCATCTGGAATGGTTCAACGACTTTGCCAGTTCACTGGTGCGTCCCTCTCCGTTGGGCACACGGGGTCAGAGGCAGCGCGAGGCAAAAGCTGCTGCGTTCAAACGAGAGGCAGCCACGACAGAAGCAAGGCCACAGCGGGAACCGTGGTTCCTTGAACAAACAGTTCCGCGGTTGACGCGCCCCGCGCCACTCTATAGACGTCAGCAGCTCCGTGAAGACAGACAAAACTATAGGAAAATTAGGAAAAATTCTTCGCGCAGGGATAGACCCGATTCCATTGAAGAGGAAACCGAGATGGAAGCGCCAAAAGCCAAGCCAGAGATACGTCCGTTCCGTGATGCGCTGCAGGTAGTGGAGCGTATTCCTCGCGTGCTTCAGGACACGGTCAGCCATCTGGCCGACGATAACAGTGGCGATGTCTTCAGCTTGAACATTATGAACGATGTGCTTCCCCAGAAAATCCAGCGCAAGGAACCCGTGCAACGACGCCACAGGCAGAGCACTCGGGATAATGAAGTGGACCCAACGCCCCGTGCGGCGACACCTGCACCCACTGCTGTGCCAGCATCTCCATTTGCCCCACGTGGTCTCTTCCTGCCCTGGCTGCGTCAGCAACGTTTGCGGCGTCTGCGTGGCGAGCATTTAATGTAGTTGCCTGTAAACTGGGCTAATTCTATTTAGCTCTGTTTTATTATTTTAAGGATCCATGGTTGGCTGTGTGTGTGTAGTTAAGACGCTCGCAATTCGTATGTCGTGTCTGGACGACTATTTCCAATTTCCGTTAATCTTTCTAAAGGAATTGGAAATAATGTAAATGTACATTTTTAAATAAAACACTTTTAAATTGTATTTTTTAATATGCCTAATATTGTCTAATACTTAAATATTTCACTGAAGGCGTACAGGCTCTTATATTAAACTTTATCTCCTTGTTAATTAACTAATTCAAGACGATTGCCAATAAAAGAAAATCCGCCTAAAAGATGTCAGTATACTTGCTCGAAATAAGTGTAGCATGCTTTGAGCTGCGTCGCTTTAAGAGACATGCCTAAAATTGAAGTGCATACTTTTAGGGATCATTTGTAAATCGAAACCAGCCCCAGCTAGCGGAAGAGTGTCAGAGAGAGCAAAGTGTCGGCCGAACGTTGGCAACAGACGCCAACGGTTTCCAGTTGAGTTGAGATCTGCTGCGCCGAGCAGTGCGTCTTCAGTTGTTGCTCTACGTCGTCCGTTTAAACAACGTTTCAAAAGTGCCTTAACAGGTAGTTCAAACAATTTGGTAGAAAGAAAATACAAATCGAAATGTTAACAAACGAAAGCAGTGTGACCCAAAGAGAGTGAAAAAACACAGTTTTATAATCAGTGTGTTTGTAATGTTACAAAGTACAACTGAAAAAAGCAGACACATAGCAATAACACTGGGCTTCTAAGTTGACCCCCCTTCCCCCCAACGGCCCTTTTCATGGTGCTCTTCGCACCAACAGATGATGACAATAAGTGCTGTGTGATTTCAAGCGTGCTTGTGTGTGTGTATGCAGTAACAAAAATAAAAACAAAGAAGTAAATACGTGCTGCGATACATATATATGTATTGCATATGTAATATATATATATATATATATTTATATACAATATGTACAACAAAACGAAATAGGCAGCGATAAAATCAGAACAGTGTGTCATATGCAAATGTATGGGTATTTATCACATACATTCTGGAGCTCGTTGAACCTAAAAGCGCACAACTAGGCTTTGAGAATCCTATTAATAGACGAGTGGAGCCCTCCAAGAGCGTTGATTGAAATTTCCAGGCCAATTGAAAACTTAAATCAATGAATGTTATTCACAAGCGATAAGCAAAACAAAACAATAAATAAATGTCGTGAATATCGTATATTTATATGTATGTGCATGCATTTACATTTTTATATATTATCGTAAATGCCTAAAACGCTAGAAAACCGCATCTACTTTAGGAAACTGTAGAAATGGCTCACCAGACAAATAGTTTACATACTTTTGCATTCAAAAAGTGATCTCGGAAACCCGAATCGAATTGTGGTACAGTCTCAATTGCATTGCGTAAATAGAACGATGTAATAAAATAAAAGCGCCCAAGTTTTGCACGCCAAAATATCTCGCGTCCTTAAGCAATAAAAGATAACTAATATAGTCCGATAAGTGTACTTATAGTTATAACTATACTAAAGCACACACACACACATATTTACAGCCGGTTAACGGGTTGGCAGCGATAAGCAGTCGAATTTGTTTGGTGATAAAACAACAAAATGAAAACAGCTGAGAAGACTTGGCATTTGTTTGAGTCTGCGGCTGTTGAGATAAGGTAGGAGGAGCGCAAGTGACAGCTATGAATATAGTTTAGACAACGTTATAGGCTGTTAAATACCCTATAACTGTTACCAAAAGCACACTGATAAGAAGTAGGCGGAAACCCTATTGCACAACTTAATTACTTAACTTAACTTTAACAGTGGAGCAATGACAGCAGTCATTTTGTCATTTTAAAGTGTCAAAGTTTTTGAACTCATAATTTGCATAGCAAAAAAGTTGATGTGTTCTGATATTTCTGTTGAAAGTATATAATAGCTATCTGTATAATAGTTACAAGCCTGGGGTTCAAGCCCGGATCATCGTTCAGTTGCCTAAATGACTCATCAGTTTGCACAACTCATCCACCGAGGAGTGCGTGTTCAGATATTCACGTACATATACTTAGCCCATAGTTAAATTGACCACCTGCTTAACCAGATAAGCCCAAGGCCAAGCAAGCCAGATACAATTTGGTTTGGAATACTATGTGTATATCAAAGTACATACAGACAGACATACACATACACACACACATACACACACACACACATTACTCATACCTTAAGCCAAAATTATCAACATGAACACAGCAAAACCTCTACACCATTCGCAGCATGAGCCAGGAACGGTAACGTTGAAGCACCACAACTACTACAATCGCGTCCACCGGCACATCATGGAGTCGTGGCGCAAGTTTCGCGAGCGCCTGGAGACTAGAAAGCTGCCCGCCGAGCTAGACGATGATCTGGAGACGTTGGAGGAATATACGCAGCGATGGCGTTCCGTGCGCATCATTTACTTTACAATGTTCCTGATGGCGCTGGGCTTTAGCATCATTCTAACTGGGATTTGGCCATTCCTCAGCGAGGTGCGTGCTTAGTGAGCTCCGCTGCATAGATCTATTTAACGCGAGCATTTCTATAGCTAGATCCCAGTGCGGGCAAAGAGTTTATGGGTCTGATTGTGGCTGCCAATCCGCTGGGCCAGATGATATTCAGTCCCATCTTTGGCTGGTGGGGCAACAAATTGGGCACCATACGGCTGCCGTTGCTGCTCTCGCTGGGGCTGTTCACCTTGGCCAGCGCTTTGTATTCCTCACTGGAACTGGTCGATAATGTCAAGTACTGGATGCTGGCCTCGCGATTCCTCATCGGTGTCAGCTCGGCCAACATTGCGCTATGTCGCTCCTACCTGTCAGCGGCCACGCGTCTCAGCGAGCGCACGCACGCCGTCTCCATGGTTTCCCTAGCCCAGGTGCTGGGCTTCATCATTGGCCCGGGGTTACAGGCACTGGTAACGCCGCTGGGCCGGAATGGTCACGTCTGGTTTTGGGGCGGCATGCACGTGAACATGTACACCGCCTCCGGCTGGATTAACGTACTCATGAGCATGGGCAACTTTGTGATGTTTCTGCCGGGTATATTCCAGGTACTTCTTGGTGCTGTCGCTATCATCTTTATGTAACTTCAGCAATATTTGTTTTAGGAACACAAAATAGCCGCTCGAGAGATTATGGTTATGCAGGGCGGCACCTCGGAACGCGAAACCTGGAAGGCTATCAAGCCGAATTACTATTCCGCCTGGACACTAATCGTGGCGTTCTTTGTGCTGGTCTTTAACTTTGTGCTGCTGGAGACGTGGGTGTAACCAGTGTGTAAATCTTTGCCGTGTTAACCATTCTCTATTCACAGCTTGGGCACCTCGCTGACCATGGATATGTTTGCCTGGACCAATAATCAGGCGCTCTACTACATGGGCATATTTATGGCCATTGCAGCGATAATATCTCTGGTCACTTTTGTGCTGATTGAACCACTGTGCAAGCTCTTTGCTGAACGGTATGTGCTCATCTGGGGTGGCTTTTCTTTGATGGTTGTGGGTCGGCTTCTCTACATACCCTGGGGCCCGGATCCGCCCAAGCTAGCCATGGCCTACAACGCTAGCGCCAATCTCTCCATCGATGATCCCATGTATTTGGGTTGTCCGCCAACTCAGGATTGGTGTCCCGAACTGCCAGCGCTCACATTAACGCAGTTCATTCTTGGATTCGCGTTGACATCGGTGGGTTATCCCATTGGCGTTACGCTGATACAGACAATATTCTCCAAGGTGCTTGGTCCTCGTCCGCAAGGCGTCTGGATGGGCATGATGACCGGCGCGGGCTGCTTGTCTCGCGTCATGGGACCTGTTTTCGTTGGCTCCATTTACACACGCCTGGGCACCTATTGGACATTCGGGTTTACATCGATTATGATGATGATTTCTATGATCTGGCTGCTATGCAGCAAGTGAGTAGCTGACAAAAACTTGAACCCTCCACTCTCTAATCCCGACTCTCTATAGTCGCGTACTTATACCGCCAACATTTGAGAAGCCACCGGTGGCGCTGCAGGAGCTGCATACACTCAGAGACAAGACTGCGGATGCCAACGACGGAAATGCGCCAAATGACGAATCGGACGAGCTGCTGACGGCGTCCAAGACGACACGCGTGATACCCACAGCCCAGACGTAATAGCAGCGCGTGGCTTACAATATTTTTCTTGACTGCCTTTAAGCTACACATTCGCTATGAATTCTAAAAAATTAGTTTATCAATTACGCATACACATACAAATATATTCTTGCTAATATCTTTATGATGCAGTTTTACTTTTCGCTCGATAAAACAATCGTATCGTATCAAAACGCAAACGTTTTTTTCCACAATCGCACAAACGAATATTGGTGCTTAAGTTTTATTGGTATATTCTAATCGCACAAATTCAAAGTTTGTAGTTTAAGCTTAAGAATGAACTTCTTTGATAAAATAATGATGCAACGTATGTAATGTAGGCAGTCTGTAGTTATATGTGCCACATTACATTGTTGTCGTCATTATCAGTCAGACAATGCTACATAATTATGATTAGTATGATAGGGATAATGCCTAGATGGACTCCATATGATTATTTTTGTTTTGTTTTGTAAGATATTGCTCAGTATGAGTACGCGTACTGGACTACCAAATCGGCGGCAGCCACATATGTATAACAGGCAACTGCTGCAGTTGATGATAATGATGAGGCGCTGGCGACCAGTATAGAAGCCAAAATTCTCCACCGCAAAAAGCGTTATAGTTGTAAATGGGTAGAAATTGCGGTGCACTTGTTCCAAATGCACCACCCGAATCAGCTGCTGCTGTCACTCAGCTGCTGCCGTGATAATAAAACTCATCTCAGTAGGGCGCATAGCGGCGTCCTGGCGGCGAGGGACCGCGCATGCCGCGCGACGAAATCATACGCTCATCGAAGGAGTCGCGGCTGAAGTCCTCATAGCCATGCGGTGTCGGTGAGCTGAACGATCGAGGAAAGAATAAACATTATTTGGTAATTTTTATTTAGTTGCATTGCACTCACCCATAGCGACTCATGCCGTTGCTGCTGCGTGGCGGCGGAGGTGAACGCCGACTGAACATGGTATCATAGCCACGGGAAACACTGCAAGAACGCAGACTGCCGCTCAACGGTGGGGGCAACGGCATAGGTTCACGGCGCGAAATCGGCGGCGGTGGGAAGTCACGCATGCGTGATGACTGATAGCGGCGCTCGTACAAATCGCGCGAATCCTCGAAACGGCGGTCATAATAATCGTAGTCCTATTGTTGTACAAAGCGAAAAAGTTCAGATGTTTAAGGTAACAGCATTTTGTCGAGTTAATTGTATATGTTGATATATATTTCGGGTATTCGCGGCGAGTCGATTTTAAGAATAACTGCTTAAAAATCCAAACTGGATCGGATAAAGTCAAATCATAATGAAGACGGGCTGCAAAAAGCGTCTTTGATTTATAATCTTTAAGCAGTTAAGTCTTGAAGCCGACCTGTCGAGAGTAGCCAAATTTGTTGTTTGTCTGCATTTACCCTAAAGCCGTCCATTATGCGATCACGCAGGAATGGCGGCGGCGGTGGTGGCGGCGGATACGGATCACGACTGTACATGCGATCTCTGTAGCCGCCGGCGCTGAGCGGTGGTGGTGGCTCGCGTCCACCAGCGCCTGTCCAACGCGGACATTCTTTCGACCAATGACCGGAACGGCCGCAACGATAACACTGCTCCGGATCGCCCATGCCCGGCTTGGGCCGCACCCGACTAGTGGAGACCTGCACCTTGAGCGGCTGGCCATCGACAACGCGACCGTTCAACTCCTTGATAGCATCCTGCACATCACCGACACAATCCAAATGGACGAACCCATAGTTGCGCACAATGTCGCACTCGACGACGGTGCCGTATTTCTGAAATAGTTCACGCACCTCCGGCGCACGCGTTTTGTCGGTTAAATTCCCAACGAAGATTTTCGTTGTCGGCGTATTGGGGGCGCGTCGGCTTTTGGCGGCCTCCACCTTGATGGCGTTATCGTTCAGCACGTACCCGTTCAAGTTCTGTATGGCATCGCGACCCTGCTGTTCGGTTTCCATATGAACGAAGCCATAGTTCTTCACCACATCGCATTCGACGACAGTACCGTATTTCTCGAACAGCGCACGCAATTCGGTCGCCTGCGTCTTCTCATCGAGATTACCGATGAATAACTTGAACGTGCCGGCTCCGGGCATCACGGCGACGGTTTCGGCTGCGGCGTCGTCCACGGTTCTTGCGTTAATTCAATATCTTGGGAAGCTTGAGCGTTAGCGTACGCGATTTTTGTTCTTTTTAGTTTTTGTTTACGCGTTATTGACGTAGACGCAGCGCTGCTTGAGAACGACAACAACGACGGCGGCGAGCGCGACCTCAAAGTGAAATAAGAAGAAGAAGCAATGCAATTTTTCATTTTGACATGTACTGAGGCAGGGAGCAAGTAATTCGAAGCAAATGAAAGAACAAAGGTAACAACGCGTTCATTTTGAAACTCTAGATCAGATACACACATGCACAACGCGTGAAAAATTAATTCAATTTCCACACAATATACAAAACAAGATGGCGGCGACTGCGACGGCGGCAAGGCGAAACCGTGGTAGTAGTAGTAGTAGTAGCAGGACGGCGACCTCAAAACTTTTAAATATATTCAAATTTTTAAAGACTTCTTACCTGTGCACTTTTAAAACCAAATAAAATAATGCTCAAATTTATTTTTCTTTTTTTTCGTCCAGCAGCTTCAGAAAAACTCTAACTTTTCCACAACTTTTCGGCTGAAGAATAAATTTCTGTATGTGTCTGCTAGAGCTGCTAAACTATATAATCGATGGTTTAGAATATGTCACTATCGATAAAATCGATTCGGAATACTGAACCGACGAAATACGATATCATTACACAGTTTTAATTGCATTTTTGTAAAGTTGTTTTGTTTTTGTATTTAATTGCTCAGTAAGAGACTCACCTCTAATATATAATTAAACATCCAATTCCGATATGTATGTTATCAATCTTATCGATATACCTATGTAATTTGAGGAATGCACTATTGCTGTCAGTCTGCAACACTGGCGTTCCATATTAGCGCTCTTATTAAAAAAGCGGGAAGATTGTTGTAATTAAACTGGCGAAATAATGGAGACCCCAACGGGACGTGCTGCACGGCCGACACGTAACGCTACGCCGCGCCTCTCGGAGCGCAAGAAGCAATTGTTTCGCAGCCGCAGCTCCATGTTGGATCAAATAGACGACGACTGCGACGTCGAGGACCCCTTGTTGGGCATTGCACCGCTGAAACCAAGACTCGAACGTCAGTTTACGAGACAAGCTCAGAAGCCAACAAATGCTCGCAACCTGTTCGAAAATCGTGCCGATGGCGATGCCCACAGATTGCGATTGCGCAGCAGCACCAGCAGCTCCCCGGAGACTAATAAGGAAAATAAAATCGCACAGAAGACACGTGGCTCTGCCAATTTAGCTGGCACTGAGGAGCAATTGCCACATTTGTTTACCACGACCATGCGCATAAATAGCAGTACCAGTCACAGCTCTAGTCCACGCACGCCTAGGACACGAAGCCGCTCCATAGTTGCCGACGACTCCAATTCGGATACTGATGATTCGGCAGCCGGCCAGCAGCGCAGAACTGCTAAAAGAGCCCACACGGAAGCGGCTGCAGTAACAGTCGAATCCTCACCCGAGTCCGGCCTAACATCGCCGAAGTGTAAACTGCGCAGAACACACAAGGAGTGCATTTCGACGGGGGCTTTCTATTCGTCACATGCCCCAACCGCTCGCTCTGCCTCGCGCAGGTCAGACGCAACCCCAGCGAACGGCGCACGCCAGCAACAACGCGTCGGCAAGGCTAAAGTTACCTCGCCCACGTCCCGCTCTAAGTTAGGCATCAACAAGGGTGTACGTCACAACATACGCAAGCCTCAGCGATCCGTTGCGTCCATCGATTTGAATGATATTTTAAGCACATTGAGGAATGAAAAGTTACGCCTACTGATCACAACGAAGCGGGAGGAGCGTGCTAAGGCGGAAGAGGTTCACGAAATACTGCGCCATGCCAAAGATCCCATTAAAATGGCCAAGCCCCTAAACGTCATGGCGGGCGACGATGCCAACAACAATAATAATAACAACAGCAAGGACTTTTCCGACCTCAGCGATGATGAAGAATTGCGTACATGTATTGGCGCTCCCGCTGCAATGGAGATGGAGCCGGTCATACCATTGATACGCCATGATAATGCACAGGAAACATCCCCAAGGAACGAACCGCCAACCAATCGGAAGTTCTTCAAATCGGGCCGACGCAGCAGCACCTGTATGGAGGTGCGCATAACGGACAACATTCGGGCTAGCGTCAGCCAGGGAAGGATTGCATTGGTGGAGGCGCCTCCAAAAAAGCAGCGGCAAGTGCGCGTCAAATCAGCAACGATATTCTCCGCAGAGCAGGCTACCGTGGATGCGATACTGCGGAATCTAGATGACACCGTTGTTGATGAGATTATTGAATCGGCTCAGACTCAGGCAGTGCCTGCTGTGATGGAGGAGGTGTTGCCCTCAGATCCTTATGAAAAGTATCGCCAGCAATTGCCATACAAGACTGACGATCCGGAAATCATTGAACAGCAGGCGTTGTTGCTCGAGTTTCTGATAAGCAACAACATATGCACGGATCAGAACTTTGAGATATTCATAGCCGATCCAGATCATCACAAGGAAGAGGCGACAAGCATTGTTGATAACCTGTATATGATAGTCAATGCGGAGCAGCTAGCGCTGGCTGAACCCGTAGTACCTGAGAGCGACGACGCAATAGACGAGGCGGAAGCGCCATCCGTTGAGCCGCAAGGCAAACTGTTTCCCATATTCACGCAACGAATGCAGCCGCTGCCACAAAAGTCAACGCGTCGCAAGGTAGATTTTCCGGGGCGGCTAATGGTCGGTGCCACCGGTTCCAGCCAGTATCAAATCGATGCTGGCCAAAAGGCCTTTGGCGCCAGACAGTGTCAGCAGTGTGGATTAGTTTATACAGTTCACGAGCCGGAGGAGGAGCAGCTGCATCGTGAATATCACGATTCTGTGCATATGCTACGCTTTAAGGGCTGGATAGACGAGGACATTGTGGCCGTATATCCAGATTGGGCTACCGACGGACGCATTATACGCTTAAACCAATATGCTCCAGCCTCGCGACTGCAGCGACTCACGGAGGTGATCAAGATGGTCGACAAGGAACTGGGCTATTCCTCTTATATTGTGCCAAAGACGTTTGTCGCCTACTTTGCTGTGCGCAAGCAGCAAATCGTCGGTCTCTGCCTTGTACAGCCACTGGTGCAGGCGCATCGCTTCATTCATGTCGATGGGACCGACTACTTTAGCGAGGAGACGTTCGAGGCCAGGTGGGTGTAGCTAAAGCCCGTATCTTCACTTACAATTATATCAACTCTTAACTTTCTTTGCAGCTGCGGTGTCTCGCGTATTTGGGTCTCACCGCTACAACGACGTCGGGGAATCGCTAGCAAATTGCTGCGCGTTGTGCAATCTCACACCGTTTTGGGTATTGAGATATCCCGTGATCGCATCGCCTTTAGCACGCCGACAGATGATGGACGTGCTCTGGCGCGTCATTTTACGAAGAATGATAATTTTTTGACGTACGACCAGTAAAAAACGCAGGAAGTTGGCTATTGAATAGCTGGCACGTGGATATAGTTGGCTGCGAACCCTTTTTTTTTCTAGTTATTAACCAACAACAAAGATTATGTTTTGAGCTGATGGTGTGTTATATTTAAAGGTCTGTTCAATTATAGCATTGTTTCAAATCAACTCTAAATGTGTTTTACGTAGCATACTTTGCGGAACCTAATGAAATAGTGTCACTTTAAATTTTTGATGTCTTGTTTAAAATGTTATGGACTTGAAAAGAGAAGTTTTTGTAATAATTTGAATTAATATCCATGCATAAGCAAGTTCTTGGAATCCCGAATAATTAAGCGCCTAAAGTAAATATATTGTGCGATAAGTCTGTTGATATATCGATAGTAGGAGAAATCGGTATCCAACAGCAATGCACCTTGCAAATCGATAGTTCAGTTAATTTGTGAGCCAGGCTTTGGGCGTTGTTTTCATTGCAGCAGCCGAAAAAAATAAGTTATTGTAAAAAGGAAGCGTATATGCATTGCTTAAAAGTTAAATTAAAGTCTGATAAATTTCAATTGCCGTTGCTATTAACTGAGTGCAAATGGTGAGTACAAGAAACTCAATTAAAATCGTGTTTCTAGTAAGGCAACGCGGCACTTGATGCCACGCCCAATGTGGTTGACTGAAAGTTAAACTAGAAGCACCTTTTGGGGTTGAATAAGGCTTGTTGTCAGCGTTTCTTATTGTTTACGTACATTGCAGACCACACAGCGTTGTGCTTGTGTGCAACAAGAAAAGCTAGTGGCTAATAGTAAAACAGGCCAGTGACTGCATTAGTCAACGGCGTCTTTGATCATACTCACAAGTCAGTAAAGGCAGACCTTGTGGGACTATGTCCACAATCGAAGAGGAGCGTAAAGCGTACATCAATAATCCATATTTCACTGGACCCATTTACGGCAGCTTCAAGCCGTTTTATGTGACTATTGCCATTTGCACAGTTGTGCTCGGTTCGATAATTATATTGAATATCATCTTGGGCTGCTGCTCCAAGCACCGCAAGTACTGGCAGGACAGGCACACAGGCAACCGCTGGTTGGTTTCTATTTGGTCTGCAACGCCGCACAAACAACCGCCCCTAGACCTTACTGAGCTCAAGGACGCATCCTACTTTGAACGTTTCCACGTAAGAAATTCACGTTTATGTACTGAGCTTTCACAAAATGACACTCTCGCCAATTACAGCCCACCACACACCAGCAAGTGTTCCCTGACGACGTCGTCATATCCGTTGACGATTTAGAGCCAGTTCATCAGTCGCATCATCAGCAACGTCCACCACGTCCAGAGGGACGTACATTGCATCAGCAACGCCAGCGCGAAGAATACGTAGAGCTGCAGAAGCGTGAGAGCGACATTTAAGCCATGGCATTATATTTTCTATATCCCGCCGTTGCTGCCCTGGCGCTGTTCGTGATAGGTGTAATTATTGTCATGCTGCGCTATGGGCCGCGTCTTTGCGGGCTGCGTCATCACGCTTTGCCCGACAATCATGATTTGCGGGAGAAAACCTACGAGCATGAGATAAGTTACGCCTGATACGTTTCGCCATTTTTAAAATATTCTTTTAACACATGCCGGTAATGCAGCAAATTACCTTTTAATACATGTCCACATCAACTAACCATATTTTTAAGTTGCTATTTTGACCACTACTAACTTTTCACTAGCACCCAAAAAAATATTCTAATTGTGTCTGCTGCACTTACACAATTAATTAATACATGCAGTACAAAGTGCCTACATATTTAGTTACCATTAATTGTCAGTCAGCTTTTATATCATTCACAAACGAAAACAGAATGTGCCTTTAACATTGAATCTCAATGAGAAATATTTGCCGTCCAAGTGTCTTCTAGTAAAGTAAGAGCGTATCCCTTTTGGTAACCAATGTAAACAGAATAATATAAACATTTTCAAATCGAATCGATTCAGCTATAACGCTCATTTCTTTTGCACAATTTAAGGAAAATAATTTAAAACTATGCAAACCTTATACATTTGTAGTTATACATTTATACCATTTTGAACAATAAAGACAACTTTTTAATAAACATGTTTAATTTTTTCAAATATATATATTTAAAAACAAATTTTTTTTTAAAGTTATTAATCCAAAAGTTATCAAATATGATCGTGCGTTATGTTGTTAAACATTTACGTTGCAAGTGCTTCTAGCATTTAATATCAATTAGACTGTAAATCTAACAAAAATAGCAAGAAACTGTTAGGCTGTGTGCCTAAAATGGCGATAACAAACGCATTTTGAATTCGGCAATGCAAATGGAAGACAGCATTTCGTATTTCTTTTCAACAGTCAGTAAATTGGAGACACCTGGTCCAGCACAAAAATCGTACGGTGTCATCGATGTAAATTTGATAGTATTCAACAGTTTGCGTATGTACTCATCCTTTTTCTGTCTCTCTTTCTCAAACTTTTTCGCTTGATCACTTTCTTCTTTAGTCATTTGCTCTGCAGCCGCTTCTTTGCCTGTCTCCACTTCATTTTCATTTTCGTCTTTCTTGCCTAAAATGTTCTCTTCTTCCTCCGACTTTTCGCCGTCATATATATCTGTATTTGTAGCCAGTGTCGTTGGCTTTACTCGTTTGCTTAGATGTGAAGTATCTTGATCATCGTGATTACTTTCAATGATTGTATTATCTGGCGATGACTGCATCGAGCTGTCGATCAAACCATGAATTTTACAATAACGATCTATTACGTTGAAGCGGAGCTTCTCTGCAATAATCGCATTGAATTCCTCAATAAATTTGAAAAATATTTCCGAGCTAAGATCAAACACGGCTGCTGCATTCATGTACGCCTCAGCGTTAATGCGAAATTTCTAAAAGATTTATAAGGAAAAATTGTAAGTTCCGAATGTAATTTAACTGATATCTCAATAGTTACCGATCTTATGTTGGTGATCAGCTCTTCATCTTCGATTTGATGACCATACTCGAACAAATCAATAGTCACATCGGGCTCCAAGCCGCTGGTTAAACGTCGCTTGATTACATTCAAGCAATTGTTAGTAAAAAAGGTTATCATGAATTTTTTACTCAGATAGATCAATGTTTGCAGTGTTTGCAGATCATATGTCTCCAGTCGACGATTGTCGTGCCAATATAAATAGTCAATAAACTTTCGAAAATCATTGCCCGAGACATCGTCAAGCACAATATTATCGGGAATCTTTGACTCCTCGAAGTCGCCTTCGAACATGCGTTCAAAAACAGGAGATACGCTAAAACAGACAATGTGTTTGATTATACATATATTATGTCTAATATGCTTAAAGCCAACGGTGGGATTATGCATATTTTAGCACTCACCTCATGAGCACAAATTTATGGCATTTTAAAAGCATCTTTTTGCCATCGTTGTCATACACAACGAAACTGCAATCCGACAAGTGGCCGGTCTTCAGCAAGTGTTCCATGCGTTCACGGGGTCTGAAAAGTTAACATTTAAATATGTATATATTTAGCAATTGTTTTAGTCGGGTATATCCGCCGAAGAGATACCTTTTACCAATCTCTTAACACACACACTCAAAACAAAACTTTAAAACAATTGGCATTGTGTCTAACTATATGTCTAGCTCTAATCTATGTGGATCGACGGATGCACATGGCCATATGAGCACGACAAATGCTGGGATCAGACTATAAGTGGATGGCGCATTTTGCAGGTGTAGATAAATGTCAACGTTCTTATCCAATAAGAATGGTATTTGGTTATATCTGACTTAGCTACCGCAGGTACGAAAGTACTCAAATGATCGCTTACCTGAGGTCCTGCCAGTTTGTGTCCGTGTTATTCATTTTGTTATAAAGTTAGTAATAGGCGCAGTTTACACAGACAAAAGTGGCGGCGTTGATGCAAAATTATGTATTCAGTGTTGCAAAACGCGTATGAGAGAACTGCAAATTTGGCAGGCGAACGGTCACTTTATCGAATCAGCTGTGTGCTGTTGCTGTTGCCGTTGTTGAATTCAATATTAAATTAAGCACCTGCCTGCTACAATTACAATGATTTTATTTATTTACATTGGACTCGGTATTGGCCTACTGCCGTTTATACAATCATCAGTAATGGAGTGCCCCACACGAAACGTACCTCAGCTGCGAGCTGAGGTAGAGTTATCCAGCGAAATGTCTCTAATGTTCTACTACGTGTCTTGGTCGAGCGATGCCAGACAGGCTCGTTTGGTGTACGATGGCGTGGCTCACTACTACAAGGATTACGCCTCGTTTGGCGCCGTTGATTGCTGGCACTTGCTGTGCAACTGCACCCGTACTCATCGCCAGCTGCCCGGCATGGCGGTCAATGGCGGCTACCCGGACAAGTGGCCTACTCTGATAGTGCAGTTTGGGTCGCGAGTGAGGCTCCAGTATCAGGGCGCATGGCATTTTGAGGATCTGACGAGGTTCATGAACAATCTAATACAGCCCATCGATCCAGTTCATAGCACGTCGGAGCTGGGCGCCCTATGCAGGATCGCGGATGCCGTTGTCCTGGCGGTGTTGGACTCTGCAGACGGCCAGGCATATAAGCGCTTCGTTGCAGCCGCGTTGCATTGGCTGGAGTTCGATCCGGAGCGCAACGTACGCTTTGCAGTTACGTTTGGCCAGCGTGCCAAGCAAGTGCTTAGAGTGGAGCAGCTAACGATGCCACAACTGATGGTCATTGATAACCGGCACGGCTTTCATGTCTACAATAAATCAGATACTTGGCAGCCCATGGAGCTATTGCGTTGGGTGCGACCAAAGGTTAATCCTCTCCAAACCGCCGGCTATGGAACACCCACGAAGATTGCAATCAAGGCGCGTCACATGCCCGTGCTGGCCATGGGTATTCGGATGCAACAGCGCCAGGCGACATTGCCGTTAGACATAGGCGAGGGGCTGTTGGGCCGTGAAAATGTTGACTGCGAACAGTACTGGCTGCAGGAGCTGCAGGATGGCGGCGAGACACGCAAATGGACGCTGTTGCAAATGCCGCCAGAACTGTACGGAGGTTCAAAGCCGGCGAAACAGCTGGCCAAGAGTTGCTATAACGCACTACAGCCGAATGCAGCTACTCTGACGAACTACTACCAAATCAACGGCTTCCTAAACTATCTATGGGCCCAGCACACGCATGAAAGCCAATTGGATGTGGAGACGCGCCAGCTGTTGGCGCAGCACACACGCAATCGCTGCTTGGCGCACACCCACGCACAGCAGGACACGCCGACACTGAAGATCGGCATTGCCAAGCTGGTCACCAAATACGGCCAGCTGTTGTGGCAGCACTCCGCGGAGCAGCTAGCGCAGAATCGTTCACTGGCCGTGGTCCTCTTCGATGGAACCAAATACCGCGATTTTATGCAACAGCTGGGCATAGATCAGCATCAACAACAGCGCAATGTCAACCACAAAAGAGATGCGTCCGCTGTGCAGGTTTTTATTGTGGATGCAGCCGAAGAAGCGCTGCACGTTATGCCGCAGCATCAGACGTTCTCTCTCATGACACTTAAGGAGTTCATCAAGCAGTTCTATGCCAAGCAGCTGCCGCGCGTGCAACGGAACTCTCTTCTGACCACTGCCCCATCCCAGGACGCACCCTATATCCGCATATACAATCGCCAGTTGCTGCTGCAGGCTCTGCAGCGACCCAATGCCACAAACGTCGTGCTCATCCAGCGACCGGATTGTGCACTCTCAGCCATCATGTCACAGGAACTGATGCAGGTGGCAGCTATGCTGCGCAGTCCCGAATTGCATTTCATACGCTTCGATAGCCAGGCGAACGATTTGCCCTGGGAACTGACTATGCCGACGACGCCAGCGTTACTCGTGTTCCCGCAATCGCGACCCACAGAATCTGTGGTATTTCCCGTTGACGTGCGTGTGGACACGGCCAACATAATGTCCTTTATACTGGCACAGATGGAGCCAGAGCAGCAGCTGCGCCTAGTTTTGACTAGCTGTCGTCGTCGCATACGCCATGCGCGCAGTTGCTTGGACTTTGCCGGGAAACTAGTGCTCCAGCACGTCAGCCAGTACTTGAGATACTGGGAGATATATGTGAAGGAGCGTGATTTAATCTTGTCCCACCTCAAACAGTTCAATGAGATGCACATAGCAATCGAAAGTAGTATAAAGTTATAGTTCTTAAAAGTATTTCGAAGTGCTAACTAAAAAATGACCGTTAATCTAGTTAATTGTAAGTATTGGGTAAGTTCTCAGCGGAAAGGTGCGCACTTATCTGATATTTTAAAGCCTAAATTAGTTTAATTGAATGTTGTTTCTCGATAAGTTTAGTTTAACCACTTAGTAAATTATTTAAGAAAGTCCAATGTTGTTTTCGTTGATTGCGTAGCGTCGTAAAAGCTATAGTATTGTCTTTATGTACGATATTATAAATTTGATCGTTATTTTAAATTCTTTGTGTTGTGTGCCCAGATATGCTCAGAGCAGAATTCCTTAAGTTTAATTACAACTATCGATATCATCTCGTTCGTGCCTGTACAAAAATTGTATGCTTATAGAGCTATACAGTCGTTTTATGGCTTTAATGGCACGACATTCAGATAAACTTAATGTTATAGATCAATGTACGTATCAAATTCTAAAAAAGGATAATGGGGACTCCGCGCCAAAGATACTACGCAGTGCGAAGTATAAGAATAAACACAAGAAGGGGCAACAGTGTTCCCTTCTCGACTATATCGTTGCGCCCCGCCAACAAAAGAAACAAAGAAACAGACAGAGAAGGCCAAACTTGATCATAGCACGAAAATCCGTGGCGCTGCAAACCAAGCGCAAGGGAAAGACGCGTTTGCATCCTAAACGTCGTGTGGCGCGCCTAAAGCGCATCATCAGAAATTATCGGACCTGGAAGCATCGTGGGGATGAGGAGTCTCTGCAGCAGGAATTCGATTCCATGTCTGTGGGCCTTGAATCCACATGCAGATGTGAAGCCCTACAGGAGCCGCTGCTCGAGCAGCTCCACAAGTCGACTTTTGCCGAGACGGACAAGCTGAGTGCAGTTAAAGAGGAATATAGTTCTACAGTTCCAGTGCCGCTTAAGGAAATCCAGGGCATCCCCGTGCATAACGCGGAGCCAAATACACTAAAAGTAACCAAAAGCTTAAAGCACTTGTCCCTTCATGATGCGGAGTCAACAAGCCCAACGCCGTCAATACATCGAATACATTCCCGACGGTTTAGAAGGTGGACAACCATAAAGTTCCGGTTCTCCTTAAACTTAATCTCTTTCTTTTACACAGCTACTGTGATAACTGCACAACGACACGCCTCAAAGAGTTGACGACTCTATTGCTGAATGACTTGGACCGTTTCCAGAAGCGCGCCTACGCCCACAACGAAATTAAAGCTCGTGCACATCCGCGCCTGGTGGTGGGTTTTCGAGAGTCATTGTCCAGACTGCGCATAAACAAAGTGAAACTGCTGATTCTGGCTCCCGATTGTGAGATCTGTCCAGGTCCGGGTAAGTGTCAATTAGCACACTACGAAGTCTGATCTGATTATATTAACTTAACTTTCTTTAAGGCGGTCTGGACGAAACGATAGAAGAGCTAAAGTCTGTCTGCCAGCAACAAAGAGTGCCTTATTGCTTCTCGCTGATGCGTCGTGAATTAGCTTATGCGCTTCATAAGCGTGCCCAAATTTCATGTGTGGCCATCTTGGACTACGATGGGGCCAATGAAACGTACAAGCAACTACTGCAGGAGCTGGATCTGGCGAGTGATCAGTATAAATGCTTGACTGCAACGTGATCTTTATTAAATGCCTCAAAGATTCAAATATTCAAGTGCCAATAGGTGCCTGCAAATTTGTAATTAAACTAAATTTATGTAAAATTGACCCATATATGAGCTTTAGTAATTCGAGGGCGTCATCATTGTGGTGGTCACCAGATCGTAAAGAGTGGAGCTATCATTGGCAAACTCAGTGGCCGCGCCCACCAATCCAGCCGTGTCATTGAAACTATTAAACGATTGAATGGCATCCTTGGCCTGCTGGGCAGCCAAGTTAAATTGTATGAGTATGATGAGGTAGCTGGTGATGCCACCGCTAACACCATACAGCGTTTCCATGTCCAGCGTGAAGAAGCCACATGCCGAGAAGTCCACCGAATGATTAAGCAGCTTCAGCGACAAGTGATTCACAATCTCGTAGAGCAAATTATCATCGGCCACGACGCCGCATTTGTGCAAACTGATGCCAGTTCGCTTCGACGCCAGCGAGGTTTTCCAGCTTAAGTAAATGAGATATATGCACTTGCCGGAGGTGTAGACCAGAACGATAACTGTGATAAAGGGATTCTTGGCGGAACGGAACAACGAGGGTATCGATTGAGCGCGCGTGGCGCAGTATAAAAAATACAGCTGAGCCGTGAATATCAAGAAACCGTAGGCCATAAGCGAAAGAATCGGATAGCTCCATAGTCCATTCATTGCCTTGCCTATCTCGCAGATCTCGTCGTGCACTTGGCATAGATTGTTCAGTTTCTCCTCCACCTTGGTCGCATTGCTCAATTCGCTTTCGTGTGCCATGTTCATCATTGGATTTGGATTGGCCTGGAGCGTCTTGCGAGGCGTGGGAATCGACTCTCCGAAGGAGTTCAGCGAGTGGGCAACTAATTTCAGGGAATAAAATTGTAACGCATAAGAGGAAATTAAAAATACTTTAAATAACTTACTTGGTGCCACCTTATTGCTGTGTTTGCTGCCGGAGCCTCTCAGCGAGCCAATGTCAATGCCACCCAGTTCCTTGTACAAATACTCCAAATTGCTGTCGTATTGTGGTGGCTGCGACTCCGAACTGCCTGCTGTCCGGTCTCCGGCTTCATCGCTGCCATCACCTGCCGTTAACCAGGCCTGGAATTTTTCGTGCTCGAGGACAAGATCCTCCAGTGTGGCATTAATGGCCTCAAATCGTTCCTTCAGCGCATACAGAGAAACTGCAAACCAAATCTTGTCCAGAGTATTTATAAAAGTTGGCACTGCCGAGACCATCCACAGCAGCGATAACCATTGCGTGTAATCCACCAGTTTTATGTACGTGGTCAGCAGTATGAAAATCTCAAAGACAAATGTCATTAAGAGCATTATGCGAATGCGTTTGGCTATGCAGCTGTTGTCCACCAGGCACTGCTCTCGGTACAGACGTTCGTCCACGACGCGAATGCGTTCGTAGAGCTCTCCCAGTTGTCCTTGATTGAAGAGCGCCGTGAGCTGATCCGTGACCATCATGATGAGGCCAATATAGGTCAAGAACAGGCCAATAACAAATGTTAGGGTGCCTAAAAATATGGTGTCATTTAAAAAAGAAATGGAAAAATAGGTTTAAGCTACTTATGATATATATTCAATTACGGCTTTATACTTACTCTGTGTTGCCTTTAGCGTGCGGTCCTCTTCTCCAAACGAATAAATCAGCAGATTATAGAGCACCACATAAAAGATCAAAACGCCGAGCATATAGATCATGCCATTCCGTGACTTCTCTAGCACATTCTTACTACGCAACTTGGCCAAATCCTGTGGCAGTACGCCCACCAATTTTGATAAGAAAAACAGCTGCTGAAATTGAAGCAGCAACGGCTGCACCATCTGCGTCGCTTGGGACATGCTGCGCGTTGGCCAGAACAAGCTCGAATGGTAAATAATAATCGTGGCATTATGGGCTGGCTACCACTTTACCTAATTAAATTGGTTGTTGGTTGATTAAATTGTTCCGCTAATCGATACAATCGACGTAAGCAATCTTATAACGTTGGTAGTCCTTTTTTGTAATGGCTGAGGGTTTATATGAAGGGAAATATTCGTTTATTGAATCATCTTCAGTTTTGTTTATATACTCTACACAATAAATAATTACATATAAACCCGAAACAGGTATTACATCAATCCGTAAGAAACAGATACATATACATAAAAGTACCTTTTGCGGCACATACATATATAAATAAGTATTGTACAATAGAATATGACAATATATGTTGTATAGTCGATTGATTGAATTTAATTTTATTAGATGGTATTTAGGTCGGGATTTGCATGGTTTTCAGGTGTACCAAATATTATAATTTTTTGTACATTTCTTGTATTCATGTGTTTTGATATAATATAAAGCCAAAATATTAACACGGCTTATTCTTTTGAAATTTAAAATAGTTTCCAACATAATTATCTGTATTAATTTTAAATATGCCACAAGATTATCTTCTTTATTGCTTCCTCTTGCGACGATCGTTCTGTTTTTGCTCCTCCTGAAATTGAGATAAAATATTACAAAATGTTAATGGCTGTTTCCAAGGATATAAATATAGTTTCACAAATAGCGAACTTAACATGACCATATGGTTTGCATTTAATTTTTCGTATACCTGGAAATGAATATACTTCCAACAAAGAAAAAGAACAGATAGGTTTAAAACCAGTATCAAAAAAGTTAAAGTTAATTATGGACAGTATCTAATAACACTATATCCTAGTCTTTTGTGAAAGTATACTTATTGCCTTGGATGTACGAAAAATGGGTTAACTCTTAAAACAGTAAGATACCGTAAGATTGATTTTGTGCTTATCTAAAGAAATATATTGCTCTATGTGGACGCTTCACGGCAATTCATTGTTTGCTTGGTAATTTAATTGTTTTGCGAACATTATACCATAAAGCTCTTGAGCTGTAAGATAGGGCACACATTTGAGCACAATTCAAGATAACTAGCGATCCCTTAACTTATTATAAATAAATTAGGTTTCACGAAACAAACCTTTTGCGTCAAGATAATTAACAAACGGCGGAACATGCTCAAAACGTCAAAGAAAAGGTCCAAGGCATGCTGGACCACGTCGCGGTTGCCCATGCGACACTTTTCCACAATGTTTTGGGTATCGTACACAATAAAGGCGGCCATGACAAAAACGCCAACGTACAATTGAGTCTACAAGAAGATATGGTTAATTAAGGCAACATTATCATACTTGATTACTTACGATTTGGACAAAATATGACTTAAAGATCATGTTGAAGAGACTGAGCAATGCCATACAGTTTATAACGCTAACCAGCATGCCGCCCAGGTACAAATACTTTCCCTGTTCGGCAAGCAGAGCGGCTAGCGATAACGAAGCGAATGTCACAAAGGTTCCGGCGAGAGCTGTCAGAATTATTGCCGGATTGATGCTGCAAATGTAGTCCAGTAGGGGACCCAGTGTTTGCCCCGAACAAAAGCCAAAGGCATATAGCATCCCCAGGCGTGTGTAATAGTTTTTGCCATCGTCCTTATAAAAGTGAAGACCCAGAACCAGCACCAGGGAAGCAATGGCCGCTAGCATACCCAAATCAAAAATTCCACGCATTTGAACCATTGCGCCCACTGCTGCAGCAGCCGTGGTGCTCGCCAGCACCATGTACACCTTGGACAGGTGCTGACGGATATAGGGCTCACTGTGAAAGCGGAGGGAAGAGACATTAATTTAACAGTGTGTGTACGTGTACATTGCTTTCAAGGACTATTGATTAAGTGCGACCAACTGTTGATGTGGATTAATACCAAAACAACACGTCACCCTCACCCTGGCGCAAGGTCAATGCTTATTGTCCGCTAAGTGTCGGCAGGTAACTCCAATTTCCACATCGCAATTTACATCACCGACTTTTGTACCGAACAATGGCATTTAGTTTTGCACCCGTGACCCAAAGATTATTTGCATACTCACTAGCGCTCGCCGATGCCATGCATAAAACGTTGGAAACGTTCGTTAATAAACTGTGCTGTATCCGCCATACTGTATCCTTGTTTACCACTTGATGACTAGCTTTTGTTCTATTTCTTTATAATCGAACGGAGGAGTTATAAATGTGAACTGAAACTCTAAAGGCTTGATAATCAAAGTGACTAATTATACGTTGTATACTACGTCGATCTTTTTCTGTGTTTTCTGTGTTTCACCTGATTTTATGTATATTGCAACTTAGTGTTGATTAGCGTCGCATTCTGCGAAACTTCCAGATGATAGGGTTACATTTTTAGTGCTGAAAAATATATGGTCACTCTTGAATTACATTTTTCGGCGCGCGATATTCAAAATGCCATGCGATGATTAAAATTGTGAGCAGTGGGGCGAAAGGGGATAATTATATTAGCGAAATTACCAAAGAAAACGACGCATGTTTGAAGAGAAATGAATGTATGAATATCTTTTAAAATAGATTTTGACTAATTACGAACTTCTTTTACTATATTATTAATAAATATTTTATTAGAGTCCATTTGCGTTAAAACGCTGTTTTAGGTAGTAGATTGCAATCAGTCGAATACGAATGTGCGTATATTTTGTAAACAATAATCGAAAATATAAATTTTAATAATGACGATTTGTCTTAAATATGGGTGACATAAATATGATTTCCTAATCTTGGTTATATTTGTTCAAAGCAAACAAGACGCGTACTTACAAACTAGATAATCATATACATATGTAAAACATTACCTGTATTATTCATGATTTACAGTAAATACGTATGTTCAGTTACTCTCAAAATCACAGTTATAAATTGTACAAGACAGATTTTGTTTGTTTAAAAGTAGTAGCCGGCCGTTAGGCTCATAATACTTTGTGTTAGATCAGACCTATGAAAGTTACAAGTACTATATATCGAAAACTATAATTTACAGAAATATCATTTGGATTAGTGCAGCAAGTTTTAAATTGAATATCATTTACAAATGTTTGTGTACATTGTACAAATCAAAATAAAGTTAAAAAATGTAAAATAAAAGGTAAAATGTTACATAGCAACTACATAAAAGCTTAATCGCGTTTAAAAATTCAGCGATATTTGCTGTTAAGGCCTCATTTAGTTTATAACTAGAGATATTTAGTCTATTTATCATCACAGTCATTCCAAAACTCATTCATATCACTTTTTTACATAATATTGATTATTATTGTCATTCTAGCTCTATACTACTTATCTATTTGATAAGATCAGTCAACATTTAAAGCTATTATCACTCACACACGTGCGCACAATAAGCTCGCTTAAATGTAGATAAATAAAGTCAACTTTAAATAAATGCTTGAAATAAGATTTACAAAAAAGGAATATCTTTGAATACAATTGCGCTTATTACGATTCTTGGCCTCATTTGGCCAAGCTTTGCAATTTTGCAAAAATATGCAAGTGTTAGTATAACAATATTATTAATAATAAATGCGTTGTAGTTGTACAATTTAAATATATATATATATCAATTCGTAAACTATATTTTTGTTTTCATACGATACAAGAAGACACACAACGCAAGACAGTTTAAGAATTTTCTTTTAACATTTTTTTGTTTTTTTTTTTTGGTTTTCATATATATATGTTTTATTAAATAAACCGAAATATTAAAGTACAATAATATTGAAATTCTGCGGTGAAGACGACGCTGATGTTAATTGAAGTTCATTCTGTCTGTGGTTTATCTGTCCATCTGCGTCTTGTCCCGCGCTGACAATTTCAATGGGATGAGTGCAGATGCAGTACTATGCCAATAAAGTGTTGATCTATGTGGGCGTGGCAGTCCGTCGTTCTATTGTGTATTGTAGTTGTAGAGGCTTGTCAGCATTTCGGCTTACTTTAGTACGTCTAGGAGAAACTATGTTATGCCATATTCATATCCTACGTATTGATAATGTTAGATACAAATCAAAATTTGTTAATCTTGTCGCTGGCTTTCAGATTGCTGCATCATTATTACGTGTTAATAAGAGTGTCTAGGAGTTGAATGTGTGTGTGATTGGGTGTGTACTTGGTGTTGTTAGTTTTGCTTTCGCTTGTGTAGCAGTCAATGCCTGGATCGATGCTCTTCACGCCTGTCCCGATCACGTTCGCGCTCACGCTCACGGTCCCGATCCCGGTCACGACGCTCTCGATCCGATGATCGATACCGTTCGCGTTCCTCGTAGTATCGTTTGGATGACGGCGCCTCAGCGGCTTCTGCAACAACTGGCTCTGGTGATTTACGTGGACGTGCGGAGCGACTGCTGCTATATCACACAGGGCATAGAATGATTATTAGCTAAAGTTATTAAATAGGAAACTATTGCAACTACCTGTCATCTCTGTAATGATCCTGAGCCTGACGCTCGCGTTCGCGACTGCGGGAACGCTCCCGATAGCTGCTTGAAGTACACAAATGTTGTGGATTAACGACAATTATTCAATCAATTGTAAAATCTACTATATGCAAACTCACCCTCCATCTCGCTCACGCTCGCGATCACGGTCTCGCTCTCTTTCACGAGAACGCTCTCGATAACGTGAAGTTGATCGCTCGCGACGCTGTCGGCTGCGATGGGAGCGATCTCGTGAGCGCGAACGCTCGCGTCGATTGTAGCTCTTGGCCTCGATGCCGTGCAGTGTGTCCTGTAGTGAGCTAATTAAAATCTTACAACGCTCATCGTGGGCCACCTTAGATTGCTTTATGAGGGAAATGGCAGTAACCAGCGTCTCGATCGCGCTCGAATACTCGCCAGCCGCCGCATCCGAAACAGCCCTGTGGTTGTGGGAATAATATTATAAAATACTCTGCTTGAGCAGCTGGGTGAGAAGCTTACCTGGCAATTGCCGAGCTGCTGACCGTGCGATTTCTGCTCATGACTTCTTCGAACTCAACCTCCGTTAGCTGAGGACCCATTTGTGGATCTGCGAACGCTCCTGGCGGCTTGCCTTGCGGGGGTCCTGGCCAAGGGTTACGCGGTCCGCCCTGCTGTGCAAAATGTGGCGGCGGTCCGTGCTGAGGTGGCATGTTCATGCCCGGCTGTGGTCCCGGCTGACCATGTGGTGGCCCACCCATGCCTGGATGCGGCGGTGGGCCGCCCGGTTGATTGAAGAATGCTGGATTCACGTGCGGAGCGGGAGCGCCATGTGGTCCACCTGAACCAGGCGGTGGACCGGGACCCATTTGCGGTCGTGGCGGGCCCTGCATATGAGGTGGACCCTGCGGGGGCCCTTGCGGCGGAAAGCCACCGTGCATAGGCGGACGACGCCAGTCCGGACCCGGGCCCGGACCACGCACTGGCATACCCATTGGACCTTGGAACTGCAAAAATAAAGCACAAAACACACAACTTAGAGACCGACTTGAATGATATCGAAGGGTTACAGATTCAACTAGGCCAGTTGCAGGTGTGTGGCAGCCTCGTCGTGGATGTGCATGAGACTTGTGTCGGTGGATATATATGTATTGTGGCTGTTGCAGTTACAAACATGTGCAGTTATTTAAATGTTCTGAATACAATTAATGAGACCTTCTAATGTCGTTTACTAAGTTAACTTAATTTGGGTTAGTTCGCTTTTGTTTGTCTACTATATTATAATTAGATATTTTTAAATATTATAATATATAGGATTTCTTTGGTATTTTTTTTTTTTGCATTTTATTTGTTTGTTTTGATTGTTAGGAATTTGTTACCATTGGTGGTCGTTGTAGTGGTCCATTTGGTGGACCCGGTCGGGGCCCACCGGGACGTTGACCTGGCCATTGACCTTGGGCTGGCGGATACCTGGGAGGCGGCTGTTGGTTGCCCATTGGGCCGCCTTGTGGATGCATTGGCGGCTAATAAATTACGTATTTTATTATTGGAGATGTAGTTGTTGTTGTAGTGGGTAGAAGTGTGCGTAAGCGTTGTCATAAAACACATGGAATGGAATATAAATATAAAGCGTAATACATAAACATTTTTATATTATTATTTTATATAGATATTACATACATATTAATTACAAATAGATCGCAACAAATGCAGCACATTTACAAAATCATAAATTTTGCCTTAATATAGCTACCATTAGATTTACTCAAAAAGTTTTTTACTAAATTGTCTCAAAAATTTGCAATTTTACGGCTTGCACTAAATTACATGTAAAACTAATGGTAATGTATAGGCTTATGTATAAAGGATTGGTACAGATGTAGTGTCTTAACTCAAAGATTTCTATAAAAATTGCTCTGAAATTATTTTATTTAAACCAAAACATGTATTTTACTTAAAATCATAAACAACAATAACCTTACAGTCGAATCTTTGCTTGTCTAGTTACTCTTAAGTTATCAAATATAAACAAAATTAAAAATGTTGATCATTTACAAAAAAACCTTAGGGGTTAAATCAAGTTCAGACAATTATTGGAATTTCAATTTCAATAATTGTCGTCTCTTTATAAACAATTTTTGTTTTTAATTACATTTCGATAAATTCTATTTTATAGGTCCTGTATGGGACTGTCGACGATGTTACTTTCTTGCATTCTTTTTTGTAAAGAACATGACATGATTTCAATGATTACTTTTTAATTTCACTTATCTATGTTATATTTAGTTTACCAATCATTAATGAAATATTATACGCGACCAAATATTCGACTTGTGCGATATAAAATTTTGCATTCAGAACAATTTTAATGAGTAAAACGTAAATATAAATGTAAATGGCGTTGTTAATACCGGCTGACGAGCCAAACAATCCCAAACAAACTCAAGAACTTTTGGTTATGGTCACTTTTGCTAACTGGCAATTGAAAACCAAGCTACGACTTAAGGTCAAAAAGCAAAATGGGTGGGAAGAACCAATGTAAATGGCAAAAACTCACCTGCATACGTGGAGGTCCAGAGTTTGGTCCAACCTGCGGCACTTGTGACATATGAGGCCGGTACTGGCCCGGTGCCATGTTGGGATTCATGCGTGGTGCATGTCCGGGCGGCACACCTTGCGGCACTCCCGGATGCGGCGGCATTGGTCCGCCCATATTAGGTGGTGCGGGGCCACGTGGTGGCCCATTTTGCTGCGGCGGCGGCACTGGACGCGTCTTTTGCAGGCTCTCGAATTGCGTGAGTGCTTGCTTGCTCGGATAGGTGACTACCACGGTTTGGCCGTGCATTTCCTTTTTGGGCAACTGATCAAGTACAGTGCGCAGGCTAGGCTCCGAGCCGAGCGATATTACGCTAAAGCCTTTCGATTGACCGTTTGCGCGATTTTCAAAAAATTTCACCTCCTGCAGATCGTTCACGCCAATCTCGCGCAAGGCATTGGAGATATCCTGGTCGGTTGTCCACCAAGTCAGATTGCCCACATATAATTGATAGCGGCGGTTCATTGTTGGAGTCTGGCTACCACTGCCCTGATGGTAAACTCCATTGGGACCGACACTGGACGAGCCATCGATGGATCCGGGACCTGAATTGTTATCGCCCGTAGGGGTGCCACCACCGCCGCCGCCGCCCGCAGCTGCTGGCTCGGTAGGGCCGCCGATATCATCGTACAAATCGACGCCGTCGCCACCAAATTCATCCTTAATGCAAATTTCAAGGATATTAGAAAATTTTCGATAAAGATGCATAAATAATTATATCGATATTTGGGAATATATCAACAATGTTATTTAATCCACATTTTTCGTACACATGTACATATTAATGCGCGAACATACACGCACACACACATACACGTAAATATATATATGTATATGAATATGCAAAGCGTGGTGGTAACTTACCTGAGCTTGCCCGGCGAAATCTTTGTCCAAGTCCTCGGCATACAAATCCAGCACCACGCCGTCAGCCATGGTTGCGTGAGCGTTAACTGGACAAAAACTGATTTTAAACGCACGCGACCGACTTATTTAGCGGTGCCGTGCACACTTTTTCCACTCTTACACACACACGCACACAATCACAAGCCGCTCGTACAGTCGAACAAGCAGCCACCGGCGTGCGGCGTACGTACAAATGCAAGTAAAGGCCGTGGTTAACAAGTAACTATTTATTTTGTTTTTACGAATATGCGATATTCACATATATTATATTTACATTATAAACAACACAGCTTTTTCGAATATTGTTGCGAAAAATTTTCTGCAGCTACAGCTAAAAATGGCGGAGATGTTCAGAGTGACCGTGCAATACATTTTAGCAGAATGCTTATGACGCCATATTTAGTACTAATTTTTTTACAGCACATAAATACTATATACCATATTTTCTAGTATTAAAACGTCAGTCAGTCTTTATAAAAGCGCGTAACGGTTATTTAAAACTATCGCAATTGTAAATAATTGTTCCACAATAATATGTTTTCAGTAAAACGTTCTTATTTATTATTTTAAATATTTGGTATTAATATACTAAATGCTTTAGGATTTGTAAGACTTCTTGGGTCGGAGATCGCAGTATGTTATCCCTGGTCCTATACATGCAGCAAACCCCATTAAATGGGGTAATGTGCTCTGTTCGTAAACGCCACTGAACAAATGCGCCCAAGGACCTAAAGGTCGGAATCAAAATTAATAATGTAAAATGATGTCAGCCTGCTCTATACATTACATACCATTAGCATATACTGCAACGTCACCACCTCCGTGAGTTTCTTCAGATATGGGCGCGCCATGTGGATACCTTGCTTCTTTGTCGCCAATGTTCAGTGTACGGAGATCAACACGTTCAACGGTGTTATTAACCGTTTTATAGAATCTTTGGTAGTCCGGGCCGTTGGCGTACGATAAAGTTGCATAGGGTAAGTTGTCAATATCGCTTAACTCTGAGTTAAGGCCAGTTATGCTGTTATTAATATCGGGATATCCGTTAATGGTCATAGTGTGCCCGTGATCGGCACTGACTACGATCAGAGTTTCCCATGGATTGGTTAACTGGCGCGCTTTCTTAACAGCGTTTGAGAATTGCACAGTTTCGTCTACGGCCTTCTTGGCTTTGGTTTCGTGATGAGCATGATCGATGCGACCGCCTTCGACGAACAAGAAGTAGCCAGCTGGATCGCCTGACAGCACTCCAATCGCAGCTTCAGTCATCTCCTCGAGCGTCGGAGTATCTATGCTGTCATCTAAATTATATGCCATGTGCGAAGCGTTGAACAAACCCAACAAATAATCCGTATTGTGCGGATTATTGCTCAGCAAATCCGTGCGATTGAAGACCACACGCGCATTGCCCGTTTTGCTCAGTTGCCACTCATTGATTAGATTGCGTCCATCCAAACGCTCGCCAGTGTTGCCATACACATCCTTCTCTGTGTTGGGCAAAAACTTCTTGGTACCGCCACCCAGCACAACCCTCAGGCCCTGCCCCACTTCGTCCAACAGTTGCTGCGCGATGTCAGGACAGTTGCTGGGGTTCTGTCCCAGATCGTGAACATCGTAATCGCTTTCAAAGTCACGATTCGAGGTATGTGCATAAACGCCAGCCGGACTCGCGTGGGTCACTCGAGTCGTCGTCACCAGGCCGGCCGACTTACGTCCGCGCAGCGCCCAGGCTGCAATCGAGGAGAGGCGATTTTGGGGTAGCTTCGCGGCCGCACAGTCGTTATACTGCACATCGGCCGAAACACCGATTGTCTGATAATTGGCCTTTATACCGGACAAATAAGCTGACGCTGTGCAGGCCGAGTCCGAAACTTGTTTGTTGACGCAGTAGGTCTAATGGGAATACATATTGATTCGTTACCCGTTGGACATTTCGCTGTGCCTACATTTCAATGCCTACCTTTGACAATCCGACGTAGTCAAATTTCTCAAATTCCAGGCGATTACGTTCGCCAATAATGCCCTTCATCTGGCCATCGTAGATGCGACCTGCTGTCACAGTCGGGACGGACATGCCATCGCCCAGGAAGAAGATGACGTTCTTGGCCAAGTACTGATTTTGGAGGGTGGCGATCTTATCGTAGAGCGTTCGTTGGGCATCATGAAACCACAAGTCCTTGCTCGTCAGTTCATTTGTGGACCGGATGTTCCAGGCTGGATCTGCAGAAAAAATGGCACAAGAAGAAGCGAGAAACGAAGTAGAGCGAAAGTTCTAATTTGTTTCTAATAACTTCACAAATTTTCATATTGATTATCACTCGATTAGGCAAATATATGTATTTCGTTTGTTTTGCGTCAACATTCTTCCGTCGATCTTTCGCACTCTCACTGTTTATATTATTAATATATGTGGCACACCGTTAAATGTCACGCACCTGGCCCATAAATGTACTGACAATAGCAGAAAGCAACTTGAATGGAGAGCGTCAGCCAAAAAGCACGCATCGTCGCAGCGGCAAACGAATTTTGATGAAGTATAATGAACAACTTTCGATGGCGGGCCGCACGAGTACTCCGGCGGCGCTCGAGAACTGATTAAGCGCCGTCGAAGGGAATACGTGCTTATTTATATAAGCTCCGTAGATTGAAAATTATATAAATGGAGAAGACGAACGGTAAATTAAAACTCGATCTGAACCTCAAATACCGGTCTCATTAACGTAACGTAAATGCGGCGCTTTCAAATACTAACATACTACACACATGATTTATGAATATGTATAAGTTTGATTCAGATGTGTGTAATAGAGATAAGTCAAACAGTTAAAATCGCTGACAGGTAATCGTTGGCTGCAGCTGCACCGGTTCTACAGCTTACGCCTAAGTAAAAGTGAAGTTTCGAGTGAAATGTTCTCAATACGATTTTGAAATTGGTATTTCTTGATTTTCTCTAGACTATTGTTATCATTCATTTTACATTTTAGATTTACAAAGACCCCCATAGCAATCAGGTGACTCCCTGAAAAACAGGTTCAATAAAAATAATGTAAGCTTATTCAAATTATTAGCATTGCGTACTTTTTTTTATTATATATATATACATATATATATATATGTATAAATATATGTGTTTTTATATAATATTAATCATACCTGTTTTTACTCTGTTTAATTGCTTTTTATTAGATTATTAACATTCTGAGTTTCACTGATTGATGCTAGGGTTAGGGAGCAGGGACCTTTAATTTCAGTTTTTTGCAGTATTTAATTTGATTTGTTGTACTGAAACGATAATCATATATTTATCAGTGATAAATGCATATACTGCTGTGATATTATAGCTCAAAGTTTCTTTAATTGTCTTCTGCCGTTACCCCAAACCAGTTCACTTTCGACTATTGCATTTACTGGTTTTGTTGTGGTTTCATTGTTTGAGCTGTTTCATGCTGAACTTGAAATGCATGTATGATATAGACAGGCATAGCCGTTTTGAGTCCATTGAAGTCCTTTTCACATTTGAATTTTAGTTGTTAATTTTTACACTGTCTAACACTAACACTGATAAACGTTGATATCGATACGATCTTAGCAGCTCTGCATTTTCTTTTCATGGTCACACTTTTGCAAACGTTACATTGTAATAATATCGATTTGATTTGTGTATCGAAATTTTTTGCCATCGCTATAAACTCACAGATTTCTTGCAAAATTTGTTCGCTTTTATTTTATGGAAATCATTGTGTGGGCAAAATCATCTTTTTAATTGACATGCGCTAAATAAAGTTTTGTTTGTAAAGTTCGCTGCACAGGTTAACAAGGGCAAGCAAGGTGAGAGGTGTGATGACACATTAGCGAAAAGTAAAACAAAGACTACTCAAGTGCTCTACGACGAGTAAAAACAGAAAACAACACACACATATGCATTCACATACAGGTGTATTTGGCTGAAACGCATATAATGATATAAGTGTAAAAACCCAGTGGTGCACAGTTTGTTTAATTGCCAATAAAATTGCCATTGGAAATTTGCAGCATAGCAACAGCAACGACTTATTCTTGCCACATTAAAAAGTACATCGGCAAGGTGTCTGCATACGAAAGCATGGATTTGCAGCATATGGAGAATGGCCTCAGCGGAGGAGGCGCTGGTGGGGGAGGAACGGGTGGGGGTGGCGGCCTCAGTGAGATTGACTTTCAGCGATTGGCACAAATAATCGCGACAAGTATACAAAAAGTCCAACAAAATGGTAAGTACTACGTTGGGGCGTGTTTCTTTTTCAACTATGACTAATCGCCGTACCCTCTTTACTGTCACCGCGCAGTGTCCACTATGCAGCGAATGGTTAATCAGCTGAACACGCCGCAGGATTCGCCTGAATTGAAAAAGAAACTGTAAGTGAGCTTGTTAGCTACGCTTTGGATATCAAATGTACAGTTGTATACAATAACTGAAATATGTTTCCTAAACACAGTCATCAGCTGATGACCTATACTAAGCAACTGGTGACCGATACTAACAATCAGTTGAAGGAGGTGGATAAGTGCAAGGAGCGTCATCTGAAGATACAGCGCGATCGTCTGGTGGATGAATTTACAGCGGCATTGACCGCTTTCCAGGTATGCTAATCTATTTTTGCGATAAGCATAACAACGCAATTAGTTATTATTATTTATGGGTTGCAGGCTATTCAACGCAAAACGGCTGATATTGAGAGGAGCGCTTTGCATCAGGCGCGCGCCCATAACTACAGCATTGCACATCCGCCCGGGTCGACACGCGCCAGCTCCAATGGAAGTAACAATGACAATGGTTCCTTCTTTGAGGACAACTTTTTCAATCGCAAATCAAATCAGCAGCAACAGCAGCAGTTACAAACGCAAATGCAGGAGGAAGTGGATTTGCAAGCACTTGAGGAACAGGAGCGCGCCATACGCGAACTAGAAAGCAACATAGTGGGTGTCAATGAAATCTATAAGAATCTGGGTGCTATGGTCTACGAACAAGGTGTAACTGTCGACTCGATTGAGTCACAGGTGGAGCAAACAAGCATTTTCGTCTCACAGGGCACTGATAATTTGCGCAAGGCCAGCTCTTACAGGGTAAACAGATCTTTGTATACGTTTTACATTTTCTCTAATTTAATTTAATTTTCTTATTGTAGAACAAAGTACGAAAGAAGAAGCTGATACTGCTCGCAATTTTGGGTGTTGTGCTATTGGCCATCATTTTGTTACTGGTGTTTCAGTTCAAGAACTAAGCATTGGAATCAAACAAACTAGAAAGCATCTACAAATTTAAATAAAAAACTAGTAAATTGTTGTGAAAAGACAAGTGTTGCCGCATGCAGGCCCCTAACCCTAATTAAGACGCATTTGTGGCTTTAAAACTACAATTTAACTTCCAAAAAAAAAATTGGCTAGAAGCGGGAAAGTTGTAAAACCTATAGCAATTATTGCTAACTCAGTTGCATGTATCGAAAAGTATTTAGCACACTGTTAAGCGGCGCTTACATATACACACACACACACGCATCCATATGTTATTAATACTTATTCTCTAACAAGTTATCTTATATTTTATATATGTATGTATTATGTTTATAAATAATGCACTTTGTATTGTATTATATTGATTGAGTGGCGCATCCTCAAATTTGTTGGCGGCAAATTCTAATACGTTCCCAAACTCATTTGCTAGCGCTTTGTAATGTATTTAAGTTTAAGAGGAAGGCATAAAAAGTATATATATATATATGATGGTACATGATAATACACATTAAATATAAAAATTATCGAAATTTGTGTAAGATCAATGCAGGCCAAAATCCTTTTACAAAGCATTTCGAGTACTTCATTTCGGGGCACTGCATGAACTGAATGAATCAATGAATGGGCTGAAGTTCAGCACCATTTCGTTGGGCATTTGGGTATTCAAAAAGTGCCCGATCATGGCCATGGTCGCGTCATCAACGCCTCGTACAGCCTTAACGATCATTAAGATTTGTTGTGCGCTGATGATACGCTGATGCTTCACCGGCTTATCCCCTGGCTGGAGCACGGCCGGTCTTACTGGACTGGCCAACTGGGTGTTCATCACGCATTAATGCAACGGCAGACGGTATCGATGTGTGTGGATGCCACTTGAGCCGCAGCCGTTGTTGAGGTGTGTCAAGTAAAGGGTTTCCTCGGGCCGGACTCTGGCCTGCATACAAATTGAGTTTAAATTTTTTGCCAATTCACTGACATTGATAGTTCGTTTGGGCATCGTTTGTGTCGTGGTGGTGGCTTCTTATCCACTTGTTGGCATCGAGTGGTTTTCTCGCATGCATTTAAGTGCAGCTCATTTCCTTCTCTATCGCCCTGGGGCAGCCAAAGTTTGTGCGCCGTCATGCAGCTATTTTTAATACTAAGACGTATCTGTGCCCTAACTTACAGTCTGGCATATTTACTTTGGGATAATTCTTGTAGCCTTATTGACTTGTTATGGGAGACACGTACTTCTTTACAGCACAAAAGTACAAGGTATTCAGCGTAAAATAACTGTTTTAACTTGGTCAAAGAGAGTCCTTTAAGCTATGACCTTTGGTTATTGATTTTTGTATTTGGACGGTGGTGATGTGTGTGGCATTGATTTTATCAGTCGGCCTAATTTTATGGCTAAGCCCAATATAGGCATACATTTAATTTATTTAAGCTGAAATTGATTTTAAATGTATTTTTGGCCATCCATCACCCATAATAAACGGCTGGTAGGGTATCCGAGGTACGACTAGTTGCCGACAGGCACAGATTCTTGTTTCTCTTGAGCCTGCTCGGCTGTCAGTGGCTGTCTAAATACGTCACCGATTTTTTTTGGATTTAAATTATTGATTGCTCGACTGGGGGTTACAGTTTGCGACACGGCCTAATCACATCGATTATCGGTGCATGTACATCGCACTTGGCCTGGCCTGAACGCATCCATTCATAACTCTGTCGCTGAGACAAAATCCAGGCTCGGGGCCACAGGTCACGTTGCGTTGATTCAAGTGCGAAGGTGTTGGACATTAACAGAACCATGCACACCTCGCACAGCAGGTAGCCCGAGTGGCGGGCCGAGCAGCAGATTGCGCGCCGTGTGAGAGCTCTGTGGGTCTGTGGCAGTGTTTGCATAGGCCGGGCCCATGATAATATTGACACATTCGGTGGTCAGCATGGAATCTCATTTGCGAAGTCATTTTGTACAAATAAATCCAGCCTCTGCGTCGTGTATTTTTCCCAACTTAATGCGCGGACACATAAACCGCATGTTTTGACTTTGGCCGTAAGGAGAATTGGAAATGCGCAGGGAAATTCCGGAGCTCGTTTTTGGCCAACTTGCTAAGCGCGGATTGACTTACCAACTTAGCAACTTGCCAATCCCCGGCTGGGATTGGGGAATGGGAACGGATCCGTGAAGGTACCCTGCATTTAATCCCTGCACGTTTCACACGTTGCTTACGTTTGCCTGCCTACGGCATCCAGTAGCCGAGACGTAAACATCCGGCTGTGGCATTTCCCAAATCAATAAACTTATTATTACGAGTACTTACATACCATATATCGCACATCCCGTATCCCCACTTGGATTTTTATTCGGAAAAATCTTAATTAAGCATTTGCTCTGCCACGGTTTTTATGAATGAAATGACGAGTTATACGTCCCGAGCCCTGGATACCCCCAACCCTAATCACTACGCTCAGTTTCGCCCCTCCCCCCGCCCCTACAATTACGGCAATTTAAGTGGAATTACTTGTGGGCTGTAAATCTTTTGAATTTTTATTAAAAACAAAAAGGCCAAATGAAAATTCGTTTGATTGTGCTACCTGTGTGTGCGTGCGCGCGTGTGTGTGTGTGTGTGTGAACTTTTACGTCGGTCGGCAGGGGCGGAAAAGGGGGGGGAGGGGGCGGCTGCTGCTGCACACTTACGCCCAACACTTTCGACATTTTTATTAATGAAATTCGCAGAAAAAGTGGCTCACTGACGAACCGAATGAAGTACTCTCACCTTGCCACGTCTCATTTTTATGAACTACTGCCGAGCACGATCACCGCGGCCGTGCCCCCGCCTGGTGGACTGCTGGGGCGTATACTTCTAAACAAATTGGGTGTCAAAAAGTGCGCACATTTCAAAAGATTTAACCGTTTTGCAGGCCGCCTTGGCCGGGCCGCACGCTTTGATCTCTGCCGCCGACGCAGACGCCGCCGAGCCGTTTATGTGGCTGCCACTGTGGAGCTACTTGGGCTGTGCTAGGCAGATCAGCGCACAGTGGGTGCAGGTGCAGCAACGGCTCCAGCTGCTGAAAACTGTGAAATATCCTGGAATATCAAGTTTGAATTAAGTACAATTGTTTATCAGTACTGAGGCAAAAGGGTCTCAATTCAACTGTTTATGTTTTCAAACCATTATTAATATTATAATTATTATTTGAATAGCCTTTAGCTACGACAAACACTACACCCACACACTAGGTGGAGATTCGAACCCACATCCCCGTTTGTTCAGTTCCAAATGAGAGATCTCATACATCCAGGCCCATTTGAAAAATTATATATATACTTGTTTAAATTATTACCACTGTGCCACATTGCTATCGTTTGTGCTATTCTCAATATAAACACGTAGTATATCTTTTATCTGATTTGGTTTTTATACCACGCGTCGGCTGCGAAAAAAACGTCAACGGTGCAAAAATGCGAACTGGGGGCGCTGTTTTTTATAAATTAACACCAGCGGCAACAGCCCGAGCCGAGCAGCGTCCCCTTGGCCAAACTGTAGCTACAAAGCGCGCCAGCGGAAGATCAATCCAAGCGCAGCGGCGGCAAATTCGCAAACGCAAACGCAATTGCAATGGGAATGGGAATGGCAATGGCAATGGCAACTGTAACTGAACTATAGGAAAGTGTGTATTGAGTTGTCTGCAGGCGCAGTGGAAGCCGCAGGCCGGGATTAGGGGTGAGCACAATTGATGATTGGACAGGGGGATGCCACCGTGCTTGAGTTTCGGTGTCTATTGTCTGCTCTATTATGTTGGTAGGTGTCTCTAGCCGTATCTCTGGCCCATTTGCTGCCGCTTTGTTGTGTAATTGTTTGTTTACGAGTTTGCAACAAAGCCCAGACAAAAGGCCATGGCCAAAAGATTTTATAGTTCAGCGGTTCACACACGTACCAAAAAAAAAAAAAAAAAAAAAAAAAAAGAAGAAAATCTAGAGCCAAAAAAGAGCAGCGGAAAAATGAATCAAAATCCAAAGCTGCAATAACAAAATCATCTTCCAGCAATGTATCTTCTCCTAGGCAGGGCCATGTCAAATTATTTCTGGTAGCGCGTTCTGCGCGCCTCGTTTATCGTTTTTTGATTGTTTTTCCTTCGCTGTTTGGGTAGCATTTTCCTCTTATCCATTGGCGCTCCTCACGACTAATTGTGCCTGACATTAATGTCACTCGGTATTAAATATAGCGCACATCTCGTGCGCCCAGCCGAGAGGGGACCCCTCGGCAGCTCCATTTCATATTTTGGGAGTCGCGAGGCGTCATATGTGCCCTGCGGGATCATGTGATCAGAGGGGGCTTCAACTAAGCAACGTGTTGACAGCGAGTGACAGACACATTCATTAGGCGGAATGATTCATATGCCATTCCGGATGCAATGGGCTGTGCTTGCCTCCGATCGGATAAATAGACGGGGCCAATTTGTAAAGCATTAGGCCAAATGATTTAGCGGTGTGGTTTTTGGTGTTAATCAGTCAAATGAACTGAGACTGTGATTAGAGAGAGCGGCAACGATGTTAATTAACATGTTGGGGATTTGTAGGATGAGCTCTTCATTTGCCCATCTAATAAATTTCCCGATACTTAGTCGAGAATATTTCTTGCCCAATTTGCGGACGATGGATCTGAAAGACAAATCTTTGCGAACAGGGCATAAAATTGGCAATTAAAAAGGCCAATTTCAATAAAGAGCAGCGGGCAATTCCCAGAACAATGCACACTTATTGCATAAGAGGCAAACCAATTATGGATTACGACCTCAAGTCCATATGCGCGAATAATATTATGATTGTAAATATTGCCCAACCGGACGGGGGATGCGTAGTCGGTGTGTGCGTGTGTGGCACTTCATTTCATATGCACGCTGGGGGCACAGATCGGACACACACAGGGCGCGGCCAAGTAGCCTCCGGTTGCTTGGCCAGAGCGCGCGACAATGCGAAAAATTGTTCAATCGATTGGCAAGCGAAAAGCCAGAGAATATGGGGCTGCCTCCTGCTCCTGGCTGGCTGCGTGCTCTGGCTTAAAGTTAAATCAAAAAGTGTTGCCAGGAAATCAAAGGTTCGTATCAGTTCAGCTAGGAGTATATGTATATATATATATAAGTATATACAGCATTGGGAGCTCGAAATGTTTTTTGTGCCTGATTGTTTTTTTTCCATAACAAGCCCGGGGTCACATTTGTAATAGACTATGTGGGCATGTATTTGTATCTGTTGCACAGGTGCAAAAGTTCACATGGTGCAGCGACTTGGACTTGTCCGACCAGCCGACGGACCCTTTCAATTCTGTTGAAATTCAATAGAATTTCGGGACAAGCGGCATTCCCGGCCCCGCCCCCGCTGCTGCGTAACACGAGCAACATCTGCATACAGTAAATTATACAATGAACGCGTAACCATAAAACCTGTCCCCGACGGAAAACCAATCGAAATTCAAGTGTCATGCTATTTTTGGGCTGCACACCAAATAAAATTTGTCGCCTGTTGGCCTCAAGTGGACGAGAGACCCCCGACCGAATACCGAATGCCGAAGACCAAGACCAAAAACCATGCCAGACTGCCGGGCGACAGTTTCTAGACATCATTCAGCTATGCCGTAGTATTTGCTCATGTTACACGAGCTTCAGCTGCATATCGATATCTGGCACGATCTGGCTGGCTCTCTGGCCGGGCTCTTACATTGTTTGCCTCCGTTCCCCGGCGCGGCTCGGCCCGACTTGGCTGGATCTTGGGACAGCTTCTCTTCGCTCTTAATTGTTGGTCATGCACTGACGCTGCATTTATTTATGGTTTTCTTAATGAGTCTCATATTTATTACACTGACATTGGACTGACGACGGGCACGGGCTGGCTATAGGGATAGGCACCGAGCCTTGGGCATTGGGCTTGGGCTTGGGCAGCCTCATCCATATTTGAGTACTACATCCACATACACACTTTAAAGTTGGGTCAGCGGCGCAGGGGAAATACGTGTCATATTTCATTAACGGGGTCCGCTGCTACCCATTCAAACTTTTTGGCTGTTAAGTACATCATCTGTGTGTGTGTGTGTGTTTTAGTGTGTGTAATTTGAATATGCACTTGAAATTGCATGGAAATTAGTATTTGTCGCGCCTTTCTTACACTTATTCCGGTCTGCTCTATAACAATGCGGAAATACTTTAAACGGTGACCAACCCAAATTTTAAGTTGAATAATTATTTGTTTTGGGTTACATTTGTAATGGTTTGCTAAGGGGGAAATAGGCGTGACAGGCGTGAGATCTTCTGCTTTCGCTGAAAGAAAGGAAATGTCTGGTAATTCTCTTTACGGAGCTGAAACTACAAGAGTAACTATATAGTTTTTAATTTTCATAATGTTAAATTCGATTTTATATTAGTCCAGAAGTCCTTCTGTAATGAAAATATTGGTATTTCGATTATATAAATCATTTTACTTATGCCAAAGTTAGAATAGTTTGAAGAAGAGATCAGATTGTACTGATGTCTTTTGCCAACAAAATAAAAAAAGAAATTCGTTTTATATAATGCATATATCTTATCTTATCTAATCTAGAGGACAAATCATGTCCAAAATGCCATCAAACATGAAAATCGGTTCAGTTTTGACAAAGTTATGGGAGTTTGAAATATGGGCGCTATCGATCCGACCGCTTTACTTGTCAAAATTTTAGTCAATTTTGGCATGATTTTTGACAAAAAATTTGACCTCTTCAGAATCACTTTTAAAGTTGTTTTTTATGCTAATTATGATAAATACAATCGATTAAAAATGTAAATTTGCAATTCTAAATTTTGAAAAAATAATTTTTTCGAAAATGAGTAAGGGGGGGGGTACATGCTTTTTTTTTTCGAAAAAAATGAAAAAAAATTTATTTTCGATAATGCATATATTTTGAATGTAGAATCAATCTAGAAGTTAAATCATGACCAAACTACCATCAAACATGAAAATCGGTTCCGTTTTGACAAAGTTATGGGAGTTTGCAATATGGGAACTATGGATTCGTAAGTTTTACATGTCAACATTTTTGTCTATTTTAATCTATCAATAAGAATCTTAACACACACGTGTATATATTTCGAGTTCCAAGTCCAAGTAGGACAAACCCAAACCCCAAACGAGAATAATGAATTATACACTTGGCTGTTTGTGTTAGGGTTTGCTTACATAATCCTTCAAAGTATACGGAATAAACTACGCACTTCGAAGGTCTTTAATCAGCTCTTGCCTTTGTCATATGCTAACAATCAAGCCCCACTCAATCCTTCAGTTCACGTCGCTTCCACTTACCCAACAGACGCCCACAATCAATTAACTCTATCACCATTTGCAGCCCAACCCAACAGCTGCTTAAAACCAACGTTTGTGCGTATATCTTCGGGCCACACACCTTTAAGCCCCGGCTTGAGCCACAGTAGCCGCTGGGCCAAAATTGATAACATTGTAACATTGTCCGCAACAACAAAACGTTGAATTTTCTGCATATAAATGAATTAATTTGCAGACGATGCTCAGCTCGGAGCACACCAACATATCGACAGCAGTCAGGCCGGGGCCAGCCCAACCAGCTGGAGGCTGTGTATAGGGCTAATTTCCATAAACCCCGAACGGTAGAAGTCGCAACGCCATTGTTATGCTAAGTGCGGAGTGTGGGGCGGGGGTTGCGAGGGGGTTGTCGAGTTAAATGTACCAAAAAAAAAAGGGGTTGCAAGGACCACCAGGTTGGAGTGAAGTGCTTGAGAGCGGAACGAGAATGTACTCACAAAAATTTCTCTTAGCCAGCGGCCAGGCTAAGCTCACCACCAAGACAAATTGTTGCCCAATTGTTGTTTGGCCTAAAAAACAAAAAAAAAAAAAAAAAAAAACGAAAAAAAGAGCAACCCATGTAAGCACCTTAAATAACTGAGCAGCATTAGATCTAACTGTAACTGTTTACAATTTGTTTTTCTCACATGGGCCTAATCGTGCATGAGGGTGCGCCCTGGCAAAATCCAGTCCGGGGTATGTGGGCCCAATCCAGCGGGAATTCGCTGAGCTGTAGGCTGTGAGCTGCTTAAGGCCCATTGTGCAGTTGCTTGCAATTGCCTGTGAAATTGCATTGAAATGCGAATTGCATTAGGCCAGCAGCAGCAGCAGCGGCAACAACAACAGCAGCAGCAGCAGCATTGGGAACACAAACGCCCCTGCGGTCCTGTCAATCACAAGACGTAAGGTGTGCGCTGTCAGATTTTCTTGGGTAGCGGGCGCTATAAATTTTATACGCTTCTCGAAACTTTATTTTATGGCTGCGGCAACAATGGCTGGGCCTAGGAACGCCGTTAATTTACGAGATATACTCCCCATGGTTTTTTCGTCTTGCTATACTCGTTATTGTATACAAAAACCAAAAAAAAAAAAAAAAAAAAAAAAAAATACGAATCCAAATCCAAAACCAGGCAATCTCGCGTGCGCCATTCGTGTGAAATTGAAATAAAACACACTGCATATATGCGCGGAGCAGTAGGGGGGTGGGGGTGGGGGCTTGGGGCAACTGCAAAGTGCTGGCGATATATTTACGAAATCATGTAAATCTCCAGCTTCACGCACATACAAATGGCAGCGACATGCCACAAATGGACTGCCAGACATTGTGACAGCGCCCCTGATCGCTTCAAGGAGCAAACGAAGCAGCAGCCCCATCAGCCCCATCAGCACCGCCAGCACCACCAGAGACATGTGTCAAATCGCTGTGGCGCTGCATGTTTGTGCAGCATTTAAAAAATATTTTCTTGTAATTTGGTAAACTAATTGTTGCCGTTTGTTTTGACAATAAGGCATTTGTAGCTTTTCAGCGATGCTAACTGACGATTTGATTGACTTGAACTGACAGCCACGCCCTGCTCCATCTCGTAATCAGCCTCAGTTCCTGCCCCCTTTGTGACGGATGCTGACACTCAGAGAAAATACCAACTAATTTGTACTCCCAAAATTCTCAAAATACAATCAAGGTGGATTAATATCGCTACTCAGTATTCCCCTCTCTTGTCACATATTTCTGAAATTATACGAGTTAGAGGATCCTGAATTTAATCTGGAACTAATTTAAAAACTATTGTTGTTCGAAATTTATAATCATTTTATATCCAAAAAGGCATTGTCAAACAAATGTGAAGGCTACTTAATATAAGAATATTTGAAAACAACATGTATTTAAAGTCCCAAGAACAACATGAATTATATTCTAGTCATATATCTATTACATTTAGAACGGCGTTTTTCTCTCAGTGCAGGCACTTTTCCACTGTTTGTTGTTGCTGTTTGGGGTTTTCCGGTAGTCATTGGCATGCTGCTTTGCATTATATCTGGCATTATGTTCGACATCGACATGTAATTGATATATTGGCTGCAGCTATCGAGGGGCATCAGCTGCCCCGCCTCCCCTCGTCTAAACACATGTTGTATTGTTGTTTGTTTACTTTGTATTGTTTTTAAACTAATGCTGAACGCTGCAGTTTTCCATTTGGAGTGCAATTGGCAGCACATCAAGTGGTTAGATTGGATTCGATAGGGATTTGAAATTATATTATCTGCTGATGCTAAGCACTGAGCTTAAAATCGTTTAAATGATGATTCAATTGAATGAACCGCCATCACCCACTTCAGCTTATATCATATGATATTTGTATATATAGTATGCAGTGTGTGCACACAATTTGGAAGAACCAACGCCTCTTATAACATCTTACAATTTTTATTCACAATTCATGCATTCAGCTCGCAGCAATCACTCAAAAATTCTATAGAAAATGCATAAAAACTCAAGCATGGTTTGTATACACAAATTTGTTTGCTGGTAATTAACAAATTTAGGGGAACAAAATCATTAATTCCAACAATATAAAATCAGAGTTTATTTCCAACAATAATACAAACATCATGCCATAGCCATGCCCACTCTCCGTCTGCCCAAAACTTCACCATCGTAGACGTCTCCGTTGTCGTCTCGGCTTGTACGTACTACATATATATCAAAAGCCTAATAAGTGCTGAGTGCATTCGCCTGCTGGGGCCTGCTGCTGTATCTGTATCTGTATCTTTGGCTGTATTTGACCGGGGGCTGATTGCATGTTTTTTTTTCTGGGAAAAAACTGTCGACGCAACGTCTACGGTGTGCAGCAGGTCCATAAAACGCAGGCGAGCGCATAACTGCAATGATCATTAAAAAGGTGCAGAACGATGCAGTTTATGGCCACAACGTTTAGATATGTGTTATATATATAAATATATTTTAGTGCTAAACGGTGATCAGACCAATTGACGTTTTGTGGCGTCATCCGCACGGCTTAAACGATTGCTAGTAAGCGAATACCAGCTGTGGTAAAGATTTTGGATGTGGAAGCGAAAGTAATCCTATTTGACAGGAACATGTTATTAAATAAAGCGCTACGCTCATAAAACGTTAAATAAAATGTTCTAGTCAGAAAGTTAGCAAAATATTTAGACACATTTAATTTTAAACCGTATACAAAATTATTTCAAAGAAAAAGATTTTTAAAGTACCTGTTTCTTATTTAAATAAACAAATTAAAAATGAAGATAAGGTACGGTTTTCCAAAACAGTTTTTGTATTTGAAGAAATTGGTTTAGATAAATTACTATTCCTTTGACTAGTAATATAATAGTTTAATATTTTAATTAATATTAATATTAAATTAATATTAATATTAATATTTCTATTCCTTTGACTAGTAATATAATAATTTAATATTTTAATGAATATTAATGTTAATATTTAAATATATTAAATAAAGCACTACGCTCATAAAACGTTAAATAAAATGCTCAAGTCAGAAAGATAGCAAAATATTTAGACATATTTAATTTTAAATCGTATACAAAATTATTTAAAAGAAAAAGATTTTGAAAGTACCTGTTTCTTATTTAAATAAACAAATCAAAAAATAAGATAAGGTACGGTTTTCCAAAACAGTTTTTTTATTTGAAGAAATTGGTTTAGATAAATTTCTATTCCTTTGACTAGTAATATAATAGTTTAATATTTACATAGTAATTTTATTTTTTAAATTTGTACTTCGATGTTGAGTTCTATTTTTAGTTCTGGCTTCTGACCGTCAGCATTTACAAGTCAAAAACTCTAATTACATTGTTTGCTTTACAACACTGGTCTTTCTAGCTGATTTCGCTTCCACACTTAAAGCTTGTAAAGTGCCCTTGACACTTGGCTCTGCCTGTACACCCAACTACAATTACAGCCTGGCCTCTTCCTGTTTACTTAACTGATTTCTGTGTTCCACTTCCACTTACAAGAGGTCGCAACATTTCCTCCATGTAAGCGTTAGTTCCACTTCTGCTCTACAATTTGTCAACGATCGTGGTTAGTTAACTTAACCGTCATTATCATTATCATCACTATCATTATCATTGGAGTGCGCTCGAGTTTTCCCAGAGCCGGACAAAATGGCCGCCAGTTGTAACTGCCACGAACTACCCTGAGAGCCGCTGTAAGTTGCTCGCATAGATAAATATTGGGTTTTTCAATTAGCACCCCCGAAAAGTTTCGCCCTATTGGGCTCTCGCTCTCTCTCTCTCTTTCTCTGTCTAGCTCTCTTTGCGCAAGCTAACTCTCGCCCGCTGACATCGTCTGCTTTTTGTTCAGACTTTGTGGCTCTGGGTAACGCTTCGCGTTTTTTTTTTTCTTTTCTGTGGCTGCCTGCCCAGCGCCCGTCTGTTTGTCTAAAGGATCAGGCGTAGTGTTTGCGTATGGGCGCGTTAATTGCCCATAGTGGCAAACGTTTAAAGCCGCCACAAATCCGCCCCAAACGTAATGTCAAGAGCAGCCACCCTCCCCGGTGCTGGCGTGCGGCTTTTTACCTATGCCTCAGATGGCTTCGTTTTGTGTACTAAAAAGATAAAGTGACGGCGAGGCCTGAAAACATGGATCTGTGGATCTGGATCTCTCGACTCTTGGCCGGGCGTTGTTTTTCAAGTTGTAAAGTTAATTATAAATTAAATATTGATTCTGTGGCGTGCGCCCGGGCTGTGTTCTCAGCGACAGTTGCTGGCGCTCATCAAATCTTCCACGCCTGTTGGCCAAGCTATGTGAACAGAAGCATGTATACATCAATGTGTGTATATGCATATGTGTGAGTTTGTATCTTTGTTGCGTTCGCATTGCCTGGGCAATTCCCGCAGTATGAAATTGATTGGTCACGTATGATTTATTAATATTTGCTTTTCATTACGCATACGCTGTGTTGCACGCAGCAGCAGCCGCAGCAGCAGTAGAAGCAGTCGCAGCAGCAGCTGTTTTAATTGGTTTAAAATTTCCATTGACGCGGTTTCCAATTGTGGACTGCAATTGCCTGCAGTGGTCTGAGGTTTAATGGGCGCCAGCTGTGATCTATTGGATTGCAGCCGCATCGAATCAAATTGCACTTATCATGACTTTTTATGCATCTTGAGTCCAGAAAGTAAATCAAGAATCTGGAAGTCTGGTGCTGATAATTAAAGGGCTTTTCAATTTGATTTATATTAGTTGGAGTATAAACAATAATGTATAAAATAATATACAAATTGAATATGCATTTGAACAGTTTTTAATAGCTTGATGTATTTTTCTGTAGGAAATTGTAAGTAATTATTAATCTAACTTTTCAACACGGCCTAAGCCGTAATTCCAATAATACGGTAGGCTGGGATTCGAATCCGGATACTCTATATTTGATTGCAAGAATAAAAATGTAATTTAAGTCTTTTTATTGTAAATTAAGCTTTAAATTCTATTTTATTTTATTCCCAATTTAAAAATAACTTTTATAGTTCTGAACTATATCGTATATTTTTAACTATGTCCAGCTCTATTGTCATTATTATTTTTACGATAAGATTTAGTAATATTTGGTATGAGTATTTTAGAGAAATATTTCGGTATAATAAGCTCGTTAAAATGTTTAAATCTTTACCGAATCGCAAGCAAGCTACGATTGTGTTCAAGCGAACTCACCTTTGAATGGAATAGCGACGGCAAAACAGAAGGACGCGCTGCTCAACAAGCACCAATACATTGATGTAATGTATCTGTGTGACGACAGGTAAGCCAGCCAGATGGAAAGATAGACAGCTAGACAGCTAGCTGGACAGCGGAGAGATGGTCAAACGGTAGGTCGGCTGAAAGCGAGTAATTTATGTGCGGGCTGTGCTGGCGGCCATAAACGAGCGGGAGCGAACTAGGCAATGGCAATGGCAGCGCCAGTACCGGCGATCGACTGGTCAAAACAAAGACAACAACAATAATAACAGCAACAACAGCAACAAAAGCAACAACAACAACTGAACTAACCACTGGCCATGGCTGTGGTTGTGGTTGTGGCTGTGGCTGTGGCTGTGACTGTGACTGTGGCTTCTGCTGCGACTCAGACTGCGCGGCCCGAACGAGTTGATGCTGCTGATGCCAATTGTTGTAGCTGCTGTCGCAGTCGCTGCCGGCGCTGGCGTGCACAGCGACGCTGGCAGCGCAGTCGAGGTGGTTATTTTCATAAATGCTCTAAGCAACGGCAGCAGCAGCAACAGCAGCAGCAGCAGCAGTGAGCGCTGCTGTGCGTGTGTATCTGTGAGATACATTCGTACATCTGTGCTCCGTCGCAGTCGGCGTCGCTGCTGTGCTCTTTTTGTGGCCGCAAGTGGGCGGAGCCAACAAAACAATTTTTGGCGAACTTTGGCGCTCATTTAAATGCTAAAACTTGTTTCGTTGTTGTTGCTGCTGCTGCTGCTGTTGTTGTTGTTGTTGTTGTTGTTGCTGCTGTTGTAGCGGCACGCCCCAGTTAGATACATAAATATTTATGCACGATAGATACTTTTGCTAAGGTTTAGCCAAGGTGTGAACTGCGCCTGAGTGAGAGAGCGCGTGGAACAGAGCGAGAGAGCGCGAGCGCGCGGCCCGTTGTGCGAGTGAGACAGCGTGCTGTAATGCCGCAAAAGGTGCAAAAGTTTTGTTTTTTTCGAAAGATTATGAAAAAGTTTGCCAAACGACCCACAAAAATGCAAATCGAAAATGGCTGCTCGAGCTTTGCTCTGCAGCGCACCTGCCCACTGCCCTCGGCCCCCTCGCCCCGCGCCCCTCGCACCTCGCCCCTGGCCCTCGTTTTTCGTTAGTGTAGTTCTTTTTATTTTGTTGCTGATTAATTTTTATTTCATGCCTGCGCGCTTATTTATTTATTTTACTTGCGATTTTTGATTTTTTACATGCCGCCGCCAAAAACCTGGTCAGGTCTACGGTCTCCGGTCGCCCGACTTCTGTCTCCTATCTCCTGTCTCCGGTTTTTCTGTTTATTATCGTTTTGCATAATTTCGCTAATTTTGCTGTTTATTTGTGCGCACAACGCACAATCGATCTCTACAGTCCTCCACGGCCCGCTCCCCTCCGCCCTCCGCTCTCCGCCCTCCTCCCCGCCACTCGCTCACCCCTTCACCCCTTTGTGGGCCCAATCATTTATTGGCTTTGTGTTTGTGTCAATAATCGTTTATATTTACGTATCTATTTTTTTTCAATTTCAACGATTGTGCTAATTTATTTTATTGTATTTGAATGAGAGTGTGTGTGTGTGTGTGTGTGTGTGTGTGTGTGCGTGCGCGTTGTTGTTACTGTAGTTGCTGCTGCTGTCTGTTGTTGTTGTTGTAATCGCTTTGATTTGCTGCTGCTTTGCTAAAATGTATTTGAAATTTTAATTGTGAAAATATTATGCTTTGGATTATGCGATTTATTTGTTATTAAACGGAAGTCATGAAAATGAAAATTCAAATTGTAATTGTAATTTACCATTGTTATTTCGCATTGTTGTTATTTATTTGAAATGTATCCGCCGGATCAATTTGTAGCCACACATATGTATCTATACTGGCTGGCAATTGAAATACACATACAAAATCACATAAAATGCATATATTTTTTAAATGAAGCTTGAAACATTTCAATTTTGATTGCCATTTATTGTTTGTTATTTCTATTATTATTGCCGTTGTTGTTGTTGCTGCTATTTTAGCTGTTGTTATTTTGTGGCAGATTTGTTCTAAAATTTTATGGCGCATAGATTTGTAATATTTCAATTAAATTGTCAGTGCATAATTTGATTTTACATATGTACGTGCACGCATGCGTGAGTGTGAGTGTGCTTGTGAGTGTATGTGTGGGTTAATTAATATTAAACCAAGCAAAACGTGAGAATTGATTGATTTATTGGCTGTATTAGAGGTTGATTTGAGTCGGATTTATGTATATTTTGTTAAAGCGGTGGGGAAAACATAAGCCATAAAATTGAATTATTAAACTACATTAAAGTCCATTAGATGCGGTGGGATCAAGATGGATAGCGTACTAGATAGATAGAGTGTACCCGAAATAATTCGACTGTATCGAAAAATAAACAATTAACTTAAAACTAAACTGAAGATAGTCAACGCTAGTGGCGAAATAACATGAAGTATGCTAAAGCCGACTAGCTAACTTTTGAGCCTTTGCTACTATATTCCGATCACATTGAGAGAAAACATTCGACATATGCAGCTGTAAGTGATTTTGACGAATTTCAGATTTTTTGAACTGATAGGATTTCAAGAATTCATTCAGACAGAGAAAATGTGTGTTATGAATACGTGTCGAATGGTTCCTCATTCATTCCAATCCGATATCTCGTTCAAAAGTTATCAAGGGAGTAAATTTGTATAGAAAAAAGAAACACTTTATTTCTTTATTTCTACGACTTTTGGATTTGATTTGACACCTCCACAGTTTCCAAACCACAGAAAATACAGGAGGATTCAATATCTTGTTTGAAAGGTACGGCAATAAAATTTAAATATGAAAATGTGTTAAAAATCGTCTTTGCTGGATATTTTGCACTATTTATTATACATATATTATTTCTTATTATTATTATTCTTATTCTCATTCTTAATGTAAAATTGTTTATTGTTTATTATTATTAAATTGAATAGCTTTAGTCACAAAATCAAAAATTGAGCGGTTTGAATTTGCATTCGCCACTAGATTTGTTACCTTGTGTTTGATAAAATATATCTGTGGATAAGAATACCATATAAGAATTACATAAATTCTCATACCGAATAGTTCCCATTCAAATTCTTTAGTTTACTTTATCAGCTAAACCGCAAACGATCCTTTAGTCGCATTCTACTCCACTTCCAAATTGAAAAGCCCGTCTGCTTCTTACTTTGAGTAAACAGCATAAATCGATTATTGATGATGTTAGGGTGTCTCGTATGGCATGTGAGCCTTTAAAGTTGCAAACTGTTGAAATTGAATTTCCAGGGAGTAAAACTAATTAAATGGAAGCACTTTGCTGGCAACTGGCAGCCGCTGGCAGAAGGAAACGTCAGATAGTCGCCATTATGAATGCCCATTGAAAATGTGACAAACATTGCAAAGAGAGGGAGACAGGGAGAGGGAGAGGGAGAGGGGGGTGCCAGCAGCGCTGGCAACAAAAACTCAAATTCGGGCATAAGTGACAATTCAATAAGCCATGACGTGGCCCAATGTTTATTTAGCATATTGCGACGGCGAATGAGCGACGCTTGGCTGGCAGGGAAGTGCTGGGAGACAAGTCGCTGCGGAAGTGAGAGCCAAGGGGAAGCGACTGCGACAGCGACAGCGACTGGCTGCGGTTAAACGGTGGTATGTTTGGGCAGACAATTTAACAGACTCTCTCGTCCACGTCGCGCGCCACTTTCGAAACGCTTTAACGCCGAGCAGCGGAGGCTGCGCTGCCACATAGTCAAAGTCGTCGTCGTCGTCGTCGTCGTTGTTGTCGTTGGTGTTGAAATGTTTATTTAGGACAAATTGTCAGTGTGTGTGTGTGTGTGTGTTTGCGTGTGTAGGCAGCCTCAGCAGCAGCCACTGCAGCAGCAAGCAGCAGGAAATTGCCCATTGTGCTTAGCCAGGGTTCAGTTATGGCGTCTCAACTACCTTGTTAAAAACGCTTACCAATTAATATGCTCCATTTTGGGTTAGGGTAGACCAACACCATCGATGTCTGCTCTCGCACACGCGCCTTGTAATAATTTCAGGGGCGTTCGTTAAATTGACTGCGAAATCTCTGATGACATGTGTGTGTACCCACGTATTCAGCTCGGATCTCAAGGCCTTGGCTGCATCTTTTTTAGCTGCTTTTTTCTGTGTATCTTTTGCTGGGGTTTTGTTTGCTTAGCCGCGCGCCATTGACGACACATTTTCCAGCTGCAACGGCGTTTGCAACGCTCAAAACATTTTCAGAGCTGGAGATACACTAAGATACAGTATCTTTTTTTATTGTTACCATTGTTGTTGGGTTTCTATGTTTTCATTGTCTATCCGCTTAATTTTGGGCATAATTAATTGGTACAAGTATCTGACAGATACGTGTTTTTAACTTGTGAACGAATTTGGCTGCAAATCAAGTGGTTGTCAATGTATCTGACAGATACCTATGAGAATTATAACATTTAATATTTCTGTTATATATTTGCCTTCTCTTTCTTCTCTTTTTCCTCTATTTTGATTGTAAATTGATATTTAATTGGGTGTAAGGAATATTATAAGAAAACATACGTACAATTAGTTTAAATTCGGAAACTGGTTTTCATCGGCCTATTTAGTGTTGCAGATAAATTAATTTTTGAATTAGGAACTATCAATATAATTAAGTATGTTATAAAAACAAATAACGGAATACCATTATGCATCAACTAATTAAAACTAATTTATTGCAGGTACGTAAGAACTGGCCGAGAGCTTCTAATGTATTCACATCCAGCAGATGCATTTGCTCCCATGGCAACTGCCTTTATTATTCAGGCGAAATCTCAGTCGCAGCAGCACCGAGCTGCTCTGGCAGGCGCACACCCCTAGCTAGTCCAGCCCCCGCCTGCACCTACTTACATATACACATGTACTAGGTGGAATATGCTGCTATTCGCAGTTTCTTAAAGAGCCAGCGTCTTGTTGTCATCCTTCTCATCGTCGTCTTCGTCGTTCGCTGCAGTTGTTTTCACAATGTAAATATTTAAATATTTTCAAGACAAACATTTGATTGTTGTCTCTGAAAATATGTTGATAAAATATTTGCTCAGTAAACTGGTTAAAAATTACAACAATTCTTGACTCGACTCGACTCGTCTCTTCTCATATTATTTCGTATGGTTTTGGTCTGGTCTGGTCTGGTGTCTTGTCTCTCGTTTCTTAGCTTGACTTTGGCATTTGTTTTATTAATTTTTCTCAACACTTTTCACTTTTCACGCAAGGCGTGGAAAAACAACGCACAGCCTCCCCGGGTCCGGGTCCGGGTCCGGGTCAGGCAAGTTTTTGAGTTATATCCATTTGCATCTGGTGGTTGCCTCTTGCATAAATATGCAGTAGGCGCGTGTGTTTGTTGTTGTTACAATTATTGCCGCGCGCTGATGTTGTAGTTATTGTTGTTGTTGTTGTTGTTATTATTGCTGCGGCTCGTGCAGACAGCGCGGCACCAAGTGTTTCACATCCCATGAGGCTATGAGCGCAAAAAACAAAAAAAAAATAAAAAAACACAAATGTGTATGGAAATAGGCATGGAATCGAACCTGAGTCGGGGGCATTCCAGGCATTGGCAAAAATAGAGATTATCCACTTCCTACTTCGATTTGGACTACTTAGCATGGTCTATTTGCTGGATTTGTTTAATGGGTTTGTTGGTCAACACACAAATCCAGTTGCCAATGTCGGTCAGCCGTGTCATTGAGAGTTCGAAGTGGCACAGCGGGTGACCCTTGGCACACAACTCAAATGCACTGGCAATGCATAGCATAACACTCAGATGCCTGCTCCAAGACATCATCCATGAATCAAGTGCTATATCCGAGCTGGGGCGCAACGAATTCACGCAACACATTCCAATTGCCGTTGGCTGACATTAATTATAGCGCAAACGATCGATTAGAAGCATTTTAAAATTCATTAATGAATTGTTTCTCAAACAGCAGCAACAACAACAACAACATGAACACCAAAACTACATATGTACATAAATAAGCAGCTACATGCGCGCCCCAATGTCTATATGGAGAAGCAGGTTGGCATGGAACAGTACCGATCAGCAGTTTACGCACAGTTTACTGGGTGTCAAGGCAATTAAGGAAGGAAGGAAAATTCTAAAGAAACATAAGCTCTCATAATGAAATACAAATTTTAGAATCCAGATCGCAATATTGTTGTTGCAGTTAATAGGTCAATAATTAAAAAAGAATTATAAATACCGAAAATATATAGATATTTTTCAAACCTAAATGACTTCTTTTAAAATAAGTCGAATAAATTTAAAAGTATATGGTTTTTTTTTTAAATTGTCCATCTTTCTAATTAATTGTGTTACAATGATATCTAATCTATTATATTCTTCATTTAATTTATTATATTTTTCCACAGCAATCTCAGAGTGTTGGCATTCTTTTGGCAGCCACTCTATGCCTGTTAGCTGCTCACATTCTCGCCCATAACAAATTGAAGAAAAAACTGACTGAAAAATGACGAGCTGACGATTTGTTTGGTATTTTGATATCGACAACAAATTTTCAGCCATCAGCCATCGGCAACACCCACGCCCCAGGCTGGCGTCTATGCCGCCATCCCCCCCCCCCCCCTGAGGTTCCCACCATTCCCTCCCGATCCTCCTGCTCCCGCCCAAAAACTTATTATGCACAAATAAATAGCACCGTGAAATAGAAAAAAAAAAAAATGCTCAGCACCGATAAAAATGTAGAAATGCTGTTGCTTTAGGTTTTTCAGTTGATTTATACGACGAACGGAAATCGTAGACTTTTCGACGCTCAGCATGAGTGCAGCAGACATTGAGGAGGCCAGTGCCAAAGATACAGCTACAGATACAGATACAGCTAGAACGGCTGCATGATTATGGCATGTGTTGTATCTTCCAGATACTTTCCACTACAAATTGGGCAAAGCGCACGAAATGTGTTTGCAAACAAATTAATATCCATCGATCTGAAACTGCCAGCGAGCGCACAGACAGCGTTGCCAGATAGCTATGATCTATGATCCGATCAGTTCAGATTCGATCGGATCGGATCGGATCGGAATTGAAGATTTGGTGGTGCCTTACATTTTGCCTGCTGGCTTTATAATTTTATAAATTTGGGTTACATAAACAAAGCAATAAATATTTACCGCTCTGTTTTGGATGAATGGCGAACGGCTCCAATCCCAATGCCAATTAGGTGGTTTCTCTGGACGCCAGCGAGGGCAGATCGATGCGTTTGCCAGCGCCGGGCGTTCTAATGCCAAAAACTGATCGTGTGTTTGTTTGCACTGGAAGCTGTCGTAACCATAAATTAGCACCTCCTTCAACTCTGGGCCATAGCTGCCATATGGTTTATATGTAAACTGCAGAATGCAGCCGATAGATTTATCTGCCAATCCATTTCCAAATGAGTCGCTCAGGCGCAGTTTATTGTGCGGCTGTTGCTGTTGCAATTCCAATTATTATATTTACAATGAAAACTATTTTCGCTGTTGTGGATGTGCTTCCGTAAACAAGGCCGCGAACGCCCTTGACGGAGGAGCAGCAGCAGCTGAAGCTGGAGCTAGATTGATGATAGCCTGCAGCAGCGAGTGGAGCTGCAAGTGGCAGCTGATGTGCACTGTACTGGACGCTGGCCACATGCAACACAGTTCACTGTCAGCACTTGGACTCTGGCTAGCTGAGGTTTCTGTCTGACCACCAACTGGGTTTGTTTCCACGAGTTTATTGTGCCCTGTGCACAAAGCTAAAGTGAGTATATCGGTTTTGTTTTTAACTTCGAATATAGACTTACGCATGCAACAAATAAAGTGTAAAGACTTTTAAGCCACGCCCACTTAAGTAGGTAAGTAGCTAGAAGTTATATCTTCCATGATAAGAGATAAGAGATCGCAAAAACTATTTGAAAGTCACTGACTTTTCCTAGAATCTATCTGTTGTTTAGTTGCTTTTCACAGTCTTAGAATTTATTTTCTCTCTTTTCTAAGGTAACAGTTTGTAATTCCCCATCCAATAGTCAAAGATTCTTTTCGATCTGTGCTGTGCTGTTGTTACACTGCGAAGAGCGCATCCTGCAGTCCGTGATACCCGACTGCAACACTTTTACTTATTTTTGCTTTCACTAGTGAAATAAAAATATTATTTGAAAACCGCGCACGCCTTGCCCACTCTTGATCTTGGTCCTAGTCTGAGCAGACACGCCCCCTGTCCGGATCTGGACTTGAAATTGCGGCCGCTGCCATGTGTTAGGGATTAGCACGGCATGGCAACGGCGGCAAAGGCAACGGGCCGCGGACCGACAGCGCAGCATGAGCTGGCGCTATTGCAGCCCAGTTTGGGTGTCTGTTTTATAGCCCCGTGGAAGACGCGTTACCACCTCCGTGGGCGATAAATCTGCAGTGCGCCTGTGGCGCAATGAACTCGCCCTCCCCGCCCACCCAGTTCCCCGCGGCAAACAGTGCAACAGTCGCCGCCCAACGCCCTCTGTCCTGCACGCGGCTGCGGTTTGTTTAGTTTGCAGGCGACGATAAACACCTTGGCGCCAGTGGAATTGGGCTTGCTATGGAGATTGGAAGACGCAGCCAGTTATTTAGCCATGCACTTATTATAATGCAATGTGCTGCACAGTTTGACAATGCCAAAAGCCACTTGAGAGCAGCTCATTAACCGCTGCCAGCGAGCCAAGTGCAGCACCTGTTGGCCAACCCAAGGCAGTGCTCTAGGTGCCATCGATCACAGGAGCCAGACGCGCGTGATGTTGACGACTCGCTGGCGGGCGTCGTGGGGCGAGGGCTTCCGTCGAAAGCGCTTGAAATTACACACGATATCGCCGCAATTATGCATGCATTTATGTTATTGTTAATTGTTTAAACAATCGACTTTGGCTATGTTGTTGTACGTGTGCTCTGCATGAGATATTTACCCAGAGCTTGGGGTAGCCGTGGGGGACAACAGTGCCTCTGCTACCGCTCCCTCTGCCTCTCCCTCTCCCACTCCCCCTCCCACTCCCACTCCCCCTCCCACAACCCCCTCCCCGCACTGTGCAATGTTACGAAATGGAGAGCCAAATGCCTTCAACTTGTGAGTTTTGTTTCGTTGAATGGCTTTTTCTATTCATTCATATATTGAAGACGTTGTGTGGGTAGCAGGTGAGTGCTCCTATTCAATTCATAGAAAATTACGTATACGCCAGGTGGGCCGTAGCTCGGTTAGACAAGATCAAAATCAAAAGCTCCTATTCTATCTATATTTCAACCGTCCATAGGTCAGTCTATTCTGACTAAAAATCGATTCAGTTTTAACAAGTTAATGGGAATGCTAAAATCGAATAACAATGCTGACTGATATTTTATCATCGAAATTTACGTTGTCATAAATAAAAACTCACTTTTGCTTAGCGTTAGGAATTTCAATGATATTTAATTTATTTGCTTGATTTTCAGAAAAATATGTAAATTGAAAACATAATAACGCACAATTCCACAAACTGTGTGGAAAGCTTTTATTTGATTTATGGCACTTCCATGGAAATTGTCGACAATTTGTCTGGCCGCGCAGAAGAAACCAGCAACGAGTTGGGAAGAAGTCGTTTCCGTGATTTACGCGCAACGAAATTCAAAAATAAACAATGGGTTTAGTAAGTATTTGCAGGGTGCGTGTGTGTTGTTATTTTTCTTTTTTTCTCTCTCTCTCTCTCTCTCTCACTCTCTTTTTTTTTCATTTTACGATATCTTCAGTTGGAGCAGTGTGAATGCTGTGAATTTGTGATTATTTGACTTGGGCCTGACGGCGGCCTGGTACTTTGATAGTGCTGAATTTGCTGATTCTATTTATGATACCGATTCTGGATTCCGATTCCAATTCCAATCGATTCGGTGTTATTTATTTGCTTATGTCGCGCCAACTGGTTGGCAACTTCGTCGGCGTCGGCAGCATCAAATGGCCAAAAAAGAAAGCTGTTGGCGGACTGACGTATAAACATAATGCCCGGTGACGAGCTAATGCCAATAATACCAAATGTGACATCAAAGCACCCAAGGCTGATAAGCAAAATAAACTGCACATCAGATTGCAATAATCAAAAATGCAGTCGATAGCTTCATTCGATGATTCGACGATGACTTTCCAAGGGGACGGCGACAACGTCGTTTAATCACCAATTGAGCGCCATCTGCTGGCGTCAGCTGGCAACTGCTGCTGCTGCTGCTGCTGCTGCACTGCATCCAGCTAGTGCAGCCCCTTCCCGTTGATGCCAAAGACCCAGATCAAAGCATTTCAAGCGCAACAGTCAATCAAAATTGTTGTTGCAATTTTACTTGCAGGCTGCGTAGAATTTTGCATTTACGTTTTTGCTTTTGTTGTTGCCGTCGACGTCAGTCAGCCCGGGCCAATAAATTGCCTGCTCCCGGATCTCTTCGGGCCTGTCCCTGCCCTGCCCAACCCTGCTCTGGCGAGGGGCTAATTTACTCAAATGTCGACGCCTGGCGCTGATTTTTTTTCTATTTTCATTTGCATATTGCTTCGCGTTTGGCTGTTGTTTTTTTTTTTATTTTGTTTTGTTTTTGGCATAAATCGATCATAAATTTAATTTGAAAATTGCTGAGTTTAGTTTCGCTTGGGCGAGGCAACTCCAAAGCCATTTTGCGTATTTATAACTCAATAAAACTTCAAAAGTGTTCGAAAACATTCGCTCTCAAAGTTTGTTTAATGCCATAAAAATGCAGTTGTTGTTGTTGTTGTTGTTGTTGTTGCTGTTGGGTGCTATTGTTGTTGTTGCTTTTGTTGAACAACGCAGACACTAAAACTCGGCCATAGCTTTATGGACTCTATAACCGACAAAGGGAAGCGGAAGTTTACTGTACGCATTCGTATGGGGTATTGAGTATTATTTTGTTGTTGTAAAGTGATCACAACAATGTTGAAGCAGGATCTTAAGCCTATAATTCTGAAACTTTGATCTTGAAATGTGAGTGTATTGAGTCTAAAACTATACATTGTTATAGTTGTACGATTTTCGATGAATCTCTTCATAAAATGATTTTCAGAATTTGTCTCTTATCGACACTTAAATTGAATAAAATATATATTTTGTATGAAATATTATACTTATATTTGACTTTTATAAGGGAAATTATTTTTTAAATAAAATTGCTCAAGCAGAATCAGTTAACTTAAGACTTGAAGTATGCATAAAACAATTGCCGGCTTACATTTAATTTATCTACGTAATACCCCAATAATGTTAAACAACAGTTGAACTATATACATTTCAACAATATTTCCATATTATGCAATATAAATTTACTTTAGAGCCGGCGTGTCTCTATTATAGCCTGGTTAATTGCAACGACAGCTGCCAAAACAACAGCAAAACCGCGCAAGACAAACAACAACAACAACAACAACAACAATAGCAACAAGGACAACAATATTATACGCTTCTGTTGTCATCGTCGCCAGGCGATGGCAGTAGAATTTATTGTTATAACGGCGCAATGATAACAGGTCATCAACACAACTGAGCAGGTAAATAAATATATATGCGAGTATATATTTGGCCAGCAAGAGCGACATGGCCAGAGAGAAGTAGAGAGTGAGAGAGAGAGAGCCAGATGCGAGTGAAAAGCGTGAAAAATAAGCAATGTTAATTATAAAGGCGCTGCTCGCTGGCGAGCGAAGCAAACAAATGCATAGATATCCTTGTGCAGCTGTTGTCCGCAGAGGGGGGGAAGTGGGCGTAGGTGCGCCAGCTAATACTTGCATTTAATTAGGCTTGCAATAATATTTATGTAAATCGGGCCTGGCTCCAGGACGAACGCAGACAACAGCTGTCAATATTTATGCTTGCCGTTTTTGGGACGCTCTGTCAATGATTTGATTACAACTACGTATAAGCGCATGTGTGTGTGTGTGCATTGTTGTCCTGCATACTGTGTCCTGCATCTGCATCTGCTGATGGGCGTGTGTGTGTGTGTGTGTGTGCGTCCTTATCGCTAAGCAAACAGTGCAACATTTTGCTGTTGTCGCCATCGCTTTGTTTTTCTTGTCCTCCGCTTGGACCACCCGCGCAATCTGCGTCCGCCGCTCGCGACGGCTGCTGTGGGCATATTTTTCAGTTTTCATTTCGAGCGATTTCTTTTTTTCTTCTTGTTGTTTTCGCATTTAATTTTGTTGCTTTTGACACCGAATGGACTCATGCCCGGCGCGGCTTTGTCAACGCAGCAATCGCAGCCGCCGAAAAATTCAATTGTACTGAACGCGCTGAATTTGCGTGCCAAGCACAAGTACGGAGAGCGCAAGCAGGGGCGGAAGAAAGAGAGAAGTCAAGAAGTCGTATACACGATCTGGGATTTGACAGCTTTTAAGAGTAGGCCACAATGCTCAGAAGCTAAATTTTTTATGGCCTTGCAGCAAGTACTTTAAAATTGTCAGAAAATGTGTGACGAATTGAAGATAACGAAGATATATTCAAAGCATTAAAGTGTCTTATTCCCGATGAGTATCAAAAGTATGATAAAAGTGCTAATATATAAACGAGACTGTCATAATTAGCCTGAAGCAATACTAGATTTTGCATTTATACATTTTAAGCCATTATCAGATAAACGTAGTCAATAAAATCTTTAGTGGAGGTCATCAGTATTGTGTATGCAACAATTGTATGTATCTAGCTTCACATCGATTTGCCACGCCCCCAGTGAGCTTAGCCAAAAAAGCTGACGCGAATACACACGAGCATATATATAAATTTGAATATACTATATTCGAAGTTGCAAGTCTCTAGCTTCAATAGCAAATTGCTCTCAACACGGACATTGCCAATTTACCCTTACCAATTACCCTTTTTTAGTTTCACAAAAATTATCTCTTCAGTGTTGGATATCTGCAATATACCGTTTAAACTGGAATATCTTGTAGGTATATACCCAAATTAGAATTTAGTATTTCTTCATTTTTGGCTCTAACATGTCAAATAAAAGAGAACTTTTCCCACCGACTTTGTGTCTACAGCACGTGTTAAGTAATTAATAAGTTTTTTAAAAATGTCATTTAAACAAAAAGCGAATACAAAAATATATTTTTTTTTTCTCCTTGAACACAGAAATGCGCAACAAACCGTTTATATACCCTGAACCCATTGAAAATGGGTAAAGAGGGTATAATGGTTTTGTGCAGAAGTAGACATCTCCGACCCCACAAAGTATATTCTTGATCAGGATCAACAGCCATATAACGGTTAAGAAACGCAGAAGTTATTATAGGAAATGTGTGGTAAAATTTGACAATCCAATTGGCATTAGGCGCTGCAAAAAAAAGCTAGAGAGGTGAAGTTTGGCTTTTTAAGTTCGTGTTTACCATACACAGATTAAGTTTATTTCAAATTTCAAACATTTACTCACTCTTATTTCTATAAGAGCATAAGCAGAACATATAGGTAATTGGGGACCACCTAACCTTAACCTTTAACCTTGTGCTTTGGTGTGTACATAGATATAAAGGTCCTTTCCAAGTCCTGAAATCTTATGATGCTAATATGGTTGGTTTACAAGTTATTCCAGAATTGAGTTTCCACAGTGGGCGGTGTGTGTTTTCTTTTTTGTGAATGCAAATATTGTTCAAATATAAGTAACGATAGCTTGTATCTACGTGCAGGGTATCTTATAGTCGGGCACTCACAACTGGAGCAATCTTACTTGTTTAAGTGTAACTTTGTTGAATTAAAAAATGAAGCAGAATCGTAGAACAAATGTTTTTTTATTCTTATTTTCCCATCTGAAAAGAAAAGTTGTATCAAAATTGTAAATATCAGGAGTTTAATAGACCTTCGTTATGGGTCGCCAGATTTTGTTGCACAGTGTAGTTCACATTGGGTACATCTGTAGGCCTAAATCCAGAGCCACCAGCTTTGGCACACTTTTCGTTCGCACTTGAGCGCTCATTTGTGAGATGACTGTGCCCACCCAGATAGGCCTGGCCCGGCTCAAGACGTGTTCGCCATTGAAGACAATAGCCCGATGGCCCTTAGCCAAGCTCGTGCTTCAGCTGTGGCTGAGGCTGTAGCTGAAGCGACACCTGAGCATAGTTTAGCCCACATCAATATCGTTTGTCGTAGTCGACGTCGTGGTCATCGTCTGTCTAGCGCAATCTCAATGCCGCTATGGCGCCAGGCGGGTTTCTCAAGTGACAATGGATCGCAGATGACAGGCGCATAATGGAGGCGCAGACATCAGAGTAGACCATGACAACAATCGCCACGTTTTGCTCAACAACATCATCATCAGCGATATTGACAGGCAGCAGCCACAGCCACATATATATATATATATGTGTGTGTATATTTTGGCAGTTAATCAGACGATAGATCGCCTCATGAATTGGTTGGGTAACTGGTTCGCCGATACGGCTAATAAGCTGCCCTCGCCAAGCTTCTCTTTTTTCGCACCCATCATTAGCGTTACGCATTTTAAATTCCACTTTTGTGTTTTACTTTCTACCAATTAACTGCAATTGTTTGGCAATTAGGGGCGTGGCGCAGATATCGCCTTAGTTCGGGGGAGTTTCTTGTCAGTTATTTTAACTAAAGATTTATAATTTGCTGCTTATTGTTAACTGAAATGCCTAAGTGAAAGCTAAGTATTTATTGCTGTGCGGAAACATTTAGGAATTTTTTATGACTTTATTACATTCGTATTGTTAGCTTTTTCAAAGCTGTTGGTATTTTATCTAATTTAAGTAAGAACTCCGACTGGAGTTGAAATAAAACCCGCTTGTGGAATTACATTCTGAGCGTTTTTGAAATCTGTTTCAAACCAGTTTTTGTTCTGAATGCCGTTTGATCTTTGTATGGCTTAGGTTTGAATATTTATAACCTGAACCCTGTGCATACATACATTGCAACCCCCTTGCATTCATACATTCATATTCAGGGCGAGTGGGGGAGGTATCCAGAATCTGAAATATTTTTGATCTGCATAATATGCTTTACGAAAACTTTAAACTGGATCGAAAACTATAAAAACAATTCAGATTAATTTAAAGACCTGAAATATGCCACTTCATAGAGATTAAAAAAGTATTAACTAGAAATATTTTAACACAGTTTAGTGATTTATTATCGGCGAGAGGAGTACTTCTTGAGAAATACTCCTACTAGTGTCTATTTTTGGCTGAATGATTCGAGACACTCAGATCTTATTGTCATTGTTGCAGTGGGTTGGCAACCCAATGCGTATTGGACTTTTGGCCAGCATTATATTATATATTAATAGGCTGTCTGAGCTGAGCAATAGGAAAGCACGTGCAATATGAACAAGTGCAGTCTATCTGATATTCCATTGTCATGTTTCAGCGTCCAGTTCTCTGCTCCTGACTCATTCATTCAGCTCATGCAGAGCTTCTTCTTCCTCTTGCCTCCCGCCGTGCAGGTGGTCATTCAATATCGTCTGATATTATTTATCAGTAGCCAGCAGCGGAATTTGCGTATGCTATCGATTTCATCTGAAAGTCTGTTTTTGAGTAATGCCATGTGGAAGTGCAACTTTGATTCTGGCGTAGATGGAAATAAAACTCGCACTAAATTTTTGATATTTTAACATATTTTTTTGTTTAATACACTTTCATTTTTTTTGTTGTTTTGTTGTTTTTTTGTTTTTGCTCATATACGCTAATTTGATAATAGTTTTATAATTCTTCATAATTTATTATTGCTTACGTAGGCTAGGCTAGTTAATAATAATATTACTAAGCGATTCTCTATCATAATATGATGTTAAATAGTATACTTTCGTTCTTTTTAATTTTCATTTGAAAAAGGTCGCTACGGGAATATGCAAATTTTTCGCTCATCAAAAAAAAAATCCTGATCACAAATTGCATACCAGACATAACTACGCCCTAAAGTGATAACAATTATTAATATGTAGTTAATTGTAGTTATTAATTGTACGGTTTAATGCTATTAGATTGTATAAAATTAACAGCTAAATACGTTCGCTTGGCCTACACATCGTATACGTAATTTGCCAAAAAAAAAAAAAAAAAACACTCGTTATTAGATAGGAAAAAAAAAACAATGCGAAAAACAATAATAAATTCATTGACATTGAGATACTTTCTGCTGCTAATGCTGCTGCTGCCGCTGCCGCTGCCGCTGCTGTGAGTCATGCTTGAAAATATATTTACAGGAATATACAAGAGAGCACAGCTGCCACGCCCATCCAGACAAGCTAGAGGCGCACCCCCTTAGACGCCGTACTTGATGCCATACTCCTGGTAGTGACCCACATGCGGCCGATAGTGGCTGAGATTGCTCAGCTGACCCAGATTGCCCAGATTCCCGCTCAGGTGCGAAACGTGATGATGATGATGATGATGACTGTTGATCACGGCCGCTGCGGCGGCGGCCGAGGCAGCCGCAACGCTGGCCGAGGCCGGCGGACTGGCCGACTGTATGCTGCCCGTCGGGCTGCCCGTGTCCAGCTGACAGGATTGGTTCTGCTCGAAGATCATGTCGCGGAAGCCCAGCGCCGAGCTGGGGCTGCTGGTCAGGACCGACGCGGAGATAGCCGGATTGTTGTTGTTGTTGTTGTTGTTGTTGTGCATGCTATTGTTGTTGTTGTTATTGTTGTTGTTGTTGCCACTGTTGGGATGTGTGGGGGTGCCGCCCTGACCAGCACCGCCATTCGTGATGGGCTCCGACGGCGGCGTCTCCGGCGTATACCAGCCGCCATGCGCCGGTCCATGTGGCGTTGAGATCGTTGTGGGCGAGGCACCCGAGGACTGCACGCCGCTGCCATTGCCGGGCGTCAGTGGATGCGAGACGTGGGCGACGTGACGCAACTGCTGGGCATGATGGGCCGCCGCGGCATGGTGGGCGTGATGCATCTGACTGCTGGCCACCGTCAGGTTGTCATCGTTCAAATGATACGGATAGGCGCTGTGATGGATGCGCGGATTATAGACGTTCATCAGGGAGTCGACGGTGAAGCCGGCATGCTCCACGCCACCCGTCAAGTGGTTCATTTGCGCCAGGCTGTCGTGACAGGAGTTGAGCATGGCGGCATGCGAGACATCCTTGCCGCTGAGGCAGCCCAAGTCCATCAGCGGCTCCTTCTTGAAGTGCGCCGCGTGCGCGGCCATGTGCTTGGCCTCCAGTATGCCGTTGGTCATCAGCTTGAGCGGCTTCATCTCGGCCAGCTTCTCGTTCATCATGGCCTGCCGCTTGATGGCCTCCTCCTTCTCTCGCATCACGTCCTTCTTCTTGAAGCGACGACGTCGTCGCAGGAACGAGCCGTTGTCGAACATGTTGTACGAGTCCGGGTCCAGCGTCCAATACGAGCCCTTGCCGGGCTTCTTGTCATCCCGGGCCACCTTGACGAAGCACTCGTTCAGGCTGAGATTGTGACGTATGGAGTTCTGCCAGCCCTGCTTGTTGTCCCGATAATACGGGAATCTCTCCATGATGTACTGATAGATGCCATTCAGCGTCACCTTCTTGTCGGAGGCGTTCTGTATGGCCATGGCGATCAGGGCGATGTACGAGTACGGCGGCTTCACAATCTCCTTGTTCTGATGCGGTGCGCCCAGGCCGTAGGCGCTGGCCGAGTACGGATACCGCGAGTACTGATCGTACGCATAATGCGCCGCTGCCGCCGCCGAGGCGCTGCTGGCCGCTGCCACCGCCGATGCGGACGTGTAGCCGGCGGCCGTTTGGGCGTAGTGGCGGGAGAACGAGTTCTGGTCGCTGAACAGCGTATGCATGATCGCTATAGAGTTCTGGCTGCTGCTCCGGTAATTTAGTTGGGTTTCGCGGACCGAGCCGCCACTGAATTGTCAAGCACAAGAACTTTTCTAGTTTGTCGCTGTTTGCGCCGTGTTTGTGTTTGTGTTTTTTACTTGGCGCACTTCACAGAGCCTTTTTCTTTTTGTTGTAAACTTTTGTGGCTGCTACGTGCGGCGGCGTGCCTATTATTTGTTCTAATAATATTTGCTTAAACAAGTTGTGGCTGTGTGTCGATGTGTGTGTGGGCACAATAAAAAAAAGCGCATCGGACGTGCTGGCACAACGCAGCGGCGAAGAACCGTTCGGGATAGTAACACGTCTGATACTGAATCTGTGTAACTGAAATAACATATAGCTCGAGTCAATGCGACGCGGCAGCGAACGAATCTCGGCAGCGGCAGAGGCAGCGGCAGCAGCAGCAGCAGCGCAGAGCGCGCAGCGACGCCAGCGCCAACAGCGACAGCGCTCCACAGTGTGTATCTGTATCTACAGCCGTTGTGTGTGCGTGTGTGTGCGTGTTCTCTGCTGTGCCTGTATCTGTATCTGTGACCAACCACCGACGGCAGCACGTTCTGTTGGCAGCAGTCAGTAAGTGAAGACCTACAGCTATGTGTACACACACACACAGATACTCTTGCTGAGATACTCACACACGCACACTGGGAACGCGCGAGGTGGCCGCCATTCATGATTTCGTACGTACGACCGCCTTTCGCCCTGTAAAGTGGCACTCTTTTCCTCTGGTTTGAGGCAATGGCACTGGGATTGGGTTATGGAAGTGGAAGTGGAAATAGTTGCTCCGTCAGTTGCCGTATTGCTGGCTGTGCCTGGGAACCCTGCCTGCCTCGCTGCCTCTGTTTATGTTGTTCAAACTAATGCTTAAAATGCGGCCTAGCCAGAGCAGCGCTCTCGCTCGCACAGCCCCGGACGGGCGTGCCAGAAAGGATGCGCAACATTGGCCATAGCACCTGGGTGTGCGGACGGGTTCCAGGCTCAGTTGCCAACCGAACGGAAAAAATAATGTGGGTGGCTTTGGCTGTGCTAACTGTGGCTCTCATGTGGTTTGCTTTTCGCATAAATTAGTGGGCGCAAGTTTTTCCTTTTCGATTTCAGCTGAAACTTGAGGCAGAACTGTCTGCGGGACGCGGGCAAGTAAAAACTTTAGCTGCGTTCTTGTTCACTTATAAGGTTTTAATATATTGTTAATAAGCAGTGCCTAATTGTGAGCACAATTTAGAGCATTTAGCTGTTTCATTAGAACACTTTTATGAAATACTTATTAAAAGTTGGAACAAACAAAGAGTCTTACGTCTTATCCCATTCTTAAAATATTATTTTCTCAAAAGACAAGGCTTTCGAGCTTACTCTCAACTTATCTTTTAGTCAACCTGATTTCTAATTTACAAAATTTGTGTTGTGGTAAGAATATGAAAAGTCTTGAGATTTATTGAAAAACAATTTATGTATATAAAAAGCAATATAGTACACTAAACCCATTGAAAAGTGGTAGAAAAGGGTATATTGGTTTTGTGCAAATGTATGTAACAGGCTGAATCCCATAAAGTATATATGTTCTTGATCAACAGCACTAGCCGAGTCGTTGTAGTCCTGCCTTTCTGTCCGGACCATACGCAGATCAGGTTAATAACTCGATAGCTTGTCTCGTTGTCTTATTATCGATACTTATCGATTCTTTGACCCGATTTTTGAGCACATCTCAGAAACTATATGAGCTAGAGCGGACTTGCTTTAGTTTGTACTTAGATTTTAATGTTCTTTTAAAGCCCTGATCATTAAGATCACGCTCTTAGTTTAGAAGTTATTCGTATGAAAAAACAAGGTTCAGGGTATGCTATAGACGGGCAGTCACGACTAAACCTTCCAGTTTTGTTATTAATTTAGTCATCTCTATTGAGGTGCTTAAAAATTGCATATTTACAATTTTAATAATAAATTCAAACATAGAATATATCAGATTATAGGCCTCTCTCACATTTGATAAAGCCTTCTTCTAGTTTTTGGATTTCTCCCTGGTATTTCTAAGTATAAAAAGTATTGCTTCGAATTTTTATTTAATTATTTATATAATGCTAACTTATAATAAAATTTAAGAGCTGTTTTGTAGGCAAGCCTTAATCGCGATTCATAAAAGTCTAATCTCTAAGGTTCACCTGGCATTTAAATTAAAAATATTCTATTAAAAAAAGTGCACCACCCTATCATTTTATAAAGCGTTTAATTACAGACTTCCTGTATTAATTGTTTCACACATACATATATCAGCAAATGGAACGTTGTTGTTGTTTTAATTTGCGCCCTCTCGCGATAGAGTCCTTCGGATGGGGTTCCCTAGCCGCTATTTTAGCCCACATGTTCTCACTTTTTTTCACATCTCGTCGCTTGTTCTTGTTGTTGTTATTGTTTTTGGTATGGGCCCAAGCCATTTTTTTGCAGACCACATTGAAAAAAAAGATTTTTTTTTGTTTTTTGCTTATTGAAACAATATTTTTTCGTACAACAATATTTATTGACTTTGTCAGCTTTAAAGTAAATTTTATATGTTTATTTGGGCAAGTGTGTGTGTGTGTGTGTGTGTGTGTGCGTTGAGTTTCAGACTGACTCGAACCGGCGGAACTCCCACGGTTCTGTTTGCTTATGTAAGTGTGTGATTATGTGTGTGTGTGTGTGTGTGTGTGTACAAACACTTGCATATATTGTGATAATTTAAAAGTATAATTAATTTCATTTGCATTCAATAAATTGGCAGCTCATAAAAAATACAGCTCGTGCGTAGAAAACGGTATACTCGTCCTGCTTAGCTATCTCTTTCTATGTTTCCGGCATTTTTGGCTCGTCTCTTTCTATGCGTATTGCGATAACCTGGATAATTGATACAAGAATAATATTTGGCTCTATTAGCGCAATCGCATTATTTTGACAAATATTTTTATTGTTTTAACATAATTTTTCGCATGCGAGCTGAGTGAAGGATGATGACACGAAGGACCACAGCCATCTCATGTGTAGCTCGCATGGGAATCATGTGGGCCAGTGGCCGTGTCCATGTCCGGTCAATCCTGCCGACGAGTCCTTGGCTGCATTTGAAATTCGAATGAGGCTGCAGCGATGTTTGCCAGCTTTGCTTTTCATTTCCCCTGCTCCTCATTTCTCTTTTCTCATTTCCCATTTACCATTTACCATTGCGCCATTTGCGCATTTCATTTTCTTGCTTTTTGGCGTCGCCAACATCGCTGCTGATTTTACAAATTTTCGTCTTTTGGCGCATTGGTGTGTATGTTGGAGTGTGTGTGTTGAAGTGTGTGTGGCTGTGTTTGACTTCGTCTGCCTCTGCATTTTGCACAGTTCATGTTATTTTTTGCGTAGTTGCTACGCCCGTCTGTCCCAATCTGAGCCCCAGTCTCGGTCTCGGTCTCAGTCTCAGTCTCAATTCCAATTCCAATTCCAGTCCCAGTCTCATGTCGCACTTGTATCTGTATCTCGAGCTCCTATCTCGTAGCTCCCGCTCCATTTTGTCTGTCATTTGACCTATGAAAATATTGTTTTAATCTCTCTCACTCCGACATATTTTTCCCAATTGCAGTGAAAGTTTAATCAGACTTTAAGTAGTAGCAAAGGTAAAATTTTCATTTAAGCTTATATGATTAAGCGTTAAGTAAAAGTGCCCTAAATCAACTGGGTTAACTGAATATATTTGAACAATGCTGTCCGGCAAATACGTGAAGAAAATATATAAAGGGATCAATATATTTTGAAGGAGGAAGAGACATCTTATTCGGACTTCGATATATTATTATGGACTTAGGCAATACCTTACCAAGTAGCTGAAACGATTAAAATTTCGCGACAAGTTTGTTGAGGCTAATTTAAAGTTTCTCTAGTTCAGTTTCGTTTTAATTATTTACATCATATGCCATATGCATATGGTATATGTACATACACGATCTGCTGACCTTCCAAAAGATTTTTAATATCAAAGTTTAATGAACTTAATAATTTTCAAAATGAATTACGCAATAAATACTTCCGTCACGGTTTTAGCATATGAAACATATTAATTTGACAAACATTTTCGCTGTGGAACCTAACAATAAAGTATCTGAATACATGGCATACTCGTGATACAATCGCAACCAAGTAAGGGCGCTTGTCATCACAAAAAAAAAAAAAAAAAAACCGCCATTTTGCACGCTCAATTTGAGGCAGTCAAGAGAACGTTGACACCGCCGTGGAGCAGGCGTCGCTTCAGATGTGCACTTGGTGCAGTCCGGGGGAAAGGGAGTACGGCTAGACTGTTAGTTGAAAGTGTAGAGGACAATTTGCAACACATGTCGGCCGAAGTGAGGGGCGTGCAGGCAGACGGTGAGACAGACAAAGGGAGTGCCATATGGCAATTCATTGCCTATTAAATTTAGCAATTTCTGCCTTTCCTTTTTTTGGGCAGATTTTAGTATTTTTACTTGGAGTAATCTAAAAACAATATTTATTTTAAAGCGCTGAGTGGACGGAGTGCCCTAATCAGACAGTTAACGGCACTTGAGCCAGGCACGAACACACACGCACACAGAGAAACAGGATTTAAGCTGCAACAATAATAAATTTTCTGGCAAAAAAGAAGGAATTGAAAAATATCTTTCGCTTGAAAACGCGCACTCCTAAAAATGCTGATAAGGCGAAATATGCGCACGCACACAAGCAGCTCGCATACCAACACATACACATATACAAACACACAACGCGGGCGCTGCTCTGCTCGCTGCTCGCTGTTCGCTGTTCGCTGCTCGCTGCTCACTGCTCTCTCATGAATATGCATGCGGCGACGCTGCGTCGCTGCTGCCTCTGCTGAGCCAATAAAGCGTAGACTCACACAAACACATACACACACACACGCATGCACAGACGAATGCGCAGCCAATGGAAGGCGTGGCCTGCACTGCACACAGAGCCAAGCACTAAAGAGTGAAAGAGAACAAGAGCGCAGCAATGGCGCATGCATTGCACTGCTTGCACACTGCACTGCAAACGTGGTGGCTTTTGTCGTTGATAGTGAATAGTGTTTTAGGGGTGGTAGCTGGGGTGGGTGGGCTGTGCGTGGGGTTGAGTATTGGGTGTTGGGTGTTGGGTATTGGGTATTGGGCGCTGGGTGCTGGGGGTGGGGGTGGGGGTGGGTGATTCGCTCGATATTGGCCACTCATTAAAATTTATGATTTGTATACGGTTCGAGCTCTCATTATGCATACATAGTTCATTCTTTTTTGCATAGCCAATTTAGCAGATTAGTTGTAGATACAAATTTTTGGCTTTGTTGTTCCTGGAAAATGTAATGTGGATGTGGTGAAGGGGTTTTGGCGGTGGCCGGCGCTGCACATAGCTGGGAAATTTCCGCCATTAGTTTAATCATAATAATAATCATAATCGCAATCATAATCGTGGCGAAAATCTTCCGGTCTTAGGCCATAAGCAGCGGAAATTCATGCCAAGACGGCGGCGCTAAGTCACAGCTACCTGAAGACTGCCTAATTCCTGGCCAGCAGCACCAATCACCGGATGCTAATCATCATTGCTTAAGCGCGCTTGATCAGCAGGGGAAAACTTGTTGGCTGCGGGGTTGGCATGTTTAGACTTTAATGCGCGCCGCGGGAATTCTTAATGAAACCTACACAGTTCGATTGGGTATTTCCCCGGGTCAGGGCTTAGCTGGCCAACTTACCTGGCTGCAACTGGACTCCGACTCCTGGACGAGCCGCTGGCTGTAGAGCGGAACTCGTGCTGCTTCATGTGGCTGGTTTTCCCCCCGCGCTGCCGGCGTGCTGTGATAATGATAATGATGATGATGATTATGATGATGATGGTGGTTTGCTTATGCCGCGCGTGTCCTGCGGTTTTGTGGCTTATTTGCGGTTTTACAGTTTTTATTGCCCAGCAGTGGCCCGCTGGCTGTGGGTGTTTCTGGCTCCTGGTCTGCCACGGGAGCGCTGAGGTGTGGTCTCTTTGCCTAAGTGATGAGCTGATGCTTCAGTCGTGCACGCTTTTCTCGGGAACTGCGTGGGTGAAGTGCTCTCAATCAAATTGCGATCAAATAAACAAATTATTCTACATAATTAACTGATGAACTGAATGGAATGTGGTTTGTAATTGCATTTCATTGAAATCAATCTTTTTAAAGATTACATATATTACCACACAAAAATAAATAAAATATTGAAATGGTTTCCAAAATTTATTAAGCAACCATTTAATTTAAGAGATACTTTGCATACTAAAAAAAATAATCTAGGCTCATAAATATCTGCTTTATTAATATCTTAATAATGTCAAAGTTTTTTTTTTCAGCCTGACTTATTAAATTGCACTGACATACGGCTAGGACATCATTGGAGCCCAGATCCTAATGTTCGGGTGCCTGAGCCACTTAGCTAACTTAACATTGATATTTAATATTTCTGATTGATTTTTCTCATTATCGAAAGAGTGAGGTAGAAAATTGGGAGATATTTCAAAATTTATTAATTTTTGAACTTAATTTGGAATTTGACCAAATTCTGAGCGCAGAAAATGTTCATGGTCAAAATACCTTTTGTTGCTTAGTTAATTTCGAAATTAAAAGATATACATATATTTGCACTATTCCTTTAATTTCAAATGGAGATGAATTAAAACCTGAAATAGTTTAAAATAAAACGATGCCAGTAAAGACTTGAACTTGTTTTGTTCGTAGAGCGCAATTTTTTATAAGATCCTACTTTTTCACAATTGCTCAATTGCTCAACTTACTGCAATTTTAAATTAGTATCCGGAATATCATCCTAACATGTGTTTCTATTTTAAAATCGCAAGCGAACTTCACAGCATTATGACTCCGCTAGTATTCAGCGAGTTTGGTTCTCGTTCCTCATTTCTCTTGGCTGCATCCAAGCCATTCACAACCCATTGAGAAATGTGTTATACCTGCTCGAGCATAACTCAAACACTTTGCATTACAGCGCTTGATTCATTCATAAAACAGGGTCTCCAATGCCGCCTCCCGAGCTATTCCATTCAAAACTGTAGCTTGTCTTGCCAGCGATTGCTGTTGATGTTGCTGTTGCTGTTGCTGTTGCTGTTGCTGTAGCTGTTGCTGCTGTGCTGGTCTAATGTTTATTTTATAAATATTCCATGCCATGTTATTGCAACAAGACTTTTGTTTATTTATATGGGGAAATACGCGCGACATACTCGAGACTTTGTGTGTAAACGTTTCGAACGTAAAATGATTGGGCAGCCAGCGAAATTGGCAATAGAATTGTCTATGAAAATTCTATATGAAAGATATAGCATTGTTGTGGCCAAAATGTTTCCTTTCAAGCGGACAAGCAGCCGGACAGATTCCGAAACCTGGCAATTTGCTATGCGCGCCTATAAAAACATTCACCAGTTGAAAATCCTTGCGAAAACCGTTTTTAATTTCGCATAAATTTAAAATAAATAAAACTCGGTTTCGAGCATATTTTAAAAAATTGTTTATTTTAACGCAAAGAAAAATGTTCGTTTCTCCTTTATTTTTTGCCAAAATAAAAATGTTCAAATCATTTTATTTATTTATTTATGCAGGCTGGTGCGGCTGATGTGGCTGCATCTTCGATTGGGTTTTCGGTTTTCCACAGTCCGGCTGCCTAGTTGTGACCGTCGTCCTGGCCGGGTTCGATTGTGGTCCTGTTCGTGTGTTTACTTGACGCACAAATCCTCTTACGGCGGCTCGGCCTCAGCTCTCGGCTCTCGGTTCGATTCGCAACGGAACGAAAAGGACAATTGCATGTTTTGATTGCCGCCTGCAATTGTCCTGCCGCTGCCACTGCCGCTGCCGCTGCCGCTGCCGCCGCCTCGTCCAGAGCTGGCTGTGCACTTGTGACAATATTTTCATAATTTTTGCATCTTTTTTGCTGCCTTCTGCCGTTGTCATCGGCGCATCGCCAACGGTAGGTGCGTGTGTAAACATTAACTTTTCAAGAAGATTTAATCCCGATTATCCTTTGACTGTAAAATTTTTCACTCAACAGTTACCTCGACTGCCGTTTCTCTGTTTGTCTTACGATTTTGCCAAGTTCCAGTCTCCCTTTGCCCAGATCCCTCTGCTCATCCCCGTCCAGCGACGCTGCCGATAATTATCAATGGCGACGACTTCTTGATGCGATTTCTGCCGCTTTTCTTCGGGCCGCACAATGGTCAGTGTCCGGTTCACCTCGGGCTGCCTTGCTCTGTGCGCTGTCTTCCATTTGACTCTGGATGAGATTTTAATTTGCCCATAAAGGTGAGACAATTAACTGAATAATTGGATTGCTAATCTCTGGAACAATGCGTTGGGCATGTGCCTGAAATTAGACGCTTTTCACTAGGCGAAGATTATTATCCCTTGAGCTGATTACGTGCCTTGTCGAGTGGACCAAATGAATTGGTCGACAGGGCCAAATGAATTGTGAATGTAATTTACATTAATTTGAATGCTAAAACCCAATCAAAATATATGGCATATTTTAAACGGACCTTTCCCATTGTAATGATAACAACTACAAATAATATCCTTTACAGGAAACGACCTATAAAGTATGTATAGAGATACACTCACGCTATTGTGCTTCAATGTTGATAACAAACATTTTTACTATAAACTCTGACTAGTTTACTAATAAATTCCGGAAACATATTTACAAATTTTCATTTTATTTTAACAAGTGTGTGGGCTCTAACCCTGTCTTTACATACATTTCAACTCCTTTGCATTCATACATACACACAAAAAATCACAAATAGAAACTAAACTCCCTACTATGGAAACTAAGCTCGTGAATAACGTCTAAACTAAGACCATTCAAATCTATGTACAAACCGCAGCGCAAATCCGTAGTATTTGAATTACGGCGTTTTTTATATATGGGGCGAATGGGGGTACGCTTCACGAGAACATATTAAACCAAATTTGCTGGCTCTAGCTCTTAAAGTTTCCGAGATGTGCTTAAAAAACCCGGTATAAAAACCGATAATTATCGAGTTATCGCTAATTTGAAATATTCTTGATCTGCGTATGGTGTTTGGCTTTTATGGTCTCTGAAATCGACGCGTTCGTACAGACAGACGGACAATGCTAAATCAACTCGGCTATTGATGTTGATCAAGATGTATATACTTAATGAGGTCGGAGACGCCTCGTTCTGCGTATTACATAAATGTGCACAAAACCACTATATCCTTTTTACCCATTTTCAATGGTTATAGGGTATAAAAAACCAGTTTTTCACTGCACTTTTTCATTGGCACACTTATATTATCAATGCATTTATTTTTCTGAGTTTGCATATATATCTTTAAATGTATCTTTTACTTAAAGACATGCACCTATGTGAATAAATTAGATCACATACATGAAGCCAAATACCTGTATTTATACCTATAAATAATGGTTTTATTCCTTTATCTACAATACAAATTGTTGCCAGATTGCTGAAAAAAGATTTCAAATGTACCTCAATATTATGACCCCATTCAAGCAGTTTTGATTTAAGCAGTACGTTGCTTAGATGACCCTTAAGCAGTGCACTGCTTATATCTATACCTATACCTTATACCTATAAACATTGATTTTTGTACTCGTTCACAAAGGGAACAGAGTATATTAGGTTTCTGCAATTTCCGCCTTGCTGTCTTGATTCTTGTACCACGCACACTGGGAGGCTGACAAATCGATAACATGATGAACTTCCCTAAAAACTTCCCGGCCACGTTACATACATGAAAGTGGACAAACCATGAAAAAAATGCCATCAAACATGAAAATCCGTTAACTTTTGACAAAGTTATGGGAGTTTGAAATATGGGAGCTATCGATCCGAGAGCTTTACATGCCAAAATTTTAGTCAATTTTGACATGATTTTTGACAAAAAATGTTACCCCCTCAGAATCACTTTTAAAGTTGTTTTTTATGCTAATTATGACAACCACAATCGATTAAAAATGCAAATTCCGGATTCCAAATTTTGAAGAAAAAAAATTTTTTCAAAATGAGTAAGGGGGGGGGGGGGGTACATGCTTTTTTTTCCGAAAAAAATCAAAAAAAAATTATTTTCGATAATGCATATATTTTGAATACAGAATCAATCTAGGTTAAATCATGACCAAAATGACATCAAACATAAAAATCGGTTCAGTTATGACAAAGTTATGGGAGTTAAAAATATGGGAGCTATCGATCCAATTTTGGCATGATTTTTTACATAAAAATTTCGAAAATTAGTAACTACTGTGTACTGTGAACGAGTATTACGTAGTCGGTTACGTCCGACTGCAACGTTCTTACCTATTTTCTGTTAGTTACAATGCTAATTGTTGCCAGATTGCTGAAAAAAGAGTTCAAATTCATCGAAATATTTTCTGTTAGTTACAATGCTAATTGTTGCCAGATTGCTGAAAAAAGAGTTCAAATTCATCGAAATATTACGACCTCGTTCAAACAGTATCACTGTAAGCAGTTCACTGCTTCGATGGCCCTTAAGCAGCTAGCGCACTGCTTTCTTTTAGTGCGATAAAATATTATGCTGCGCAGCCAACTTCACATCACGCAGATTTTGTGCTCAAGTGAAGTTGGCTGTGCGCAAAATGTTGACTTACGTGAAGTTGGCTGCGCGCACTTTTCAAATCTTTATTTTGTTTAAATAGAATATATTAGGTGCGTATTTAAACCGTGTGCCATCATTTAAACTGTTTCCTTCCCTTGGATTGACTTGTAGGCTTGCATAATTTCAAAAAAGCACGTCAATGAGGTTACTAAAAGTACCAGAAAAAATGTCGGGCGTGACATCGCCGAGGACCTTAACTTTCCAATGGTAGGCGACCATCCAAATGTTCTGGCAAGCAACCTATAAGGACACGAACAAGCCGGCGTCTCAAAAGAACCCACCCAAGGGGCTTGGTAGATCGCACCTACAGTTTAACAAACAACCCTTCACATATACCGATATGCACATAATCCCAATTAATCCTAAATTAAGCCAATTGTAAAACAGTAATTATTGTTATTATAGATTTAAAAGAACGCTGCAAAAATATCTTTTACTTTCCCCATTATATTACAAAATCAGAAGTGTTGGCAAAAAAAAGAATGTATATTTATTGTAACAATCAGCATATAAGCACAGGATATAGGGGAGCAGAGGAAAACATTAAAAAAAAGGTGTGCCTATGCTTATGTACATACGTCAGTGTTCTTACTTGTTATTATATAGTATGTATGCGTTCTGAAACATGTTTATTTGAATTTGAACAATCGCAAATAGCGCTCGACTATTTGCTTGATAAATACTTGCTAATTAAATGAGATTTTGTTTGATACGAATTCCTTTGTTTACGCACTATGCAACTAATTTTGTCTGCAACTACTTAAGAGCTAACATTAAAATCGATTATCCTTTGAGGTAATAATGCAAAATAGCTGATGCATATATATAGGAGTAGTAATGGCTAATGAAATCGGGCTAGGCTAATTTGAATATTTGATTGTCTCGTAGTAGCCGCCGTTCACCGATGTCGGGGGCGGAGTCATGGGCGTCAGGTAAACCGGTTTTAAATCGACGGGCGAGCGATCTATGGCATGGTTGCCCGACTGCGATGGCGGCGGCGTCATGCTGCCATGATGATGATGATTGTGATGATGATGATGGTGCGACTGCGACTGCGACTGCGACTGCGCCGACTGTATGGACGACAGGGCGGGCAGCTGCTGCAGCGACATGGAGCGCAGACCTGTGAAAAATGGAAAGGGGGCAACAAACGAGACTCGATTAAAAAGCGTTCTCTTTTATGATCCGGCGTTAAAATTCACACAGCGCCGGCAATAAAAACGCCCGTCAGCGGACGGACGGGCCGTACCATGTGTTGCTATGCGGTGGTAATCCGAGATCAAGATACACCGCGCACCCACACAGGCGCACACACACACACACACACATACACACTCTCACACACACAGCCAGCAGTTGGCGGGGCTCTGATTGACGGGAACACCCAGTGGGGCACTTACCGTTATCCAAGCCGCTGCCACTTGTTGCATAGGAGTAGCCCGCCGCCACGAGGCTGGCGGCTGGCGCATAATCACTTTGAAGCGCCGCCACCGGCGAACTGGAGGAGCCCGCCGTCGAGGTCATGCCCAGCGCCGAGTGCGCCAACGGCGGCGTGGGCGACCCATTCAGATTGCTGCCGACCGCCGTCAGGCAGGTTATGTTCGAGTACTGGGGCAGCGGGGCCACGCCAACGGCCGACGAGCCGCTGTGCGCCGCGTGCACCGTCCAGGCGTCGCCGAAGCCCTGCGCCGCCGAGGATCCGGCGGCCGCGGCGCCGTAGTCGTAGCTGGCGTACGTGGGCGTGGCATAGAAGTTGGCATTATCCTGCAGGGATTCAAGAATTAGATGTCAGCCGAGGTCAGTGCACGCCCAAGCTTACCATGCCCGCGTCGCCGTAGCTGCTGTTGTAGAAGGCGTTCCCGTTGACGGCGTACGTCTTGACCTTGATCTTGGAGCGATAGCCACGCGGACGACGCCGCAGGCTGCCCTCGTCCTCGAACAAGTGCGCCGAGTTCTCATCGATGGTCCAGTAGTTGCCCTTGCCGGGCTTGCCCACGCCCATGCCCTTGGGCAGCTTCCGGAAGCACTCGTTCAGGCTGAGATTGTGGCGTACCGAGTTCTTCCAGCCCACGTAGGGTCCGCGAAAGAATTCGTAGCTGCAAGACCCAACAGACAGATAATGCAAGTTTATTTATTTGGTTTGAGCCGTGTCGCTGCCCCCCCCTGCCCCCTTTCCCCTTCTCCTTTCCCATATTCGTTCTAATGAGCTTCGCGTGTCCGCCACAAAAGTCAATTAAAAGTTTTCGGGTTCGCAGACTTGGCAACAACAAACAAACGCTGTCAGCGCGAAATCCTCTCACGCAGTGGCCGCACCCGTACCAGCCCTCGCCCCATTCCCCCCTCCACGTACCCCCACCCATTCGCGAGTGTCGCCAATAAAGTGCCATGCGCTGAGAAATATGAGCAATCAAAAGGATGCGCCTGCCCGGGCTGGGCTCGAGCTGGGGGAGCTGCTCATATTCTGTTGACTAAATAAAATCGGAGGCAAGTAAATAAACGCCAGCGACACATGAAAATCGAAACACTTTTCGGTGCCCCGCCAGGCCCCCGGGCTGGGCCGGGCCGGGTGTCGATGTCGGTAATGGGTCCCAGCTCGTTACTTGAGATCGCGGCGCTTGGGAATGCAATGATCGATAAGAACTCGGCCATTTTGGGGCTCTTAACCAGATACCTGCCCGTCTAGACTGCCCGATTTGTAGTTCACAAAAGCGCGACTGAGATAAGAGTATTATTTTTGCCATTACGTACATAATACAGCATCTCAAGCAAGATTTCGAACTAAGAAATACCCAGTACCTTACTCAGAAATTATGTAAGATACCTGCTTATATTAGTGGATACGCTTCTGCTTTCCTTTAGTTATCTTTTGACATCTATAAATGCCAAAAATGTTGCTTGTTTCGCAATTTATGCGCAGTGTATTATATTCAGAGATATACCTAAAAACCTAGGTCGGAGATAGATAAATGTCCATAATTTAAAATAAACATGAAGCTGTTCTCTGAGATCAAGCTAATGCTAATGGTCGAAATTCTCATTCTGCCTGCCCTTATATCATTTTTTAACCATTTCCAATGGTAAATTTCCAAAGTAAAAAATATTATCAATCTCTTTTACCCAAGATCTAATATTAGTATAGACTAAAGCCTGTTTTAATTGTTTCCCTAAGATTAAGTTTTTTTTCTCTCTTTCAGAATGTTTGAGAACTAATTGATTTGTAATCGATTTAGATCCGTAATATCGCATTGAATTGGGCCCACTTTGAACAGCGATCATTGACATGGGAGATGGAGCAAACACTGAAACCCTTTCAAGCTCTTAAGCTCGACATATGGTCACTGAAATGCGATATCCGAGAAATAAGCCTCGATCTCAAGTGCCCCTCGCAACTGGGTACAGTTGTGGGGCAGGGGAATTCAATCGGCCGCGTTGGATTTCAGATAGTCTCGAATTGTACGCACCTCTTTTGTAGATAGGCGTAGATCTCGCTGAGCGTCAGCTTGCCGGTGGGCGAGTCCTTGATGGCGTGTCCGATCATGTTGATGTAGCTGAGCGCCGGCTTCTCGGGGCGCCGAGTGCCCGACTTCTTGGTCGTGTCCGGCGTGCTGTTATCCGGCGCACTGGCGCCACTCGGCTTGGCCTGCGGCGCGCTCGGACTCTCGTGGGCCGCGCTGGCCGGCGTCGTTTCGGAGCCGTTGAGCGACTTGGCGGGCGAGGAGCTGGCACTCGAGTAGTTCAGCACGGACATGCCGTGCCCATGGGCGTTCGCTATGACCTGCGTGGGCGAGGCGGAAATGCGGGGCAGATAGCTGCCCGATCCCGGCGAGTCCTGCTGCTGCTGGTGTTGCTGCTGCTGTTGCTGCTGTTGCTGCTGTTGCTGCTGTTGTTGCTGCTGCTGCTGCTGCTGTTGTTGCTGTTGTTGCTGCTGCTGCTGATGCTGCTGCTGCTGCTGCTCCGAGTCGTGAATGGCCAGTTGGTGGTAGTCGTTGGCGCTGAGAATGGTGTTGTTGGAGCAGTACTTGATGGTGGAGGTGTACTGGTGATTCATCGACTGCAGCTGGAGCGGCTTCACCACCGAGGAGCTGACGTAGAGCTCCTGATCGGTGGGCGTCTTGGAGCTGGAGTTGGGTGACACGGAGCCCACCGAGTGGGCGGTCATCAGCACGCCGTACGGCGGAATCGGGCTCGACGACGCCGGCGGCGTGCCCATGCTGTGCAGCGAACTCAGCCCGTAGTGCTGCGTGGTGGGCGTGGCACTGCCGGAGGCATCCACCGCAGTCGTATAGTACTTGCGCTCCATGAAGCTGATGTTCGGCTTCTCGTCCACCAGCTCCGTGGGCGAATCGCCGCCCATCAACTGGAAGTTGCCCGCGGGCAGCGCGTTCCCGCCCCGGTACAGGTGCGAGGGGGCGTGGTGCGCGAACGTGTGCGGATGCGAGTGTGTGTGCGTGTGTGCGTGCTGCGTGCTGGCCAGATGGTGGTGCGGATAGTGCTGGTGGTAGTGCGAGGCACTCACGAACCCACTCAACTGATCAACGCTCATCGTGCGGCTGTTCAAGTCGGACACCACTTCTTCGCTTTTGATCATTGTTCGATTCGAGGTCTCCGCTTGCTTTCCTTTCTGTATATGCTTTTCAGTTGCGATCGAAGTCTTCCGCTTCGATGCTGATAGAACCGCGCGGCTTCGCTATTCTCGCCTAACTGTAAACTGGCTGCGATCTCGGCGATCTTGTCGCTCTAGTTCTGCTCGGCGATCCACTTGAGCTGCTTGTTCTTTTTTTAGTTCGCCTACGCCTTACGCAAATGCGTCTCTCACTCTCCCTCTCTCTCTCTCCCTCTCGCTTTCACTCTCCCTCGCTCCCTCTCTCTCGCGCGCTGTTCGCTCTCGCCCCGATCTCCAATTCGACTCGCAGCCAATTGGCTTCGCATGCGCTCGCTTCGCCGCTCTCGCGCGCCCTCTCTCTTTCTCTCTTTTGGCCGCCAGGCAGCGCTAGTTGGAGCCGCCTGACACTGCGTGACATGGCTGTGGAATTGCCATTGGAGCCCCATCCGGGCAATGGCATGCCAAATATCCAGGAACAGGGTGCGGGCGGCCGGCTCTTGAGTGCGAATTAAAGCAATCTGAGAAAGTCGATCGAAAGTTGATTCAAGCGATCCACTTGAATTGTATTTGTTCTGTCAATATGAGTATATATATGCATTCGGTAGAAAGCTAAATGATTACCTGACTTGATCGACACAACAAAAAAGAAAGGTAGAACACCATTGTTACATATCCCAACGATTTTTTTTTAATAAAAGAACTCAAATTAATGTTTGATCGTTGCTATGGCAGCTATATGCTATGTTGATCCAATCTGGCAGCAGTAACAAGTTTCAAAAATATAGCTTTACAACTGAAAGACAAGTTTGAATTAAATCTAGAGTAAAAAAAAAAAACCAAAAATCTGGCTATATATACTCTCTATATAAAATGCGCAAAATACATTCTTCAAAGGTATTTCTTTTTCATTATTATTTTTTTTTTTTAAATCAGGCACTTAATTTTTTTCATATGGGATAGGTCTCTGCCAATAAATATGGGACAGTTTTGGATAATTGCTTTTCACACTAACTTGAATACTTTGCAAGGCTTTCAGAAGGCATTTAGCTTTCGGAGTTGGACTACGCTGGGAATGTCAACAAGCTGCCACAATGGGGTGCACGTCATTGGCATTGAGTTGCCTCACGCCCGGCGGGGCGTGTTGGTCTCCTGCGCCCCGTACAGTCAACAGTTAATAAATAGTCGGAGAGCCGAGATCCCAAAACCCAAATTACCGCGAATGAATTAACAATTGGCATTCATGGAAAGGAAACTGTTGCTGCCATTGCTGGCGGCACCGAAACGAGCTGTTAATTGATTTAGCCGTTGCATGGCCCGGCCCCGGGTCCGGACCTGGGTCTCTGCCTGCCACTGACGCTGCCGGGGCCGCAGCTCTGCGCCCTGAGTGCCGCCATTGCTGTCAGCACCACGCCGACGCGCGACCGTGACGACGATGGCGACGAGGCCGCTCTCCGCTCTCTCCACACGCAACTTTTTCTCGCTTTTTCTTCTTTTTTTTGTTTTTGGTGCCAAGAGATCGCGCAACGTTTCAATCCCCCAACACACACACACACACACACACACACACACAGACACGCACACACACGCAGCAAACGACACACGAAGGCGGAGTTTTGTTTACATTAAACGAATTCTATTTGTCGAATGCGTCAGGCACGATTGCTGGCAGTGGCAACAGCAACAGCAGCAACAGCAGCAACAAGAGCGGCAGCAACAACAACGCACATTCCGTTAGCTATATAATTTTGTTGTTGTATTATTTGACTTTTGTGCGGCCTGAAAGATATTTTAATTTCATTTTGCAAATATATCACAGGCAGACAATTTTCGAAGCACTCGCCATTTTCAGAGAATTTCGTAGAACCCACAGACAATAACCACACAGCAGCAGCAGCAACAACAGCAACAACAGCAACAACAACAGCAACAAATTGGGCAATTGTGGAGCATTTTTCAGCACAGCATTTAAAGTCAATTTGTGTGCAAAAGATACATAGCTCTCTACATACATATATATATATATACGTATATATGTTTAAAGGCTTTAGCTATTTTGCTGCTGGTCTCTGCGGACAGGCTATAAATTATTTTTACGTTTGATTATTATTACTTCTTATTCGGTTTTTGCGTGCTGTTTTCGTTCTGTGCATATCCAGAATTTATTGTGAGTGAGGAATAAATTAAACAGGCATCGCATACAGTTTGGAAAAACAGAATACGATTCTACCTTTTGTGCGATTATATAGCCCGCTGATATCATTGCCACAGTTTAAATCTGGCGATTAATTAATTGCCCAGGTGTGGAAGAATTTAAACGAATTGCGTTTGGCTAATAAATGACATTGGGCAGAAATAAAAGGAAGCAGCTAGCGAAAAAGACATCACTCATGATAATTAAAAATACACATGCGCATTGTCAATCAATAGCAACATTTTATGGTTGTATCTGTATCTTGTCCCTGAGAAACAACAATATTCGATCAATTGTAATTTTAAATAGAATTATCATAAACTAAATATGGAATACGTTTTTCAATTAGAGCATAACGATTTGTTTACATTACTAATATCCTAATATACATATTATATTATTCGGGCAAGGGAAAGTTCAAGACCCCTAGGTTAGTGTATGGGTTTAATGTGTCTAATAGTATAATAGATAATAATAAATATTACAACTCTCTCTATATATCACATGCCACATGCATAAATTTGATTTGGCGTCATTTCGATTTTTTTGAAATACATTTTGAAAAGTTTATTTCGCAGTTGAACAGGAGAAATGTTTTGCCAGAATTCTTTAGCCAATTTACCCCCTGCCGGGCCGACTACTCAGAAGCCCAGCGAAATTTCTTTGACATGACATCGTGCCTTGTATTTATAGCCATCGTGTCCAGTGCAAAGCCAAACAGTGCCTCCCCGTGTCCATGTGCGTCATTTAAACTGGGTCAACAGTTCCGCCAACATTTACGCTTCCCATTGGCAAGTCGCATTTGATGTTGTGTGGTCCGATTGCAGCCGCATTGTCGGATTGCGGTCTCCGCTCTACGCCGTAGTACGCCCATAACAGCCGGCGGGCCCGACGAGGGAATTCCCAAACAAAACTCGTCATCCTCATTCAGTTTTCAAGTTCAAATAATCATAATAAAGATAAGCATATACAATACATCTCTCTTAACATTGTTGTTGCTCTTGTTGTTATGGGCTTCTTGTACGGCGTTTGTTTTGCTTTTAATTTAATGTTAATGTTATTAAATGGCCAAATTGTTTACTATTATGGACGTTTGTAAACAAAATTATGTATACGACGCGTCCGCCGCACCAAGTTGAGTTGTAGTACACAAAGCGGCGTTCCCATTGATTCACTGATGCTACATATATGCCTCTCTCGCTCTCACTCCGATGCGTCCTCTCTCTCTCCAAGTAATGCAAAAGAATACCAAACAATACCAAATGCCGGCCATGGCCAGCATTGTTTAAACTTGCCTCGTGCGGTAGTTTAATAAACATTTAACAATTAAACACAGTACACACTCTAAACACACGATTCCTTCGCCGCGCTCCCTCCTCGGCCCCCCCGGCAGATACCAACTTGTATACAAGTCGGAGCTGCGGCGCATTTGTTTTTGCACACTGACCTACAACAACAGGCAAAGCAAACAATTGCAGCTTCTTCGGACACGCCCTGCCACCTGCCGCCTCCCCGCCCCGTGACGGCCATGGAGCCCAGACGTTTGTTAAACGGTTGATCCGCCGGACAATAAATAATCAAATAGTCAAAAATTCAAAATATTTACACACAAGCTTCTGTGAGAAAATTATGCCGTCTATAGTTAACATTTTCCTTATTATTCTCTCCGTCTCCCTCTCTCTGCCGCTGCCTCCACCTCTTCCTTTTCTCCGCTCAGCTGCTGTTGGGTTTTCATTTAAATATTTACATTTTTGTTGTGCAATTTTTTGCTTAGATCTAACCCAATAGTTTGGTCTTGGTATTGGTTCCTTCATCAGTGTATCCATGGATTTGTTTATGCCCCCGCTTTTGTGCAGAGATTGAATCACGTGTTGTGGCCATTTCCACTGGGACGTATTTAAAAAAAAAAAAAAACAGGAACACAACATCTAAATACAAACAATATTATGTATATATTTTTTAATTTCTAAGGCCACTTTCTTGCGGCTTTGTTATTGTTTTTTTCCCACGACTTTAATGTTGTTTTTTGTAAATATTTATGAAATATTTTTACGCTTGGTTGGGCGCTAAGTAGAAAACTGCTCATGGGATTCTGTTTGGATTCGATTTGTGACAGCCAAACCAAATAATTAGACTCATAAACAGCGAAATGAATCATGAAAAAACCACAATAGAAAATCCTCTTTTCTTTTGTACTGAAAACTAATTTGTTTCCAACAAAGCTTTTGGCTAATTGTTATCATATTTATTTCAGTAACAGCTGAATTTCAAAAGAACTATCTATATATCAGAAGTTCTTTAGACAAACTGCAGATTAGATCGAGTCAATTAATTAGTAACAAAAAAAAAGAAGATGCTTTATTATTCTAATTCTAATATTCTAATTACCCTTATTATTACTATTATGTTATTTATGAATAGTGAAAAACTAAATATAAGCTAAAATGTGAATTACTTTTGAATCTCTTTGAATATCCATCAATATCCATCAGTGAACTAGAATTGATAGAGACCCAGTCTGATTTAATCTGCAACTTATCAAAGCAAGTGTTAATTAAATTGCAGGGCATAACTGTTTTTTTTTATATATTATTTTATTTGTATTTTTTTCATATATATTTTTAGTCAGTTGTTGCCACACTTGGCAGGGGGAAACAGAAGCAGGGCCTGAGAGTGAGATTGGGACTGTGGCTGGGGCAGCCATAAACACCTTGCCTCACCGTTACAATTTCAAAATGGCCGCCGCCTTTTGCGCAAGATGGCCAACACGACGTGTGTTTGGCTGGCAGCTGGCAGTAAACGTGCGATCTGGATGCCATTGCCAAACTACTATGCAAACTGTGGCATATAATAAAAGCTCCAGCGCACACACACAGACACAAACACACACACACAGTCATACAGAGCGCAAAGGGGAGTCCCCGCTGGCCGGCCGTTTGGTGCGCCATTCAGCTGTCGAAGCTGGCGCAATAAAATTGAACAATTTATAGACTTGCGATCCATTTGGTGCGCAAATTTAACAGAAATTAAGAAGAAAAGAAAAAGGCAAACGAAACGAAAACGAAAACAGCAAGCCAAATACTTTTAAAGAGCCAACAACAAAGCGATCCGCCCGACGGTCGGTCGATCGCAATGGTCGAACCCCAGAAAAGCCATTTTTACTTGGCACTTGGTTGGCAATGTTTAGCTTTTGGTTTAATAGCCGGTACTTAAAAATGCGTTGACTCACGGCCAGGTGAGGGCGCCGGAGGAGGCCCGGGGGGGATGGAGGAAGGAAGGAGAAATCGATTTCAAATACGAATTTTGCAACGCGGCCACTAATTAATCTTTGCCGAAAGCCAAACACAGCGCTGATTATGTGATAAATGCCCAAATGCGTGGCGCACACTCAGGCATGTGGCATGCGGCATGCGGCATGTGGCGGGGGTGTGGACTATGCGGTATGCAGCTCGCGGCAGCCTTTGCAGCGACTTCTTCTTCTGCGTGCAGCCGATCTACGATCTTCGAACTTTTGGCATCTGTTTCGTCTCAATCGACGCGTATTGTCGTCTCCGGTTCTTGGTAATTGGTGTTGTTGTTGCTGCTGCTGCTGTTGTGGCTGCTGTTGCTGCTGTTGTCGCTCACATATTTTGCTTTGTTCTTGACTTTTGTTCTTTTATTCCAAGCTCTCAGCGTTTTTTTTTTGTTGGGCCTGTTTTTTGTTTTGGCCTTGCAGGGCAGCGCACCTGTGTGGCATGTGGCATCGGAAATGCCAAAAACAATTTGGCACGGGGCGTTCTGGCCTGCTCTGGCCCGCTCCTGCCTGTTGAAAGTTCAATGCTAGACGAAACGAAGTCAAAAGTTGCATTTATAATCGGCTTGCGAGCAGTCAGCACGGACAAAAGATTCACGTTAATGCTGAAACAATAACCGGGTGATCAGTTAGTGATCAGTATACACACATAGAGGCCCCTGGCGTGTAGCAATGTGTTCAAGTGGCGCGCAGGGAGACCACAGCGAACAATATGTAAATTTGGGTTAATTGCAGGCGACATCCTGACGCAGCAGCAGCCGCGACCCGTAATTATGCGCCGTAAATCGAGGCGCTGACAAATATTTTGACATGGCGTCGCCGGGACATTGTCGCTGTGGTTCGGGTCCACTTGATGCTCGGACCCGGGTATCCGTTGACGCAGCCCAAAACGAGGCTAATGTGTGGTCGGCACTTGAGATCCGGTAGCGGAGTCGGGGAACGTGAAACACAAAACCAACATTTCAGATACCAAACCCGAGCCACAGATCGAAACGAGTGACATGTGTCAGTTGGGTTATTAATCTATTGATTTGTTTAATAAATGCGTCTTTTTTAGGGAATCCAGACTCCCGAAGGTTTATGTATACGTTTTATTTTAATTGAATTGGAGAAAAAGTTAGAATTCCGTAGAAGACAGCGAAACTGCTCTTTCAATTGAGACTTGAAAAGATCTTGACATATTCCGGACAGCACTTGAAATTGAACATGTATAAGAAACAAAAACCCAGCAACCAACAAAGACAGACACCGAAATAATTTTACTTTTAGAAGTCAGTGTGAAAATATGTTTAGTTCGGAATTAATTTGGATTTATTAGCACGACTTACCAAAAGTTCATATTCAAAATTTTACATTTAAAATGAATCGTTGTTTCAATATTACTACATTTAAATTGGTCGAGAACCTATTATTTCCACGACGGGCATTTAGCGGATGTGAAAAGAAAAACGATCCCTGCAAGAAGAAAGATCCTTGCAAGAAGAAAGATTCCAGCAAGAAGAAAGATCCTTGCAAGAAGGAAGATACTTGTAAGAAGAAAGATTCGAGTGGAAAAAAGAAAAAGGAGGACTGCGGAAAAGGTTCGTATTTTAAACACTTTTCATCGAAAGTCATCAAGCTGGTGTAATCCTTTATAGGGGGAGTGTCACCAATGCCTCCACGTTGTAAAGACGGCAAAGGCGGTAAAGGGAAGAAATGAAGTCCATTTGGTTCGTGTACCATCCTTCGTAGATTGGTGAGTAGGAGAGTAAAATAGTGCCCACATTTAAAAACAGAGGAACTGACCGCCTGGCGCCTTCTTTGCCAACAGTCCACATAGTGGATCACAAATTACCATACCCTGCAACATGAGGCAGTTGTAGTTTACTGCTGGCTGGGCGCACTGAGATCATAAAACGAAACGCCCGACATTATAAAGCCATAAAGCAACAAGTAAAATCGGCGCAAAAATAGCTAGCCGGCAGGGAGCTCACAAAAAAAAAAAAATAATAAAAAAAAAAAAAAATAAAACTATAAAGAGTGATAAAAGACTCAACCGACGGCGTATGGAATCTGTGAATTTTCCATGGACATTTTATGACAACGCCGCCGCTGCTGGCACGCAAATCTTAGAAGCCCAACGGCGATGACTGAAGCCAGATCTGATAGATAGGAAATTGAAAAATGTGAATCGATTGGAAATTTGAAAAAAAATAAAAACGATTCTGTGGAAAACTGCATTCTATCAGCTGGCAGGTGCTTAAAAGCTCCCACGTAGCGAACAGCCTCGAGGTGCTCTGATCTCAATCTCGGGCAGCCATGACAAAAATATTCCGCTGACTGCAGCAACGGGAATTCATAAATTTCACACCCAGCACCGAAGAATCCGTTTTTATGGCAATTCAATTGCACTGGCACTGATATTTGTTTCCTGCTGCTGCTGCCCAGATCCGCACCCGTTCCCGGGCAGGTTGCAGCCGTATGGCCATATACGATAGCTTCATGTAAACAAAAAAAAAATCTAGACACGGGCCGCACTTGTGTCGACTGCTGTTGCTGCCGCCAAGACTCAATAGTCGAAATACTTTTTTCTTTATCATATATTTCCTAGTCTTTGCCTTTTATTTTTTCTTAGGTCTTGCCTACCGATCAATCGGTTCTATACTTGTGCTTGTGTGTGTGTGTGTGTGTGCCTGTGTGTGTGTGTGTGCGCGTGTCCGTGTGTACAGCACATTTTTGTCTTCCTTTGCTCGGTCTCTCTCCTATCTCTCTGTATTTTGGGTAATTATTACTTTTTCAATGTAAACAAATTGAATGGTGCTAATTTTAGTTAAATTTGAATTTTACGATTTTGCGCCCTCATTTCGCCTGGAAATTAACCCGTTACCCATTCTGAGTTTAACTAAAATTATTCCAGTATCGGTATTTTTAGTATTCCCCCGTTTCGAACTCTAACCTAACTTTCACAGACTTCGGTATTTATTTGGTGTACTTGTCAGCCCCTTGACTGGCTCGACGGCTTTGATAAGTGCCGAAAATCAAACGATTGACGCGACCGACGATCGACGGGCGGTCGGGCATCCATCACTGGAGTGTCTAAAGTCTGGAACTGCGGCCACTATTCCAGATTTACAGCCGCCTTGTGCGTGTGCGTGTGTGTGTGTGTGTGCGTGTGTCTGTTCAACCTTTCAACGCATAAAAAGCCAAAGTTTTCCAAAATGATTATCTTTTTCTCTCTTTCGAATTAACGGGGAAATTAATCTTAATCTTAAGTTTGCCCTGGCAATCTGGCAACACATGTGCCTGTGTTTGAGTGTGTGGGTCTAGGTGTAGGAGTGATCTGAATACATGCGAGGGTGGACCAAAACGATTGTGGGCGTGCCCGAGAGATGTTAGCTTTGTTGTCGTTATTTGGCGGGTTTTCCTGTGAACTATGTTACGCATAAAATGGAAAAAGCCGTATGTAATGTTTTCTGTTTCCGACAGGCCACTCAAAAATCATCAAAAAAGTTGTTGCTGAACCTTAAAGGGACTCTGTTGAAAACTATTGGGTAGTTTTTGAGCCACCCACGTAAGCACTACACTCATACATCGGCACATGTTTGTGAATACATATACATATCTATTTCAAGGCCTTGCGTCCTTTAATTGTTGTTGCTGCTGCTGCTGCTGTTGTTTGCTTTGCGGCGATTGAAGTTTGCCCGACGCCGACGTCGACGTTCGTCAAATTCGTTGGCATCAGCAAACGGTTTTTATTCAACCAAGAACAACAACGAGAACAAGAACAACAACAGCCGCAGCAGCGATGATGATGATGATGATGATGCCGTTGACGAGCAAGACAGCCGAGAAAGAGGAAGAGGAAGGCATGCGCTTTGCATGCGCCGCACTGCACTCGCGTCGGCCACCAATCGGACCACCCAAAGCGTCGAGCGTCGAGCGTTCGCCCTCCCCTCGCCTATCCGCCGCAACCCCTAACCGCATAAATCCATATTTCTCTAGCTGCTGCTGCTGCTGCGGCCGTTTTACTTTTTACGATAAATTACAACACCAACATTGCCGCAATGCTGCAATCATTCATTCATGCGGGGCAGCCCACGCCCCACAGCCCCCCGGCCGTGCCGAAGCTGCGTGTAAACATGTGTAAATCATGACCCGTTGACGGCCTCCACGTAGACAATGCGCTGCGGAGCAGGCAACAACATGTGACGTCCTCGCCGACAACGGCAACATTTGCACTGCGACCCCGACGCGCTTCAACAGTGCTTTTCCCGTTTATGTAGATAAATTGGTCGAGGAAAGCTGTCGCACCTCGCCCCGTCCCTGGCCGGAGACGGGGCCGGGGCCGGGGCCGGGGCCGTGATCGGGGCCTAACCAGCCCAGTTCTCGCAAGATCTCCGAATGCAACTGCCGCCATTTGGCGCTGGCTGCTGTTGGCCGCCAACGTCGATCGACATTCCCTTTCTCATAATCGTATTGTCCCAAAAGGCTAAAGCAAATATTATTTGTGTGTGTGGGTATTTTTACACATGCATGCCCTGGGAACTTTTCGTCGGTTTGCGCGCATATTGAGCAAACGCCGTGCACTTCCGAGCCGCACACAATTTTGTGTGTTTTGTTTGTTTACACTTAAAGCGTTGTTTCAATAAACATATCGTGGCAAAGGGCAAATTTTTGATATTGAAATGTTGATGCATTCTCAAAATTGTGCAGCAACAGTTTTAATATGCAATTTTAATTTTTGATTATATTTAACAGCTATTCTCATTATGTGGATAATCTCTTCTGTATTTCGTATTTACCCATTTAAATAAAGTTCACAAATTTAAGTTTTCTTTAATTTCAAATATTTAAAAATAAACCCGGGTTTCATAGCAGTCAGCAAATTGTAATGCACTGCTCATGCTGACGTCAGACTTGCCCATCGAAAGCTGTGTTGCCTAACGTCCAAGTACCTTGACATTTAGCAACACTAACAAATGCCGATCGTATTCAGTGTGACCAAGTGTTGCGGGTTATTGGTGTTTTATTTTAGTATCAGAGGGAGAACCGCAGAAGCAACCGAAAAGTGATTCACGCTCTCAAACGGCAATAGTAATTTTAACAAATAGAAAATTATTTTTGCATTGCCGCCAGACATAGCGCGCTAGAGAATTTAAATAATTGAATAAGGCCGCCGCAAGTGTTTTGGAAAGCGCACAACAACGGCCCGCTACGTCTGCGTCGGCTCAAACTCTTGACTGCGCGTGTGCATGCGTGTATATGTGTTTGTGTGAAAGGAGGAGGAGAAGCAACACACAAAAAAAGTGTACAGACGACGCGCAGACGCAACGATCTGCAGTGGCTAATTAAAAGTACCGAAAATCGCGAGTGAAAATTAATTAACCACAGGCGAAAATTTCGCCAAAAAGCCCGTCACGAGTTAACGTTAACAAGCAGCAAACAGCGATAATAACAAAATGGGTTGTGCCGTGGGTACAGCACGAGATAAAGAAGCCATCGAACGTTCCAAAAAGATCGACCGGGCGCTCCGAGCCGAAGGAGAACGCACCGCCTCGGAGGTTAAACTGCTGCTTTTGGGTGCGTCTAAAAACTTTCCAATGTATAATTAACTAGCCTCTTAGTTTCTTTCTGTTAAATTGCGACGCCATGCACAAAAATGTGTGAACTACTTTTCCTATGGGGTGGGTTTTGCCAATGGACGCAAGGAAAAAATTCGTTGCAATGCCTGCTTTTTTTTTTTTGTCCAATTGAATCGAATGATTTTTTGTGTGCAACTCGATTCTTTATTCATCTTTGGCAGTTGTCTGGCATTATGCAATGCACATGTTTAGTAATAATTCGATTGCGATAAGAAACTGAAAGTAAATTGAAACCAAATGTCGGCGGCTCCAACAAGTGGGGCGCCATCAATCGGCCTGCCAGTGGAAACATGTTTGTTCTGCGGTTCTTCTTACATATACATAGCATCATATGCATTATGCGTGTATATATGAATGTGTGTGTGTGTGTGTTTGTGTGTGATGAGTGGCACTTGTTGTTGCCTTTTTTTTTTTTTTTTTTTTGTTTTGGGTGAGAATTGTGCATTGAGGCGTTGCGACGCCATCATTTCAACTTTGACCTCTGCTACTCGCGCTGGCTTAGTGAAATTCGATGCCTCGTCGCGTTTTTTTGGCCTTCTGCAATTAAATTTCTATGCAAAGAGACGCCGAGAAATTCACTTTGCGCACTTTTCATTCACTCAATGTGGCGAACAATACAATGGCTTTTCCAGCAACAACGACAACACCAACTAGCTCAATACAGCTGCACTTGGCGGCTTTTGCCAATGAAGCGGCGCCCCGTTCGCTCGCTGATGACTCAAAGGGGACTGACGAGCGGTAAGAGACCGCAGCGGGGGTGCGTAGGGAGCGTTCGGCATGCCAGTTGAGATGAATTCACAGCACTCGTCAACACACAAAATATAGCTAGCTACATATGTGTATAAGGCTAGAAACTGCTGGAATATTAAAAGTCATTGAATCACTTTTTCCTTCCTAATTAAGTCACAATTAAGAAACAATATAGTGTATACGTTATCGATCAGTTCCAATGGAAGAGTCCAGTCCAGTTGTAGATTTTATGTATGGTATTTTTACAAACAAATTCTAACTACTTTCTACTATAAAGCTGGCTTCTGTGCAATCTTAGCTGCATTTGCAGCTGCTCGTTAAATCAAACAGGCAGTTGACAACCGCAACAACTGCGATGTTGACCAGTGTAGTTGGTGTAGTTTATGGCAAACAGGCAACGTGAAAAAACACCTTGCACCAGTTGCAAACATTTGTGCTCGTATTTATTTTATTGTGCACACACGCGTATACACAGATATAGTATAGTATAGGTTGTTGTTGCTGCTCTTGTATTGTTTATGTTTTCATTTCTATGACATTATCTCTGCCTGCTGCTGCTGCTGCTGCTGCTGCGCACGCTCATTATTCAAACCGCATTCAACAAGCCCTCGCTGTCTCTCTCTCTCTCTCTCTCTCTCTCTCGTTCGTTCGCTCTCTCTTTCTCCCGCAGGCCTAATTGGTGGGGGCAGCGGCTCTTGTTGTTGTTGTCGCTTGTACACTGACATTTAAAGTGGGGTGAACGATATTAGCGCAAATAAATGGCCCCACATCAAATGCAGTTGTGTGTGTTAGGCCTCGCTTTATTGTGTAGATTTAATAAAATGTTGCTATTGTTGCAGTGTCTGTCTGACCATTGCACCCTTCTCTTCAGCTAAATTACGGCACTTAATTTAACGTCGGTTTCACTCTCCCTCTCTAGCCTCCCACCCTTTGACACGCCATTCAATTGAAAGTGCAATTTACATTTGTAGCGCAGTTTCTTTTCGGCTTTCTTTAGTGTTTACAATTCCAAATATATTATGACAGATGAATGCCATCTTTTTATACTTTAATTTTTGTATTTGCATGCGATTGTGACTGTGTCTCACATATGTATGTAAAATATGCAGACATATAAATAAAAAATATAAATAAATAACCAGGCGTTCCATTACGTTTCGACAGACAGTGAGAAAAGCCCCTGAAACCCGAACACGAACTGTCAACACAAATAACTTAATCAACAATTTTTAAGAAATTTATAAACACCAACACACACATATATAGTATATATAATACATATATAATGTACTTAATGCGCTGTTCTTGTCGCTTGTCGCCATAATTCATATGTCGCCTTATCAGCATTATCAATAAATGACCTTTGCGTCAGTTTTTGAAAAACCTATTTTCAGCTAAATTTTAAATTTTAATGAGCGAACGTTGATTTCCTCCAATCAGCAGCCACCACTTCGATAAAATTGATATCGAAGAGTGTGGTGTGATGCATTTTGCTATGGTCAATTTAGCAACGATTAAACGGCAACTTCCAATTGTTTACTATGCAGCTCTGCTCGCTCGCACGTCTGATTAACACATATTCTTTTCTCACTTTACTTATCTGAAAGTTCAGTCGCCAGCCGCTTGGCGGCGCCAATAAAAGTCGATAACGATTAGTCATGCAGTCGACAACTGAGCGAAATGCTATGCGAATGATTGTTACTGACTTTCCTGTCCAAATCTGTGTTTGCCTTTAGTCACCGTCACCGTCGTATGTGTGTATATGTACATTTGTATATGTTTATCTAATTACCCAGGAACTGCAATCATAGAAATAGCGTTGAGCTGTGTGCCACGCCCCAAAAGCGTAGCTCCAGGGTGACGGAGGCTGTGTGTGTGTGTGTGCTAATGAAGTTAATTTTCATACCGCTGATTATTATGATGAGCGGTGCTGATCATGATCATGAGCAGCAACAATAAGTTGCTGCTGTTGTTGTAATCGAGCTCTCGTGAAAGCTTTGTACTCACCGCCGCACAAAGTTCTTCGCTCTCTTTTCCACTGTCTTCTTCAACTCAGTGGCTGCTTATTATGGCACAGCTAACGGTGCATTGACGAATGAATACACACGATTTATGTATGTGTACGTGCATATCTTGTTGTTGTTGTTATTATAAAATTGACCTTTTTTCGCCATTGTTGCGAACTGTTTTTTTTTTTTTGTGCCTTTTATTTTGTTTTATTATTCGGTGGCAAGCTGCGAAGTTCGAATATTTCCCAATTCATATTCAGCTTGACAAGGGCCCCTATTAAAGGCCGGCTGACCGTCTTTTAGGTCATTACTTTATTATAACGACATAATTTTTATTACTAAATTAGTAAGCATTGTTAGCCTAAACTTGAGTTTAAAAGTAGATATCTATACTGCATTGGTGGGCCGTAAATCGAAATGGGGTAGTACTCTAGGCACTGCGGGAAAAGTGAAAGTACTGAGCTGAGCTCTCGCAATTACCTAATCAGCGGTCTACTCTCTGCCCCGCCGCTTTTCTGTCTGGGAATGGACCCAACCACACAAAAACCAATGCAACACAACAGCAACGACAAAAGCATCGAATGTTGCAAAAAAAAAAAAAAAATAATAATAATAAATATAAAATAAATAAATAAAAATAAAGTTGGCTTAATGCGCTATTGTTGCAATCGTGGACATCGTATATCGCTTTATTACTTAAAACTTAGACCGGCAGCTAACAACAAGACAAAGATAAATAAGACATAATTTTTGTTCATTTGTGTCGTAGTTGGGGGAAACTAGAAAACACGTAACATCAGTTGTTATCTATTGAATACGATATAACAACTACTGTGTGCGGTCAGCATAAATTCTTTTTGTTTACTTTTCGCGTTTATGTATATGTTTTACAGCAGATACTTTCATAAAAAGCTCGGCATTTTTATTTATTTACAAGTTATGTTTAAATTTCTTATGACTTTTGATAACTTGACTCTGTCGCCAGAGTTCAATGAACTGCAGAGAATTGGTGTAGGGGCAAAAAATAAGTACAGCTGATGTTAATTATAGTCAGATCGAAAGTGACTTATATATAAGTACGAAGAAGACTAAGTTCCTGAATGCTTATCCATTTAACGGGTATACAAATATAGACATGTGTAGACACCAATCACCTCTGCTTAGATATCAGTTATTCGCGTATATAGCCACACTTAGCCATATGCCAGTAGCTCAATTACTTACGACATTACATGACCAACGCAATTGAGCACGTACAACGGCAGCGGGCTTTTTGGCCTCTTGAACCCAAAGACAATTGGACAATTTGTGGCATCCATTCATGAAAAACGCTGCAACCGCAACGAGCTGGCGCGCAAAACGACGCCTGCTCCCCCCTCCACACACAGTTCCATTGATTCATTCATTGGCGCTTTTTACGCATGACACAAAACAAGAGGAACGGCAAAATATCACGAGCATTCCGGTTTACAAATTCAATTGTTTGCGAATTGAGGGGTCACGCCTTGCATTAGCTCACATCCGTCCCTGCTGCCACCAATTGCACATTTGTAATGCTTGTTTCGTTTTGGGTACTTTTCAGGCGCCGGCGAATCTGGGAAATCGACGATAGTCAAACAGATGAAGATCATCCACGAGACGGGCTACTCGCAGGAGGAGTGCGAGGAGTATCGACCCGTCGTTTACAGCAACACCGTGCAGAGCCTGATGGTCATCATCCGCGCCATGGGCCGGCTAAAGATTGAGTTCGCGGATCCCAGCAAAACGGACATTGCTCGCCAATTCTTCACACACGCCTCGGCGGCTGATGAGGGCATCCTGTTGCCGGAAATTGTGCTGCTGATGAAGAAGCTCTGGTCGGACGCTGGCGTACAGCAGTCCTTTTCACGCTCGCGCGAATATCAACTGAACGACTCGGCCGGCTACTATCTGAACTCGCTGGACCGCATTGCGCAACCCAACTACATACCCACGCAGCAGGACGTGCTGCGCACACGCGTCAAGACCACCGGCATCATCGAGACGCATTTCAGCTGCAAACAGTTGCACTTCAAGTGAGCTCCTTATATTTATTGATCATTTGCGCGCATTCCTAATCGAATTTCCCTTCCGCAGACTCTTTGATGTGGGCGGTCAGCGCTCCGAGCGCAAGAAGTGGATTCACTGTTTTGAGGGCGTGACGGCCATCATCTTTTGTGTGGCTCTCTCAGGTGAGACTCGAAAACTGCCCAATATTCAAGTTGTAGTGTTAATCTGAATCTTATTATTGCAGGCTACGACTTGGTTTTGGCTGAGGATGAGGAAATGAATCGCATGATTGAATCACTTAAGCTCTTCGATTCCATATGTAATTCAAAATGGTTTGTGGAAACGTCCATAATATTATTCTTGAACAAGAAGGATTTGTTCGAGGAGAAAATCAAGCGATCTCCCCTAACGATTTGCTTTCCGGAATACACTGGTAAGGCAAACCACAACGCAATGCAGTTGTATCCTGTGATTAATCTAATTCGTTTTCTAGGCTCCAATACTTTCGAGGAGGCCGCCAACTATATACGCATGAAATTCGAAAATCTCAACAAACGAAAAGACCAAAAAGATATTTACACGCATCTAACCTGCGCTACAGATACAAATAATGTTAAATTCGTATTTGATGCGGTTATCGATGTCATCATCAAGAACAATCTGAAACAAATTGGCCTGTTCTAATGGGATGAGAGAAATTTTTACGATAAGAGTGCGTCTTAGTATTAAAGGAAAACGCGCAAACATTTCCATTACATTATAATTAATTAACTATAAAAACATTTATATACATGCATATATTTGTAATCTGTAATTTTATGTATATACTGATGTATATGCTATAAAATTTAAAACGCTTTACAAGCTCTTGAGATAAACGTACATATAAACCGATTTTGTTGCCAGTAGTCGAGGAGCAAATAACCAACTGCAATTAATTAAGTTAACAATTAATATGCTATAAGTGAACTAATTCAAATACGTATGTACTGTATGTAATTTAACAAGTGTAAAGTAGACGCCAGGAGCTTGGTAAAGATAGCTGTCCACATTTGTGATGGCCGCTGCCACTGTTCGCAAATGTGGCCAGCTAACTTTGCGTTTAGTTAAGATACAATTAACTCATGTGACTAAATTGCATGGCGCAAAATCTGTGGATTTTTGAAGACGTGTCGCTTCTACGGGTTTGCATCTTTATTTTTACGCAATGCATTTTGGCCACATTTTGTAACGTTTTTGTCGACGCTGCCGCGTAAAATTTGCCAAGAGCTTAGCACACTACTAAGAGTGAGCGTGGGCCTCATTTTTGTATGCCCTCTACATTTAACTAGAAATTTTACTAATTTTTTTTTTTTTTTTAGTAATAGCCTAAATAAAGACAAAATACAAGAAATAATCGAACACGTGAGTCTCTCAATATCAGTGACAATCAGCTCGTGTAGCGTGGTCCTTTTTGAACTAACTGTACTTAAGCTGCGCTGTACAACACTGCTCATGACTATTGTGGTGAATTTCTGTCTGGGTTAGAGTGCTTTCTTTTCCTGTCAACTTTTGTGGAAGTAGGTTGATTTTTCGATTGCTTTGCAAGTTACATTTGTATAATATTCAGGTAGTTCAAGTAGCTCTGTTTAAAATTGTGTAGGACTCCTAGAGACGCAATCAAAGCCGAGTTTTAGCCAAAGAATATGCTGCGCGCAGTATTTTTGATTAGCCAGCGTGGAAAGCTGCCACTTACCCTGTTGTCGACCAGGGCCATTGGTAAGTTCTTCGTGAAGAGACCTTTCCTCAGCTAACATTCGCAAAATTAAAAAAAAAAAAAAAATTATTCCATTTAGCGGTAAACAAGCTACGCTACAGCCAATCGTATGTCCAGCCCCTTGTGCGCTTTGCCAGCGATAATAAGATCAAAGGCTCGATTCATGACAATCCAACGGGCATCATCGGGAATGTGGGCTCATCGACGGGTATGGGTAGCGTAAGTGGCGGCGATACTACTGCGTTTGCGCAGGCGCAGCCGGCAGCTTTGGGCACTGACCCCTCTCGCAACAGCAACTTTGGCAAGCGGACTGAGAAAAAGCCGGGAGAGGTCACTTCGCAAATGCATGCCACACCATCGATAACAGAGTGTGGAAAGATTCGAGGAGACGATGCAGTTGTGGAACCGAAAGGTTCGTCGAAGACGGGACAGCCGTCCAAACAGGTTAATACTAGTGCCTCTGGCAGTAACTTGGCCGATGATGCTGTTAAGCAGTTGAAGGAAATGGCTGCTAATCTGCCCAGCAAAGAACAGGTCGAGAAGATTTTTTTCCGAGTGGTGGCTTTCTTCTACGACCTCATCTTATTGACGGCCAACTGGACCATACGCTTTGTCGATCAAAAGATTTTGCAGAATAACACGGTCAAGTTCTACTGGAAGCGGTTCCACGAGAAAATGGAGCAGGCCAAGAAGGACTAAGCAGAGCCAGAAGTTTTAGATAAAGAAAGCATATATCCATATCAAATGAAATGCACAAAACTTAAACAAAGCTAATAAATCTCTAATTTCATGATACATATATGTTTGGTATATATATTTGTTTACTTGGTATTGCATAGTTTGCACATTTTCGAATTTGGTCGCTTCAAATTCAGGTGAAGCTTGCAAAGCTGGCATAACCGTCCAGTAATTTGGCCAAATATTTAAGTATCTTATTGCGTGCCGCCTTCAGCTGTGGGGGATCGCTGTTCACCGGCTCGTACATGTTGGCGCAGTGCGCAGTGCCTGGAAAAGTTTTAAAGCGGGCATTAAGTTTCATCAACATTGACCTTTGATCGAATCGACTTTACCCTCAATATAAATGGTGGGCGTGTTTGCATTTGGCGAAACATACAAGCCCAACGCATGCCACGGATCAATGGAGCCGTGCACGTAAAGCACCTGAGTCGTATCCGGCTTGAGTGCGCCATAGAACTTGTTCGTCTGCGCCACCGCCTGCTCAATGAACTTGGCGTCCATGCGATCTGAGAAAATGTCGATGCACTGACGTATGAAAAAGTCCACCCCGAAGCGATCGCCGAACGTGTCCGATTTGTTCTCAGACGTCTGATAGAAGCCAAACTCCGTGCACGTCTGGTAGACCCATTGGCGCATGCCCTTGGCTGCCTCCGAGTCCCACGAAACGTTCTTCATATCGGCTATCATTTTGTCATACTTGTAGTCCAGGCACTTGGACTTGGACTGCTGCAGCAGCATATCATTGACCGCTGCCAACCGGGTCACTGGCGGTCCCAGCGCTGTGTTCAGCATGACATCGCAGATCTGTGAGCAATCATATTAGGATTACATATTCTGGTTGCCGCATTGACTGATGCTTCATACCTTATCGATGGTTATGCTGGCGTGCGGACTGTTGTCCTTGTTGTACTGCACCACGCCAGCAAAGTTGCCAGCCAGATTCTCGAATAGATTCGCTATATCCAACTGGTTTTCAATCGAGTCTTTTAGGGGCGTGCACGTTCTAAGCGGAGGCCAGTGATTAGTTAGCTATACGCAGTTTTTTACACTGTGCCACTTACTTAAACTTCTCATCGAGATTGCGCTGTCCAATCATGTGCTTCAGGAGAATCTCCACCTGGGCAAAGCCACGTGTCACGGCCTCCACGCAATCCGGCTTGTAGCTGGCAAGCGATGCCTTGACCACCTCATAGTAATCCCTGAAATCAACCTCCGCCAGCAGCGGCCCGCTCGAGCTGATGGAGCCGCTAATCAAGTGCGGATACTTCTCGCGCGCCCAAGCAGCCAATGAGCCGGGATAGGAGCCGCCGAACGCAATCCATTTCTGGGTCTCATTCATATTGTATTTGACCTTCATGGCCGTCACAAAGTTGGCCAAGTCGGCCAGAGCCTGCCTCGAGCTGAGATAGGCCAGGTTGCTGGTGGACAGATCGCTCGTCGGATGACTCTTGCCATAGAAACGATGCTCCAGTTGGATGCAGAGCGCACCGAAGTGCTCGGCATAGTGCACCCAGGCGCCCTCGTGCATCCATTTGCTGGTGGCCTCTCCCTCGCCGCCAATCATTAGAAACACCGGGGCCTGACTGTCGTTCCTGTAGAAGGCATCGTTCACGAAATAGCGCTGCTGCCAAGTGCGCGTCTCACTGGCCTGGAAGTGATCCAGACGCTGCTCGAACCACAAGTCCTCCACGTCCATTGATCGCTGCAGGGTGACCAGTTTACTGGGCTCACCCAGAAACCCGTTCACATGGCGGCCGCGTCGAAAGCCCAAGCTGCTGGACTGCGCAATTAGGCAGGCCAATCCGAACAATAGCAGACCCAATCCATTGGGGTTCTTTGTTTTCCACAGCATTCTGCAGCCTAATCACAATCGCGCTTCTGTTCTTGTTGTTGCTTGTTTTGCTGTTAGGCTTGGGTCAAGTGAGCTGTTATTTGATTAGCACAAGAGCTGTTTGTCCGACTAACTGTAAAAACGGCACAGGAATGCAACTTATATAGTTATATTTATGTGTCTGTGTATGTGTGCGTGTATATACACACATACATATTTCTTTATGATTTTGCTATTTTGTTTTTGCTTTTGCACTTGCCGGCAGTGCTGCAGCGATGCCACCTAGTTGTAATTGATTTTGCTGTTTGGAGCGTTGCTTGCTTTTTGAAATATGTCAATGTGAGTGGAGCGGCGTTGCCACCCCGATGCGAAAGTGCTTCCAGGCAACGGTTGCTTAATTTTCAAACAATCAAATAAGCAGTTGCTGTTCTTATTGTCAGCGGTCGGTGTAGCGTTATAAACAACAGAAATCGTAGAAAAACAAAATTTTGAGATATATATTTCGTATGAAAATGGCGAATCCTGTTAAAGAATGCAAACAGCTGCAGCCGCGCGCAATATTCGGCATCAATGGCAAAGTGGAGAACGGGGTGCGTCAGCATCCCATTACCCAGGCGGCCATATTTCCACTGGGCAACAAGATTGCCATTGCTGATTTCAAGAAGAACACACAAGAGTTCGTAGCCGGGCACACAAACAGCATCTCCTGCCTGGATGTGAGCAAGAGCGGCAAGTATATCGCCTCCGGGCAGGTTAACCACATGGGCTTTCGCGGCTACGTCATTGTGTGGGACTACGAGTCCCGCAAGGAGATTGGACGTCATGATCTGCACAAGGTGAAAGTGCAGGCCATTTGCTTTACGGCCGAGGAGCGCTTTGTAATTTCCATTGGCGGAAAGGACGACGGCTCCGTCATCGTGTTCGATATGCAGACATTGTAAATACACCTAGATGTTTGCGAGTCCCTTTTTTTTTGCATTGACTCTCCTATTCCCACGTGCAGCTCGCCCATCTGTCGCCAGCCGGCCTCGCGCGCCATCTCCGGGAACGCACTCACTGTGCGCCCGCTGCATAACAATCCGTTCTTCTTTCTGACCGCCGGCGATCGGCACCTGCGCCTGTGGAGCATTCTGCGGGAGCAGAAGAAACTTTACGTGCAGGACGTCCAGTTGGCCAGCAAGTCGCGCCTCTTCTACTGCGCCCGTATCGACAAGAAGGACGAGTTCGCCTATCTGGGCACTGGCACTGGCGATATCATTAAGATCGTGCTCAACTGCTGCGATAGGGACAATGTGACTCGGCCGGGCACATCCAGTGGCATTCTGGGCGCCTTCGGCACACATAATCCGCGCAAGCCCTCGGGCCGGGATTGCAATCGCTACGTGAACGGCGTGCGTGCCCTTTACGTGCTGGAGGAGGGTCGTCTGTTGATCGGCGCCGGCGATGGTGAGGTGGAGCTGGTGGAGGAGCGCACCGATGTGCCGCTGATCAATTTCCGTGAATATCCCGGTCCCACCTGGCCCTACTTGCGCACGGTGAGTCCTGGCGCTGCAGCTTGAATGGATTTCAATAACCCATTCCCCTTTTGCAGGTGAAGAGAACACGCGTTTCGGGTCGCATCTCGTCCTTTGTGCGCTCCACGCCGGAGAAGTTCTACATCTGCACGGACACCAACGAAATCTACATGCTCAATATCCAAAGCTGGGTTCTGAAGCTGCTGCGCACATGCCACGCCAAAGCAGTCTACTTTATTACTTTCCCCAAGTAGGTGCTCCCCAGCGCTGCTCCCCCGCACCCGCTTACCCCACATTGCAACTATTTCAGGAACTACGCAGCTGTGTTCGCCACCGCGGGCCACGAGAGCATACGCATCTGGTCCTCGAACCGCAAGCAGGAGCTGCTCCGCATCATGGTCTACAACTTTAACTGCGCCGCGGTGCGCTTCTCCCAGGATGGCACCAGCATTGTGTCGGTGTGGAACGATGGCATCATACGCGCCTTCACGCCCGTCACCGGACGCCTCATCTATGCTATACCCAACGCTCATAATAAGGGTAAGGCCCCGTTCGCGCTCGAGAAACTCTAAATCCCTGACGGACTCTTCTTGCAGGCTGCAGTGCCTTGGCCGTGGCTTCAACCGGCCGTTTCATTGTTACCGGCGGCATTGAGGGTCAAGTGCGTGTGTGGAAGATAGAGCCGTATCGGCAAAATCTGGTGGGCGTGCTCAAGGATCATTCTGGCCCCATCACCTCGCTGGACATTAACTATCTGGACACCGAGGTGATCTCCGCCTGCACTGATGGCTCCTGCGTCATTTGGGACATCAGTCGCATGACTCGCAAACAGGTGGTGACAGCCAATACGCAGTTCATGTCCGTGCTCTACTTTCCGACCGGAGTGCAGATACTCACCTGCGGCTCGGACGGCAGGATCATCTACTGGATGGTGTACAATGGCGCACTAATACGCGAGCTGACCGCCTCCAAGAAGTCATCGGTGAACTGTCTGTCCATGAATGCCACCGGCGACTTCTTCGTCAGCGTTGGCAGCGATCTGCAGGTGAAGCTGTGGGACTACAACAGCGGCGATGTGGTGGGCGTGGGATCGGAGCATGCATCCTCCGTAATTAGCGCTGCGTACAGTCCGTGCGGCAAGAATTTTGTCACAGGCAGCACGGATGGCTCACTGATCATTTGGGATGTGCCCGAGGATTATTGGGGCAATCCCAATCCACCGGAGGGACCCACCTATGAGCTGCCCAAGGCACAGCCGAAAGGCAAGGCAGTCCAGTCCCGCGTGGACTCCGGCACACGTCTGAAGCCAGCCCCAGGGGAGAATATTAATGGCCTACTCAAGGCTACGCCCAAGGATGACATCTGCTGTGTCGAGTGCCCACCTTGCGCCAAGAAGGAGGGCAAGGCCGCTGACCCCTTCGCCGAGTGCAAGATAGTTCCGGACGTACGGAAATGTTAGATTTAAATGAACTTTAAGTTTTACTCAACTTGTTCTAAGCATTAGCTAAAAGGCAATAAAAAGACGTTTAAAAAAAAAGGAGGACTCTTTTGTCGACGGGACATGGAGATACCCTAAACCGTCAGCTCGTTCTTTTTAAATCTTAAATTTTATTTTTATGAAATAGAACTAGAATTTAAATTGGAAAACAGGGCAGAATATAGTTTCCGAGATGGACGCGACCACACGGGCAGACTTAATGCTGACGTATAAATTTTGGGGGGTCGGAGCTGTCTCCTTCTGCCCGCTAGGTACAATTGGGCCGAATCATTTACCCTTTTTAAAAAAAAAAATTTATTCACATGAAAATTTCGAAATTATTCTTCGGCATCATTATCAGTTTTCGTGAAAAAGTGCTCCACCTTTTTGGCCTCTTCCTTTTCTCTCTTTTTATCTTCTGCCTCCTGACGCTTGCGCTCCTTTTCTGCTTCAGCTTTTTGCCTCTTCTCCTCCTTATCGGCCTCTGCCTGCTGCTTTTTGGCCTCTTTCTCGGCCTCTGCCTGCAGCTTCTTAGCCTCTTTCTCCGCGGCAGCCTCCGCCTTCTTGGCCTCAGCCTTCCGCTTGTCCGACACCTTTTTCCACTCCTTCTGCTTCTCAGCGAATTCCTTTAGACGGTCTGCCCGCTCCTTGTCCGATTCGGGGGTCTTTCCGATGGCTTCCACGTCGATTTCATCTTCATAACCATCTGGAGGCAGGGCATTCCAGTAACTGTTATGGAATCGACCGCGATTTCCGTCCGCCCAGAAGAAGGGCTTTGTACGCTGGTACATGTAAGTATAGGGCTTAAATTCGGGTCGCTCGGCCTCACTGTGTGAAGTGAGCACAAGGACCGTGAGTATGGCCACCAGAGGCAGGACGCCCATTAGCGAGATCTTTTGCCACTTCTTTGTGTTTTTGTACGAAGGTTCTGAGTAATTAATTAAGGTTTATATCAGCGTATCATAAATAAAATTATTTCGGGTGTCTTACTTGGCCTGGGGCATGGTTTACATGGACATTTGGGGCCGCCACCACCAACCTTTGTGGGGCACGTATTTTTCTGTTTATTCATGCCTTCACGCTTGAGGATCAATTCTTCGCAGGTTGTCGTCTTTTGCTTTTGCTTCGAGTCTCCGGATGAAGGCGGACAAGATGGCTTCCTTTTAGCTTTGCACTTGGTGCCGCCACCGATCTTAGTTTCATCCTTCGGGGGCTCCTTGGGTTCCTTCTTGGGTTCCGGCTTGGGTTCCTTCTTGGGCTCCTTCTTGGCTTCACCCTTGGGTTCCGTCTTTTTGCATTCATCCTTTGGCTTCTTTTCTTCTGCTGCAATTGTAAAAGAGCCTCTTGGTTTCTTTTCATTAATTTCAATAAGTTGTTACCTTCCTTCTTGCATTTATCGCCCTCTGGTGGCTTATTGCATTTATCAGACATATAACGAACGTGCCCATTTGAAAATGCGCGATACGGCAGACGCGTCTGTCTAATTAGGCTTAATAAGTGCAGCATTGTTTTTCAGGGCAGAAGCAGCAGAAGATTTGAAATTTTTACGGGTCTAAAATTTTTAACTAATAACTGATACCTAGAGTGGATAAAATAATACTAAAGTAATGTCGGCATTCTGTTTGGTTATTTGAGAAATTCGATCCAAAGGCACCTAAGATCAATTGAAACGTATTTATTGCTTAAGATTTGATTAGGGCGCCAATTTTTCTGCTCAAGAAATAATCGATAATAGCTGTTAGTTAACATTGCTGTTGGTTCACGAATGTTATGTTAGCGGTTTGTTAACATAACCCAAAACTAAGTTTAACAGTGAATGTTATCGCAACGATACAGATTTATGTAATACCACAGATTTATTTCAAAATGGGGTATACTAAAGTTCTATCAAATATAATGGGTGAGTTAAAAGTTGAGTTGAGTAACCAGAACCTTAGTTCCAAATTGCCCAAAAATATGCTAATACCTGATGCTATAGCGATTTTATGAATATTAAAATGAAATGGAACAAATATGAAGGTATAAAAAACCAAACTTGTTTCACTTAAACTCAAATGAGTAAAGGGTGTCGCGAAGTGCGGCAACAGCACCGAGCACTACTGCTTTTAACAGTCTGATTGGACTCTTTGCTAACAGATGTTATTTGGACGCCGTGGAGGAAGCATTAAACATTTATGTGCATATGTATTGTTGTTTAAACAAGTTGCTGAGCGTAATTTGACGGTAGTTCTGCAAGTTCGGGCGTTATTTTGAATTAAATTGTGTGTTGAAAATCGATTCGAGCAACAATGAAGGTCTGCTGTATCGGCGCTGGCTATGTTGGCGGACCAACATGTGCGGTCATGGCGCTCAAGTGTCCAGACATTACCATAACGCTGGTCGATAAAAGTGCCGAAAGAATCGCACAGTGGAACTCGGAGAAATTGCCCATTTATGAGGTTAGTTAAGCTATTTCACTGTATCCGGATGACGATCATGTTTCCCAATGCAAACGTCAGTACATTTACACATTTGTGTGTATATATGCATTTAAATAATGCTCGTGCCTCTCTGTGAGAGTGCGTGTGTCTGTGTGTCTGTGTGCGTGTGCGGGCCAGAGATCTATCACGCTTCGTGCTGTTGAAAGAAAAAAAACCAAAACCAAAAAAAAAAAAAAATCCTAAACAAACAGCACAGACACATCAATCAGAAGAAGTACGGAGCATACGAATGGCCAGACAATAGCTAACGTCGATGAACTCCTCGTATGCCCATGTTTTCAAGTAGCCCAAACACTAAATCTCAAACCAGTTCCCAGCCGGCTGACTGCCTGAGACTGATTTGTATACGAGACGCGCACCTTTTGCCTTCGCCTAAACACTAAACGCTAAACACGGGTGCGTGTGATTGCGCACTCTTTCACAGCGGCGGAGAGCACATGATCGGGCACTCGACAATCGCAAATCACAGGTGCTTGTCGCAATTGGGGCCCCAGCAAGGTCAATGGTCAGTCTCCGTGTTCCCAAGCAAGTCCAATACAAACGCGCATTCGTTAGTCATTCATAATGCATACATTCACACGTATGCGTATCCACATGTTTATTGAGTGCCAAATAATTACACTGGCTAACAAGATTGCGTTTGCAATGGGGGAAAAATCGATTTGACCTACTCCGGCGAAGCTCCTTACCGAATAAGCCGCTTAAATACCCGCATTTTACTTGCGCTCTCTACTTTGTTCTCTATTTGCTGTCGCATTTCCGTCATTTTTCTGATATTCTCTGCTCGTTTCCGCCCGCGGCCCATTTAACTGCCCAAATCCTTATCAGCCGCTGGGCCACATTACGTCTTGTGAGCCAGATAAGCGGCTATCAGCCAGCGCTGGATAATGTGAAAACCAATGGGCAACTTTTGCTTCCACAATATTTTACGCTTGAAGAACGGGTTGCGTCCATTCGCACACAATCGACTTGAGCTAACATCACAGCGAATGATTAAAAAATAAATAGCGACGCCGAGATTCTCGGAATATTATCTGTCATTGGGCCAAGGCGCAATTTGAATTCTCTCGTTTATTTATGGACGGCCTCTTCAGGTAGGTTGCATCATCGTGCTGTGGCAGTGCAATATTCGTCTATTAAAAATAAATAAAAAAAAATAGATAATGCTGACACTGTTCGTAGCTTTTTTACATGCTTACAGGAATTTGCCCAGGTGCCATTTGGTTGTTGCAATTCTTCAGAAGTGGCTCATACGCTAATTGCTTTTTGTGCCGCGCTTTTTATCAGCAGAGCGAGCGAGAGGGAAGATCGTTTCAAAACAAAAGGTTTCTTGTCGTTTTGTTTACCAATTGCATTTCCGCTGATAATTCTTCAGAATTAATTTCATAATTGGGTTTTCTATGCGGCAGCATCTCCAAATAAATTATATTTTTAGCGCCTTCGCGCTTTCAATTCATTTTCTGCTTCGTTTTTTTTTTTTTTTTTGTTTTTGTTTTTTTTTTTTTTTGTAGATTATCATATAAACAGGTTCAATGGACCCCAGAATCTGACTGGCCTTTTTAAAAATAGCTCATTGAATAAACGAAACATAATATTCGTAAATTATTACTGAAAATTGCTTTCTATTTTCGATTTCGGTTTCTCATATATCGCATAAACATTCCATTAATCAAACCAATTGCTTGCTAGATAGGGGTTTTCACAAGCTACCTCAACGAAAAAACCCCGTAATCTTATCTTTAAACAACCGCAATCGCGAGAATAGATTGCACAGCGCTTGGATATTAAGCATTACCTAAAAGTGGGGCAAATAACGGTCTATTTTGTGCCTATATTATGTAGATGAAACTTGAACTCAAGCTCGTTCTCATCAATTTCTTATGCTCTGCAGCCCGGTCTGGATGAGGTGGTCAAGAAATGCCGCAATGTGAACCTGTTTTTCTCCACGGACATAACAACTGCCATTAAAGATGCTGACCTGATCTTCATATCGGTGAACACGCCGACGAAAACCTGTGGCAGCGGCAAGGGTGAGTCCAGAAATACGCCCAACAAGTGATAAGCGATAAACAATAATAACTTTTAGGTCGAGCTGCGGATCTGAAGTACGTGGAGAGTGCGGCACGAATGATTGCCGAGATCGCGCAGTCCAATAAAATTGTGGTCGAGAAGAGCACGGTGCCCGTGCGTGCCGCCGAGAGCATTATGCATATATTGCGCGCAAATCAGAAGCCTGGCATCCACTATGATATACTCTCCAATCCTGAGTTCTTGGCCGAGGGCACGGCCATCAACGATTTGCTGAATGCGGATCGCGTTTTGATCGGCGGCGAGGAGACGCCGGAAGGCCATCAGGCTGTGGAGAAGCTATCCTGGATCTACGAGCACTGGATACCAAAGAAGCACATACTGACCACCAATACGTGGAGCAGCGAGCTCTCCAAACTGGCAGCCAACGCGTTTCTGGCCCAGCGCATCTCCAGCATCAACTCGTTGTCGGCGGTGTGCGAGGCCACCGGCGCCGATGTGTCGGAGGTGGCGCGTGCCGTGGGTCTGGACTCGCGTATTGGCTCCAAGTTTCTGCAAGCCTCGGTCGGCTTTGGTGGCAGCTGCTTCCAGAAGGACATACTCAATCTGATCTACATCTGCGAGAACCTGAACCTGCCCGAGGTGGCTGCCTACTGGCAGCAGGTAATCGATATGAACGACTACCAGAAGCGCCGATTCTCGCAGAAGATCATCGAGAGCCTGTTCAACACAGTCTCGGACAAGCGCATCGCCATACTGGGCTTCGCCTTCAAGAAGAACACGGGGGATACGCGCGAAACGGCGGCCATAACCGTGTGCCAGACGCTGCTGGAGGAGGGGGCCAAGCTGGACATTTACGATCCCAAGGTGGAGCCGGAGCAGATTATTGATGATCTGACGCATCCCAGCGTGACGGAATCTCCCGAGAATGTCAAGAAGGCGGTCCAAATACACAGCGATCCCTATAGCGCAGTGCGCGCCACGCACGCTCTGGTTCTGTGCACGGAATGGGACGAGTTTGTGGATCTGGACTACAAGCGCATCTATCAGTCGATGATGAAGCCGGCATACATCTTCGATGGCCGGAAGATACTTGATCACGAGCGATTGCAGCAGATCGGCTTCCACGTGCAGACCATTGGCAAGAAGTACCAGCGGGCCGGGCTTCTGCGCTCGTGGGGCATTGTGCCGCAGCTGTAGGCGTCAAGGCGTGGCATCAAGACTTAAGGCCGTCAACATTTTCCAGTATTTACGAGACTAACTGTAAATATGCGTTTGTGTTTTTTTTTTTTTTTTAAATATAAATAGTTCAAGTATTTCGCTAGATACGCCTAAGTATTCCTATTTCTATTCCTACAACCAAATGTCGTTCCAGTTGCAATATAAATATTAACATTGCCGTTGCAAACGGACACCCAGTTTGTTCACTATATACAGGATCTGCATTTCTGTACCATTCGATCATTAAACAAGCATTTACACGCATAATGTAAATTTTATAAAATAAACAATTCATAAATTGAACTCTCAGAATGGTATTCTTTTAACGATCTGGCGGTGCCAGAGGAAAGACGTGGCCGCCGACAAGCTGAACCAGGTAACCAGGTACGAGAGATGATCGTTGCGCAGGGTGACGCGCGTCTGACCGCCAATGGGACTATTGTGTGCGCCCTTTGCATCGTACACGGCGTCGAGGAAGACGTGCGCGGCTCCGGAACTCGCGCACATCCTGGACAGGTCGCGATATAGGTAGAATTTGCCATCTTTGTGATCTGGCGTAAACTGTGGGCGACTCTCGCCTTTGCGTACGACGGCCGTCAGTTCCACTTCATTTTGGTACTGGCCTAGAGCGCGTGTCTCCTTTTCCACGTGCTTTCGTGAGATCCAGCCGCGGTTTATGAGAACGATGTCACTGCAGGGAGATGGCATAGGAGTAAGAGATTGAAGGAGCATTACGGATTATATTTCTACAACTCACTCTCTGTCAGCCAACTGGAATGGCGTGACGACGAGGTAACCATTGCCAGAATCACGCTGGGAAAAGAGTCCACCTTGCGTCTCGACGCCATCTGGCCGAATGAGGGAACGTGGTCCCATCAACATCTCCTTGTCGTGCAGAAAACGGCCACGCAACGTGACCAAACGATATTCCATCTTATCCAACTGGCTTAAACTGGGAGAGAGCAAAATGTCTGTAAATAGGAGCAAGCGGTTAAGTGGGCAACTTCTGGGCATACTCATCGGGCAGATTCACAGGCGCCATATGCAGCTGCTCGTGCAAGTCCTTGATTAACTGCTCCTTCCAGATTTTACGCTTCACCTGCCAAACGCCCAGGCCAAATGTGGTGGCAGGTATGAGCTAGAATGGTACGAATCAGCAAATGCTATAATTTGAACGCATTGCCACTCACAAGAAGAAACCAACCCAGGGCCGTGATCTTATCCTTGTCCTTCTTGACCACTGGAATGCTCGTTGTCCAGTCAATTTTTTGTTGCTGTTGTGTCATCTTTCTCGTAACCAGCTGCAGTCTGGCGGTGGGCAGGTGTTGCCGCGCAAGGCTTTGCTTGCATATTTGCGCACTTAAACGAAGCATTATTTATGTTTGTATCGCGTTTTCCCAATTTCACGATTAAGTCAGCAATCCCGATCATAAAATTCAACTATAATAAACTGCTAATTGTTTCGGATTGTGATAGTTGTGTGTTCTGCTGTTAAGTCAGCCGTTTGCCGGCGATGTTAAGTAGGCCTGTTAAATCAGCTGTTTGCTAGCAGTGCCCGAATTTATTTTCGAAGAGTTGGCAGCACCCTTGCTTGTAGGAACATTGCGTTTCGGTTTAAACAATTAAAATCTGCTTAAATTAAGCATGTGGTGCACACGCGCTGCGGCGAGACTTGCCAGCGGCCTAACAACAACGGGACTGGTATGTGAACACACGACATCGCAGAATTAAATATTTAATTAGCTGAACTCTGCAACTGCACCGGGCACTCTTATATAAACCACACTGACGGTTGTTTTCGTCCCGCAGGTAGCGCAACAGACATACAAACAGCATGTGGTGGCGGCTGTGGCAGCTAGATTAAGCGAGCAGTGCAGACTATGCTCCACCGGTGTTGTGGACAGTCCGGGCAAGGCCGCCAAACAAACAGCTGAAGATGGCAGCATATTGAAGCGTGTTCTGACCAAAGTGGGATTTGCACCCAACACAAAAGCCGTGAGTGCAACGGATGAAAGTAAACTCTATTGTCCTAACGAATAATTCCATTACAGCGCCTCAAGGTTACCAGTCATCTGCTGTACGAGAGTGTAGCGGACAAGATTAACTACGTTGCCTTCTTTCGCGATTTTAATCTGCCCAACACCTTCAACTCCTGGTTCCTAGTCACTGAGCTGCATGTCTGGCTGCTGCTGGTGCGCTCCATGGCCGAGGGCTCAGAGACCGGCGAGGATGGACGCTTTCTGCGCAACTGCATTGTGGAGGCTATGTGGGGAGATGTGAACACACGCGCCAAAAAACTGGGAGTGAGTGTTGATCCTTAGCGCAGTGATCAGTGGCTTATCTATTGATATAACTTTCAGGCCAACAATCCCTCCCGAACGAGACAACAAATAGAGACCCTTTCGGAGCAGTTCCAGGCGGCGCTTATTGCCTACGACGAGGGCATCATGTCCGATGATCGAGTGCTGGCCTGTGCCCTGTGGCGTCGCTTCTTTGAAATGAACTGCGACGATTATGCCCAAATTGAGCGACTGGTCAAGTATGTGCGCAAGCAGGCGCTTATGTTGGATAGCTTACCACGTGAACAGTTCATTACCAAGCCCACTATAGCTTGGCATGATCTGGATAAGTGCAAAGTTGCATAGAAAATGTTCTTTTAGTTTGTTTATTAAAGTCTATATACAAGTCTAAGTCTAAGCCTAAGATTTAAATAACCAGATCGTCGATTGGCTCGTCCACCAGTGCTCTCAGCTGACACTTCAGCACGAATGCCATAATACGACGTTCAGCACGTACTCTCTGACCGCCTCTGAGTTGTTCGAGAATTCGGCTCATTTTCAGATAATCGCTTCCCTGAGATGATAATAATTCGGCCATTTGTGCTCCTGCGTTGGAATGGGCCCTTTCTTTTGCCGTGGGTTCTATATTTGGCTGCGGATGATCCTCCCCCTCCACCTCTTCCTCTACATCATCTTCCTCGTAAATGACTTCCTCCTGTAGGATTTGATCGTTCTGCTCAATGATTTCCTCAATTATATATGTGCTGTCGGCATTCTCTTCCAGTTCGCTGACATGCATCACCACGCAATCATTGTATGACTGCCACGCGTCCTGATCCTCAAAAGGCCCTTTTGGCACCTCTTCAGTCTGTGTTTGTTGCGTGCACTGTGCCGTGGGCTTGGCTTTGGACCGCGATTGGATATCCGCTAGAAATCGTAGACGCTCAAAATATGGCCATGTTGAGCCGCCAGGTCGACGTGATTCCTTTCTGTACTGGTAGTGTAGATTGTTCCAGCGCATTAAGCAAAAATCAACTGGGAAGTTGGGATTGGTTAACATTAGCTAGTGAGAGGAACTAAACATTACCATCGCAATCCATTATCTCTGCTATTTTGGACCAGATTTTCGTTTTGACTTTCATAACATCATAATTCGAAAGTCCCGTCTGGCGCTTATACAACACGGAATTTGGTTCCACATGATCAATGAGCTTAAAATCAAACGGACGATTCTTTTTATAACTGGTACGCATATTTATTTCAATATTTGTCAGAATCTCTTTGCGCTTATGCTGGAATGACACCGTAGCATAGTGAAGTGAAAATAGGTAATAAAAAAACAAAAACCAATCAAAACAATCAATTAATTAATTCATTTTGCGTTTATGATTCATTATTTTGCAATTTTGTAATTTTTGGAATCGGCAAAATTTTTGGAAAATAAACTGTTTCAAGCCATTTGGCTGCATTAGTTAGTAGATTGTCATTCTATTGTTTGCAGTGTTGCCCTACACTTAAATAACAGAGTTGCTTTGATTTACATATATCGAAAATGTTCGAGACGGAGCAATGTTGCCGTTGAGTAAACCTACAGTTTCTTTCATCTCTAATACTGACGTAGGTGCAAAACCTGGAAAATTGTAAGGTGAAGTGAAAATTGCAAAAAAAAGTGAAAAAAGATATAATATTTGGCAAATAATTGTGCAATTCAAGTGCTGATAAAAATGAACATGTAAGTGTCAATCTATTTTATTGGGTTCACGTTGTATTCACCAAACTCTCTGCAAATGAAACGACATGTGTTGTAGAGTCTGGGGTTGGGGGGGGGGACGGATGGTCTAGAAAATTTTCTTAAACATTGGCTAAAAATCGATAATTCAAAATGGCAGAACGAGTAGCTAGTGAAAATAACATCGAATAGTAGAAAATAACGTTTGGAACTGCTTTTGATGATCAAAATTGTTATTAATGGCTCACAACGCTCGTTCCAGGTATAACGGACAGGTAAATGGTTATATGGGAGGTCCCCCAACCGGTGGTATGCCCAACAATCGCATGGGCGCTGGCGGCGGCGCTGGCATGTTTCAACGCAATCGGTCGGCTCCATACATACGTGGTGGACCCGGTGGTACCGGAGGCGCTGGTGGATTCAATGGTGGTCGCATGAATATGGGCGGCCCAGGAGCACGCAACGATCGCGACGGCGGCGGCTTTGGTGGTCAGAACAGTAATCGCACGTCGAACCATGGCGCTCATTTGCCGGCCATCGTTTGGTCAGAGGTGTCGCTCACCCCGTTCCGAAAGAACTTCTACAAGCCGTGCGAATCCGTATTGGCCCGTACCCAGGGCGAAACGGATACATTTTTGAGCAGCAACGAGATTACCATTAAGGGCAATGAGGTGCCCACTCCCAGCATTGAGTTTGAGGAGGGCGGCTTTCCTGATTATGTCATGAATGAGATTCGCAAACAGGGTTTCACCAAGCCGACGGCCATTCAGGCCCAGGGTATGCCCATCGCGTTAAGCGGTCGTGATCTGGTCGCTGTCGCTCAGACCGGCTCCGGGAAGACACTGGCCTATGTGCTGCCCGCTGTAGTGCACATTAATAATCAGCCGCGTTTGGAACGCGGCGATGGACCCATTGCCTTAGTGCTGGCACCCACGCGCGAACTGGCGCAGCAGATACAGCAGGTGGCCAGTGAGTTTGGCTCCAATACGCAGGTGCGCAATACATGCATTTTTGGCGGCGCCCCAAAGGGCCAGCAGGCCCGTGATCTGGAGCGAGGTGTCGAGATTGTGATAGCGACGCCGGGCCGCCTCATTGATTTCTTGGAGCGCGGCACCACCACGCTAAAGCGCTGCACCTATCTGGTACTAGACGAGGCCGATCGCATGCTGGACATGGGCTTTGAGCCACAAATTCGCAAAATTATGCAACAGATTCGCCCCGATCGCCAAGTGCTGATGTGGTCCGCCACATGGCCAAAGGAGGTGCGTCAGCTGGCCGAGGAGTTTCTTAACAATTACATTCAGGTCAACATTGGTTCTCTGTCGCTGAGTGCCAATCACAATATACTCCAGATAGTCGATGTCTGCGATGAGTCGGAAAAGATTGTCAAGCTGATACAGCTGCTCACCCAGATTTCTGGCGAGAACGAGACCAAGACCATCATATTTGTGGAGACCAAGAAGCGCGTGGATGAGATAACGCGCAATATATCGCGTCAGGGCTGGCGTGCATGTGCCATACACGGCGACAAGTCGCAGCAGGAGCGCGACTTTGTGCTGTCCAGTTTCCGCAATGGACGTCACTCGATACTGGTGGCCACCGATGTGGCCGCGCGCGGATTGGGTGAGTGTTTCGTAGCTTTTGCGCTCGCAGCCGGCTAACGCTGGCTGCGCTGTTGTCTTTTATTGATGCGCTCCATAACCAATAACCGAGCAAGAGTTGCTGTGGATCAACAACATGCCCGAAAATGCCAAATGCCAAATGCAAAAAAATGCCAAATGGTTTTGTTTCATTATTTGATTCGTCGTCGTCGTCGTCGTCTGGCAGCGACCGTCAGCGATGAATCGGCCAACACCGACCAGCCTCTTACTCTTATACATTCCTTCGCTTTCACACTTCACACTCTTTCTCGCTCTCGCTCTCTCTCTCTCTCTGTATCTGTATCTGTCTCTGTCTCTTTCTATCCAAGACTTAATTGCTTCTATCTCACCGCTCGTGTGAGATAAGTTCACGTTGACCGTTGTGCATTTACAGGTTAAGTTGTGCATTGCATGTCTTACTCTTCTCCCATCTCCTGCAGCTTCCGCCCGGGGAAGCATTGAACGTTTTTCTTTGTTTTAAACATTTTTTTTTTTTTTTGTTGCTATATTTTTAAAAACGAACAAGAATATCTTTAAAAAACAAATGGTGTGGTCGAAATAATGAGGGGAATGTGTTCTCCATGCATTTTGCTGGTTATATGAAGTTTTTACACATACATATATGTATTATTGTATTTTTAGTTTGTTGCCCTCCTGTCTAAATAGTTTTTAGTTGTGCTTCGTGAAGTCACTTTTGAGTAACCTAACGTACCATATGCAATTTGTTGTCAGTCAAGGACTCAATGGCCTAGCAAAATACGAGTAACGTTACAAGAATAAAAAATAAAATGAAAGTAATATTTAAAGATCGTTTAAAAGTTGTGTTGAATATGCTCTTTGTAAGGACGGCCAGTTGGTGGAACTTTATTAAAGGCTTTCTTTAAAGGGCTCTAAACGGATATTTTTTTTTTTACTCTTTTTTTTAAAGTTACTAATTCGAAGTCTAACACATTTAAATGAATTTTGCGGCCAAGAAATTTTTGACTGATGCTTATTTCCGTAGCTTATTTGTATTTACCATAAAATTATTATGTATATTGTATTTTACGTCGCTCCTATATGTATAAAACCTAAATTTGTGTGTGAACAAAAATATCATCAGCACTTTTTGAAATGGACTTCGATTTTTATATGGCAAAAGTAAAAGCAAAAGAAAAACCAAACAAGAGAAAAAGTTAAATGTTAAAAAAATGTTGTATACACAAAAAGATAAAAAAAAAAATATAAAAAGTTAAGCTTTATATACAAGTTGAGGGTTGAATTCTTAAGTTTTTAGCAACGCGGAACTCTCATCATTTAAGCTCCGCGCGCAGGCTACATCTCCAACAACAACAACAACCGAAACAACAACAACAACAACAGAGCCGTAACAACATTTATTTACGTAAGCCCTATCTAATATAATCATAGATCGCACACGGGGTAAGTACTAGGCTAATTATGAACCAACTCTCACTTACCAATCTTTCTTCTTAACAACTTACCGTTATACACAGCACCCAACCCAACCCAAACCAACCAGCTAATCCCATCGAAACTTACCATCAATCCTAGCACCCTCTCATCACATTGTTATTATATAACCTACATCTTAAGTTTAATCAAGCCGTCTCTTGTATGCATTAAGCTTAAAAAAAAAAAGAAAGTATATATACATATAATAATAAAGATTTGTGTATTTCAAAAAAGTATAAGAATGAGAACACAAAGGTCGAGGTCCACATTTCTGCAGTATAGAAAAAACATATATCTGTTTGCCAAAGATGTATAGTTGTTAATATACGCTAAATAGTATTGATGGCGAAATTTTTGTTCAAATCAAAACAATATAAAAAAAATACAAAAAAAATATATATAATTACAAAGCAAGATAATTGTTCAAGTGCATATTTAAGTTTAGCTAAAAAAAAAAAAAGAAAAACTCAACCAAAACACACACATAAGTTTCTGTTTTTGTTCATAGTTCTTGAGTATGTATTGCGAAAAAAATCCGTATTATTGTAAAATCTGTTTAACATATTGGTAACTTCTTCAATTTTCAAATCAAAACGAATCGAAATCACGCAAAACAGACGTTGACGATGTCAAGTTTGTGATCAATTATGATTATCCTTCGAACTCGGAGGATTATGTGCACCGAATCGGACGTACCGGACGCTCCAATAATACGGGCACAGCCTATACCTTGTTCACGCACTCCAACGCCAACAAGGCCAATGATTTGATCCAGGTGCTGCGCGAGGCCAATCAGGTAATAATGCATTTGCAACTAATCAAAATATATTTTTAGAATTTTACGAACTTTTCAAACTAAATATTTGCTTTATCTGTTTAGACCATCAATCCCAAGCTGATGAATATGGCCGCAAGCGGTGGCTATCAGAAGCGCGGCGGCATGGGCTATCGCGGCAATGGCGGTGGCTACCAGGGCCGCAACCAGCAAATGGGCGGTGGCAACAACTATCGGAACAACCAGAATAATAATCAAACACACAGAAATGCTAATAGTGGCTACAACGCCGGCGGTCCGCCACGTTACGATCAGAAGCCATCGCGCACCTCGCCGCCTGCACCAGGCGCCGGCTATCGTCCACAGGGCGGTGGCTATCAACAGCAGCAGCAGGCTTCGCAGCAGCAGTCCAATGGGGTGCAGTTCTCGCGCTTCAATCCGAATGCAGCTTGCTTTGAGCCGAAAACGCAGGCGTCGGCAGGCGTGCAACAGCATCAGCCACCGCATCTGGCTGCAGCTCAGGCAGCCGCAGTCGCTGCCGCTGCCGCTGGCTATGGCTATGGTATCGAACAGAAACGCTCTCGCTTTGCCTTGAACTTCAACATGCCGCCGCCACAAATTACACAGCAGCAGCAACAACAACAACAACAGCAGCAGCAGCAGCCGCAACAACCGCCAGCACAGCAGGTGCAGGCAGGAGGCGCCGCTGCCCTGCCGCCGCAGGCCTACGGGCAATATACAAGCATGTCCAGTAGCATGGCGACGGTGTCCCTGAATGGAGGCGCGCCCAGCATAGCGGCCAGCGCCTACCGACCCCCGTATGCGATGCCATACGTGATGCCACCACCACCATTACCCGTACAAAACTAAACAGTAACGCCAAATTGTACGAGCTGAAGTAACTGGACCTCAGTATAAGTTGGTCTATGTTATTTTATGCTCTAATGTAGTTTCCTTTCCTACTCACAAACACCAACACACAACACAAAACACGGGACACACGATCACGCACACCCGCATACAGAAACACACAAACACACACACACACACACACACAAACACAACAAATCAGCGTAAGAAACTTGAGTATATTAACATCTTAGAGATACTCTAAGGTATCATACTTGTGTAGATCTCCTCCGCCCACACATATTAGCAATATAATATGGTTTAAACTGGAATCAAATACGCTTGCAATTTGATAAATTCCCTTTTCGTTTTTATATATTATAAATCAAATCCTACACGTAGTTATTAGGCATTCGTTTAGTCAAACATTTGGGCATTCATTTGCCGAACACTATTTGGCATTTAGCTCTTTATGGCCCCAGCGTATTTGATTTCTGTAACTATTCTCGAATCTATCCCTATTCTATCTATAATGCAAAATTTTGTAATTTGCAATGCTCCAAGCGACACTGACACAGAGACGAACAAATTAAGTCAATTTCTTAGAATCAAATGCGTATTATATCACCTTAAACCATATTATGTGATTAGACTAATTGCTTAGCTGAAACACGACAATTTCCACAACAACAAAGTAAAAAAATAAAAAAAAAAAAACAATAAAATAAATGTATAATTCCATATATTGTAAACATATGAATTGATTTACAACTAATGAATAAAGGAGTTAATTAAACATCAGCTCGATTGTTTTAATGCTGTGCCCCTCAAAAATGCTGAAAAGAGAATTTCTGACAATCATACTTACGTTTTTAACACATTCATCTGCTAATTTTTATAATTATCATTGATTTTCTAAACTTAATTGATTTGCTTTTATTTTCATTTTTAAATATATATATATATTTTATATAAGAAAAAAACTATTATACATCCAAAATTATCATAATAATAAATAGAACTAAAGTATACAAATATTACTAGACAGCATCATCGTCCGTATCATTCATTTAAATGATTTTCATCAGTGGCTATCATCCATACATAGATATTTCTAGCTTCAACGTTACTCGAATTGCTTCTTTTCTTTTTTTGTTTTTGTCCAAAATTGGTTTAGCTCACACATTTTACAGAATTTATTTTAAAAATTACACGATGAATATGATTATGACTAACAAAATTGTGAGAATGTAGAAGTCATTTTGTTTATTTGTTTTGTGTTTGTTGCTTTTGTAACTTTGCTAACGGGTTTGTTCTTGTTTTCATTTGTTTTTGTTTTGTTTTGTTTTCTTTTCTTTTTTTTTTTTTTGCATATACATACATACATAGCATAATGTGTTATACTCGATCCTTAAACTATTTGTCTGGCGCATACTAAACTTTCAATCTTTCGCTCTTTGGCTGCCTGTTGATTACATAGGTTTCTTTTAGTATATTTAGTTATAATGCATTTTATTTCCTGATCCGCATAGCTTTCAGTAGTAGTAGTTGTTGTTGTTTTTCTAAGTTCTTTGTGGGGTTCTTAACTACCCAGGGGAGTACTGAAACATTGAGTGCAGTTTTACAATTTTTTATCAATTTTTTTTCGTTTTTTTTTAGTGTTTTTTTGTTTTTTATTTAAGTTAGTTTTTCTTTTTTGTTTGTTAATTTTGCTTAATTTTCTTCTTTGGCGCAGTTGACTAATTCTGTGTGTTGTTGTTGGTTTTGGTTACTACGGTTCTGCCTGCTGTTTACATATATAGATATCACGAGAGTTCCTGCGAGAACTGCGTCTCCAGGGTGGGTCTAGTTCTAGTAGGGTTCCTGTTGGGATTGCGTATCGGTGGTCCTGGGCTGCCATAGCCCGCCGCATACAGCTGCGGGCACGAGTCTTTTATGAGTTCCTGCGTCTCGCGCAGCTGCCGCTGCACCTGGGGCGCCAATCTCTGCACGCTGATGGCCGGCGGAAATTTATATTCCGTTGGTGGCGCGGGCTGTAAGACAGGGGAAAGGAGATTGTTAGTGAACGTATTTGAATTCGGAATGATGAGTATTTAATGTAATAGAGGTGCATGAAATTTGTTGTATCTGGCTCTTATAGTCTCTGAGATCAAACGCTTTTTATAGATATACGTTAAATATGATTGTCGGATAAATATGGCTACAGCATTTAGCTGTTGGAGATTAGGAACAGAAGAAAACATGGAAAAGATTGTTAGAACTAGAAACTAGAAAGCGGCAAAAACAGAATCAATTTGTGGGAGAAGATTACACCAAGCTTGGTTCTACGATTAGAAAGAGAGAGAAGATTTATTAGTAAAAGTCTACTGAGGTAAGAAAAAAAGACCCCGAAAGGAGGTATAGCCTATACTTTAAATAATAAAAATAAAATTGTAAGAAGCTATCCGTATTATATTTTTTTTTAGCGATTCGGCGTAAAGTGCTAATCCCTAATCTGTGATGTCTTCATGCCCTTCGCAGGCACACGTTGCTGTGACCTTGCCCCGCCCACTCACCTGCACAGTGTGCATGACCTCGCCGTAGTAGGCGCCGGCTGCAGTGGGCGGCTGTTGCAGCTGCGACGTTTGCGGCTGCAACGGCTGCTGTTGGCTTTGGCTGTGTGGAGCGGTTTGTGGTTCGTAAGATTCGGAGGCGATGGGAACTGAGGCCGCTTGCTGGGCGGTAAGTTGGGGGGCAGTGCTCGGTACGCCGTAGTAGGATAGCTGCAAGGGGGCGCGTCCAGCCGTTGCGCCAGCGCCATTTAGGAAGCCCGTCACGCCCGTCTGCATGAGCGGCGAGTTGGCGGCGATATACTGAACGGGAGCGGCGCAGACTGGCGGCGAGGGGGAGGCGCCGTACAGCAGACGCTTGGGGCTGACGCTCTGCGGCTTGGGGCCCGCGGGCAGCGCCAGCATGTGGCCCCCATAGGCAGCCAGCTGTTGCTGCTGCTGCTGGAGCTGTTGCTGCTGGTAGAGGGCCAGCTGCTGTTGCTGCTGCTGTTGCAGCTGATTGAGCTGCGCGGCGGCCGCTGCACTGGCATTGGACGTATTGACGAGATTGGCATCGAGCTGGGGCAGCAGCTGCTGCGTGAGGATGAGCTGCTGCTGCTGCTGGTAAAGAGTTGCTGCTTGATGGTGTTGCTGTTGTTGCTGCTGCTGCTGCTGTTGCTGCTGCTGCTGCTGCAGCTGCTGCTGTTGCTGCTGCTGCTGTTGCTGTCGCCCCGCCATGACGTGCTGAGGTAGATACTCCGTCGTGGGCAGCGTGTTGCATGCCGTCGAGATCTGCAGCAGATGGCCAGTGGGGCCGCCGGCAGCGCTTCTCGCCTTGAGCGGCACCTGCACCACCTGCCGGATGGGCGTCGTCTGCAGCGAGCGGCTCGCGGAGGAGCAGATGGACGCGGTCAGGCTAGCGGACTCCCAATGCTGCACCAGCGCATTCAGTCGTGCCTCCTCCAAGGCAATTTCCGTCTCGCTGGCCGAGTCGTAGTCGGGACCCTGTGAAGAAAACACGCTTAGTCATGGTTGTCTTAGCTTGGCTTGCGTCCTTAGTCACCTCGTCGATCTTCTTGTCCAGCATGCGGAAGAAATTCTGTTGGCTTGATGATATTTCTCTGCAAGGTGCAGGCAGTTTTAGTTTGGATGGAATTAGGGGGGGGCGTGTGGAACACATGGCTACCGTTACTTGCTACTTACTGGCTTTGCAGCAGCGACAGGTTCTTGGCACGCAGCAGCGACACGGCCACGTCCTCCTCGGTGTCCTGTATGTCCTTATTGCTTTGTTCCTCGGTCTCGTCATGCTTCTCGCGCTCACGTTGCTGCGCTTTCTCAGCATCCTCAATGTGGCCTTCATCCTCGTCCGTCTCCGCATCCGAATCGGCTAAGGGCAGAGGCGAATAACATGTGTTAGTAAAAAAGCAAATGGAAAATTGCAGTGATAAAAAGAAATTGTTGCGAAGAGTTCTGCGCCACAGATGCCATAGAGGATGCTCGAAGGACACTTAAAGTAGTCGTACAACGGCAATTTACAAACTGAGAGAGGTATTCAGATGTGCCAATAATGGGTGTTTGAATGGCATACCAAGTCTCTAAGCTTAAGTTAGCCAGATAAAAGATACGTTTTATACATTACAAATTTCGACAAAGTTTTCACTCAGTTTAAGTAAATGGTTATTATAACATTTGCCGAAGATCTTCTATACCGGGAAGTCAAAGCTAAGCATTCCTATCTTTTCAAGCACCTTAAGGTTGAGCCAATTTCCATATCCTTTTGAAACTCTCACGCCTTTGCAAATTTAATTAAGACGAGTTATGCATTTTAATGCAAATTCGGTACCCGCAATACAAAAATACGATATGAATGAAAAACTTTATAATTAATCTAGCTAGGGGGAGCCTAACGCAGCTAAGGCCATCAGAATTTGGGTCTTTTATGGCACAATGGCGCCTTTGTGTATGCTACACTTTTGTTAACCCGTTTCGAGCGCAGCCCAAAAACCCACACACATACACATTCACACACATTTACACACACGCAGATATACCCATGCACATACATAAATAGAGACAAGAAAGCGCCACACCCACTCAACTGGTACGCCCACTGCAACAACAAGTTGCCTTTTAGCAGTTAATTACACACACACACACAAGCTCGCAAAGGCTCTAAAAGCAACAACAACAATGTGGCTAAAGGCTCTCGGGGCACTGCCGAAACTTTTGAATGTAGGCTAGGGCAACAATTTTATATTCCAGCGTTTTATTATACACTCACATGTGCACATAGACAAACACCTACATAGATGTGTGCCCGTGTGTGTGTGTGTGTGTGTGTGTGTGTTTATATTTATGGCATGCATGTGTGCAGGTTATAAGCCTAGTCCTTTAGTCTGTGAATGCATGGCCTAAGCTCTGCTGCTGACATATTAATCAATGATGTCCTCATTGTGAAAACAGGTGGCTTATACACACATACACACACACGCACACACACACACACACACACAGAGCTGCAGGCAAATTGATGTCGTCATGCGTGTAAGCTTTTGTTATATGCATGTATGCGAGTGTGAGTGTACACAGGGCAAATAGACACAATCACACTCATTCACACACACACACTCACACACATGCCCATTCGCGACTCCTTTGCAATGCTGCTTACCATGTCCTCCTTTCTTGCCATTTGCTTTACTCTTCGATTTCCTGGGATATAAATGTATTTTGCTCTGTCCGCAGCCCATTTTCTGACTGTGCTGCTGCTGCGGCTGTTGTTGACGGCGGCGCTGACGCTGACGCTGGCGTTCTGTGTTGTTTTTGTGTGTTTTTCAATTTTTTTTCCTCTTTTTTTTATTAATTTGTTGCTCGACACGTTCTGCGTAGTCTGCTGACGACCTGTATCTGCTGCCCTCTCGCGCTCTTCTTCTTCGCTCTCGCTCTGTTTCTCTCGCTCTTTCAATACGTCTATTTTATTTACGTTTTTGTCACACGTCTCTGCTTTTTTTTTTGTTATTTGTGTTATTTTTTTCGCTTCTTGTGTTTTATTCAATTTTCACTAATTTAACTATGTGTGTAAATTTAATTTATTTGATTTCTTGTCGCTGTTGCTGTTGTTGTTGTTGTTGTTGTTGTCGTCGCTGCTGTTTGTTGTTGTACCTTTCGAAATCGTGTTTTTTAATGCGACAGCAATATCATAAACAACAACAACAACGAGACAACAGGAAAAATAAATAGAAACAACATCTGAGAGCATGGAACATTCCACGTTAGCCACTTGTTCGAGAATTTCATTTGTCGACATCAACGACGTCGTCGTTTGTCTTCTCTGTCGACGTCGTGCGTAAAACGCCCACCCACCCCATTTCCAGTTCGAACCAAACACACAAGCGCAAAAAACTTTTAAAAGTAGCGGAAATTAACTTTTCGCCTTGGACAGCAACCAGCGACACACCGCACCGCCCAACCCACCCAACAGGCCACCCCGGCGACCCACTGGCCCAACCACTTGTTTCGCTCGGTGCGCTATAAATTCAATTTGCAGCGTCAATTTGTAAACATGCACACGGCACAGGACACGACACAGGGCAGCGCAATGCCCATAAAAGGGTTTGGCCCAGGGCTGCAACAAAAAAGCTACTCTCGCCGTTGTTGTTGCCTTTGCTTTGAATTTCTGCTTCAATTACTGTTTCAATTTTTGTTTCTGTTTCTGATTTGCCGTTGAGGCGCGCGCGCGTTTTACAGCTTTCAACACTCGCGTGCGTTGTTGTTGCTGCTGCTGTTGTTGTTGCTAATTTAAACAAATAACAATAATAAGCCCAACAAATAATGCAACAAAAACACTTGAATTATATTCAATTATTCTCACATAGCTGAGCACCGCGCTGACCAAACCAGAGCGGAGCGGACCGTCAGCCTCTTTCTCGCTCACAGTACTGCTTATAATAGACACGCACACATACGCACACACACATACACCCACCAACATACATGGCCAGGCGAATGAGGCAGGCAGCGAGGCGCCAACACTCGTTCCGAGAGAGAGAGCGAGCGAGAGTAAGCTCCAGCGCGCCGCCTCTCGCTCATCGCTGCTGCTGCTGCTGCTGCTGTTGGTTACTCCTGTATGCGTTTATGTATGTGTGTGCGTGTGTGTTTGAGTGCGCGCTGCGTGCGAAATTGATTTTTCTATTTATAAAAAAAAAATCAAAATATATCTGAATTTTCGTTTGTTGCGCGGCGTTTTTTTTTTATGGATTATTATTTTTGTTGCCGCTGCCAAAAACATAATTTATGTTTTATTTATGATTTTCGTTTTCCATTGGCATTTTGTATTCAAACGTTTCGACGTTTTTCTTGTGCGCGTTTTTATAGAAACTTGTTTGATTTATACACAGCGCCACTTGGGCACACACTTGGCCTCCTATTCCATTTCAGATTCAGTTTTAACGTTCAGTTTCCGAATATGAAACATTTGTTTAGCGGCACATTTAGCCGTGCAGCATTTACCGCTTACTTTTATTTACACTTTCGGTCTAATACTAAAGGAACTTTTGCGCATCAGTTTTCATTGAATATTTACACTCGGCTCTTTCATTTTTATGGATTTTCTGCGGAAAACTCGCCGAAAAAGTTTTGGCTGCGACGCGTCGCCTGTGTGTGGAATTTTGTATGCTGAAATTTATGCTGCCTGACACTCCTCTTTGTGTCACACAGCACTTTTGTGCTTTTCTCATTCGGCGCGTCGCGGCGAGAGAGCAGCGGCAACTGAGCGGAGCGCAGCTTACATACCAACACATGCGAAAGCATTGCCAGAGCTTTTATGCTCAACAGTGCTCTCAGCGCTCTCTCCAGAGGGTGGGTTTTGGAGTGTGCGAGCACGGCTGTTGTATTCCCTTTTGAGTGGGGGTTTCTTTTCTTGTAAACTTTCAGCGCTGCTGGGCATGCTTTCGGGCGCTACTCGCATTTAGTTGAATGAAAGCTGCAGGCAGATACATATTGTGTGCAAAAGCGCGAGTTCTTTAAAAAAAAAAAGCTTGCCGCACTTCGACTTAAAACTTAAAGCTCGTGCTAAGTGAACTTTGTGCGCGCGTTAAAGCTCTGTATTTCAAATTGATAAAAGTTTGGTTTAGCTTTCCCAAACTTTATTCATGTCGTTGGCAACACCACTCAGTCAAAAGTTTCCATAGATTATTTTTCAACCCGTCATTTTGAGCTTTTAGCACAGAACATCCCCACTAGACTCAAGTGTGGGAAACTATTGTAGAATATATTCAAGAAATCGGCGCTTTGTCATGTTCAGCCTCATTGCTTTTCACAATTTCTGCGTCCAGCGCAACGCTCTATTTCCGCTGCCAACAACCCCCTAACTATTCGCCAAAAACTCGCCCCTGCCTATCTGAGATATGTTAGTAGATGCCATTATGCGAGTTTGCCATGTGAATTTATTGCATAATAATGAAGTGAGAAACGTTACAAATCAAAACACTCGACGGCATTGAGATAAAGTTCATCTGCGGGGTTTGCTTTTCTGACCTTTTTTTTATCATTATAATATTTTTGGGGCAGAATCCTCGGCAATTCTTGTGCATTTGTCAGCCGCAACGGAATTGAAACGTTTGCGCTTTTATTGCCGCGGACGTGTGTCGGTTATCCTGGCAGGGGGTGGACAGTAAGCAGGGGATGTCCTGCCTGGTGGGAAAAAAATATGAAAAAGATAGTGACATACAGGAAGTAATAAACAACAAATGCGAAACAATATCATAATATTGATCTGGCACTGGGATATTACAATGCCACAGTCATGTTATCCAATCGATAGCCCAAGTGGTAGCTATTTAAGCCTAATGGCACATACTTTATTAAAAATAGCATTTACGTGATTTTAAGATATGATATAAATCAGGATTTAGGAGAAAACTAATTTAACCTTATTCACTTCTTTTTTTTTTATCAAATACCAATAATATTTTATTTAAAAATGTAAAAACAATGCAAATAGTCTTATGTTCTAGCGGATAAACCATTATCTGAAAATGTAAAGTCATTAAAGGACATTAGTCTGGAGTGTTTACCAATTAAGACTTCGGAAAGGAGAATATACAAAACTTCGTTTCAATTAAGTCAATTTTTGAAATCCATTTTTTTGTTACCACTTTATTGAAAGCTTATTGACAAGCCGTTGTAAAGATTGTGGGCCTGTCAAAGGGTTGCATCCATTTACATTCTACGAGAGTGGGATTTGCCGTCGTTGATTGTGGCAACATATGTTTCTGTCACATTGTTTGCGTGCAACAGTTTGGAGATGTCCCCGGAGTGGAACAGACTCCTGCCATGTCATGTCTCGCAGTTGGCTATAAAGCATTTAGGCAAATTTTCGCACTCCTTTTTCTGGCTGGCGCCCCCCGCCACAGGATTGAAAACAATTTACATAATTTTCGACGATTTTCCGTTGTTAGTCGCTGCTCTTCCTCTTCCGCTTGCCAATTGTTGATTGGCGCTGGCCAGAAATCAGCGTCGACTGACGCTCGATGTGGTGCCAGAGATTTTTGTTAAAATCTCAGCAAAGCGATTGCGACTATCATGAATGTGGGCGTGCCACGCCCGCCACGTGACCGCACGCGTTGCGTTGAATTTTACACGCGCGAAGTGGCGGCCCCAGGGACAACCAACCGGCGACCCAGGAGTTGGGTGGCCGGATCGCGCTTTGGTTTCGGTTCTGTTTTTGGCGCTGACTGTAAACCAGACTCTGCACTGTGCAATGCAAATGGGGTGCGGTTGAGGCAACAAAAATTGCTTAAACTTTTTTCTGCGTGGCGGCCGTCGTCGACGTTGTCGACGTCGTCAACGGGGACGCGTGCAGCCAATAAGTCCTGAAGTCCTTCATCACTTCCGCTTCAGTTCAGTTCCGTGATTTTGCACAAATAATGTTTTGATTGCGTGGCAGCGTGACGTGTAATTATTATCGCCGCACACCATCGACAACAACAAAGCACACCGACGCAACGCCCAGCCAGCGGCTCTAGCTGGTGTCGAGTGGGCGTGGCACTGATGCTGCAAAAAATAAATCGCAAAGCAATTAAAACGATTTGCCAGCTTAAAGTCAGCAGCAGCAAAAAAGCCGGCAACGATCGGAACAAGCTCGTAAATTACTTTAATTAAAACCGCACGCAAAAGTTGCCCGAAAGCTTCCTTAAGGACACTCACTACAAAATCACAAATTAAAAATGGCTGCTGAAGAGAGCAGAAAATAAAAAAATTTATGCAAATTATGCGCGGCTAGCAGGAGAATCCTTTTGCCAGACCAGCGACAGAAATTTCATTAAAAACTGCGCCGAAAATCTTTGATAAAAATTAAAAACTTTTGCCGTCAGACGCGCTGAAGGACAATTGACAGTAAATGCAAAGAAAATGGCAGGCAAAATGCTTGGAACGAAAAAAAGAAAGAGCAAAAAAAAAAAAAACAAAAAAAAAATATGAAATCGTGAAACAAGGAATTAAAACAAGCAATAATATGAAAATATTATGACAGCGGGCTGGGCTGAATTATTTAAATATGCCCAAGCTGCTTTCATATCACCATATTCTTTTTGAGCTTTTTGTCATCTTCGTCATTTCTGGTAATTTTAATGCGTTTTTTAGCGCCTCCAAAAGGTCCGAGCAGGAGGCCCACCCACTGCGCGTCCAGGCACTGTGCGTCCTTCCCGGCTGCTTTGCATAATTATATTCATTGAAAACTTATTTCCTTCAAGTTTTCAGCAAGAAATATTAAAAAATCCGAGTGCTGCGCTGTGCTCAGTGAATTGAGTTACAGTTACATGCACTGAGGGGCCGCGTGGGGGAAACTTGGGGCGGGGGGACAGTTTTGACATTTAATTGCTAGGTCTTTCGCATAGAGCTGCAAGAGCTGACTAAATGCCCAGCACTTGTCTCGCTGTCCACTGTCGAAGAAACCCGTTTCAATGGCCTCGCCCCGGACTTCGGACACCGCAGCCCGCAAGCTCCCCAGTAGGGAGCTGAAGATGCTGCTGCTGCTGCTGCTGCTGCTGCAGAAGAAGATGAGGCAGAGAGCTGAAAAAATGTAACATGATTTAATGACATGAATTATTTATGAGTTTCCTGTCAATCAAAAACCACGTCAAAGCATTTTGATGGCGATGTCAACGCGCCAGCGAGCAAAACACACGACGCTCCACACATTGCTCCAGAGATGCGCGACCAGCGGACAAGCCATACGAAATAAAATGCCTAAAAGGAGAGATAAATAAAGATATATAATTCTATATAAATGCACCACTGCTTACTAGCAGGCAGTAAGCAAAGCGAAATGTTTAAATGAATTGAGTATGGATCAAGGCAGCGTTAGGACCATGTAAGACAAAGATCTAAGAAATAATCAGGGAGAAGGCCAGGTTGTCTTTGCGAGGTTGACGACTGAACACCCTTGCAAATATAGTGGAGATGTTTGAGAATGTTTAAATACATCAAGTATGGACCAAGTCAGAGTTAGGAACATGTAAGACAACAATAGCGGGAACAATGTTCCAAAAAAATAATAAAAAGACGTGTATATATTACTGGTTTTTGATAATGTTTAAATAAATGAAGTAAGTTAAGTTAAGTTAAGGAACAAGGCAGAGTAAGTATAGTATATAATTAGGAAGTAAGAAAATAAACTGTTGTTGATACTCATCTCTTGATCAGCATAAAATATATATATAAGCTTTATAGCTTATTCTAAGTGTGAAACATTAAGTGAGTGAGTAAACTATATTTTTTATAGAATGAGTCGACATAAAAAATATATCTAAAAGGGATTTCTCTACTCTAACGCTGAACATATCTATCGCAACTTTATATATAAAGATAAAAAAAAACGTATTTAACATTTTTACATCCTATCTAACAGGCATTCCTCGACTCTAATGCTGCACAGATCTATCGAAACATTACTTATTCCTATGCACACCACATCCTTATAACATAGCCCCATAGCACGCTGCTTTCCAATCATATACTCCTAAGTATTTATAGATACGGGCACAGCCACGAATATGAATACTCGCACTGCACTAAATGATATGCTAATTCAGAAGCTTTTTAATCAAGGCCCTAAGCCAAAGCCATGGCCAAAGACAAAGACAAAGCCAAAGCCAAAGCCAAAGCCAAGGCGAAAGCCAAAGAAAGAAGCGCATTTGCATTTTGTTTACTTTTTCCCATTGTTTTCTCTTGTGCTTACGCGCTGTGTGCTCTGTTTTCTGCTCTGCTTATGCTCATTGTGCTCTCCTACTATGTGGCTCTGTTCTATTATTGCGCTCGAATGAAATCAATCATGTAATTTATGTTAGGATAATATGCCCTGGCAACAGTCGAACCCCTCTAAAATGGACTGTCAAGAAATAAATATTTAACAATAATTGATTTAAAAGGCGCATGCAAATTTTTCTCCAGCAGCGGCAACAACAACAAGGGGGCGCCAATCAAAAGTAAGCATGAAGGACGAGCACGAGGCCTGTCGCATTTCCTTTTTTTCTTCATTTTTTTTTTTTTTAAGCAGCTTGGCCCTGGCACGTGGGTAAAGCAACGGCTGCTCTTGACGCTGGGTCGGTCTCGGTCTCAAGTGTTTTTCTCAGCTAGCTTTTCCGGCCTTTTTCCAATTTCCTTGGCCGCTAAGTAAACAACTTGCAAGTCCACGTCCGGACGTTGCTGTCTCTTAAGCGTGAAATTATATGAAATATCCTTTAAAAAGCTTTTGATTTCGCCAAAACTGTAGCCAGGTCCTGCACGGGCACAGCCTGGGCTTGTATGCAAATGTTGTTCATCTGCTTAGCGTAAAAGTTGTTTTCTTACTTATTTCAGCAACACGGCAACGGGGCCGCAGCCTCCGCCGGTCGGGAAAATCGCATTTGCATGCCTTTGTCTGAAGTTGACCTCGTTGATGGCGTTGTTGTTGTTGTTGTTGTTGCTGTTGCTGTTGTTGCTGCTGTTGCTGCTGCTGCTGCTGTGCTGCGTCAGGTGTTGCGGGCAGGATACTAATGCGCTCTGTTAACGCTCTTAATGGCATAGACAAGCTGCCTCTGACTGCATAATGGAGTTGCTCAGCTGTCGGCTGTTGGCTGTTGGCTGTCGCCTGTCAGCTGCATTCATTCACCTGCTCTCTAATGTTAATGACATCTCCTGGGCCGACGCATCAGACCATTTTTGGGCTGGTTAGAAGAAGAAAAAAAGTAGCTCAGCTGCTGATCAAGTGAAAGGCTTGGCGGCTGGGCGGCTGGGAGACAGCGAGTTAGGGCTGGCTGCTAAAAAAATTAGCATTACTTCCGAGTGATCACAATCTGCGCATACTAATTGCTCGCTGGCCGCTTCGTGGGTTTCATTCATGGCAATCATTGAGTAGCTGCCTCCAAACTTGGCATTGCTGAATGATTCTGCTGTGATTTTTTCCAGCCCGTCTAGACGAATGTCTCCGCGGTTCATATAAGGCAACGGCGACGCACATTTGCCTCGATACGCGACTCTCCACTCTAGAGGCTGCTGATCTGCGCTTTGGCCGATTCACAGGAAACGTGAACAACGGTACGAGTCGGCTGTGGCATGGCCGTTCGGCATGGTGGCATGGTTACCCTTGCTTCTTACGAAACAGCAGAAAACACCAATCATCCACATCATTGTCAACACGCCATCGTCGCCGTCAGTCCATAAACGGACGCACCTTTTGCCTTTTAAGGACACAGCTCTGTGGCCTGTCATAACTCTTGGTAGGCGTACCATGAGCTTCTCTTGGATCTCAGTTAGTCGGCTCGACTCGGCACGCAATGGTGCACTATGCGCTTGCCAAAGACTCTTTCTCTGGCTCTGGATCGGGACATTCTCATTGCCAAGCATCCAAAAATGGCGCAGACGCCGCAGCTTCATGACGCGCGCTGGGAATATCAGCCAGGCTTTGTCGTCGTCATACTTTCGCTGGAGACACAGTCCCAGGCCGGAGCCTTAACCAGCTGTCGTCCGCTCCGCTTTGCTCCGCTTAGTTCTCAGCGCTCAAGTGTCAAGCGTCAATTGCCGTTGAAGTTTATTGCCTTGGCAGCAATTAAATCGATTTCGGCTTGGGGCTTGGCCATGTGTAAAGTCAACGCATTTGATTTGATTTTTGATTGGCTGTCATCGGAATTGATTGCAGAATTGAATTATCAAATTAGAGTGGTCTGCTTTCTGAACCCGATTCATAATTGGTCGCCAACCGGAACGTTCTTCTATTGAATGAGTAAGCCTGTCAAGCAATGTCACATGGTTTCCATACCTTTCAATATGTAATAAAAGATATATTTATTACTTATAAATATCTGTCTAGCCAGGCCCCACTTTAAGCATTCAGGTTCCTATAGCTTTACCGAAACTTAACAAATTGCCATATTTGATAGTTTGAACACAACTTTGAACACTAAATGTGTATAGAATTAAAAAACAAACATTTTTTCCCATGTCCCATATACTAAAAACAACATTTTAACTGATTCTGAGGGGGTAAAATTTTTTGTCAAAAATCATGCCAAAATTGGCTAAAAAATTCGGACATGTAAAGCTCTCGGATCGATAGCTCCCATAACTTTGCCAAAACTGAACCAATTTTCATGTTTGATGGCATTATGGTCATGATTTAACTTCTATATTGATTCTACATTCAAAATATATGCATTATCGAAAATAATTTTTTTTTTTATTTTTTTTCGAAAAAAAAGCATGTACCCCCCCCTTACTCATTTTGTAAAAATTTTTTTTTTTCAAATTTTAGAATCCGTTATTTTTATTTTTAATCGATTGTGGTTGTCATAATTAGCATACAAAATAACTTTAAAAGTGATTCTGAGGGGGTCAAATTTTTTGTCAAAAATCATGCCAAAATTTAATTAAATTTTGACAAGTAAAGCTCTCGGATCGATAGCTCCCATATTTCAAACACCCATAACTTTGCCAAAACTGCACCGAATATCACGTTTGATGGCATTATGATCATGATTTAACCTCTAGATTGATTCTGCATTTAACATAATATGTTAAAAAAATTCTATGCATTATTACAATAAAATTTGTCGAGTTTTTTGGTAATAACTATGAAACTATTACTAAGTTTTGTAAAATTTTTTTTCCAAATTTACAATCTAGAAATTTTAATTTTAAGTTCCGGAAGCCATCTTAAAACTGATTCTGAAGTAGTTAATTTTTCTGTCAAAAATCATGTCTTAAAACTCATAGTAAATACCGTTCAGAGACTGTAAACTTCTGTTTCTGTTTTTGAAAAAAAATATTTTAATAAATATGTAAATCAATAATTGAGGATTCCAAACTTTCTGTTTAATAAGGCACATTTCAAAAAGCTGCTTTGAAGACATCTTTAAGATAAGAGCGTTTTGTAAAAGGTTTGATCCTCATACTATATTTGCTTGGTTCTTGTCTTGAGATTCAATTCAACTTATCCCCCATGCCATAACTGATTGCTTTGGACACATTTATTAGGCAAATTTCCTATCCTTCATTTGCTTCACTGCAATTTGGCTAAGTAAGTTTTTATTGCCAGCAGTCGAGAACCGCGCACCTCCCTCCGCAGAAAGGCTGCATAACTCAAAGAGAAAAATTCATCACCGCAATATGCGCAACACATACAAGGAGATTGAAGAAAAAAAGAAGACAGTAAAATAGTAAAGTGGCAGCTACGAAAATTGTCATAAAGGTGCAACTGACAACACCAGCAACAGCAGCAGCAGCAGCAACAACAAGAAGAGCGAGCCTCGTAAATTTCAATTTATATGCAGAATGAGCAGTGAGTAGAAAAGGCAAACACACGCACACACACGCATACACACGCACACACGCACACATATAAGCGCATGTACATCTTATAAATACATACGTGCAGCCAAGGAGCAGCCAACGCAATGGCGAAAAGTGTCAACGTGATATTTTCTCGAATTTTCCAAGATTCCTTTTTTCATATTTGTTTTTTTTGGAGCTTTTTGCAGTGCAAGTGGAAAAAGCAATTTCATTAGACAAATTGAAAAAAATAAGTGCAAGGCAACAACAATAATAATAGACATGGCGATTGCCGTTATATGACCATGTTATATATACATACATATATGTATCATGTACATACGTGTACAGTTATATACGCGCATTTGTATGTATTTGTTGTATATGGGCCAAGCACATAAGCCAGGACAGACGCCATGTTGTGGCAACTGAAGATTTTCGTTGGTCGCTTCCCATTCGCTGCGTTTATTTTTGTTTTGCTGACGCGCATACGAGTAGGAGCCCTGCACGCCCCACAGTGATATACGTTAATACACAGTTATGTGTGCCCCCGCCGCCCCGCCGCGCCGCGCCGCGCCTCGCCCCGCATGCATGATGAGCTTCCCATCCAGCCGGATGCTGCGCGCGCGTTGAAAATAGGCGGAGACTTGGCGGCCAGCGGCGCCTTTCACACTTGGAGCGAGGCAAAAAAAAATAATACAAATGAAACGAACGCCAAAAACAGAACAAAAGCAGTGCGGGAAATAAAAAAAGAAATGCAACCGACAGGCAGCGAGCACCGTTAGCTGGTAGCCGTTAGCTGCTCTTCCTTATCAACGCCAGAACTCGGCACAATTCGTTTCAGTTTTCCGCATCGTCGTCGCTGATTGGAAGCTTCGGCGCGCTGCTCGTTTTTGGGGCGGAGCAAAAGCTCTGGGCACAGTGGCGCCGTGCCCATGGCGTGGCCATGCGATGGGGGCTGTTTGCGTACAACTTTTACGGGGTTACTTTATTGAGTGCTAAGCTGCTTACAAGACACCAATTCCCCGGGCAGCCGTTATCATGCCCACAAACCCCTCGGTGACCTCCCGCGCCACAGGCAATATATACTCGGGCGGCAGCAAGAAACCGTATTGGCCCCTATCGCGCAGCTCTATGGTGTACGGCAGGGTAATGTTCTTCACACCGTAGGCCCATTCCTTGCCTGCACCAGATACTGCATCTACAAAGTTAAATATATATAGTTTAAGAAAGCCTTTCCTGAGAACTTCCAGCTGTACTAAATAGAGCTTACAGAGGGTTGTGGCACTGGATCCATAGTTGAACTCTGTCCCATAGCGTCTGAGCACCGCATCGGCAAAGCCCTTGGCAACACACATCATTTGTGGATAATGTTCGGGAAACTCGTCAGCGGTATGACCCCAGGGCGAGAGCACCAATTGACCATAGGAATGCAGGGATACGTAGATCTTTATGCTACCTTCCGGTATGGAGTTGTTAATGTAACTGGTCAGTTGTTGTATCTCCTGATCGGACTGCGCCGAGGGTCCTGGATAGGTGTGCGAGCAAGGATCAGCTGAAGTGCCAGCCTCTGAAAGTGTTTATTACCAGATAGGATGGGTTATGAAAGAAGAAAATATCATTAGCCTCTTTTCGGATATTAATACTCACCATTCCAGCGATAGTCGAAGTTGCGATTCAAATCTGTGCCTATGCACTCGCCCTTCGGATCCGAGGGAAAACGCGACTTGCGCCAAAGACGTTCCTAGAAGTTATTTTAAAATTAATGGCTAATATAACATAGGAATTGATAATGTTAAACAAAGCGTTGTAAAATTTTCGGCACTTTTACGATGTAGATATAATCTAATCTTTATAGTTTCCATATGAATAGGTAGTAATTAATTTTTTTGGCATTTACCACTTCATGCGAGTGGACAAAGCCGTCCACGTTGAGCACTGGAATTATGTACCAGTCCATGTTCAGGGCTATGTCTCTTACAGCTGGTTTGCGTGGCACGAGCAGCTCATCAATAAAATAGGTAATGGTGGCCGAGGTGATCCACTCGTTTCCGTGTATATTGGACTCGATGAAGACGGCCTTGTTGCCCGGTTTGTAGGAGATCTTGATGCCTCGTATGGGGCGGCCCTCATAGGAGTCGCCTATCGTGAAGGGTGTGACAATGTGAGGGTAGCGCGCCTCGATCACGTCCAGCCAGGCGTAGATCTCGTCCAGCGTGTGGTACTGCGTCCACTCCATGGAACTCGTGCGCTGTCTTGGACGCTGTACATCGATCAGGCGCTGCACGTTGTCAATCTTGATGCTGTAGTTGAAGTTGTGGCTGCTCAGCAGATCTTCGAAGGCCGCCTGGCTTTGGGGCGGCAGCATTATGTCCGAGTACTCGCCCGGATGACGCGCCTCCCGCCAGCTGCTCAGCTGGAAGGGATTCATGAAGAGTGCTGCAAGAGGACTTCCACATAGGGATTAGCTTACCTTTAGGGCTTTCTCATTGGCACTGAGCAGCTGAAACTGCTGCACATCATCGATGTGCACTTTGTAGACCCTGTAGTTGTCATAGCGCACCTGATCCCCGCCCTGGGCCAGGCCAAGACAGGCCAATAGCAGCACAAGCTTCAGATGCATACTTCTCGATCGGACGCCTGCCACAAACTGTCTGTTGCTCAGCCATCGCTCGTGTTGGCTGATTAGGCGGTGTTATCGCGGGGCTTCGATTTTATATCTATGGGCAGTTGGTTTATTTGTTTATCAGAGTTGGAACTGTGGGCACTTTGGCTCTTTCCGCTGGCTGCCTTGTCAGCATAGAGCAAGGAACTCGAAGTTGTCTGGCCAAGCCCCTGGTACTTAGGCTGTCTCTCAACTTTGCACATAAATTTTGTGCAACGGCAGCCCATTTCATTGTAGGTCACTGCATAATGAAGTTACCGCCCCGAAGCACATAAATTCAGCGCTCGCTGGCGGAGATTCCAGCCTTCAGTTTGACTTGTCGCTGGCATTAGTGCGAAATTCTGTTTAGGCCTTTTTATGCCCTGAGCGCTGTCCTGTGGCGAGTGCTTAAAGGACTTTCGGCATTTGGTCATATTTTGCGCGGGTATTAGAGGACCGGCGTTGTAGTTCCTCTTGTCGTTGTCACCGCATGAGGTGTGCCAACGTGTGTTTTATTAACGGTTTGCGGGGGACGGAGTGTGAGGTTTTTAGATGGCATCTAAGTGCCCGTTCGAGAACGGGCTGCGGGGGTAGAAGCCAAGTGCTTGCCTTTGATTTCGTTGGCCAAGAATCGCCGTACTTACAAGCTTTAAGAAGTGCGTTGGGTCTTATCTATTGCCAATCAATGTGAAAGCTCAGGTCACAAATGCTCATTTTCAAGTTTTTACCGCCTGCATATTCTATTTTCTTATCGATTTTTTTATATGATTTTTATCGGCGTGGCAAGCATTGATTTTAGTTAGCTTTAGCTTTGAACAAACTTTAACGTATATGCACATATAATCAATTTAAAATTTATTTAAAACTATTATCAATTTAAAAGCTCAACTGTCGGTTTGTGCCATCGCTAATCGATACATCGATTGTTATTTATACTAGTTCACGAACTGATTTGAAAACTAGAGGCTTGAAATTTGAACTACATGTGTATTTCTGCATCAGATAATGTGATACATTTTATTGCAAATCGATCAAATCTGTATACCTCACTTGATTTAAAGCTAAAGACACCAAATGGTGCAGAAAGATTACTAATTAACTCCTTTGAAAATCATTTGGAGGCGGGAAAGCAACAAAATCCATATCTCCCACAATTTTAAAGTTAGAGTCTCCAATTTTCACCACGATCGACACAAATTAGCAAAATTGATAGTTTTCGAAGACAACATTTGCTACTGATTTAGGCTGCAATTTTACTGTGAACGAGTATTCAGTCAGTTCCTTGTTTAATTTAGATCCTTATCGATATATTGTCGTTCCTTATGAACTGAGAAGTGTGTGCACGCAATTAAAATAAGCGTAAAACAACTTGAAAATTAAGCTGGCAGTAAGATATTGCGCTGCATTTGATCAATATTCCGGTTCGCCATGAAGCTGATGCGTTTCTATCTGGTTTTGGTCGTCGCCAATTGGGGCACGTTGGTGCAACCGCAGCTGCGCTCATTCACCGTGGCGAAGCACACCACGTTGGGATTGGAGATCAGGAACGTGTGGCCCGCATTCCTTCAGGCTTGCTTGCATACCCTGTCCACGGTGCTGGCCATATACCTGCCGCCTCACCACATGGTGCGCGACAATATGATGGTGCCGATCAACTGTAACTGGATATATATGATTCCCCAATTGCTGAACTGCGTCCAGGGCTTTGGGGCCAGCGTGTTTCGCATGTTTTCCGCGATGAGGACAACAATCGCACTCGAGGCGGATAATTTTGGGCCAATGCTTACGACGGTTAGCTTGGTGTACGGCGTGCAGCTATTTTCCGTGCTGAATATAGGCGTGATACTGTTCTACAGCGTGAAGAACTTGTCGCGGAACGGGGGCGCAAGACTCTTGTGAGCTGCCCGAGGAGCTCCTCGAGCTCCAGTCGCAACTGCTAACAGCAATTAGCTGGGGCTTATTTGATTAGCCCGCTAATTGCCAGCAGGCAGCGACTCGCACCAATAAATTCATGCACATTAATTTCTTATCAGCGCAATAAAGCTGGCAAGCCGGATTAAAGTCGTCTCTGGTATACGGGGCTGTGGCGAAAAGTTGCGCCAAACTTTCGACACCTTTGCACGTGGGTCGTGGCAATTCTGTAAAACTTTTAACCAAAGAAAACTCTTGGGTGCGCGTGCGATAAGCCAGCGCCGCATTTTTAATTGGTCCGGCTGGGGTAGGATACGCGAAGGTGGCTTTAAGACAAGGACTCTTGTTAGCCGGATGCCAGCCTTTAAAATGTCATAAATATCACGGACAGCCGCTTCCTGTCGTGCATTTTTTCGCAGTGCTTTCGTTAATTGTGAAAAACAAGCATTGACATTACATAAATCTGGACGCCGGGACTACTTAACCGGCTGGCTGTCTGCTGGACGTGGCGTATGCGCAATATTTGCAGCTAACTGGAAGAAATGTCAATGCCGGAAAGTGTTTAGCATTCGGCTTTCTTTTTTTTTGTGGCCACATGTTGTGGATTTAATTAGCCTTAAAATGTCCACAACTCCACAAATGGCAACTTTGCATGCCATGCGAAAAGTGTCCTCCTTGCGGCCAGGTCCGAAGGATAAGCAAAGCAAGCCCAGCTAGGAAGGAAGTTGCATGTTTACCTCAAGTTCAATTTGCTTGTTTGAACATTTCGGACAGCTTTTCACATATGAAGTGCGCCAAAGTTATGGCGGCAAGTGGAGGGGGACGTCAAGGTTTTGGGCTATAAGTATGAAATATGACCAACTATTTTCGCTGGTCGCTTCTAAGATTTAGTAGGCATTTTTTTTTGTTTTTATATTAAAAATGCTTTTTATTAAAGAGCAGACAGTTATTAATTCTATTATTAACCATTCGAATGGCATTGTTGCTAAACCAACATACTAGTGTTGGAAAATACCATTCAAACTAGAATTGAGTAATTAATTCGTTTTTGGCTATGGTTACACTGAAATCTCCAACCGCCGATCTAACGGTTAATATCACTTTTAACTTTATTGCAGTGGAATGCGGTATTTGGAGAGAGAAAGAGATAGTAAAGTAGAGAGGAATTGTAAAGGAGAGGGAGGGAGAAAGAGTGTGCCAATTTATTATATTAAAGACGGTGCTTAAATTTTGAATACTTTTTATTGAGTTTTTATCTGATTACAAGACATCAACTTCCCGGGCAGCCAATATCATGCCCACAAATCCCTCAGTGACCTCACGTGCCACAGGTAATATGTCCTCGGGCGGCAGAATAAAACCCATTTCACCCTTATCCCGCAGCTCTATGGTATACGGGATGATTATGTTCTTCACACCATAGGCCCATTCCTTGCCTGAACCTGATACGGCATCTAAAACGATTAAATGAGTATAAAATAGAGCTTATAGAGAACTTCCAGGTGTACAATATGGAACTTACAGAGCGTTGTTGCACTGGATCCATACGTAAATACTGTACCATAGCGTCGCAGCAGCGCATCGGCAAAGCCCTTGGCAACTGCCATCATTTGGGGATAATGTTCGGGAAACTCCTCTGCGGTGTGACCCCAAGGGGACAGCACATATTGGCCGTAGGAATGCAGGGAGATATAGATTTTGATGGTATCCTCTGGTATGGAGTTGTTTATGTATGTGGTCAGTTGATGTATCTCCGGATCGGATTCAGCAGAGGGACCCGCATACGTCTCGGAGCACGGATCATCTGAAGCGCCAATCACTGGAACGGTGGGTGCAATGTCAAAAGATATAGAGGTAAGCACAATAGAGATATCAATACATACCCATCCAGCGATAGTCAAAATTGCGATTCAAATCTGTGCCTATGCACTCGCCCTTCGGGTCCGAGGGTAACCGAGACTTGCGCCAAAGACGCTCCTAAAAGCAAGTAATAAAGAATCAATAAACTAATGGTAGCACTTTATGGATGTTAAGAATTTAACTGAAGTAGATAAGGCCAAAATGCACCTCGTAATCATGTCGGCAACTACTTGTTGTTTGGATACAATCTAATCTATATGTTACCTTTATTTATAAGCGCTTACCACTTCATGCGAGTAGACAAATCCGTCAACGTTTAGCACGGGAATTATGTACCAGTCCACATTCTGGGCTATGTCTCTTATAGCCGGATTCCGGGGCACGAGCATCTCGTCAATGAAATACGTGATGGTGGCCGAGGTGATCCATTCGCGTGCGTGGATATTGGACTCGATGAAGACGGCCTTGTTGCCCGGCTTGTAGGAGATCTTGATGCCTCGTATGGGGCGGCCCTCATAGGAGTCGCCTATCGTGAAGGGCGTGACAATGTGAGGGTAGCGCGCCTCGATCACATCCAGCCAGGCGTAGATCTCGTCCAGCGTGTGGTACTGCGTCCACTCCATGGAACTCGTGCGCTGTCTTGGACGCTGTGCATCGATCAGGCGCTGCACGTTGTCAATCTTGATGCTGTAGTTGAAGTTGTGGCTGCTCAGCAGATCTTCGAAGGCCGCCTGGCTTTGGGGCGGCAGCATTATGTCCGAGTACTCGCCCAGATGACGCGCCTCCCGCCAGCTGCTCAGCTGGAAGGGATTCATGAAGAGTGCTGCAACAGGAGTTCCACATAAGGATTAGCTTACCTTTAGGGCTTTCTCATTGGCACTGAGCAGCTGAAACTGCTGCACATCATCGATGTGCACTTTGTAGACCCTGTAGTTGTCATAGCGCACCTGATCCTCGCCCTGGGCCAGCCCAAGACAGGCCAATAGCAGCACAAGCTTCAGATGCATACTTCTCGATCGGACGCCTGTTCGTAGACTGTCTTTCGCTTAGCCTGCTTAATTGCTGGCTGATTAGGCCACGTTATCGCTGGCTTTTGCTAGTCACCTTTATGGCGCATTGAAAAGCCAAGCTAATTGTTTTTTATCAGTCGCAGTTGGAACTTTTCTGACAACTGCCTGGCAAGTCAGCATGAGCTCTTTAGCTTTACCCGCTTGTAAATTTATCTTTGTCGGGTGTTGTTTAATTGGAATGTAATGAAAAGAAGCGTATTAAATGGTTGCTTTGAGGATCTACAGTGTTCACCTAGAACAATTGAATAATTGGCTAAGCAAGGTTATTTCAGTTGCCCCTCCTCATGGATGCATAGCTATGTGTGCGTATGTGTGTGTGTGTGTGTGTGTGTAGCTGCGTGCTCCGTGGCCATTGCTCATAAATGTATTGTGGTTATTATCTTGATAATTACAGTTCGCCTATTGTAAGCCGCCTTGTCGTTAATTAAGGCCAGCTTGTAGTTGCGGCCGCTAAGCGCGGTTGTTGTAGTTGCAGCAAAATGTTCATGCGTTGCCTGCACCCGATACACGCCCACTTTTGCGGCAATTACGGACTGGGAGGGGGGGCATAATTAATGGGCCGCACACACCTGTTGGGCGCAGGCAGCTTTGGCATCCATTTCTAATTGCCAAATATGCACGCTCGTGTGATCCGTGGCACAGCCCAATCTCACGCGGCGTCTTCAACAAGTGCCACTCGTTGCGTTTCACTTGGCTGGTGGGCGTGGCAGCTGGCCGTGTGTCTTTGTTTACCTCAGCGTCAACGACGTGTTCAATAAGCGATTATTTTTTCAGTTGAAAATTCTTTGTGCCGTAAATTGTTTTTACTGCCGTCGCTCGGCATTGTTGTTGCTGTTGTTGTTTGTTCTTTAGCGGCGCTGCTGGCAGCTATTATTTGTTAAATGAAGCGATTTGTTTGTTGTCATTATGCGGCGAAGCGTTAAAACATTTTCGCTTTATTTTTTCTACGCTCGAAATTTGTTTTTGCTGCATCGCCGTACCGCGAATACGTACGCCGGCTACATATAGAGTCGCCCGGAGTGGTGGCTTTACGGCGTGTGCTTTACGGCACACACCTTTCGAGTCGGCTTGGATGGGAGTTGGTGGCTTCCAAACGTGGTTCTGGATGTGAGAATTACAAACAAGCTGCGCCAGCTGTTGAGCTGGGCGTAAAAGAGATTCGCCTTTTTGAAGATTTTTTGGTTTTTCAATTTGCCCGCTAAGAATATATAGCAATTGAGCGCAGAAATCTAGATCAAAGGCTGTTTTAATACTGCTACAATATTTTTCTAAGAAAACTTATTGATCACATGTTTCATATTAATCAATTTTTTTTATTTGCTAGGAAAAATGAGGTAGACTTTATTAAGTTGCCTTTTTATACTGTGTGAGATCAGCTTAATGTTGCATTGCAAATTTGTTTAAATTTTTTCTTTTTAACTTAGCCGTGCAATAATTGTAAATATTCTGCAATTTCAACGCAACTTTTAATTTCGCAGTTTGGGCCTCTCTACTCGCTTCTCACTGAGCTCTCCTGGGCTTGCCTCGCCATTTGAAGTCAGCTCTTTGCTTTATGGGCTTTGCATACCCAACTCAACTATCAGACATGCACGTTAAGCCTTTTCCTGCCTCATACCACCGTGGGCGTTGTCTCCGCCTAATCCGCTTTTTAAGTAAGTAACGAGGAACAAAAAAAAAGCTGAAAAAAAAACCGGAAATCACAAGTCAAGTTGATGAACTGTCTCTGTTCGTTGTTGTCATCGCTGTTGTTGCCGTTGTTGTTGTCGTTGTTGTTGTTGTTGTGCTCGTCTGCATTGAAACTGAAATCGGCCAGACACACAAAAGACATGGCACCTGCAAAAACTTTGCAGACACATTTACCATGCCCTCGCCGGGCGACCCAAAGGCTGTGCCGCAGCTGCTGGCCCCCATTTCTTTCAGTTAGAGATTTACGCATTTATTTTGCATTTTTTATTTACCACACAAAACATGCGCGCAGATTTAACCAAATATCCAAAAAGGAGTACAATTTATACAAAAAATACAAGAGAGAAGAGCCCCAATGTCGCAATCCCAGCGACAAGTTGAGTTGGTTAGAAAATTTTGGGTTACCTCTCGATTTGCCTGCGTTGACATGACAAAAGCGCAGATCTGCATACATTTGCATGTCATTGGCCGGGGCAACAGTCAACGCATCATCAGGCAAGGACATTGAAATCCCCTTAAGACATCGGTGCCTAACATGCCGTTTGCCCACGTTAACAATATGTTAAGTTGCTCAAATAACCCTCCCCCCCCTCCACCCTCGTTTCGGCGCAGCCTCAACGAGTTAATCGCTTAATGTCGCCCAGCTCTGGGTATCATTTGTCAGCTGTCTATTCTTGGCCAGCAACTGGGGATTGTGGACTATTTGGCTGTGAGGCGGCGGCATAATTGTAATTTGTTTGCATTTGCTGCAAAGTCGCCAATTGACAGCCGCTGAGCTACCACTTGCACCACTTGAAAGTCCCAAATTTATAGCCCAGCCCATTAGTGCCGGGCCGAAATTGCTTTCGGGCAGCTCTTACGGCTAATGTCCACTACTGACCATTGCTATCGATGGGAACGAGCTCCTCTACTCATACTACCCAGAAGGTAATAAATATCAAAAGCACCCTGGAGGCAAATATTTACTTTAAAATTGAAACACTACCCTTTGCTCCCTCCCCCCAACCCTCTCTCAATATTTGCTTTAGCTGCGTAAGTGCGTGAAAGGGTTGCAGAGAGATGGAAAAAAAAGAATCGCCTTTAATGGTCTCGCTGACTGGTTTGGGCTTTGATGTTTTTCCATGCCGTGGGTGTTGGCAGCCAATTGCTAAAGGACCCAGTTCCCACACACATGCACACACTTATGCCTACTATATATGTATGTGCTTAAGTATCTCTATCTAGCTATCAATAAAATGTTGCACGCATCTTGGAAATTCAATTTGAAGCTATTTTCGGTATTTTATTGCCGGCTAAATTGTTTTTACAGGCGCTTTTGCGGCACTTTAATTTCTTCATTTTCACTGTCTCTTTTATCTGGCTGCTTTATCTGATTGTTGTCGTTGCTTTTGTTCTTGTCTTTGTTGTTGCTGCGGCAATTGCCAGACCATAAAAATTAACAATTAACAGAGCGCTTGAAATGTACAATCGCAAATCGCGGCTTACAAAAACGCCGTGAAACAAATATAAAAAATAGCTGGGAATACTCTAGTGAAGAGTGCTCGACGTGGAAATACCTTGTACGTTGCTCCAAAGTGTTTTTGAAAATGCCTATTGTTTTTATTTGTTTTATTTGACGACTTTTAAACATTTTCAAAAAATAACGACGATGTTGGTGTATCCCAAAGCAAAGGTTTATTGTAGATTTCAACTGAAGATTGTCCAAATGTTAAATTTATATGGGGTACACGAAAAACGTAGCTTTCTCCAGTATAGATTAATATACGCAGACTGGCGGTTTTGGTTGGATCGTCTTTTTAGTTACTAACGATCGGGAAAGCCTCTTGCGATTTTCTTCATACATTGCAACAACTTTGATCGACCCTTTATTTATCCCATTTATGTGTACAGGGTATTAAGACCACTCATAGAAAACAGAGAACTGAAGAATATGAAATGCCCTTTTCTCAGTTATTCAACCAATATTTAACAGAAATTTGTTATTTATTATAGACATTATTTAAATATGTGTAGTACATAAAATATATAAAGCTGATAGACAACAGTCTTTATTCTTTCATAAATTGCCTTTTGGTTTGTCAGGATTTTTGTGTTTTACTTATCATATTTAAAGGCGAGTTATAATTTTTTAAAAAACTAATCCATTTTGATCTTAAAAGTTTTCGGTATTTAGGCACATCAACTCATCAAGGTGTGCTGTTACAAACCCCATGATAATGTCGTTATGCCCCTTCTGAAATGGTGTCTGTGCATACACAGCATAATTATGGGTCGGAAGACTGGCAGCCGGCCAAACGGACATCGCGTACAAAAGGGTTATGAATGTGAAATTGTCATGCAAGAATTAGCCATGTTCTATGTTATGGCCACGTTACGAGTATTTCGTTACATTGTTTTTTATTTGTACTTTTTTGTTTGTTGCGTTTTGTGGCCAGTCGTCACGTCAGCTGACCTAGGCAGGGCCTCTTTTTATGGCTCCATTCACTCTTGGTATGCCGGCAATTATTTCCGAATTGTGGAAACATTCCTAAATGTTTGCTGACGCTCAGGAAACGTAAACATTTAGTGTAGTTCTGCACAGGTCTGGTTATTTTGCGGCTGTTCAAGGCTCTGTCGGGACTCGCTGGGTATTTTCTCATATGCATTCATAACTAGCACCATGTAAATGCATTTTAATGTGCGCAAAATTCCAATTTAAATTCAGAGCGTTTCTGTCTTTTAGCCCGCTCGCAGCATGCAATCACAAAATTAGTTGACGACGAGATAAGAATTTTAGTGCCAGCAGCAGAAGACGAGGAGCAAAAGAAGATGGCAAAAAATAAAATAAAAATATATAATGCGTATAAATCAACGAAAGAGACGCTGCAAACAAATTCCAAATAAGTCCTGTGAGAGACGTGGAAAATTCATTTGACAAAATGCACAAAAAAGCAATTTCCAAGCTGCAGACAAATTGAAATATACGTGTAGCAGGTGGACGGCACTAGGGGGCCGCAAGAGGGCGTGCCGCTGCAGTGACAGGCGGGTAAATAAATACACACAGTCTATATACATAATCTACACAATCTACGGGTATATAAAGAACGACAACGCGGCAGCATATAGGAGGGTACGAAGATGCAGCAACCACCTAAAAGTATGCTACGAAAATAGTCGAAGCTGCTGCGGCTGCCGTATGTGAGAGCTCCTACTGTTACAAGTGTGTGAGTGTGTGTGTGTTGCGAGGGTATCTGCGAGCTTTCAGTTGTCTCCCTGTGTCCGTGTGCGAGTGTGTGTGTGTGTGAAGTGTGCGCTTTGCCATTCGCGCGTTGAAAATAGGAGGAGCTCCAATGCAAAAACTTTCCATGCGCAGTTGGTATCGTGAAGAAAAAAGCATAAAAAAATAAATGGATATTTTAGCTTTAAAAGTCTTGTATATAATAAATATTATATATATTTAAAAATACCATAAAATAATAATACCATATTGCTAAGAAATAAATTTAATTATTTTAATATTTCAATTTTAAAATTGCATTATTATTGTTAAAAGCATAAGTTTCATTAAAAATGTGAATTTAATTAGTAATGAGAAACAATGTGTAACAGTAAAGTTCCCTTTACGTTGATAAAATAATTTAATAACTATAGAATAATTATATATTATTCGTGTATATAATAAATAATATATATATTTAAAGACAACATAAAAACTGCTAAGAAAGAAATACAAAAATGTTAAATGCTGTGATTCATAAATATTGGAATTTCATGAATGTGAAAGCCAATATTTTATTTAAAATTTTATTGGATAGATCAGCCCAGACATTTTTTAATTATAGAGAAATATAAACAAAGTATATCTTTAGTAATTTTTTCTTTCTTACACTTAAAATTGCATGAATATTGTTAAAAGCATACGTTTCATTAAAGAAATTAATTTAATTGGTAATGAAAAATAAAGTTAAACAATAAGGTATTTAAATAACTATACAAAAATGATTAGCACATTGAGTTTTAAAGATATCAACACAGTTTTAAAGCACACACAAAACAATCTCCCTACGTTTTCCAACCCCTTATACGTTTTAAACATTTTTCGGATTTTTCCTTCATTTTTTTTTTTTTTTTTGCAACTAATGCGAAAAAGGCGGAGCTGCTCTGTAGTCATTTCTTTTTTTTTTGTGATGTTTACGGCATTGGAAAAGCCCTCGCAGATGTTTCAAGGGAGCCTTGTTGCCAGACTGAAGTAGGCGTTGTCCGTCGGTTGGTTGGCTTTAAAGCTCTTTGCCAACCCGCTGTGATATTTATCTCTAACTATTAGTACAGCAGTCAGGCTGGGGAGCACTTTTGGAGTGCAGTGCATCCGTTGGCACAACAGGCCGTTTAGCGCCATTAAACAATTCCCGCTGGCTCAGCGGCATTCACGCGTGCGCAAACGGGTTCCGTGGATCCACTTGGCATGGCTGCAGCTGGTACTCGAGCTGAAGCTGGAGCTGGCACCCAACAATCAGTCGATTGTCACAGATATTTGTCATGTTTCTCAAGCAACTTTCCCTGCTGTTCTTGGCCGCAATGCGACATGGTTAGCGTTCCTTTGTAACTACAACGTTGTAAAAATGTCAATTGCGTTTTCAGGCTTTTGCGTTTTTAGTGCCTTTTGCGCCACTGGCCCCATGTTCATCGATCGGATTTCATGTAATTACATTGTTCTCTGATTCATAATTAATTTGCTGCGCTCAACTCAACTCGAGCTCTCTGCTGCCCGCGGCGCTCGCTGCCGCCCCTCTCCTCCCTCTCCCCGCACACTAGCCGTAACTTGCATTTTTCTGCGCTTCAACTGATTTTTACATGAATATCAACCAGCCACAGAGCAGGCAGCTGGAAGCATATGTTGGCCAATGGCCAGTGGCAAATCGAACATTGATAGCTTCTGAGTGATGATTTAATGAGGCAAACGTGGCATGTTGTGAATGAAATCAATTTTGTGAATGTGCAGAATGGCAGGCAGTCCGCGGAGCAAAAAACCCAACAATGCCATGTACTCGCAATCGTACTCGTAACTTGCAACTGGCCCAAGGAGCTGCTGTGCTCATGATGAAAACATCTCGGGTATGGCCAGCATCGGGTGCAGGAACAGACGCCCTGGCCAGCATATCAACGGCCTGTGCTGGGTGTCGTAATGAGGCTTATGAATCAATGCAATGTTGATTGAGCTCCTCCAAGCAGCGGGAGTCGTCTGGTTTGCCTTATTAATAAATCGGTTCAGTATGTTGTGAACTCGGCTAAGATGCTGTTCATTATAGTAAACTAGAAAGAATTCTTTATTTGATGTTCATTATTTTATGAATGCCAGAGAAGAGATGTCATTCATATGATAGAAGTTATTATATATAATCAAAAGTTAAAATAGATTTTTTGTAATCATTCAAAGAGGAGAATACTGTGAAAAGTACCTAGTAAAGAAAACCAATGTAACAAAGTGAACTTATTCTAATATAGCTGGCTCGCAGACACATAATTGATTATCTTTGCCCAGTCTAATACAATTTTGTAACAAAAATGCATTAAAATAATTCACAAATAAGCAATTATTATTATCAAACACTTCTGAGATGCGTATGTTAATTTCTCCTTCATCTCAGCTCATCTCTTACCAAAATAGAACCCATAAAGAAACCACAAATCACAACTGGCTCACTCCCACAAGCAGCAAACGCACGACTTGTGATTGACAAATTAATGCGGATCAGAAATCAACACCTTAACATGTTTATCATATCAAAAAATAAAAGATAGAAAGAAAGAACGAGCCCGAAACCAAAACCGAAGCCCTTACCCAAATCCAAGCCCACTTGGTATACCAGAGAGCTGTCAGCCCCCGTTGAAAATTAATTAAAAACATCAACAGAACGCGTCGAGATTTACAAATAACTGTGTGGCTCCTGGAATTAGTGTAGATAATTTCACAACGGATTGCAGTTGGGCTGCGGATGAGTTGGAAATTTGGATAGGGTTTGGGTTTGGGTTTGGGCTTCTGGCTTTTGGTTCTCGGTTTTTGGTGCTGCTACTGTGGGTGGTTGTCGCACCTTGGCGATGGCTTCATAAACGACACACCGAACCGCAAACTGAGCCATTCATTCATGGTTCACGAACCCTGAACGGGCTCTAATCAGCAACCCTTTTTGTGCGCGACACGAACCGAGTTTGCCTCAAATTGGGGTAAGCCTCGTTTTTTTTTTTTTTTGGGTTTTTGATATGCAGATTCCTGACAAGGTCCCTCGGCTGGAATGGATGTGGATGATGTTGTTGATGATGATGATGTCATTGCGTGGCTGACAAAACGCTTGACTGATTACACTTGTATCTGTTTTGGTGGCGGGCGCGTGTGTCCTGCACTCAATATGCTGAAGGATTTTAAATTGTTGACTCTCCATTCTCCGCTGCCGTGCTAGATTGTTCGCTTGTGATAAATTTGGTTTATTGAAAGGCGTCAGTGCGTGAAATGATGTGTGTCAATTGCATGAACGTCCGTCCCCCTGCCCTCGGCCGGGGCCGTGAGAGTTTTCGGGCTTTGCATTTGTGGATTTGGGTTTGTCGAGAGCTGAGTTGACAGCGATTATGCAAATCGACGAAGAACTGCATTAATTCCTGTGGCATGTCAGCCACTAAAATAGATGAGATAGGGAGTGGGAGTGAGTTGTGGTCTCGAGGCTCGAGCTTCGCTTTGTGGCCAACTTTAAGTTTCGCACTACGAAATTTGCATTGTTGCAACAAACTCAATTTATATGCAAAGCCAACTTGGCCAAGGCTTGACTATTTTTTTTTTTTTTGTGTATTTCGTACCCTGGCGAAATAGTTTTAATGAGCAATTAAAACTTGATAAATGGCCCCTGAAGGTGGTCAATTTCCACTTTAATGGCTTATAAATCGCGCACATATGCACCGCAGCCCGAGCTGAGAACGAAGCTCATTAGTGTTAACACGGTGTCAACTCATTTTAATTGTTTCCTCGGCCCCCCTTGGGCAGGGGCGTGGGTGTGTCACCCTTCGCAGTAAATCGAACTAATTTATTGTTGTTGTTTGTCGTGTGCGACGCGTCAACCGCAAATTGCTTAACAAATTGTTGAAATTGTTTAAAATTACATTTCGAACAGTGGCGCCGAGGGTTGACTTTCAGTTCAATACAAAATCCGCACCTCAACGCCTCATTGCACAGACCCCGCCCCCTCCGGTCGGGCGAGCTGATAAACTGTCAATTGTCTGACCACTGCGAGGGGTGCATCATAATGTGACCACTGGACAGTGACCATCAGGTCTCCCCTGCCTCGACTCATTAAAATAATTGATACGCTTGTCCATCGACGCCTTCGGCGCAAGTTAATTGATTGCTGCGTGTGCGCAGTTTGATTTTATGTCCTGGCTCTATTAATTAGTTAATAGATTTATCCACTATACTGTAACTGCCTGCAATATGAGCCAAATATCCACTCGGCTACATATGTCGGTTTAACGTTTTTATAGCGCTCGTAAAATTCTTGACAACTCAGCAATCAATTCAGAGTTACATGTGAGAGAAATTTAAAAGTGGTAGCCAAGCCGAAGCGTGAATACACTAAAAACCGAAAACTTGGATATGATATATGTGGTAATAATCTGTCAAAGCAATTACAATCTAATCTAATATAAATTGATAGAGTGAATACAGCATAAAATATTTGTATAATTTGTATGGTTAACTAGAAAAATCTATAGCAGGATAATATGTTATGAATTTGTACTTTCTAAGATAAGCAAAACACGCTTGAGTTCAATTATAATACGGATTTTAGATTACTATGCTTCGGCTTTATGATCTCATGAAAATATTGTGAATCTTCCAAGGTTCTCTTTTAAACACCCTAATGTTTCAAACGTTTTGCAAGACTCCAAGTGCAAGCCCGTCTCATGTGGCGCCCTGCAATCTGTTGTGAAGATAAATCTTTGATTATTTTGCAGCTAGGCTATTTCAGCGGAATAATATCAGTTTTATGTCGGCTCCAGCCAGTCGGTCGAGTCGGTTCAGCTCGACGGGCGAGCCATAAAACTTATTCCCGCTTGCTTTTTAATCTTCAGCAATTTGTGTGCTTATCAGTTGCGTGTAATTGCTCCCCAGAAATTAACAGAGGATAGAAGCAAAATGGCGACTGCCAATGACAGTCAGCCGAATGACAGTGGGGGCGGGAGCGGGGGCTGGTGGGAGGGGAGCGAAGAGCGCAGAGCGGGCAGGCTGAGATGCGCTCAAGTGGCGAGATAAAAGCTCTTGAGCTGAGTTAATGACTTGCCAGCGCAGTTGGGGGCGTCAGCAAGCTGACTTAAGACGCCATTTTTATAACTGTTGTCTCTGCTAGTCTCTTATGTGTTGTGCCCGATTCCGGCGCTGTTTCTGATACGGATTCCGTGTCCATGTTTCCAAGTGAGCGTGGCGAATGTTTTAATGGCGACGTCGCGACACTTGAGTGCAGCCAAGTGGTGAGTGGAGAGCCGAACGCTGAGTGCGACCAGGACTAAGGATGCGGCTGAAGAACGAGGCAGGCAGGCACCCTCAAAGCAGTGCTGCAATGGAGCACCAGCTCCAGAGCCAACAGCTAAACTCAAGTGTGGCCAGCCCGGCTTTGATTTCGTAGCTGGTATTTGCTAATGAAATCACGTAGATCTAACACTCAGCCACGCCCCGCCCCGCCCCGCATGCGGCGTATATACATAGATATATCTACATATTTGAATTTTAATTGCTTTCGTACGCAATTGGTTTATCAGATATAGCGTTCGGCGTGTCCTTTCTCTCGCTTTTTTATAGCACACATCAATCATCATCGATCAGGTCTGTTGCTGGCGCGGATTTGCGAGATGATTGTGCCTGGGATTTGCGATGCGGTTTCCTTTGAGTCGAATACAAATCCCGGCGTGATGATAAATGCGTTTCTAAATGCATTCTAATGTCGTGCTGCTGATGGCTTCATCTCTGGGTTCGTGATGTGTGTGCCAAAACGTAGCCCCAAAATGCGAGCTATGCTTTTTTATTTTATTTCACATTTCTCACGCAGTCGGATGGATATATCACATGAGTGTGCGTGTGTGTTGGTGTGTGTCTAACGCAGAGCCTTTCTTTGTCTGCCTGAAGAGCACTCAGCAGCAGCAGCAGCAGCAGCAGCAACAGCAGCAACAACAAAATTATTTGCATTTCAAACTTTTGTTGATGACATTTTTCATGAAAATTTTAATGTTTTTTTTTGTATTTTTTTCTCTCACACCTAAGATACGTGTACCTGTACATTCGCATTTGGGATATTAAAATATGCAGACCCCTGGCTTTTAACACCAGTCTGTCTCAGTGCCGAGCAGGGTGGCAGGGGGGGGGGAGGTGGGGGGCCGAGGACTTTGGCCGCTTGTCACTCGGCCGCAAAACTTTTTCATATGAGTTGCGTTCCGTAATGAAAGTTGAGCTGACAAAAGCGATGTCGGTGAGGGACAGGGAGGTGCCACACACATTTTCAATATTCATGTGGCGGATAGTATATACATACAAATGTACACACATGTATCTGTGTGTGTACTATGTAAATGCAGCTCGTGCAACTTTTTTAACATTTATATGAATATAATTTAGAATGAATTTTAAAATTTTTAAAAGCTGAACCACAGCAAAAAGTGGAAAAGCTGTGTGTGTAAAAGATGTGCACAGCAAATACATTAAAATTCCATTAAAATGACGTCAGACAATATGAAGGAGATGTACGTTATCTAATGGCCATTGCTCCAGCGAGAAATTCCTATTAAAAGCCTTAGTCAAATGTTGTTTATATTAGCTAACAGCAGGAAGAGACCGAGTGGAACTTCCTTCTGGCTACGCATGCGGCGAGGTCCTGCCGTCCACGGCCAAATGGTCCTTGGTCCTTGTCACAATTATTGTATAAATTAACGTCACAAACAAATGTTACAAAAGCCGCCAATGAAGTGGAATGATGCGACTCTAACCCCCCCTCCTCTCTTCCCTCGTCCCACTGGCCGACACCACCCCAGCCCAGCGCCAGGACATTTGACAAGCTGACATCCCTGACGCGCTGCCCGTTTAACCGCAAATGTGCCTAATTTTTCGTTGTTATCCTTTGTGTTGTCCGCGCTGTGCGACTCCTTCTAATAATGCGTAAAATTTAATGCGCCTCTCTCGAGTCCTCGAGGTTGCAGCTCACCAAACTCCAATCGCGACAAGTGATTTTCAGATTTACGACTAGCACTTTGGGTGCGGGGTTTTCCACGGGCTCTTTGTGTCCTTTTTGTTGTGCTAATGTGTGGCGTTTTTATGGCTTGAAGCAAATTTGATTTATTGCCAAAACTTAAGCGTCGAGTTGTTCGCCAAGTTGTAAAACTTTTCCAGCTCCCGAGTTCATCTTATAATTGATGCGATTTGCGGTTCATAAAGTGCAATTGTCTGTAAACTCCGAGCTGAGGAGCTTGAAATGCTTTAAACATATGCGAGATTTTTTAGTGCTAGTGCGGACAGAAGATGTGCGAGTTGAAGTTGAGTTAAACGAGTAGTTAAATAATCAGAGATACTATCTTCAATGCAGTAATAGTCAATGTATCACAAGAGCATTAAAAAGGCAAAAAAAAAAAGAGATAAAAAGTGCTGTAAAATATAGACAATACAACAGTATTATAATAATATAGCTTTTAATCTATTCTATTTGGTTCTAGATAATTTATTTAACTAACTACAAAAAAGGGGTTCTGTTAATTAAAAGTATGATCAGCAAATATTCTATTTAAAGTTAAAAATGTTTGTAGATAACATTGGTAACTGTTTTTAGTTTAGCTGCGTAAAAGAAAGCGAAGCTAGCTTACCAAACTTATCTAGTTTAATTGCTTCTTCAATTCTTTCATATGTAAACCTTGTTCTACTCCATTTTCGCTTGGCCGGCTGAAGAAGAAACTGGCTCTTTCGCAGCTCATTCTCATGCCAGACGACAGACTTAAAATCGCCCTCATTAGCTGACCCAAAGTGTCTCAAACTATGCAATTTACATGCACAGAAGGCCGCGTACGTTAAGTGCCGTAGATAGGAGCCCGAAACCCAATAGAGCATGCAATATAGCACCACTGAGTGGCTGAGCCACCGGCGAACCTGAACTCACATGAAAGGTAGGCAGCCAAATGGCGAATTATGTTGTTCTTGTTGTTGTTGTTGCTGCGTCGCGGCGGTAAGTGGATAGAGAAGTGTAGTATCGTAGACGGAGGAGATCGTTGCGGGCGATACATAAAATTTGAATGAGTTTTGCATACATTAACCCACTGTTGCCGCCAGTCGCTGCCCGGCCAGAGAGAGAGAGAGCGAGAGGGAGAGAGAGAGGGGCGCCGGGCAGCGTTAACGGTCAAGCCAAATACCTTTATTAAATTTTATGATTATTGGCTGCAATTGAGCAGCCGCCCTGGGAATGTGTCGCTGACCATCCAAACATATCCCCCGTGCCCAGTCTATCAGCAGCCCAATCGCAATGTGTCTGTTCTGTTCCGGCTGCCCCCCCCTTCGATTTGGAATTGAAATTTTATGCACAGCAGCGCCGAGAGCGGCTGAAATTCTCACGCGTAACTGGAGCAGTTGGTGGCTGCGTGGAGACGAGTCGGTTACAATTTGTGTTGGTAATTCAATTTACGTTTTTGAAATTTTAATTAACTTGCCAACAAGTTTCACTGGGTGTCGCTCGGCTGGCAGCTCGTCGCTACACATGTAGACACTGCTCCACAGCCGAAGCTCCGTTCCGTCGCTCCTTCTCACTGTTTGTATATCAATTACCAGCCGCTTAATGTGCCACAAATTGAAAGCCATTAAGATTTTATGTTTCGAAAGGTTTCTGGTTTGGAGCACAGGGGGCGCAGCACCCCCCCCCCCTCTCTCTCTCTCTCTCTCGGTCTCTAGACACACATCAATCAGTTTTGGGCACCGATCTTCTGTCTGCTGCCTCTCATTAGCTATGCGGCGTGGCGCTTTAACACAATTGCTGTGCTAGTTCTTTAAAGATCCAGATGCAGATACATCTCGGCGTCGCGGACAGCTGCTGCCTTTTGTGTACAGCATTGGAAAATTAATTAGAGCTCGCCGTCGGCGTGTGGGCGAATGGGCGTGGCGCGCACGCATCGCTGATCAAATTGAAGGCAAAGGAAATGGCAACTAAATACATTTTTGAAGCCAACTTAAAAGTTGGCAGGACACCGGGCACAAGCCCAAACCCACAAAATGGTCAGGGGCGACGGGGCGGGGCTGACTAGCTTGTTGTTGTTGCTGCTTCGTTATGCAAATCTGTCGACAAAAAACGAAAATAAGGAACGCGAGCTTAAATGAAAATTTTGAGCGACGGCTATATAAAATACTATATAGTGTGTATATGCAAATGGTATATAAAGAAATGCCAAAAGACAAATACAAATAGCAGCAAAAACAACAACCAACTGTAAACAGTGAACAACAATTTGGGAAAATGACGGCAGGACAAAGGAAAAGGGAAAACGCGAGAGATACGCGACGCGTTTTTTGTCTCTGCCGCGGAATAAATAATAAACGTAAACGAATTAAAAACGTTGCCAAACGAACTGTCCTCCTCCTTGATCTCGTGGAGGGGGCAGGGCCAGGGGCAGGGACAGGAAGCGGTTCCAAGGAGCTCTTTCAATATTAAATGTGGCCATCAAAGTTCTTCTACTTGGAACTGGTTTTGTTTACTTGGCCCAGACAAAGTTTATGCGCTTTTCAATTAGTTTTAATTGAAATTCTCATTGATTGGTCTCCGGCTGTTGGTAAGCAAAAGTAAAAAGTAAATTTGATTTTTTGCTGTAATTAAAACTTGCGAGTGCTGCAATTGTAATTGAGGTTTTGATAGATAAAGCAGCACAAGTAGAGAAGGTGGGAGATAAGGGGTAAGTTAAGAGTGCAGAATTTATTTTAGTATTCCATGATGCAATAAGACAATTTGTCTCGCACTTACCTTGCCTGTAAGTATTTCCGTATGAATCGATCAGCAATTGTTTTGCTTATCAGTCTGCAACAACAAAATTTAAAGCTGTTCTCTGATTACGATGCCAGCATATTTTCGCACATAATTCCATGCATACGATAATCGTAGCAGAATTTTATTTTTAGACTATTGTAAGCCCAATCAAGGCTAACTTCTTAGGATATTTTTAATGTATAAATCGTTTAAATATAAATTCAATAATATTACATTCGATCGCTGTACAGGGTATTTCGCAGCAAGCGCTTTTGAATCGTGGGTTTCTCACGTATTTCTTTTCTGTTCGTCCCGGCGGGCTTATCGCCCGCTGTTTTGATAAGCACAAGAGTTCAGATGATCTCTGTAGCTTTCCCGTGCTGGGGCTACCTTTATCTATGGACATTTGCCAGTGGCTTGGCCATTTCCTAATGAAGTTATTCTCATGCAAAAACCGCACAGAGATACGACTATTGGCAGTGGCTATTGCCAATATCTATTGGCAACAAGAGAAACAATATCTGGAAGTGCCCGTTCGACTTACATTAAGGGAACATTTTATTCAATTGCGGCCACACAAAAACAAATAAAAACTTTTTTTACTTTTATTTTTTTGGCCACTTTGAGCACATAAAATAAAATCAAATGATGCGTTGAAAGCGCCGCAGCCCCGCAGCTACTTGCTGCGAAAGGGCTTAGGATTGGCATTTGGCAGGACTAGACCAGCCACAAGGGCAGGCCGGGGCGGGGGGGCGGGGCAGTCATGTGTGGTTGGCTGAGTGGCCGAAGGGGAGGGGCACTTTTTGGTTCACTAGACAACGCAGATGCCAGCCAGCCACAAGGCAAGTGCCTCCACACGGTCAATCCCGAGCAGCGGCAGTCGCTGTGGCCATTTGATGATTTTTGCGTCACCGTTGGTCAAAATCATTTCAAGCGCAAGCAACTGGAAACTGTATAAAAATAATGAAAAGAACAAAAAAAAAAAAAAAAAAAAAACTGTACGCAGAAAAAAAAGAGAAAGAAGAAAAACGCACAGCGACGAACCAACTTGAAATAAATGGTCAAAAGAAATAAACAGTCCCATAAAGAATAATCATTCAGAATTCTGCTGAATTATGCATGAGCCGAGGCCGAGGCCGAGGCCGAGGCCCAGGCGCACATCCCCGAGTAGCAACTGGACGCCAGTCCAGCACCGCTCAACGCGGGGGGTTCACATATGCGAAATATCCACACGACCCAGCCTGCTTGGTGGTGCGGGGCGCTGTGGTGCGGTCCAAAGAGCCAGCGCGCAGCATCATTTTCCTCTTTATTATCTGTTTGTTTAGTTTTGTGTGCTGGATTTTTATCAGGCTTCTAAGCAGTTAGCCGAGTTGGGAGGGAGCTCCAGCTCGAAGTCGCCGTCACCCGCGGTGCTGGCAGCCACTTGCCAAAAGTCAGCAGCGTTCGCATAATTTTCGGTAAAGCTTTTCGCCAAATGAAATTCAAGTGGTTACACATTTGGTGGCACATTCTCCACCCATCTCTCCAGCCAGCCAGCTGCCATTTTTGGATGGTCATTTTTCTTTGCCCCCCCCCCACCGCCCATTTTTTGCCATCAAACACTGGTCACTGGTCACTGGTCACTGCCCACTGCCCACTGCCCATGGTCCCTGGTCATTTTCATTTCCACATTATGCCGCATCTTATTATCTCAGTTTGTTTGCTTGCTTAGCGCTTTTGCGCTTGTTGTTGCTTGTTTATTTATTGGCAACTTTGTTTGTCTCCGATAATAAAAGAAAGGTAGTGCGTGGCTCACATAACTCTCACTAATAACATGCGCAGCCACTCTGTTCCAGTCCGGACCCCAAAAGTATATGTAGACGAGCTCTCGGTGCGCCCGTCTTATGCAATCCACTCGCAAATATCATCACTTTCTGTCTGGCTCTGCACATTTACATATATATCAGGCTAGTACTCATGCCTATTTACTATAACGCGCTTATCAGATTGGCAACCTCAACAGCCACTTATGGCTACAGTTGCATCAGTTCGAAATCAGTTTAATGATCGATCGTTCAGTCTGGCAAGCAACGTTGCCAAGCACCTTATAAACATGTTGTTTATTAATAATAGTATATAAATGTGCACACGCGTGCTAATTATAGATTAACCCTAATTGTTGATAAACCGTTTTAATTTCCACTCTCTGACGGGCATTATGAAATTTACACGGCTCTTAGGATAGGTCCACTCTCTTCTTGAACCCGGCGCATTCGGGGTAATAAAATATTATTTATTGTTCAATGATAATAAAATATTTCTAAACATTTCTTTTCTAAAAAAAATAAATTTTTGTTTATCGTTTGCCCACTTTATCAGCAAAATTTCTTAAATATTTTTTTACGTTAAACTTAGGTAAGTTTTGGTAAGTTTTTTTGACTTAACAATCAACAAATTTCGATTGAGTTAAGATAATAATAATTTTTATTTTCTATATTTTCTTGAGTTGTTTTACACAAATAAAAAAAAGATTTTTAAGGTCATATACAATACTTAGATTAGTTATGAATATACTATTTTGTAAGCCCGTTTAGACTTCATCGTATCTGTAAAAGTAATAGTTGTTTTGCTATTGTTTACAGCTTTGCATAATCGCAATCGTGTGATCGACTAAAATATCGCTGCGACGCCGCTCTGGATTGGCACTTATCGATCAACCCGCGTTGTCTTCGCAGGGGGGCCTGTGAATAGCTCCTGATAGTGTAGCCCATTTATTGCCAAAGAAAAACAAACATTAATCTGTTATTGTTTACGTAAACGTTGCGTCTAACTAAAATGCGTCAATGCACGCATTTTCCAACTGAGTGAGTGATAAGGCCGCCAGAATGTTTTTGATAAGAGCATAATGCAAGAACCTTATGGAAAATCGCTGAGCAGTATGAGACAAGGTTATAGCTCTGTCGAAACAATCGCGCGAAACCCTCAGATTTCAGTCACGAAATCAGGCACTCATTAGACTCTGTTCTGTCTTAATGACCGCTAGAATATTGTTTCATGCGACAACTTTATTGAGCATTTTTGGGATTTCTGTGATCGTAATTTGTCGAGGAATGTGATCATTGTTTGTTTGATCGGCTCTGTTTATTTTTGTTTTTGCATGCCTTAAACAAAAACAGATCAAGTGATCTGCTGCGGTTGGGGATTGGAACCTTCCGTCAAACTGCAAGCGACGCAGTTATCAGCATCAGCTGCATGATTTGTATATTTACGATTATGTATATTATAAATATACATAGCTGATCAGTGTCTCTGATTTTTGAAGCTTTAATATGCCGTGCTTGTAACTTGAACACTCATAATTCCACTGGCATTCAATCAATGCAGACGTGAATAGGAGAACTCAAAATCAACTGATCTCGTGACAAGTGTAAAGTTTCTCAATTTGTATATAGGCAGATCAATAAGCTATTTTGGGTGCCCTGGACGAACACGTAAAGAAGAAGAATAAATAATTATTAACAACTGACTCGTGCAAAACATGGCGCAAAGTGAATGTGGAAATTTCTGTGGTAAGAAACCATGCAAAGTGAGATCGCCTGAGGATCAGATTTACTAACAAACATTTTTTTTATCAGCCGCTGACGCAGCGGAGTCTTGTTGCAAGCGGGAAGGCGAAAAAGCGGCCAAGAGCAGCGCACTGAAAGTATTTCCCGACAAGATCTACAAATCGGTGCAGGCCAAGGGAGAAGATGTGACGGGCATGACATGTGAATGTGGCGTATTTGGAGCCATTGCCTGTGGCGACTATCCCACACAGGTGAGTGTCGTCGATGGGGTTTTTCCATGGCAATTAGTTGGGAACTGAATTTAAAAATTATAAAAAGGATTTTTGGTTTGCTGAGCAGTTATTCAAAATCAAATTGACAGAGTCAACAACTGTGTATAGAGAAGTAGACCAGAGATGGCATTATTCCTATATATTTATTCGATTCACAATAATATGTAGTTGAGACAGGCCAAAACCGAAGAGGGCGTCGTTTTCCCAAGCTCATTGATCACGTGATTTCGGCGCGCTTTTCGCTCGTTGATTGGCATTGCCAAACATCTCCAGTGCAAGCTGATCGCAATTGGGTCACTCGTCAACTGGCGGAGCCCCGCGCCCCATCTTGGGGCGGTGGCCCACAGCTACCGATGACGTCAATCTGATCGCAGCTCGGAGCTGCGGTTATAATTGCTTTTAATCAGCTGCAGTATTGATGTCGTCTTCGCTGTTGTTGTTGCTGTTTGCTCGTAATGAAATGGAAAATAACAGGAAATAACAGCAGTGTGATCATGGGATCAGTCCATTATCGGTCGTCAGCTTGTCAGCTGTTGCCATGGCATTGGGAATCGAATGTCCCAGCTAAGGTATCTGATTGTCGTTTCGCTTTCGCCTCTTGCAGCTGGACATCGCGCAGATGATCTGCCTGGGCCTGGTGGCGCTGCAGCATCGCGGCCAGGAGTCGGCGGGCATTGTGACCAGCCTGGGCAAGAGCTCCAAGAACTTTAGCGTGCACAAGGGCATGGGCATGATCAACAACATCTTCAACGACGAGGCCATACGCAAGCTGAAGGGCAATCTGGGCATCGGCCACACCCGCTACTCGACGGCGGCCGCCTCCGAGGCGGTCAACTGCCAGCCCTTCGTCGTGCACACGGCCCACGGAGCGCTGGCCATTGCCCACAACGGGGAGCTGGTCAACTGCGAGTCCCTGCGCCGCGAGGTCCTCGAGCGCGGCGTCGGCCTGTCCACACACAGCGACAGCGAGCTGATCGCCCAGTCGCTCTGCTGTGCGCCCGAGGACGTCTCCGAGCACGACGGACCCAACTGGCCGGCGCGCATACGCCACTTCATGACTCTGGCGCCGCTCTCCTACTCGCTGGTCGTGATGCACAAGGACAAGATCTACGCGGTGCGCGACTCCTACGGCAACCGGCCGCTCTGCCTGGGCAAGATCGTGCCCTTCGATGCGGGCCATGCCAACATCGAGGACCAGATCGCCGAGGGCTGGGTGGTGAGCAGCGAGAGCTGCGGCTTCCTCTCCATTGGCGCTCGCTACGTGCGCGAGGTGGAGCCGGGCGAGATCGTCGAGCTGTCGCGCAACGGCTACCGCACCGTCGACATTGTGGAGCGGCCGGACTACAAGCGCATGGCCTTCTGCATCTTCGAGTACGTCTACTTTGCGCGCAGCGACTCCATGTTCGAGGGCCAGATGGTCTACTCGGCCCGCCTGCAGTGCGGCCGCCAGCTGGCGCGGGAGTCGCCGCTGGAGGCGGATCTGGTCAGCTCCGTGCCGGAGTCCGGCACGGCGGCGGCGCACGGCTATGCGCGCGAGTCGGGCCTGCCCTTCGGCGAGGTCCTCTGCAAGAATCGCTATGTGGGCCGCACCTTCATCCAGCCCTCGACGCGTTTGCGCCAGCTGGGCGTGGCCAAGAAGTTCGGCGCACTCGCCCAAAACGTGGAGGGCAAGCGCATCGTGCTCGTCGACGACTCCATCGTGCGCGGCAACACGATTGGGCCAATCATTAAGCTGCTCCGCGACGCCGGCGCCACCGAGGTGCACATACGCATTGCCAGCCCGCCGCTGCAGTATCCCTGCTACATGGGCATCAATATACCCACGCGCGAGGAGCTCATTGCCAACAAGCTGAACGCGACGCAGCTGGCCAACCACGTGGGCGCCGACAGCCTGGCCTACCTCAGCGTGGAGGGCCTGATCAAGGCGGTGCAGATGAACAAGACGCACGTGAATCCCATCAAGGCGGGCTACTGCACCGCCTGCCTCACGGGCGAGTATCCTGGCGGTCTGCCCGAGGAGCTCAGCTGGTAGAGCCGCTGCCAGCAGGGAGTTAGCTTAAGCCTAGAGTTTAGTTCATCATCAGCTCAATATAATAACCCACAATGCTCATCCATAATGCAGGTCGACTCCGTCGAGCTCTGCTCTAAATACAATAACAATTTCCTAATCTTAAGGTGGAACATATATGTTTTCGTGGCATATTTAAATTATCTCATTAACTTAGAAAAGCTTCAAATAAATTGTAGTTGTTCACAAATTTGATAGACTTTAACCATTGACTGCAATTTTCAGATTGCAAAATACTCAAAATTCGGTAAATTTTCCTTAAAAATATTCTTTAATAATGACATTTCGATTGAGTTTTTTCTTAATTGAAATGAAATTGAAATAGTCCAAAAGATATTTCGTTCACGCTTTTTTTTTATGCTTATATATGTTTTCAATTAGGATATTTTTATGGCCATAGAAACAAGTGCGGGCGCTTAAAAGTATGCAACATATTCTAAATGCAAATTGACATAAACAGAAGTAGGGGATTTCTCCGGACTGTGTGCCTGCATGTCACGTGATAATTTCGAAAACTGTCTAATGCCATAACTTCAATTCATTTCAATTTATATTTCGAAAGTTTGTTTGCCAAACGGGCAACGTGTCTCCGCTCCGTTCCGTTCCGTTCCGGTTATAGCCGCATATCATACAATATGGTAATCCTGTTTGCGTTCCTTTTTTTTTTTTACTTTGCGCTTTCCGGCTCGCTCGCTGTCTCTGTCGCTCTCTTTGTCAGCTGGAGGGCGTTGCAGTGTCTAAAGCGGGGCGTTTAGGGCGTTTAATCCTGCGGAAGATGTCCTTGCGGTTATGTGGGGGTTTCTGTTTCTTTCTTTATTTTTTTTATGACGCGCGGGGTACTGAAGTCAACAATGTCATCATTATTCTTGAATATTGTGTTGTATTTTCGCAAACAATTTCGCTAAGCTGCTCAGCGTTGAGCAGGGGGCGGGGTGGGGGCTGGCGGCTTGGGGGCTGTGCGACTTGGGGCTCTGGTAATGACAAGGAGAAGAAAATAATATGCGCTGTCATTGTAACTCGCTTGATTAATTCTTGTGTAGGGTATTTATGGGTTTAGATATGTTAGGTTGTGTTGCATAGATTACATAATGAAATATGCAATATATATGTTTATATTAGAAACAGGTAATTATTTCGAGTAGAATTAGAAATTCGTTTTTTTTTTTTTTAATTATATTGTTCTGATATTGTGCGCAACTTTATTTATTATTAAATTATGTGTGTTGTATTTGTGTATTATTGATTAGATTTTAGCATCTGGTAATTTAATTTGGGCTGGTGTAGCGCACTCTCTCAGTTGGCATAGCTGAACGCAGAGGTCTTCTGCTTGCTCTTCCTCGTCTTCTTCTTACCCATTGCCACATACAAGTGGCTACAAAAGGAAATGACTCTGGCAACATTGAAAACAGACGCTGGCACTTCTCTGACACAATCGCCGGTTGCTGCTACAAGGATATGAAAAAAACCGTTGCTTGCTTATGTGCGCAGTCGATCACAAACACAAACACACACCCACACACCCACACATACACATACACGTGGGGGCGGAGACAACTAAGCAGAGCCATATTGCCACTGTTTCAAGCGCTCTTCCTCGGCCCTCTTCGTCCTGCCCCGTGCCGCAAAACATGCTTTAAATTTTTTAATAACGCCGGGCTACAAGAGCGCTGACGCCTGCGTCCGGAGCCGGATCCGGCTTCTGTTTCAGTGGCAGGCGTTGTGTGGGCCACCCCGTCTCCGCAGCCAACTACGTCAACGTCGCCAGCGCCATCGCCCGCTGCCCGTTGTCGTCATTTGCACAGAAGTTATGTAAATTAATGTTTACTTAAGTTCCCCATGTTATTTCTTCGGTTTTTTTTCGCCTTGCACTTTCACAATGTTGCCTACTTCAAAAACAAAAGCAGACAGAGGGCGTTAGCTGGCTAAGGGGGCGGGGCAGGTAACTGCTAGGCTTTTGGGCTAATGGCAACGACAACGGCAACGGCAGCGCTAACGGCTGAAGGTTAGCGCCAAAGACGTCGCGGGCAGCAAAAACAAAATGAAAAAAAAAGATTGCAATAAATTTGCCAGTTGCGTCTGCAATTTAATAAAAAGCATTCAAGAGGTGGATGGGCGGTTGGGGGCTGCACAGCATCGTATAAACAATCGTGCTTATTATTATTATTGAGTCAAATGGCTGAGTAAATACTTCGCTGGTGTAGAATTATGGCAATGGCATGCAAATGAAACGGCAACAAAAGCCGTTGCCAGTGGCATCACGTTGATTATAATGAAGCCTCGGGCATATGTGTGTGTGTGTGTGTGTGTGTGTGTGGCACATACACATCCGTTAGCTGAGCTATCCTGGCACTTGAGTTGAATTGCCGCTAAATTTAATTTAAACATCACACGGCCCCAGGGCTTGTCAGGACATGTCCTGGCAACCACTTGACACTTGACGCATGCAACAAGTCAACAGACGAGGGGCCTGCAACTTTAGCAAAGACAAACAAAAGACACCTTACATCGCCTGCTGGCTGTTCTGTGGCAACACGCAACGTGGCAACGTGCCTGGCATTCCGAGCGACAGGCGAAAACAACAAATCAAATGTGATTTTCTGGCCAATATATTTGGCCAAAACGTATGCGGTCCGTTAACTGCCTGGACAACTTTACAGTCAGGACATCCTTTCAGTTCATTAGCAAATCAAACTTCCGTCTTTTCCTCAAGATATTCAGGCGGTCCTTGTGTCCGAAAAGGGAACATGCCGCGTTACACCAATAAACAAACGCTCCACCCTGCCTGCATGACTGGCTAGGAATTTGCATTCCTGACCCCTGACCCGAGTACAAAAATTTGTGTTGTTTGCTGGTAATTTGATTTAAAGGCTTTTCTTGACCACAAGTTGGGCGCAACATTTTTGGGTTGGGAGCAGAGATTTTTGTCTTTGAGTTTTTTTAAAGCTCCACCTCTTAACCAAAATTAGTTTAAATTTTATGTTTAAATTAAATTAAAAGAGTATTGTACACATTTTTAATTCCACTTCTTTTTACTTAGTTTTAACAACACAAATTCATCAAAAAATCTTAACTGTCTTATTAGATTAACGTCTGATTTGTATTCAAATATTTTTTTGCATCTTATGATTTATAAATACTTAGGTTTTTATTACTTGTTAAACAGCCTAATAAATTCTTTCATTATTGCATATTCTGCCAGATATCAAACATAAATAATTACGGGCAATCAAAGTAATTACAAATAATTGTTATTATACGCATTTGCATTAATTAGTTTTAAAATTAAATAAATAATATATTTATTTGAATTACAATTAACAACTGTGTGCAACGAGTCGAAAGTGGTTTTTATGGCTGTTGTGATACGCCTTTGCCATCAAGTTGGCATTTGAATGAACTGATTTAACATTAAGCACATCATTCCTATAATTTAAATGCCTTGGGGCGCTTTGCATTGATTACAAGTTGTTATTAAAATAATATAACTAACAACAATAAATAAATCCCCCCAACTGACGCAAAAAGCACAAAAAATAAATTCAAAAAACAAAAAAGCAAAACTTAACCAACGGGAAATTGCAATTTACAACAGGCAACCCGAAACAACAAGTGCAGCAACAACAAAAACCATGTTAAAAAAAAATTAAAAACTGCACAAACAATTTTCAGTTGAGCGGCCATGTAGAAATTTGCAATGGTGGCCAGACAACTGCGACGGCAGCTGCGACTGCGACTGCGACTGCGATTGCGGATGTTGAATGTTTGGATGTGTCGGTCTGTTGTTGTTACTTCTGCTGTTGTTGTTGTTGCCCGTATCGGGCCCACAATGAACAGCAAGAGCACACTGCGAGAAAAACGCACTCACTCAGCATTAAAACAACACACTTGCAATTGGGGAACACACCAAATATTTAACATGAACCAAAACAAAAGAAAGTTAAAAATATAACTTACAAAAATATAAACCAACTAATACCCTACAAAATGGACTGAGCTAGAACTATGATCAGTGCACATTATTCATGGTTCGTCGGCCGATGGAGAGCTGGGAGGCATATAGGTGGAAACCGGGGGTCGACCACGTGGCCAGAGCAGCGGACCGGTACCCCGTGGGATTCCCTCACCGTCACTCGCAGGCACCTGGCTGGGTGGGGGTGGATCCACTTCGCGCCGGCAATTGGGGCACACGTTGTTGCAGCTCAGCCAGCGCAAAATGCAGTTCTTGTGGAACAAATGGCCACAGGGCAGCCGGTGCACAATCATAACCTCATCGTCGTCGGTGGCCATGTCAAAGCAAATGGTGCAGTTGGAGCTATTCCGCTGCGGCTGCTCAATTGATTCAAATGGTAGCAGCCCATAGCGGCTCAGGAATTCCTTGATCTTCAGCATTGGCAGGCTAATGCGGAATTGGGCTTGCAATGGGTACTCTATGATTTCGCAATTTTCCTAAAAACTTCCATTAAAAATTGTTATGCTCTAAATAACTTTTCGTAGTATATTTGTTTTTTTTTTTTTGGTAATAATGGGCTTTGCTTATTTAAATGAAAGAACACAGTAGTTCAGGGCACATCTGATTTGTATTATATATTAAACAGAAGACTGAAGTATATAAAAATGTTTGTTATATTCACCTCCATTTTCTCGCAGTGCAGCATTAACAACAAAATAATGAACTACACGCAATGGGAAGCACAGCAGATGCAGTTTGTCTACCTGGAAAATAACAATCAAATGTCAGCCAATGCCCAACGCCTGCCCGGGCAAAGCTCAGCTGCGGCTCCAGCGCCAGCTCCAGCTCCAGCTCCAGTTCCAGCGGCAGCGCCAGCTGCAGCTCGCAGTCATCACGCTTTGTCACACATGTGTTAATGGTCGCCGGAAGTGAGGCGCCCCCAAAATGGCGACCCGGGCAGCAGCAGCGGGTGGCAGAAGCCATTCTCTGATTGTTGTTGCATGACACTCGAATCTGAGATTTGCTTTGCCGCTCTGCGCGCTTTAATTATAATTATTATCTTTTTGCCGGGGCCAAGCATGCGCCTCCAGAATTGGCCAATGCGGCGGGAAAATCACTCGACGGCACGCGATGTCAAATGGATGCAGCCCCCCAGCTTCAAGTTGGAGTGCGGGCGGTGCATTCTTTTGTGCACACAATGTTCATGCATATTTATTAAGTCGACGCGCTTTTGTATTTATTGTGCACAGTAACTAACATTATATATAGTATATATAATGCACTCAATTTCCTGACTGCCCACTCCATGCCACAGCTGCCCGCCCCCTCGCCACCTGCCGCCCCAACACGCCCACCTGCCTTTGCCTGCGGCATCAAAGTCAACGTCGTCGTCGTCGTCGACGCCTCTGCGTGCCAAGCACAAAATTAAATTATTTTAGTTCATAATTTTAAATTATAAAATAAATTCAACTGGAGCTGGAGGAAAAGTTGAAAAGCTGGAACGTGGCAACTTTAGTGAATTTCCTATGGCCCGCGGGCTCGCTCGCAAATGCAATTTGAACATTTTTAGAAAATATTTAGAAAATTAACGCAAAGTTGTGGAAATGTTGCGTCTACAACGCACGCTGTTAGTTTAGTTTGTTCCATCTAAAAACATTATGCTAATTTCTTATTTTATTTCGTTGTCTGGCATAGGTAAATTATGGGGCATTGAAGAACATGGGAATTTTGACGGGCTTGGCATGGGAGATGGTCACTAAAAAAACATTTTTTTATGAAGCAGCTGTGTGGAAGGAAAAGCGTTGTAAAAAATGCAAAGGGGGTGTTTACAGTTAGCGGCTAGTAGGTAAGCCAAGTAGATATGAGCTCTAGGTATAGAGTTCCGGTATATAGTCATGCACATACATATAAACTCCATAAACATACAGAGTGAAACTCCGCTTGCTATTTCACTATTTTGTTCTCAATTTCAATAACTTTACATTCTTAAATACTCTTAAGTAAATAAAGAGTTTCTTGAATAATGAAGAGTAAAACATTATTCTTGACATGGTCGCTGAGTGTTTAATAGCTAGAGAATCAAAATTGTATAGAATGGTATTAATTAAAAATATAATTTTTATTTTATATGTAAAGTGCATAAATATATGGGAGGCATCTCCGATGTTCTTGATCAGCATCACTAGCCGAATCGATTTAACCCCGTCCGTTCGTCCGTCTGCTCGTTTGTCTGAATAAACGCGTCGATTTCAGAGACTACAAGAGCTAGAGCCCTGAACTTGGATTTTTTATATCGCACATTAAATTTATTTTAAATTGTCTCGTTTTCTTATTATCGATATTTATTGGTCTTTTCACCTAGCCTTTTTAGCATATCTCAGAAACTATAAGAGCTATAGTCACCAAATTTGGTTCAATATGATCTCGTGAACCTCACCCTATTTGGCCCATATAAAAAAGATAAAGTGTACATAGATTTGAATGCTCTTGTTAAGTACTGCAAGATCATATTACTATTAAATATCATATTGCTGGTGTAGATGTTATCTACGTTGCAGCAGAGTAATCTGCACTGCAAGAGGATTGAAATGAAGACAGGATGAAGGGTATCCACTAGTCGGGCGCTCTCGACTAGAGCCCTCCCCCCACTTGTTTATTTTATTTTTGTGTTTTAAGGGCATTTATCATATATATATATATATGTATATATGTATATATGTATATATATAATATCATATCGCAACCTCCGCAGCGCACAGCAACGTCCGCCCCCGAACCGTTACGAATGCCGACTAAATCCACAGAAACCCCAACAACGTCCAACGACGTCCACAAGCTTGTTCGAGGCGGGCGCTGTTTCCAGCACGCATGTCCTGAAACGTGCCTTTGGATAGTTTTTGGGGGCTCCGTTGGGTTCGTGGCTTGACTAAGGCAGCGCCATCTGGCGACGCAAAAAGCCACGGATTTAAATATGTTTTGTTGCTGCTGCTGCTGCTGCTGCTGCTATTGCAATTTGCACGATAAAAATGGAAAAGAAGAAGAAATGAAACGCAAAGGTAAACCGAGAAAGAAATCACGTAACTGTCAAATATCTCTTCATATCTCATTTTATGTTGATCGACTGTGGGAAAACTGGCGAGAGCTCTGAATAAAGTTTGTTGTTGCTGTTGTCTCGCTTTTGTTGTCGAGCTGAACTGAAACAGATCTTGGCTAGCAGATAATGCCGCAAATTCACACATGTCTGCCAGATTATGCTGCGAACTGGTATAATTTTTATGGAACTCTGTGGGTTTCGCCTGAGTTTTGTTGCCCCAGCTGCCTTGTGGCTCCGCTGTGGGTGCGTTTTGATGTGGTTTTCAGCATTTTTGGCAGTCAGCGTCGGAGTCACGTTTGAGTCCGGAGTCCCAAGTTTTGAGTTTGAGTGATGATCCAAGCCTTTTATTCCAAGAAGCGGGCCAGCCACTCAGCTGACTGAAATTCGTTAGAGAGTTTCTTGGAGCTGGGTGATTAGCACAGGTGCCAGCTTATCTGGGTGACTTTCGCCAGCTGTTTGGGAAGTTGTTCGCGTGTCTTGGGATTAGCGCAAATCGCATTTCTAATTGAGCAACTTTGCTTATCGCATTCCCATTCTACCCGTGCCCGTGCCCGTGCCCGGCAGTTCTACAGTTCCACAACAGCTCTATCCATTAGCTGGCCATTGCAATGGAATGCACGGCACGCTGCGCTGAGCAGCGCCAGAGACCAGAGATACATCGAGCGTATCATAACCGGATCGGAGCGTGAACTAAAGCCCAAAATGCACTGCAGCGGGAGTTCCACGGGAGTTCACTGGAGCGCGACGCGAGCTCCGTCGCGACGGGCAGCATTATTAATGGACGGGTCCACGCTTAGAGCACTCCGAAAATTGCCCGTCTGGCCGTGGCCAGTGCAAAAGCTGAGAGAGATCTCTTAACGCTGATAGCCACGGTCAAGTTCACGACGTCGACGGCGACGCTGGCAGCGTGTCATTAGCATGTAACGCGACCAAATTGAAAATGTAACGGATCCCCCCCGGCCCGTGGAGAGCCCATAAAGCCGGTTGCGGCCGCGCGCTGCGATAAGCGATCTGAAAGGAACCCCTAAATTGTTTATTGATATGCCACTAAGAAAAAGGACTCGCACAGGACGGGCACAGCACCTGCCTGCGACCGCTGCAGCCTGCTGCTCCCGCTTTGGGTTAAACATAATTAAAGGGCAGCTCCCATGACTGGCATTTTGTTGTTGCTGCTGCTGTTGTCTTTGCATTCTCGATCACCTTGAAAGTAAAAGTCAATGCATTTTTATGTTAATCGCCCAGCGAGTAAAAACGAGTAACAACAACTTTGCGCGCAAAAAAGCATTAAATTAAAACAAACAAATAAATGAATAATAAGCTAAGAGATTGCCCGCCGCCAGAGAGCGCCAACAATTTGCATACCCACACACAGAGAGACGTGTGCATGTGCCGTGTGTGCGACAGCGATCGACGGCAGCAACTGTGTGCGAGCGAGCGAGAGAGCGCGTGCGAGAGAGCGCCCGAAAGAGAGCGGGCCGAACAGCTGATCAGCGCGGTTGCTGCTGTTGTTGTTGTTGCTGTGCCTGTGCTTCAAGTTATGCTTAGATAATTTTAATGGGCATGCAAAGTGTTTATTAAACACGGCAACAACGTCACATGCTAATCGGGCAGCGGCCAATTCCAGTTAACGTTATCGTTACACTTTTTATGCAGATGCTTATTGAAGTAATGAGCCTCGCTGTTTGTTTACGTAATTAGGCGCTGCTTGTTTAGCATGCAATGCAATTGAAACTAGTATTCGGTGTTGTTGTCGCGGACATGTTTTAAGTTTTTCTGCGCTTCTTGGGGCCGCTGTTTGGCGCACAAAATTCAAATTTGAAAAGTTGTGCGTGGAAAAGCTCTGAACAGAGTTGAATGCCGACTTAAAGAGCGACAGTGTCAGCCAGCTGGCCTGCGCTTTTCTCGGACTGGAAGCAAGCGCGGCGCGAGTGTGTGCGAGCGCGAGAGCCAGCGTGTGTGTGTGTGTGCTGGTGTCTCTGTCTGGCTGTCTGGTGGGCGTGCCCTCTGCTGAGCGTCGGCGTATGGCAGTGCGCAGTCGCTGCGCTCAGAGAGTGGGCGTTGCCAGAGCGACGCAGCCGCGTTGGGCAGGTGACTGGAAGGAGCGAGACGGCGTTATGCGGGCCTCGTGGGTGCGAGCGAGACGAGCATAAACAAAATGGCTGCTATCATTGGCCAACTGCCGGTAGATGGCGCCAGTGCCGGCATTTGGCCCCAGCTGCTGCTGTTGCTGTCTCTGGCGCTGCTGCCGCCGCCGCTGCTGCTGTTTCTATTGCTATTGCTGCTTGTGTTTTGGCCCATTCGCAAACTGTAAACTGTTTGGCGCGCTCGCTAAGCGATTTGGGTTAGGAGTGTCGTCGGCTTGCACTGCGGCCACTGCTACGGAACTTCTCGGCTTGCTGGCCCCGGCCTTGTAGGCGCGCATTTCCGTGCCGGCCACCGACAGTTGAGCAATTTTTCACTCGAGCACAAAATGCCGCCTTGCCGATTTTCACGCAACGCTGGCCGCCACCTCCTGTGGCGCAGAATTCAGGTTGCAGGGACCAGCGCCGGCTAAAGTGCATTTTGTGAGTCCTGCTTGGGATCACAGGATGCTATTCCTGTTCAGCTGCTGTTGCTGTTGCTGCGGCTGCTTCTTCTTCTTCTACTTCTTGCTAGGGTCGAGGGTCGTCTGCTCAATAATTTTAACATTGTTGCCATAATGAAAGCTTTGCTCCTCATTTAAAGGCGGCTACGTCCTGCACAATGCGCTCTGCACTGCATGCCGACGCCTGTGTAAGGTCCTTTTTGTGTCCGAGACTCTGTAAAACATGCTTCCTGTGCCGAGCTCTGCTTTGCTGTGCGCTCTGCCGGCGACGACGCCACGCAGCAGTTTGCGCAATAAAATTTGCATAATTTTAAATGTGTGTGTTTGTGAGCGTGTTTGTGTGTGGGTGTGTGTGTCTCTTGACTGTCTCGCATATCCTTGCTGGCGTATCCTTACGCATTGTCTACCGATTGCTGCACACACAAAAACAAATGAGTCTCGCGTCGGGCCAAACAAAACTGCAGCAGGAGTTGGCTCAGCTTTAAGGCGGCTTTAAACTTAGTGCAGGGGCTGCGAGAGGGGGGGGGGAGGGAGGGGGTGCCACTGATTAAGCTTAGATGAGCTATTTGGCGTGCTTGCAAGCCGAGAGAATAAAAACAAAGACCTGAACACTGCTTAGTCCCAAACAATAATAAATGAGCATTATTATAGCTACAAAATCAACTAATGCGACCTAATGAAAAAGCGCGCAGAACTGATATTACAGTGTACATTTCCTGGAACTACACACAAACAAATTTCAATATGTAAAACATATAAATCTTATATATACTTTTTTGAAAAACCCATTAAACAGTCTGAAATTCAACAATCATCAACTTAATAATTTAGACTTTTTATTTATCGTAATTTCGTATGTTCCATAATACTCGTGTATTTTTTGCTGTGTAGATATGCCACACAGTTGCTCTTGGGGCAACCTACTTATGCTGCTCATTAGACATGCTTATTGGGGCTATTAAAATGAATCAGGACAAACTATAAAAGTCAACCCCTTCAAGCCGTTGCCTTAAGCCCCCTCTCTGCCCAAAAAGCCACCAACAAATGCGTCAAAGTTTGTTTCGTTTGTTCATTTTTTTCACTTTTTTTTCTCCTACTTTCCTTAACGTTCTGCCAAAGTTTTGGGTTATATTTTTTTGTTGACTCTTGTTATTGTTATCAACATTAAATCAAAGCACAAAGACAGCAACAATTACAAAAGGCTTTAGCTCGGGTATAACAAAAAAAAAAGCAAAAAACTGAATGAATCGGAATACATATCTATAATGGCGCGGACCAACAGCCAAAAAAGAGCGGGGAGCAAAAAATGAGGGAACACAAAATTTACAATGTCGCCGGTTTCCGTTCGGAGGGGGGATGCGGGGTTGGGGGCTGGTGCTGGGGGCACTCTATGAGGCAGTTTGGGGGCGTGCCGTTGCGTTGCGTTGCTTTGGTTTTGTTGTGGCAATAAAATACATCATAACGGTATCATAAGCGAGCGAACAAAGCGAAAGGCGATACACACACACACACACACACACACACGCATACACACACGCACACACAGAGCGAGAAATAACAAAAAAGGCAACGAAAATCTGTGAAAAAAATCCATTTGCAGGGCGGCGGCGAGAAAAAATATTCAAATTTTGTTACGATGCGCAAAAACAACAACAACAAAATAGCAACAACAATGGATAAAAAACAAAGCCTAAAAGAAGCAACAAAAACAGAGGCGCGCTATTATGACAACAACAACAACAGCAACGACAATGGCGGCCACAGGAAATAGTCACACACACACACACACACTGAATACGCACGCCACTCGCACACACACGTACGTTAAGTTTTATGTATATGAAAGGGTTTTACGTACCGTTAGTTGTCTCCCGTTGTCCCTGTTGCTGGCGTGTCCTGTGGCATGTCCTGTGCGTGCTGCAGCAAATAAAATATTAAAATTGGTTCAATGAATTTCAATAACAACAACAAACACGAAATCAAAACTAAATTTCGCTTTATTGATAACGAAACACAAGGTAACGAGCAAGAGCAGGGGTGTTGTGGTGGATGGGGGGGGGGAGTTGGTGGAGCGATGTGGTGTGCTGGCGGAGGGAGCCTTCGATTGCGTGTGTGCTGATGCGGTTATATACTACGACTACCACAGTATGCCCCAGCACTTGAAATATGCGAATGTTTGATGATTGTATGTGAGTGTCGAACTAAGGCAGAGGTGCGTCACAGCGGGGGTAGGGGGACGAGAAGTCCGTACTAAAATAGGAATAAAACTAACCTGATAAAAAAACTTAGATTAGGGTAATTTGTATAGGAAAATATAAGCTATATATTATGGAAATGTACAAATTACCTTTTAGTTCAGCGAAGATTTAATCTGTGAAAAGGTAAGTAGGAATAAAATGAAAAAGTATCTATTTATTATTTACCACTTTTATTTTTTTGCGATTTACGATTTACGATAATAGTGTAGAGTTAATAAGAAGTAAAATTAATTAAGAATCTATAGGTATGTTCATTTCTGAAGTTATTGCATACAGAATATTTTGATGTTTATTTGATACTTATAATAAAGCACATTCTTCAATACATTTTTGTAAATAAGCTTATGAAATTAAAAGTGTTGTTTTTCAGTCCAACGTTCTTTTGTTTTAGTTTGTACGAAAATATTAAATAATGATATAATTTGACTTGTGATCTCGGTAGACTTAACATTATCAGGTACTCTCGTTCCCCTTTAAAGTTCCTGAACGGCGTCTCTGCCCTTTGCAAATACCCACATATGTATGCACATGTATGTGACAAAGACCGCTTATGAATACACATACAAGCGCAGATACAAATCTGCACACATTAGAGTGTGTCTTCTGTGTGTGCGTGTGTGTGTGTGTGTTCGTGCAATGCCGTCAATCTTAACCCTTCTGCAGTCGTGCGTGCTGAGTTCTGCCCCCGCCCGTGGGCCTATCTCTCGGACTGATTTGCATGTTGTGCCATTTCAATACGTTGTGCACTTTTTGGGCAAATCGATAAGTGCGTTGGGCTGGCAACCCTGGCAACGATTTGCATTCAGCTGTTGTCACGTTAATGAAAAAATCTCTCAATCTAATCGCTGATTAACCGAAAAAATAACTACATGGCTGCCGAAATGATTCCCATCTACAAGATTATATACTAGATATAAATACGTGTCTATGTGTTTGTGTGTATGTGCACATACGCATACGCACAGGGTTTTTCTATTTGGCGACAGTGTCCAAAACAAACACACACAAACACACACAAACACACACACACACGTACGAACACACACACACACAAAATGGCAACATCGACTGCCGCAGAGTTTGCTCCCAATTTTCCTTGCCCAACTGGAAATACCTACGGGGGGCGGCTGGGGGTGTCGAGTACATGACAGGCAGACGAACGTGCGGCATTTGCTGGGGGTTGAAAGGACGCACACACACAGACACACACGCATACCAACGCACGCTGGTAGCGACAAATAACAAACAACACACAAACTGAAAGCAGTACCGCAGCAGGGCGAAGGCGGGGGCGGGATTGGGGGCAGCGGGCAGCTCCCATCGGGGGAATGTCGCGTATTTGCCTGGCAAGGTGGCCTTCCCCACGGCCCACCTTCTTTATAGTATTTGAGTTTATTGTATGCGTGAATATTCAAATGCTGCGAGCGTGTGTGTGTGTGTGTGTGCGTGTGTGTGTGTGTGTGTGCGTGTGTGTGTGTGTGCGTGTGCGTGTCTGTGTCTGTGTGGGGGTTGCCACAGCAACAGGAAATAGACGCATGCGTATTGCCCGCATTGCCGTTTTTCCGGTCGGTGTGTGCGTGCCTGTGCCTGTGTGTGTGTGTGTGTGTGTGTGCGTGTGTATGGGCAGCCCATTGGGGAGCTCTGCACGTTTGGCCTGCGAAACAAAGCAACGCCAAATAATAAATAATTGCTAGTTGGCATTGAGGTGTAGCAACAACAACAACAGCAAAATACGATCCCCCAACGTACCCTTAAAACATTTTACCCACCCTCCCCCTCCCCCAGCCCCAGCCCCATCGCGGGCTCACCTACTCTTTTTGTTTTGCTGTATTTCTTTTTTGTGGCTCTTTGTGCCATTTTCTTAATTAAAGCTTATTTGGCGAATGTTGATTGAAAAACAAGCGACACACGGCGTATGCTCGATATTGCGCAAAGTCCCTCGATGGGGACTAGCTTTAAAATGAAATTCAAATTTAAGCTTATCGATTTGTGGCCGCTTTAAGGCCTCAACTCAACAGCCAATTGTCCACAGCTCTCAGTTTCGGTTCGTGTGTGTTGTCATTTCAAATGGCGTGTCTGTCTATCAGGCCGGGCAAGGTGGGGGCGTGGCGGGGTTGCTGGTGCTAGTTGCAACCTGTCTACATAAATACTGTCTGCGATAAGGCCTTTGTTTTTGTCATAAATCTCATTTTATGATGAATTGATATCAGAGAGAGCGAATGCAGCCAGACACAAATTGGATACACACACAAGCCTAGGCGCAGGAGGGGCCGTCGAAAGTAGTGGGGGTACGGGGGGGGGGGGTTGCCATTGGCAGCATTTGTAATGTGTGGGTAGTTGCAGATTGAAATGCTACTGTATTATTAGTTTCGTAGATTTTTATTCGACGCGAAAGAGAGAAGATGAGAGACGGCAGCGAAAAATAGCGAAAGAGTGAGAGAGAGAAACAGAGTGTGGGCGTATAAATTGTAAACGTAGCTTAAGCGAACTTTAAATAATTTATTTAAATTATACAGAGTGCAAAATATGGAAGAAATGAAGAAAACGGAGTAAATGCTATGCAGCTTATTTAATAAATTTGCGACTTTATTACTTTTCGTCAAGTATGTATTTAACCATAAAAATACTGCCAGCTTTGTGCTCCAACTGTCATTTCTAGCCCAGTTCTTAACGTATTCATCTTATTTGAATGATTGTTTCGACTTTTTCTTTATCTTTGCCGTCTTCTTCGGCTGCTTCGTCCTCTTTCCGCTGGCTGCTCTTCAAAATGGCGCACAAATCACACACATTGTCGTCGTCATCGAAACAGTTTCAGTCTGCATCGCCGTCTCCGACTCCGTCTCCGTCTCCATCTCCGTCTGCGACTCCTTTTCCGGCTACGTCAGTGAAAGTTATGCAGAGCAGCGACACAGGATAATGTCTGCCTGTTTGTCTAACTGTCCTGCCCGAAGGCGTCTACCGCCATGTTTGTCTGCCCGTCGCTCTGTCTGCCCCAGCTCCCCCTCCCCCTCCCCCTCCCCCTCGCCCCCTCCTTCGCCAGCGTCTCTGTTTCGGTTTCTGTGTGCATGCGTTTGCACCTCATTTGCATAAACGCTCTGGCAGCGGCATCGCCAAACTTTTGCCCACATTGCACAAAAGAAGGCGGCGAAGAAAAACTGTCGGCAGAGACCAGGCCAGGCTAGACCAGGCCCGACCAGGCCAGAAACAGGGAAGCTGGCAGCGAGTCGAGTGAAAAATGCGCAAACTTGGTAACCAAGTTAGCGCGTTATTTTAACATTTTCCGCTTTGCTGCTGCGCTGCCAGCTGCCTCTGTCGCACACACTTGCTCTCTCTCTCTCCCGCCCCCTCGTGCCTTGGTGTATGTGTGTTCTGGGACATTGTTCAAGGAGTTGGTACAAATCACAGCCAGTTGGAAATTATGATCGATGTGGCAGCAGCCGTTAACCACGGCGAAGTTATGCGGCGGTTTGTCAGGAAATTTGTTAAGTTTTCCGATTGCAACGCGCTGATTTTCCAGGGCATGATAAGTGGTTTGAATATTTGCATGCGGTTAAGGACTAAGCTCTGCGAGACTATCATAACAGCTGCTTGATTAAAGCCAGCTCAATAAGCAAAGCGAAAAGGAGTAAGAGGAGTACGTAAATTCTTTCCTGAAACTTTTTTGGCAAATAGTTAGTTTTGGAAAAAACACTAGAAAATTGTCAATTAATATTATTTATATATTCTATATAAACGATGTACCTTTAGTCCGTTAACCCAATTTACCAGCAAAATGATTGTAATTCCAGAACCCGCCCAAGGCCAAGCTTTCTCTCTGCTTTCTACTGAGCCCATATGCTTTCGAGGTCCCAGCGACCCCGAGTAAGTTGCTAACTGAGCCATCGAATTCCCCGAAGTCATCTCATCATTATTCCAATAGGAGTTTCGCCCCCCTCTAGCTCGCCCTCCCGCTCCGCCATGAGCATTTCATGCAAATTGCCTAAGGTCAAGAGCAAAAGCTGCATTTTGCTCTGGTGCTCGGCGCCTGTGTGCGCCAAGTGCATAAAAACTTTCAATATCAGTGGGTCACATGCTCGTCTGCATCACTGATGAGCCAGAGACGAGCCTCCTCCAGTGCGCAGCCAACGTCGCCAGTTGCCGGTGACTGCGTCTTACTCTTCCGATATTAACAACAAATTATGGCCCGCTCATAAAATCGCACAATAAACAAAAGCAAACTGTGTGTGTGTGTGTGTGATGGTGTGTGTGTGTGTGTGTATGTGTTGGTGTGTTTGTTTGTTTGCTTGGCAAAGAAAAAAGTAACAAATGAGTCAAAAAAAAAAGGAAAGAAAGAAAAGTAAAATTTCTGTAATAAAAACTTTTTCGTGATCTACCTCAACGAAGGAGGCGGCGTCTGGAAGAGATGTGATGTGTGTCTGCGAGTGAAATGGAAAGTGGAGCGTACCAGGATGACACTCGCTCGCTATACACACACATATATATGCGAACGCTGTGTGTGTGTGTGTGTGTGTGTGCGTTGGGGGTTACTGTACGATACGCTGAGGGCATAAAAAATCAGCTCTCGTGTAATAATCATAAATTAGTTTATGAGTCGTCGTCGCGTGCGCGTAACCTTGCCCTTCCGCACACACACACACACACACACACACACACACTCAGATGCAGTGTCACACACACTCACACAAATACACATTTGTGTGTGTATCGAGATGGTTTTATATTTTTTTGCGAATTTTTTATTTGTACAAACTGTTGAATTTTAACGGCTGCTGCATGCATGAAAATGAAAAGTCAAAGCAAAAAGCAGGCAGCGCAACAAAGACAGCAACAGCGCCCGAAAGCGAGAGGGACAGAGAATGTTGCCGGTGCGGTCGAAAAATAAACAAATTTGAAATTCTGGAAGCGCGCCCGTGTGAATGTCGAAGTGGAAAATGTATTCGAAAACAAATTTTGAATTACAAATCGACAACAAAGTTGCCGACTGTTGTCTGATGACGTCATCGCAAGGATGCAGCAAGGACGAGCGAGACAGCAACAGCATCAGCAGCAGCAACAAAATTTCGCACGAGTTTTGCATTTGAATTACGAGCAACGAGTTTTGCTAGACGAAGGTCCTGGCTCTGCATGCGAGCCGTGTCGTTGGGTGTGCGAGAGTGTGTGTGTGCGAGTGTGTGTGTGCGAGTGTGTGCGAGTGTGTGTGTGTGTTGTCTCTATGGGTAACAGCTGATTATTGTTTTGGCCTGGCTAACATTTGGGGCATTTAAGATCTCAGCGGGCCTGGACACTTTTTTCTATATGCAAACAAACTGCGCAGACGCCGCCAAAACCTTTTCCAGTCGAAGACAAAATGGCCGTTGCGGCGGCTGCCAACTGCTGTCAAAAGCAGACACCCTACTAAGAAATATGGCCGTCCTAACTGTTTTCAATTAGCTTCGGCTGCTCTTGCGGAGCTGTCCATAAGCTCGCTTCCTTTAAGGCTAGGTTCCGCTTAAAGTCGTGGCTCTTTAATATTTGGCGCTTCCTCTATATCGACCCACACCGATACACGCACACGCACACACGCACACACACACACGCACACACACAACGCCCACTTTCATCATCATCGTGGCTGAGCCTGTGCCGAGGATTCTTGTTAGCATTCGGAGCGGCGTCCACGTCGCAGCGCGCGTCTGGAATACAAATGAGGATCGCTTTCGCTGGCAGTGTTGTTGTTGCTGTTGTTGTTGTCATTGTGGCAAGGGCAGTGGCAGCATCCGGCATTGACAGCACAGCGCACTGATACACACACATAGACACATAGATGTATAAATATTCTCTTATATTTTGTGTATTTGTTTTGCTTGGCTTCGCTCGAGTTTTCAGCTTTTTTCGTCGTTTAGTTGTGTATCTCTGGATTTAGTGGTTTCGAGTGGTCGGCGTTGCACGGCGCGTCTGAAAGTGTGTTCAAATGGAACTAGTTCGCTGTGCAAGTGTGCCCATATGGAACGGGTTCTTTTTTCTTGATTAACTTTTCTACTATTGCCACAGTGGACTTCATTTTAATATTTATAATGAAATATATATCAAGTAGTAATTGTATAGTTAATTTAGATTGATTATAAAATTTCTTTTTGTTCTGGTTAAAGTTTTTAGATAAGTTTTTCAGGCTGTCAGTCAAGTAAATAGACTCTTGTGTTATTTTTTGTACTTCGCTTACTACTTTATATTTTCCCCAACATGAGCTGTAGAAAATCCCAAATTCTTCATGCCGCATATAAAGTACAAACAGAATCCATTTGATCAACATATTTGGTTCCGGCTCTGTATTTGTATTGTGTGTGTGTGTTTAGCCAGGGAGTTTGCATTGGTCACACACACACACACACACACACACACTCTACACCCAACTTGATGGTCATGTCCATGGTCACTTCCTGGCCGCACACACACACACACACACCACACTCAGTTCGCCTCTTGATTTGGATTGTTTGACAAGCAAAAAATGTTGCTGTTTGTTTTTCGCTGAGCTGCTGAGAGAGAGAGAGCGAGAGAGAGAGAAGGGGAGACAAGTATAGGGATAGACAGTGTTTTTGTTATTGTCCAGTATTTGCCGATGCCTCCGCCGTTGTCCCGCCCCCCTTCGCCGCCAGCTTGAGCGCCTAATGAGCCAAGTGCGGAGCGTTGACAGTTGCTTGATAAGCGTAAAACCGTAACGAATGCCAATGCCTAACCAGGATACGGCGCGGCCAGAAATGGATAATTAAACGTGGGCCGCACAGCGCGGCAACAGTCGAAGCGTATTAATCATTTAATTTACTCCTTTCACGGCAAAAGCCTGCGGCAGGACGAAGCTCCAGGCACTTGTCTGCGAGCGCATTAACACCGTCGTAGTCCTGCCTGCTGCTCGCTGCCAGACAATCCTTTTCACGTGTCCTCGCAACCCTTTCGTGTCTTTCTGAGCTTAATTCGTTCGGGCATGGAAATTACCGCGTGCGTGGCCTCCCACTCCCCCCGCTTGTCGAAAATTTCCCCACTTGCAGACGCCACTTTTCTTGTAGCTTCATTAAAATAAATTTAAATAAACTACGCAGCTCGTTGTTGCTGTTGCTTTTGCTTTTGCTGTTGCTGTTGATGTTGCTGTTGATGTTGATGTTGCTGTTGTTGTTATTGTTATGAAAATAATATAAACTGCCAAAGTTTTGCTTAAGCGGCGAAAACTTGAAAGCGCTTCAAGGTCGCCGGGTCGGGCGAGGTCTGTGAGGAAAAGTCGGTCAAATTATTTCGACATTTGTGCAGAATGTTTGCATTAGAAGTCAATTTATTAATTAGTATAATTTAAACATTTGCGCATCATTGCAGAGCCGAATCCAACCCCAGCCCCCGTTACCGTTCCCGCCGCCGTTGTAGACCCAGTTCAACCCCTCGTTACGCCTAAAACGCTGCAATACAAAATCGATGACAAATTGCGGACACGTTACGCGTAGTTGAGTCCAAGACGAGTTGAGCCCGCGTCTCGTTTTGGGTTTGGCGTGACTGCTAAATACGCTGACAATGCTACCCCGCCTGGCAAGACAAAGCCCGGGCAACAACAGCAATAGAAAGAACAGCGACAGCAACAACAAACAATCTGAACTGCCACCAGCCACCCTGACGTTGCCAGAGTCAGGCCAGAACAACAACGAGGATATATCAATGGGCAAATTAAAATAACAACCTAATCATCGTTTTAAGACCGCGAGAAAGGCGACAACCAGATACAGCGACCGAGTCTGAGGGGTGCAATGCGCACTGGGGTGGGGGGTGGGGGGGTGGGTGTTGCTGTTGGTGTTGGTTAGCTGCATGCCTGCTAAATGAAACGGCAAGGCCTTTTGTCAACGCTCAACGGCTCACAATATCCCCTGCCCCTGCCCCTGCCCCTGGGCCTGCCCCCGGCCCTGCGCGGCGCTTTGAACATCCCTTTTTTGTTTCCGCTTCTGGCATTTTTATGTTCCGGCGTTTGTTCCGCCTTCTGTTCCCGTACTCGGGGCTAAACAATTGCCCAAAGTGTTGGAAGTCAAACGCAAGTGCTGTCAGCCACCGACCCGCCACTAATGCGTCCGCCCGAGCCCGAGCCCGAGCGAGAGCCCGAGTCAGAGCCGGAGATGCAGCAGCGGCACCAGAGACATCGAATTGCTCCCTTGTGACAGGCCAATATAATGCGCCACGGGGCGACGGGCGGACGGACGGGCGGAGGGGCGCCGCTCGGCTGGGCGATTGCACAACAGATTGCTGCGCTCATATCAAGTTGCAACCGTGCGTCTCAGCCACGGCTCGGCTGGCTCTCTTGTCTCTGGCCCACTGATACGATATGATGGATCGCCTTAAATACCTTTAAATTAAAACGACGCTCGGGCGAAATGAGCTGCGCCCGTTGCCAGCCATTTCAAAGTTTTGGGGTTGAGCCCGCCTCACCCCCCACCGCCCACCGCCCACCCCTCCACATGCCCGTTTAAATGCGTTTTAATTGAACGCAGCGTGAAGCTGCCTGGCCAGGAGATTGTCGCCGTCGAGGATTGGCCAACTGAGGCGCCCAGTGGATCTGCTGGCGATACAAAACTACCGCTGCGATTTCGGTAAGCGTTAAATAATAATCCTTACACAAAATATGTCTAACTATGACCATGAACTATAATGGTATTCTGGTTGAGGATAATAAAAGCTCGCAACAAGCAAACAAGCGATTACAAAGCTACTGCATTAGGAGAAGTTGGCGGTTGCGCAATAATCCAGAATACTGTCTACCTGTAGAGGAGTATAGCCAACCCATAAGACCGCCAACCAGTTCAGTCAGTTATTAAACCAAACTATAATCGCATAGAACAGCACTCATAAAGCGCTCAATCGACAGCTCCCCGGGTTGCTGGCCCTGTCAGTGCTGTCTGTCCGCAATTGAAGCGATTTTTTTTGACACTAATCAGATTAGTATCGCCAACGCGCTGGCATATAATTCTCTCGCTGCACATGCGAGCCAGACGCATCAAATTGCAACGGGGTCTGTGGCACCACCCACACCCCAGTGGGGGAGAGAGAGAGAGAGCAGCCCACGAACAGTCCAACTTGACGTGCGGAGACGCAGGAATGGACGTTGGAGTTGGGTCTGGGATTGGAATCGGTTTGGGCTTGGTATTGGGTCTGGGACTGGGACTGCCTCTAGGTCTGGGGTATTGAATGACTGCCTGACTGACTGTTTGACAGACACTGATGTTGATGAATATCAAGTGAATCCTTTTGTGACATCAAAAAAGGCCTCCCGCTGGGCTGCCTCATAGCTCGTAGCTTTAAAGCCTTGTGCCAGCGAAAGTGACAGCGACAGCGACAGCGACAGCGACAGCGACTGCGAAGGCGACTGCGACAGCGACGCCCAAAGACATCGCCATCGCCATCGGCACGGGGCCATCGCGGACTTACTTAGCCCACAAAATGCTCAGATTGAAAAACGCAAAAGTTGAGATATGTGCGCCGGGCAGATTGATTGCGAGCGATAGCGTGGGCACATGGCTAGGGCAAGTGTATAAAAAACTAGAGACAACGTCGGCCGGGGCTCGGGGTTAGGCTTGAGGTTAGGCACAGCGCAGAAAGATGGCAGATAAGGCAGCCCGCCCTGCGTCCATTTCAGCCAGCCTGTAATAGACAGCGGCAAGGACATGGAAAATTATGAAAGTGTTGGCGTAGAACAAATCGAATTAGACATTGCGTAAACTAGATGCCATGGCAACAAACAGCAACGCAACAAAAAAGAGGCCGCCATTAAGCGGTTTGAGGCGGATCGAGCAGGGTCCGGGCCTGGGCACGGGCGCGGGCGCGGGCACGGGCACGGGCACGAGTTCGAGTCCAGCTCTGTCTGCCATTAGTGCGTGTGATTTCCATTTCATTTCGCTTCGTGACAGTTGGCAACTCCGACAGATTAAAGGCATTTCCCATCCAGCACGCAATTCGCCTGAATTATTGTTGTCGGCAACCAGTCAGGACAACCAGGACCAGGACGCCCACCAGACCAGGCCAGGCCATCGCCAGCGAAGCCTCGCGACATGCGTCGATGATACGCAAATGCAAACAGAGTTCGTCGAAGGAACTGTCGGGGGAGTGGGAGTGCTGGGAGGGGGAGTAGATGCCAGATATAATACCCTGCACATTGTCAGCGAGCGGGAGAGAGAGGGAGGGGGCAAGAGAGATGAGGGAGAACAGACTGGTGTAAGGCATATGCAAAAAGGAGCAACCGGTCGTACGCCCCTCGTGCCCGTGCTCCGTGCGTGCGTGTGTGTGTGTGTGTGTGCTTGTGTGTGTGTGCCGCACTTGCACAATCAGCTGTGAAAATTTTGAAAATTTTCCACGAGGATTTTCGCGACTTTTTGCGTATTTTGCATCAATTTTTATCAGTTGGCATCACCAGGCGTAAGTGGGCCTAGCTGGGAAAAGGGAAAGCAGAAGATGGGCAAGGGCTGGGGCAGGGGCAGGCACGTTAATGGCAAAGCGACTGCGTAAGTGGCAAAAACAGGACAAATGGCGGCAGCGTCAACATCCAAGCTTTATGCCAGATGAAAGAGCTCATAGGCTGATGCAGAACAATGCAAATGAGGAAATTGGGGTGAAGAGATGATAGATTTTGGGCTTGGTCATAAGTAAACAGTTGCCACGGTATTATTTGACAATCAGTTTAAATTAATGTTGGGTTGGGGAATCTGCATGCACTCAAGCGAAGGCACAGAAGATACAAATAATACCAAACAGAGTGCTCAAATCTGATTTCTGCATTAGTCTTATAAATTCAAGAATTCAAATTCCGAAGCTTAAGTGTAAAACTTCTTAGTTCCTAAGTGTAATTAACGGACTTAAAGATGAAATTAAATAAGATTTCGCAGCTTCTTCTTAATCACATTTAACAATCAACAAGCTGCAGCAATTGCCGAAATCTGCACATGTCGAGCTTGCAGCATTGATAGCCCAATTACTGTTCTGCTTTTGTGGCTGGAGCGCAGCTCGCGAGTCAATGAAAACTAACACCAGCACTTGATTAATCCAAATGAGGCCAATCATTGCGCTCTAATGAACCAAAACTTGGCCAGCGCACGCACCAGGCAAGCGCCGGGCCGGGGCGGCCCACTAACCAGCACGGCGTACGGGGCTCGGCCCAAAATATTTTGGGTAACGCCTGGCGAGCGGACTAACCCTTTTCGGGGTGGAGTACCCGCTGGCGCAGTTTGTTTTATGTTTTATGTACATTTGCGTGTGAAAGTGCCGATATTTGGGTGACTGTGACGTGGTTGATGTCGCCATCTCATCCTCGGCGTTCGCCTTTAATCACGTGGAAAGGCGCGAAAAGCAGCGCTTAGTGTTTGCCAAAAGCTTCAGCGCGTGCGGGCGACTGCCGACTGGCGCGAACAGGAGCACGAACAGGACGAAGCAGGATAAAAGCAGCAGCAGCAGCAGCAGCAGCCGCAACCAGCACCAGAGAAGGGTTGCTGCCAGCTCTCCCGCCCGGGATGCTTATCATTAATCATTAATAATGAAAACGGCGGCGTTAAATCTTGTCGATGTGCCATGCCAAATGCTGGTATTCCATTCATGGTCCAACTATGGGCTTCAAGGGGTTGCTGCTCTATGGATTCTGATGTCGATGCCGCGCTGGCCGGGCACAAAGTGAAGTACCTGTTAATGGGCACTCGGCAAGTGGCTGCTTCTCGCCTGCGACTGTGTAATATGACCCCGGGCTATAAGTTACGCAATTGTGTGCACTTCAAAAAGCGCAAATTGCACAACAGCGCCACCTATAGGCCGATTGCTGCCGGAGTGTGGGTTTCAGAGTGTGAGAATTGCGATTGTCAGCGTTGTGTCAATGGGCGGCGGCGTTTGCCCTGACATTCCTCACACTTTCATACCCTGTACCCAATGAAAACTCCATCCTAGATAATCCCGCATGGCAATGGATTCAAGTCCTGTTACCACATCTAAGCTAAATCCATTTTCCCTCTACTTTATAGCAACCCGGAGCTACGTACAGGGTATCTTCTAGCCAGGCCCTGTGGACTTGAGCTCTTTTACTTGCGTTTTTTTGGACTTGCTTCAATTGAAAGTCCTGCGGGACACTGGCGCTTCATTCTGGCATATTTGACGCGCGTAAATGAGTCTTAATGTGTTTTCCACGCAGTCTGTCAAGAAAAAACGACGCAAAAATGCTGGAAACCCTGCAGCCGGAGTCCATGTGAAAATTTCAGTAAATTTCATATCAAAGCTGGACCTGTTAACGTGTCCAGGCTGTGGGCACTTCTGGGGGAACACTGAATGCTGGTGTTAAGGGGGGGCGGGGATGGGGGCCGGGGTGTGGGGTGTGGTGTGTCGGAGAGGGGGCGCTGTAGCGTCAAATTCAATTTAGCATTTTTAAGTGCGTTCGCCTTTGATCAGCGACAATCGAATTTGCAGCAATAAAATGTGCGAGAACGCAACGAGTGTCCTTCATGTCCTGTTGTCCTGTCGCCAGACCAGCCCCACTACAAACTGATTACGCTTGCCGTTTGATCAGCAGCCGCAGCCAGAGCGGCCAGTTAGCCTCCTCCCGCCACATTCATAAATATTCAATCCTGTATCGAGCGTAGATTTCGCTGCCTACTCAAACTTCTGTGCCCATAATTACGAGTGCACTATACATAGCCACTAGGCACTGGCGATGCGAATGTGAATGCGAATGCGAATGTGAATGCGAATGCGAATGCGAATACTAATACTAATACGAGAGGAATACGTTGAGGACTTTGTCAACAGGAGCGCCACACGGCTCATTGGCTGCCTTTAGCCGCGGGCCAAGAATCGAGCACAGATGCTGACGATGGCAAACCGAAAGTGGCGGTAATTTGGCAACTACTCCGAGCTGGAGATCCGGAGTGTGTGCCCACTCCAGCCTGCATCTTCGGCAGCGGCAATTGACAATACAATTGAATGCCAGCCGCTGCCTCTTCTCGCACAGTGTGGCAATTACAAGGAGTGGCCCGGATTGGCCCAGTTTGCCTTCGGGCTAGCCATGAATTCGATGCAAGTTTCAGCGCTCAACTGAAGAGCATCAGCATCATCATTATACCCTTTACATTTGACACGGGCATAACAACTAAAGCAGCTGGCATGCGATGACGGCAATCAGATAGCTGATAGTGTCAATGGGCTTAGCAGAATTAAATGAGTCGAAGATGCTTAACGTCGATTATAAATTTCAAGAGTTTTAATGAGGGGCAGAATTAATTGGAATTCTGCTATTATGAGTGAAAAATATTTATAAGAAATTTAAAACAAAGGTTTGTCAACATATCTCACAAAATTACTTTTATAGTATATAAATTATGAAACACAGCGGGCAAATATTTATGTTGATTTATAATATTTGGATATAATAATATATTTTATGTAAAACTATTTCGTGTAATGAACTTAACATTTGAGATATCTGCCTATTAATTAGTTCAAAGCATAGAAAATAAATAAAAATAAATAGATTGATTTCAGAACTATTTTCTTAGTTTTTTCTTTTTTAATAGATACATTTCGTTTCATAAACAGCCACATATAATACTTGATACTTACATAATATAATACCCAAATAAAAAGCCTTTATAACTTTCTTCCAAGTGTATTTTAGATTCGTTGAACTGAAAATATTCCTGGTTTTTTTTTTTGCATTTAATATTGTTTTTTGCGACAGATGTTTGTGTATAATGCCAGCTATTGCTACGACTTGGCCTACAATATTTTGGCTATTTGCTTTTGCGTGCATAATTATATTGCAATTATTTATTAAGTACACAGAAATTGTGATCGATCACAGCACAGGGTGAGGCTGTGTCCCGGCCCGAAGCAGGGGCGGCAGGGGGTGGCTGTTTGCGAGCGCATATGTTGACGTTGGCCGGGCCGGGCTGGGCTGGGCTGGGTTGGGTTCGGTTGGGTATCGATGGGCAGCTTATGAATTTCTCATTAGCTGACGTTCTGGGGCGAGCCACCTACGCCTCGGTTGTGTGTCCTGCGACGCGTCCCAAAACTGTCGCGTGCATGAGCTGATTTTAATGAAAATTCCATCTGGAATAGTTGAGGCCGTGACACAGCAGCGGCATGCAACAAATCTGGCAACTCAGCGTATTAACTTCCGATTAACTTTGGCCGGTCAAGTAACCCCTTTTGGCAATCGCCCCGTTCCAATGTCCTTCGTCGCGCTGGCAGCTTGTGAAATTGGCAAATTCGATTGGCAAAATCGTTTAGTGGAGACACTGGATGACATTGACGGACTTTCTAATAACTGAGGGAGCCGAAAAATGCGCTGCCACCCTTTGTGGCATGTTTGGCAGCAGTCCGCCCAGAAATGCCAACTGCGAATCCTTTTGTGCCGTTGTCGCCGAGCAATGCCGAACGCCTGTCACAATATCCTTTGGGCGCCTGTCAATTTTTTTTTTTCCTTTCGTGTGCGCGCGAAATTGAGTAGCGCTGCCTGCCCTCACGCATGACGCTGCCACGGCCACAGTGGCAGCCACATGCGCTGCATGAGTCGGAGAAAAAGAGGACGTGGCCAAACGGATTGCAGCCTCAGTCGCCGTCGTTAATCCTGCGCCGGCAAGTGGCACGCCTGAGCGCATTGCCAAAAGTGCACGAGGCTGCCTGCCGAGCAATTCCTGCGTAAGGACATGCGACTGCGACTGCGACTGCGGCTGCGACCAAAGGCAGATGTCACAATCGAAATTGAATTAAAGCGCAAAGTAAGATTGATTGTCTGCAGTTCGCCGAGGTTATTGCGTGCCCCGGATAACTGCACAAGCATATCATCCTGCACGCCCCCCACCCCCCGCCCCTCCTTCCCTCCATCCCTCCTTCCCTACTCGGCACTCGGGTTTAAGATGCCGCCATGCTTTGGAGCATCTGCGTCTGCGTCTGCGTTCGTGTCTGGCTGATTAACATGCGCCAATTCGGGCAAATTGAATGGCGCAGCTTCAGCAGGAGCTGGAGCTGGAGCTATCGCGCCGGGATCTAAAGGAGCGGCCATGTCAAAACTGTGTGCGTAGTAAAAAAAGTAAAGTAGTTTTCTGCCAGGCAAACGACTGTAAATCGACGGCAAATTCGGTTTAATCAGCGTGGGCTCCGGACATATAAATAGGCGGAGGCCAAATCCCCCAGAGAAATTGAAATGCTTCAAAAACAAATGAAATGGCAACAACAACGGCAACAAGGACTCAAGACGGGCGCCTAAATTAGACGGTCGTCTGCTGGCTCAGTTGGCTGCTGTAATTGCACTAATATATTTTTATTGCTGTTGCCCCCCAATCCGCCCTCTGCACTATACTGGCCAAAAAGCTAACCCCAAACCCTGGACCGACTCTCGGCCCGGAGCTGTACACGCTCCCTGGGCCAGGCGGAAGTAACTAAATCATCTTTGACGATTGCGCCTGCCTCCGTCTCTGGCCGTTGCCTCTCTTAATAAACATAATTGTGCAAACGGAAACAGCCATGAGATATCCTGGCTCCCCTCCCCCTACCCCTCCCCCGCTCCGCACTCGCGCTCTTTGGCACTTTTGCATATTCATTTGGGAATTCGAGCACTACGCAGGGTGCTCGCCAGGCACGCCCACCCCAGCTACCCGCCACCCCGCTGGCAACTTATGACAGGCCATAACCATTTAGCAGGGCAGCCCACGGTCGGGCACAATGATCATAATGGTGTACAACAATTTCGAAACAATTGATTGCGATACAAATGCCCGTTTATTAGTTGGTGTCGGTGTCGGTCTCGGTCTCGGTCTTGGTGTCGGTGTCGGTGGTCACTTGGTTGCTGCCACTCCTGCCCCTGCCCCTGGCCCAGACCCTGCGGCTGCAATGAGCGGCACTTCCGCCAGGTCGTGTGTCTTGCCACGTGGTAATCGTAATTAATGGCCACTGATGCCAGCTACTAGTTGGCTATTGGGCCTGGCTATCGGCCGGAGAGCCGTGGGAGTTGCTTAGTTACGTGTAGTGGGCGAGATTTGTCTTGTTTATCTGCGGGCCAATGTTATCAGTGCGATTTTTCAAAAGGCGCGTTGAAGACTGGCTGTCGGCACGAGTTATCAGCTGGCTGTGCCAAATCCACAATTGAAAGAAATGGCTCCGATTTATCTCAATCACATTCCAGGGATTTAATTACCTGAGAGATGGGGCTCTGCCCGGTGGAAAGGAAATCTCTAGCTAAAAGAACTTAGCAGATCCAGTAAATATTTTCCACTCTTTTAATAGCTACTGAGAAAGGGCTTTTCTTATATTAAATTGATAAGTCTGCCCCTCCTGGATATTATTGTAAATTATAAGACTGTTCCTCGGCATCTCTCATCACTCTTTCTCTGCGTCGCTTCTTACTGAAAACAACAGAATTCGTAAGCAGGGTTTAAGTTCTTGAAAATCGAGGGAGAGGCGAAAGTTGTAAATAATTGTTTGGCATATAACAAAAATAAATCAAATATTTTGCCAGATCTTGTGGCACGTGTGAACTTTCAACAAGAGGTGAAAAACTTTCAACAATCAGTGCTCAGAATAGTTGTTGTTGTTGCTGTTGCTGCTGCTGCTGCTGCCGTTGCGGTTGCGGTCCAAGCGAGCTGCTGCCGTACGCCAGCAACTTTCCATCCAGCCAAGCATCAATCAATCAATCAATGCGTCAACTCGCAGGGAACGTCAACGACAAATGTTGCATTGGTCGCTCAATGCCAAACCAGAAAAGTTGATGCGCATTTTTGAGAGTTTTCGTGTTGATTCTGATAATCATGCCGCTTATATGGACACATCTTAAAGAGCAGCACAGCAGCAGCAGCAATTCAGATATATGTAGTCAGCATCGGCTGTAAAGATTATAAACAGCAATTGGTAAGTGAATAGAGAGGCACGCTGGAGCAGAACCAGCTCATTATAAGGTCGGCAACACTTAGCGCCGGGCCCGGCTTTGGGTTTGCTTTTTGGTCGTTGCTTCGATTGCATCTGGTGCTGCTGCTGTTGCTGCTGCTGTTGCTGCTGCTGCTGCTGTTGCTGCTGCTGGTTGCTGGCTGTGCACGCTTTTTGGGGCCGGCTGCAATCGCGATTTGACTTTGTAAGTCGTCGGCTTTAATTATGCCCGCGTGGTGTTAATGAGATCTTTAGGAGTTGCCGTCGGGGGCTCCTGGGGCTCTTGCATGCCCAGTCGCTGACTAGTTGTTGTGGCTCAATCTGGGCAGCGGGGCAGCGGCTCTGGCCGCATTCTAAGTGGCGCAAAAGTTTGCGTGATTTAAAGGGCTTCATTAAGTTCGTGAATTCGACTAAATCACGCGCTCCAACGCCGGCGCATGTCTTCACACCCCTCTGGCCGCGGTCCGGGTGTGCCCAGGTCCAGGTCCAGTCCGAGTTTAAGCATTATATGGCAGCGATAAGGTCGAGACCCGGCTGCCTGCGACTGCGACTGCGACGGCGACTGCAACTGCAACTGGAACTGCAACTGGAACTCGCAAGGCTGCTACGCACTTCCGATCTTGGCCAACACGCCATGGGTAAGCCAAGACCAGGCTGGCCAGAAATTCTTGGCCATTTGACAGCTGACGATTTATGTGCCTGCTGGGAGCTACGACGGCCCGTCTGCGCCCGTCTCCCCCAAAAAAGCAGAGCTCCTCGTTCTGCGCACGCTGACGAGCCGGATGAGGACGAGCCCGTCTGGGAGCTGCGACGGCCTGTCTCGCTGAATATGACAAAAGGCGATAAGATCTACGAGCGCTTGTTAACTGCGCTGCGCTCTGCTGCCAGACTTTGATTCGTATTTTCGTATTGTTTCATCAAAAACTTCACCGTTATGCTCATTAAATCTGCAACAGCAGCGCTGCTGCCCCATTGTTTGCAGTCCCGCAATCAAAGCTGCTCGCAAGACCCGCAAGGCCCCCAAAACAAAAAACATTTCTTTTAAACAAGCGCTTCCGGCGTTCTGCGAAAAATGCGCGCCCAAAAAAACACACAGAAAAACTGCAGGCAGAGCCCAAAAAAAAAAAAAAAAAAAAAAAACAAGCAAGAAAGGAAGGGAAAAAGCAGAACAGGAGGCGAGGCGCAGTGGAAGTTGTGTCAATCAATAGAGTTTGCTCCTGCTGCCGGCAGTGGCTGGGCAGCTATGCGTCCTGCATGTTAATGTGTCCAGCCGAATCTAGACTGGAGTCAAGGAAATCGATATTGAGCTGTGCGAGAGATTCTCGGACATCTCCCGACATTGTCACGCGCTGAGGTACTCGCCGATATGTGGGGCTAGGGATTCCGGTATTCGGTAATACGCTTAGGTGGGTTGCTGCTGGCCCGGCTGCCTTGAGCTTGTCTGTTGGTTTTGTGTGCACGCTCGGAATTTGTAAATTTAAAATGCTTCACATGCCTGCCACACACCCCCCTCCCCCCCCTTACCCCCGCCCCCGCATCGCCCCTCCCTCGGTGCGTGTGTGGGCTGCTCGGCTTTGACCTGCTTAAGAACTAAGCGGCTATCATGGCCCCTGCTAATGTGGGGGCCAGGAGGGGAGCCTTGCTGTCGATTACTTGTTTACCAGCGCCAAACAACTTAACTACTTGGCGTCGTCCAACTTTGATTGCTATCGCCGAGCGGGCAAATCAACTGTTTATTTGTCAAATACGCATTACACGCAGCCAACAACAATAACCAATAAAACCTTGTACACAACTGAGAACTGTTAGGCAAACCAACAAAAAAAACACACTCACTCACACACACACACACACACACGCGAGCGCGCGTCCTTTGAGTCAACACACAAATAGCTGACGCTGCACATATGTATGTGTATGTGTTCCCCCTCCAGCCCTTGGGGTAAACGCCCCCCATATCAAAGACGTTGACACTGCTCTTGATATTTTAGGCGTTCAGCCACTAAAAAACTGACCCCAGGCCAGTTGCCAACTAACAAGCATTGTTCGACCCACGCTCTATAAACAATTTTCACTTTTTTGCTTGACCTGCCACCGCCCCCGCCCCAAAAGCCGGCCCCACTAGTCCGACAATTCCTTTGGGTAGCGCATTTGGGCTGCACTTATGTCAACCTAATGAAGATAACAGCATAATTTGCCAAGTTCTCTCCATGCGGGGGTGTCCACTGTACAGGCCAGCCTCGGCCAAATAAAATCAAAGTTCGGGGCGCGTATTGGAAATTGATGGCGAATTGGGCGCTAGTTTTATGTGACCATCTTGTGATTTGTCTCCGGCCGAGGCGAGTCTTGATAGCGCAAATCTGTTAGGTGTTAAATGGGCCACTAGATAAGTTGCCCAGTGTGTGTGTTTTTGTTGTGCGGCAGTAACTTAGGGCTCATTGTGTGAACACAAGTGTGTGGGGCTGAAGACAGGGGCCGAAAATGAGACAATTGAAATAGTCATAAACAGGCGTTAGAAGTCGATTTGATGCAGGGTATTCTGAACCTACCTGCAGGCAGGGTATATTTGATTCAGTAAAGAAGAATTTAGGCAATCTGAATGAATTCTAAATTAATAAATCCACACTTTATAAGAGTAAAATATTTGCTTGGGGCAAGTTTTTTGAATTTGAATCCATTTAATTTGTAAATTTCAATTTCAACTTACTCAGCGCATAAATTAGTTAGGGAAATCACAGGAACTCTCCCAGAGCCCTACGAAGCGCCTGATTAAAGCCTATTGTTTCTTGTTGGGCAGCATTTGTTTGGTTCTATCGAATCATTCATAGTTTGCTTTTAGGGGCTGTACCTTGTTTTCGAAATGATGATATTCCACTCTCTCTCTCTCTCTCTCTCTCGCTCTGCCTCTCTCCCTGTCTCATTTGCCTACACATTTGGCTATTGTTCTCATTGCCTTACCTTATCCATAGCATTCACATAAGCAAATTTCTGCTGACAAAACACAAAAACCTCGAGAAATCGAAGTAAAATGTTGCTGGCAATTTTGCTGTTGTTGGCTTTTGGTGCTGTTCTCGTTGCTGTTGCTGTTGTTGTTGCTGTTGATGGCATCTTCGTTGTTGTTGAGCCAATTTACTGACAATTTCCAGCCACTCTGCCCAATCTAGACTGTGCTATATACATGCTATATATACGTGTAACTGCCATGAAGATGACGAGCGCCACAGAGCCATTGCTCAGCCAATCTGCCCCGTACTACATGTCGGCTGCCTCCTGCCACATGCCACATGCGGCATGTCCCTGCCTCCCACGCCCACATTGACGCCTTTGTTAGCTGAAATTTAATGAAGTTGGTTTAATTGAAGTATGGCTGCTGCCTCTCTGCCCCGCTGCCCCGCTGCCCGCACTCTTGCCACACTCGCCCGCCCCCCTCTCCGCTCCCATCGAGCCATTCACAGTGTTGTCTTTGCCCCTGGCTGCTGTTGACTGTTTAATTTTACAAATTTGCTACGCAGACAACAGTGTAAAGCATTTTTGTGCCTTGTGCCTTGCATCCTTTTGCATCCATTTAAGGCAACTTGGCTGCTTTGTTACCTGTGCGAGTGCGTGTGTGTGTGTGTGCGTGTGTGGTTGTGTGTGCGTGCAACTGTGTCTATGTGTCCTTTTGTCCGTTAAGTGTGACAGTAACCATACGACACACACGCAAATATTTTCACGATTTCATTCTCTGTCATTTGCTGCATGCCACAGTGCGCTTCAAAATTATTTTTTGCCCGCGCAGCAAAAGACCTGCTGCTGGCCGGCAGATCGAACCATCCACCAAGCAGCCGGGCAGCCGGGCAGCCAACCGGGCATCCAGGCATCCAAGCATCCGTCCAGGCATCCATCAGTTTCACTTAATATTGACGCCAAATATGCGCGCAATGCTGACAAACGATACGAGGACGAGAACGTTCATCCACGAGTGGACCGCTGGGCTGCCCTGGCCGGGGCTGGCCCAGCCCCGGGCCCATCCTCCGCAACTGCTCCTGGAGCTGGCGACCAGAATGGCAGCGAAACATTTGCTGTGACATTCATTAATTATTTTATATGGAATTCTACGCATTGCCACGTACGCGCTGGCGACATCGACATGAAACATGTCTAGGTGCCTGCGGCTTCTGCAGTTCCTCGACCAGTTTCAATCTTAGTCGCAGGTCGAGTCTTTTGTCTGGCCATTGGCTACATAGATGGCCATTTAGCCATATCAATTAGAGGCGACATTGTCGTTGTTGTTGTTGCTGTTGCTGCTGTTGTTGCTGTTGTTGTCTGCCTGCTGCCGGGCCAGGGCCATTGATAACCCAAAAACTTGAGCCCCGTCTCGAGGCTCGAAATTAACTTGGTCATCTTGCCGCACTTGAGCTGGAGCTGCAGTTGGCGACGGCGTCACTCGTTTTGTCTTCGTTCCTGGAGTGGCTGAGCAAACAGTGGAAACAAGCGCAGAACGAGCAAACGGCAGCCAGCTACAACAACGACGACGACGGCGGCGGCGATCCCGCCGAGAAGTGTCTTCCGTCTCTGGCGAGTCACTAAATAAGCACTTTAGGCCCCAGCCGGGAGCCGGCCGTCCAGCATTGAGTCATCAACCGGGGGCTGCCTGCAATCAAATGCACTCCAAGTTCGAGTACTCGAGGCCCAAGCGGGGGTGGGGCCGAAGCCGAACCCGAAGCCGAGGCGGAGGAGCCAGACGAAAGGCGTGTAACAAATATTAACAATGAAAATAATAACACTACAAGTTGCTGAATGAACCGAGGTTTGCCTTTCGAGGATTCTCAATTGGGGTTACCTTCGGCTTGCACCCTTTTCTCTCGACTCTCGCTGCTCGAGCATGAGCTTGCAGTTTGTTATTGGCGTCGATCGAACGCTCGAGGACCAGGCTAAGGTAAACACGTGTTAATGAGTGCCAATGGCGACGCGGCCCTAGACCACGTTGTGGGTGGGCCCAGCGGAAGTTTGTCGTCTGCTGCAGCACACCGAAGCGCTGGCAAATTGATAAACGCCATTGGCAACACACAGCACCCCATTGCCTGCGTGTGTGTGTGTGTGTGTGTGTAGCCAACGAAGCATGTATTGCCAGCAATGCGCATGAGAGGGCCAAGGGGAGGGCGAGTTTGGGCCAACGAAACTCGCCGCTGCCGTTATGAAACATGTCGCAAAAGATTCCAGCGCTCGAACAGGTAATTGGATTGACACTTTTGGGTCTGGGGCTGGCTGGCAGCGATGGCGTCGAGTTGATGAGGCCTCGTCGGTGTTGGTGGTGGCTTGCCAGGCCGATGATTGCGTTAGTCGCTGATGAGTTGGGGACGCCTCAAAATTGATGCTCGCGGGCACTGGCAGACACCCCGACAAGCCAGGCCGGAGTCGGGTGGCTTTAACAGGGTCAGGGGGCGGGGGCAGGGCCGAACAAGATGCGGATGTGTTGTAGTCTTAGTTTCAGTTTGAGTTTGAGTTCTGCTTTTACTTGTGCCATCAGTTCTTGAAGTTTCTCATGGAAATCATTGTTGCGCTGTTTTCTAATTTGAGCGAACGTCAAAAGTTGACAGCCGCTTGTTTGCGCAGCGCACACGACAGCCAGTGTTGCCAGATTGACATGTGACGCACGGCGACAACCCTCTCGCCGGTTGGGGTGGCTCAACTCGGCTCGGCCACTCTTGTCTATTGTTTCAATATTTTCTGATTGTTTTTTAATTTGCCGCTAAATATTGACTTAGTCTTAGTTGGCGTAATGCGGCAACATGATGCCACGCGGCGGCGGGCGCTGGACAGTGGGCGTGGCAGCATTACGTGTGCTTTCTGTGAAATATTTGCTGCGTGACAGCGCAAACATTCAAAGGATTTGCGAAAAAAAAAAACCAAAGAAAAAAAATGGCAATGATGAGCGCCAGAGCAGGAGATCCAGAGAGATAGAGCGCGAGGGAGAAATGTAGATGGGGCAACATTTCAATTGGCAGCCAAAGGCGCAATTTGTCCATTTTTGTCGCCGCTGACGACACTTTTGCATTTGCCAAGCGGCGAGTGTCAAAATTTATGGCGATAACTGTCGATAGTTGCCACATGTTTGTCTCAATGTTGCTCAACAGGCGGCGGCAGTGCGCAGCGCCCTGCTGCCAGCCACTTACGTAAGCAACAACAACAACAGCAGCAGCCACAACAGCAGCAGCAATTCAATGTTGCTGTCAGGCAGCCGCCCGATCCCCGCTCGCAGCCGCGACAGAGACACAGACTGAGACCAAGTCCAAGCCAGGCCCAGTCGCCGCTAGTCGAGACAGCCATAGAGATAAACAGCAGCAGCCGTGGGTTGTTGTTGTGCTGCTGTTGTTGTTGTTGTTGCCGTAGCTGCAGTTGCAGTTGCGCTTGTGAGAAATGAAGGTCAAGTCGTTGTTGCTGCTCTTGCTGCTGTTGTTGTTGGCGGCGGCTGTCGTTGCCGTTTGACATTTCATATAAACTTGTACAAAAAGCAGCCAAACAGTCAGCAAACAGTCAAGCAACCGTCGGCGTCTCTGGCGAGCTATCTAATGAGAAAATATTTTAAACGTTTTACACGCTTCCTTTGCAAATTTTGCTAAGCATTTGACATTGAACGTGACATTGTTGTTGCTGCTGTTGTTGTTGTTGTTGATGTTGCCGGCGCTCAGCTGCAGCGATTACGCGATTTATATAGTTTTACCTACATAGCTGCATTCCATTAGCCAGCGTCTGAGTTGGCCGAACGGAACGAGGCCATAAACAGGACCACAAAGTGGCCAAAGGGCGTGCAGGATAATCGAGTGGGCTGGGCCATTAGTGGAGGTCCTAGTAGCCAATTGGAATATATTTTAATAATAGTTTTAAATATTTGAGAGCATTTTTATGGGCCTCAATAAATCTAATAAATCCAATTTGCATATTATTTTTAAATTGTTGAAATGTAAGTGAAGTATTTTCAAGCATTAAACGTGCAGCTGAAAGAAACTCCTTTGATAAATAAAATGCATACTAATTAATATGTATAATTTACTTTAAAATCAAAAATGATGGGTACAAGTATAATCATAATAAATAAATTAAATTCAGACTATATTCAACTTAGTAAATTATACTGGCACACTCTTTCGACCTAATCTCTTAGTGAACTCCAGAGCACTCCAACTCCGACATCCCACTGTGCAAATTAGACAAGACAGTGGTCAAGTGGCACTCAATCACCGGGGCATTGAGAGGTCAGGTTCCGGCTAATCAGGCAGCTGTTGGCTGGCCATAAATAAATCACAGCCAGCTCCCCAGCAGCCCGAAGGAACACCCCACTCATAATGCTAATATGGAGTGTGGCCTCCTGCCAATGGCGCAAAAATGCGAAGCTACCAAAAATTACGTCTTTCATTAAGTTTGGCCAGAGGTCATTAATTATTTTGAACTTTGGTTTTGGCGGAGGCTGTGCCTAATGAGCATAAGATACGGCCACGACTGGCATGAATATGTGTGAGTGCCAGTGTGAGTGGCAGTGCGAGTACTCGTGCATATTCCTGTCCAGATTAATGCTAGTTTCGGGCTCTTAATTACCGTACGCGCCCGTGCGATAAAGCTTATCACTGTCCGCCTTGGCTCGCCCCGGCTGGCCCCCTGCCCCGATGCGGCCTCATTGATTTATAGTGCGCTATATGTTATTTATATCTAACGTGGGCCTTGTAATCGCCCGGGCGCTTACATTTCGCAGCCACTGTGCGGCTTGTTGTTCGCGCCCCGGGGGCGGCTTAGTCAACAGCGCAAAACCAGTTACAAGTCGCTGCAGTTGTTTCTCATGTTATTTATAGCTAATTAATATTACTTATAAATGCAATTCTATAATTTAGAATATATAGCGTATTGCATTCTAAATTAAAGCTAACAAACCATTAACAACAACAACCACAACAACAGCAACAGTCGCTAAAACATGTTTGCAGTCACGCTGCAAAAAAATATCACAAATATCTTCCTGTTTAATCACACGATAAATCATCTTTTGTGTTATTGTTGCTTTTTATTGTCTATTTGTGCTGTGAAAACAAGTTCCACATTGAATGGCGAAATCGAAAGATTCAATAGTGAGCGCTTCTATGCGCTTCTCAAATGTTAATATGAGTCAACCACAAATAAAAAATGTGTCAAAATCAAAAATGTTAAAAAGCAAAAAATATAAGCAATGGCCAAAATTGTAGGATTGTTTTTTTTTTAAATATAAATTATTAACCTACGTTTAAAAAATGTATACTGAAGCTATAAAATGACCGAATCTCTTAGTATCTTTTATATTGAGCGCTGTGCAAACCCTAACAAAAAGTCGATACTGACAAACTTGGTGCCTAGGTTGAGAGTGTAAAGTTTCGATGTCGATGCCATAATTAATTGATTGCCCCTACACAATTTTTTACAGCTTTCCGTTGCCTCGAGTGCACTGAGAAGCGCAATTCAACTGCTGAACGACCCTGGCAGTGGGAGTGGGAGTGGGTGCCCATCCCGAGTCGAATAATGCGATCCATTTGGCAAACAGAACGCAGTTGGCTAATTAAACGAAAGCTTCTTTGCTCAAACATTGATTGTGCATTAAACTGCAGGCCAAACAAACAAATATTCGGATTCGTGAGCCCAAACAACAATTGTGGGCAAATTGTGGCTGCATTGTGGGTGAATTAGCACTCCACCCGGCTAGGCACAAGTGCAAATATTTGAAAGCCAACAATGACGACAATTGAGCATTGAAAGACGAAAGCCAAAAGCTGAGAGAGCTGACCGAAAAATGTAACAGATTGCGCTGAGCAACACCTACCGGAGTCAACCCTCGGGCCAAAACCTGGCTGGGCGGCGGCTGTGGGGCAGGAAGTAACTAATTTGAGCAACCCTTGTGGCAAACACCTCTCAAAGGCGGGCCAAGAACAAAAAAGCCAAAACCGAAATTGAAGTTGACATGTGTATCCTTTTCATTAACTCGCGACGCTATGTGGTGCTGTCGTGGTGCTGTGGTGCTGTTCCATGTCCATGCAATTTCAAAAATCCAAAACCGAAAACTCAAAATTGAGTTGTACACCGGCGGTGGGAGGCTGTCAGCTCGAGCTGGCAAACTGACGCGCACTGACAGCTCCGCCGCCCCCGGTCCACGTTTTAAAGTGTGCTCGTGGAGAGCGGGGAGGCAGGGGGCGGAGGGGGTTGGCGCACGCAATATTTGCCATTTGACGACCGCAAATTTGATTGCATTTCATGGTTTAGCGGCGCGTAGGTACAACAAACCAAGGCCAGCAACAGGACGAGCAGCCGCTGGATCAGGCGGAGGAGGAGGAAGGGGAAGGCAAAGCAACCACCGTGCCACATTTATTAGAACATAATTCAAAAATTTCCACCCGCATCGAGAGAGACCATTGGCAATCATGGACGAGCAGCGGCAGCAGGACTATACAATGCCACTTCGTTCTGATGTTTCAAATTTGATTTAAACACTTTAAATTGGATTATGCTGTAGGCAAATTTCTTTGACCGAAGCGACGTAATTGCAACATTGTGTGGGTGTCTGTGTGTGTACGGGTGTGTGTGTGTGTGTGTGCGTGGTTCCATAATGACAGAGCTCGTCTAGGATTTTAGGCAGCAGCAGCACAGTTGAAAAAGCGTCGCTCATAATGACACTTAGTATGCGGCATGCAACGTGGCAGCAGCTCAGTCACGAGCCCAGGGCGGCCATCAACGCCATCGTCGACATTCGACGCATGCATTTAATTGCCAAAATAAAAACACACGGGCCAAAGCCACAGAAAAAACCGAAACAAAAAAAAATCAAGTAAGAAAGGTGCCGTCGGGTGTAGCCGACAGCGCAATACTCGTTCACAGTGCAGTAAGAAGCAAGACTTTATTTATTTCCTATAATGCATATACTTCAAAAGCAGATTCAATCTATAAGACAAAACATGTCCAAAATGCCAACAAACATGAAATTCGGTTCAGTTTTGACAAAGTTATGAGCGATTGAAATATGGGAGCTCTCGATCCCAGAGCTTTACTTGTAAAAATTTTAGTCAATTTTCGCATGATTTTTGACAAAAAATTTGACCCCTTCAGAATCACTTTTAATGTTGTTTTTTATGCTAATTATGACAACCACAATCGATTAAAAACAAAAATTGCGGATTTTAAATTTTGAAAAAACAATTTTTTCCAAAATGAGTAAGGGGGGGTACATGCTTTTTTCGAAAAAAAAACGAAAAAAATTTATTTTCGATAATGCATATATTTTGAATGTAGAATCAATCTAGAAGTTAAATCGTGACCAAACTACCATCAAACATGAAAATCGGTTCAGTTTTGGCAAAGTTATGGGAGTTTGAAATGTGGGAGTTCTCGATTCGAGAGGTTTACTTGTAAAAATTTTTGTCAATTTTGGCATGATTTTTGATAAAAAATTTGACCCCCTCAGAATCACTTTTAATGTTGTTTTTTATACTATTTTTGACAACCACAATCGATTAAAACTAAAAACTCTGGATTCTAAATTTTGAAAAAAAAATTTTTCTCAAAATGAGTATGGGGGGGGGGGGGGTACATGCTTTTTTTTTTACCAAAAAAGTGAAAAAAAATTATTTTCTATAATGCATATTTTTTGAATACAGAATCAATCTAGAGGTCAAGTCATGATCAAAATGTCATCAAACGTGAAATTCAGTTTAGTTTTGGCAAAGTTATGAGAGTTTGAAATATGGGGGCTATGGATTCGGGAGCTTAAAAAAATATTACTCCCTCAGACAGCAGCAAGGTGGACACTGCACCAACCCAATATACCCTTTTCACTTTGTGGGCGAGTATAAAAATGAAAAACAAATAGGAAAATATGAAAGCAGAAAGCCGAAGCCACTGAAAAGCGTGTACTATGTGCGCATATAGGACGCCATTTTCATAAGGACAGCGGCAACTACATGAGGCGCCACATAAAGTAGCGCTCGCAAGGCGACCCAAATGCATGTGACACGCCAGGGCAGTGGCAGCAGCAGAGGCTGGGGGGAATGTGGGGGAGCAGGGCTGCCATCCAGCGCGATTCCACTCGAGTCAATGAGGCGTCAAACTTGCTACGCGCGCTCGCCAAAAGTTGTAAAATTTCAACAGGGCCTGTCGCACAGGTGCCCGAGCGAAAGAAACCCCCCGCCCGGCGCCTGTTCCCGCCTCCGCCCCAGCCCCCTTCGCGTACACAGGCTACACACATGTGCGCTTAATTGCATGTGCCTTGGGGTTGGCATGCCAAGGAAACGTACGAATACCCCACACAACACGACTCAACTCAGCTGAACTCATAAAAGCCAGCCGCAGAAATCAATAAAGCCAAGGTGCCACCTGACGGGGCGCCTGCAGTGCCACTGAGGGGCGCTGGAGTGGTGCGGAGCGTGGTGCGGGCCCGCTCTAAACTTTAGAATGTACTTAGTTGAGCCGCAACACGCATTATGGCCACATATCATGGGCGATAGACGTGCCGCATTGATGAAACCGAAAACGAAACCGAAACCGAAACCGCAACCCAAGCCGTAATCGTAACCGTAACCCCAAGACCCCGTACCCCCATATCCCCCCACCCAAGGCGCACAATTAACAATTGCGTCGTGCGATTTAATCGAGCAATCAAAAGCGTTTGTCATTTACTTGTCAAAGGCAATTTTCAATGATACAAAGCGCCTAATTATACGATACGATAGATGTACAGGTACGAGTTCGAGTTCGAGTACGATACTCAGATTCGATACTTGATGAGAATGGCGACAGGCTGGCGAGCTATTTTTTTGACAGCTACTGTCAACAGACGGTAATCGGCGACTGTCGCCTGACAATTGGAAATTTGAAATTGTCAATTGGTCAGCCGCTTGCCGTTAGAGAGTTAGTTATGCAGTTGGAGAACGGCGAACGGCGAACGGAGCACGGAGCACGGAGGAGAACCGCTTCAAACGACTCGTGAACACGTGCGCATTCGTAATTAAAAGCTGTAGAATTTTTCCTAGCCGGGTATTCGCTGAGCTCCGAAGTCAACGGATGGCCATTCGCTGTAAAAACAATTGAGAAAGTAATAGCTCGAAAGCTGAACTGACCAGTAGATACGCTGCAAAGTATTTAGAAGGTGAAAGGAATGTGCCTGATCTCAAACTTAACTTTGGCAACTTCCTCTTTAAGGTTGCGGGGGTTTTTATAAACTTTAAACTTCCGTTTGCAAGGGTAAATAGTGCACAAACCCAATATACGCCATCTCCCTTGAAGCACTGAATTAAAAAAAAAGAAAAGGGGAAAACCTTAGCCAGCTGCTAAGACAAAAGGATTTTCACTTTCAATTCTGTTTTCAGTGCTTGGTAGCAGTTGGTAGAGCATCAATAAACGCAAATTTTATGACTGCCTGGGCGCGTTAATTTCAGAGGCTACAGTTGCGTGACCAAAGGACTCGCTAATGAAGACATTGCACAGGCAAAAGGGTTAGGAATTTTAAGTGTCCTCTGGTTTGGGGGCTCGGGCTTCCCTTTCGGGTTAAATGAAGTCGAACTGGCACGCGAAATGAATTGGCGGCGTTTGTTTTGGGCTTAGCAGCATCTTCGACGAGGCATAAATTGTCAGGACTAAGGCGCGGGATCAGGCCGAGGCAATGGCTACAGCTACAGCTAAGGCTAAGGCTCATTTGGTTGAGGGCTTTGGCATTCGAGTGCCATATTTCTTAAGGCAATTGCGGGAGTCCTTGACTGTTGGAGTGTTCGGGTCCTGGCACACAATTGTTTTAATTTCGCTTATTGTGCTCGACTGGCTTTAATATTTTAGGATTTGCCAAAGCAGTTTTTTCGACACATCCGCCGAGAACGCTGCCTCGCTGTGCTCGACATTTATTACGCATATCGTTTGCCTCTCGCCCGCTGCTCTATTAATGTTTAAGTGGCAGTGCGTCCCTTAGGCTGGCAGTGGCAGCTACCACACACACTCACACACGCCATACACACTCCCACACACACACCACACACTACTCGCGCAGCTGCCTTTTGTTGCTGTTTTTGATTTGCCTGAAAGCCTCCGCACCACGCAGGACTCGGCACCGGCCTACGCCAGCGAGCTCATATTTTGTACGGCTATGCGTCCCGGAATTCCCTTTTGCGTACGTGATCAAATCAACTTGAAAGGATAATATTCGCCGCCTTGTTGTGGCTGTTGGCTGCAGCCAGCGCCCCTTGCTCTCCGCTCCTTCACTGCTGCTTCCCGTTTCCATATCTCTGCTTGTATCTGTGTAAGAGTCGTGGCCTGATTGGCCTGGCTGCAAACGGCTTAAAGCTGCAATTTATTTACGAATTTATTCATATTCACACTTGCAAATGAGTGAAAAAGGGCTACACTTCAAATATAGTCTGCCAAAGTGGGTGAGAATCGCGGAGAGAGGCGCCCTTTAATGGCGAATCAAAGGCAACCATATGGTACTCCGAGCCAAGGATGTGCGGCGAACAGAAGAGTGCTGCGGGTTGCGTGAGGGAAACCAAAATAAGAGCCATCTAATATTTGAGATTAATCAGAAAGGGTGCCGACGCCTAAGTACAAATAACTTGATCAGGTTTATATAAAGCGAAGCATTTGCCTCAAGTTTCTTTCAGCTAGTTTCCGTTTGCGTGGATAAAAAACAGGCCAGGTCATGTTTTTCCCTGCTTTCATAATCTATACTATTTGAGATTTTTAACGTTAATACAACTTCTTTTTCATAGTCTCAATATAAAATCTTATGTAATAAATGTCCTCGATTTGATTGGGTGCTAACTAAAATCGAGCGGGAATAGCATAAGTTGGTGTTATTGCCGGTGGGTCGTAAATGGAGCGTACGGTTCGTGGACACACAAAGATAGCCTTGTCGCACGCCTAAACGCTATCCCAGTTGGCCTTCGGGCACATGTCGCACTAATCCGCAAGGACAATATTGAAAAGTAATAACCCACAAAAACATCACAAGCAGACACACACACACACACACACACGCGCGCACACAGTTGGATGGAAATGACGAGGGTGCAGGGCAACCGCAAGTTGCAAAAACATTCGGCTATCTTTTTAGCCAGAGCGCAACGACTTTAAATCCTTTTAATTCACGACAGGCGTAAGGATAAACGCAGAATGAGGAAAAAACCCAAAAAAAATAGCGAGCGAACAAACGCACGAATTGATATCGAAAGAAAAAGAAAAATTGGGCATAAAATGCGGCAGAGGGAAGCGTGGCACAAAATAAGATCACGTAGCTGCCGCCCAGGACGCCGAGCAAACCGAAACCAAAACCCAAGCCCAAGCCCAGAATCCCAAACCCAGCGTAGGCGCAGAGAATGGCGCAAGTGAAGCATACAGCGATTGAGACGGGAGCCGGGACTGGGCCGGAGACTGTGCTGCTGTCATGTGGGCATATATATGTATGTACGTGTGTGTGTGTGTGGCTCTGCCCGGCGGCGACTGGCGCTGCCTTATTGGGCGGACAGGGACAGGGCCAGCGAATTGGCTGCAATGGCAGGCAAAGTAACGAGGCAGCCAGAGTCAGACTTATCCAGTGCCAGTCGCAGCTCCAGCCAGCGAGTAAGTCAATTTTGACCGCGGGCTATTGCGTTAGCTGATGAGCAGCAGGGCAGGGCGGGGAGCAGGAGCGGGCCAGTTGTAGCTTAACGGGAGGCTGAGGGCAATCGCAGTGCAGTTGTATTGATTTCCTATGAGCCAAATCGCCGGGGACTGCGAACGAAAAGCAGTTTAAACTTTAAGTTGTGTGTGCAACTGTTGCAAAAAACAGTGGCAGCGAGGGGGTGACGCTGCTGTGCGAGGGGGGACGGGGCAAAGGGGTTGCCAGTTGATCATGATAAATCAATGCGTGCAAAACGCACACGTACGCTAAGAAGACTCTTGGCGGAGGACGCAGCGCAGCGCAGGCCACAGCAACACACACACACACACACACACACACACACACACATAGAGAGCGTGCCGAAACGTGACGCAATTTACTGCCAGAACTTGACTTAAGTTCCAGTTGTAGTTGCTTTCACCCTCAAGCAACCCCGGGCGCAGGAAAACGAATCGTTCGCCCGTTTTGGCCGCTCGTCTTTTTTAAGAATAACAGTTACAGTTATTTTTTTAAGGTTTAGCTTAAGCTTTTGTGTAAATAAACGACCGCAGTCGTGCCACCACCACCACCAACAACAACAACGCCGACGACGAGGACGAGGACGAGGACGCCTTCGAGTTGGCCTCAGAGTGGGCCTGGGTCTCGTTTCGGGCAATTCATTCATTCAATTTACGCGACACCCCCTTATTGAGGCACAAGGAACCCCCGCACGCACACACCCACATATACGCATCTACATACATATATACATCTATTCTATGCCAGCAATTTATATTCAACTATATATGTATGTATATGCAGTGTGTATATATAGGAGAGCACTCTCTGTGCTTATTGGGTCGACTTTTTTGTAAAGTTGACTCGCGCTTTTCAAGTGCGCTTTTCGTGCCACTGTTGCACGTGCAACGTGCCACAATTGCGGCCACGTGTGTTTTGATTTGCAGCGAACGCCACTCGCTAATGCCCAGCGTTAGGTGTTGGCCAGAGACGCTCTGGAGTTGCCCGGCGGGCACATGATGCAGCATTAAATTGCCGCATTGTGTCTGCCAGGCGGGAGTCGGGCTTCGACTGGCTGTGGGGGCAGCTATAGCTATTTTTTATTTGATTAGCTTAGCGCACTGACAAAAGTCCTGCGGCGACGTGTGGCCGCCGGATTTGATGAACGGCTGCGACTCCGGCTCCGGCTCCGGCTCCGGCTCCGGCTCTAGCTCCAGCTCCGGCGCACACTTGATTAGTAGCCCTCACGCCCTGGCCCAAGCTGCTTTTTAAGCTTAACGCTGTCAAAATATTTTTAGTAATAAATTCCCTTTTAGCATTCGGGCGAGTGGCACAAGTCACAAAAGTGCCGCATGCCACTGGGTGCAGAAATTGAAAGGAAATGAAACGAAACGAAACGGAGCAGGCGCAAATAAATCCACTTTAGCCAGCGACAGGATGACTAACAGCAGGATAAGTAGGTGAATGTAATGAGTAACAAGCAGAAAAATTCACTCAAAGCAATGCAAAATTGTGTGAGAATTCAGGAGTGCCTCTCTCTGTGATTCTCATGTGTGAAAAGCGTAAATTGGAGCTCGTCACGAAGCAGGGCAGCCTTAAGGCTAAAGAAAACCCATAGTTATCAACTGTAATGTAGGCTTCCCCATCTATTCATACACACTTCAAGCGCGTTTTCCACGCCCCAAGCGATTTGCCAGCTGACCCCAACGAAGGAATAACATTTGTCAAGTCGGCGGTTCTAGCTGGGTCAACGACCCAAAAGTCAAGCGGCAGCAGAGACCGCAGCATGAACGGGCAAGAGCAACAACAAACGCTTGGCAACACCCACACGGCATTCAAATTGACCAGCACTGGATTATTTTAAGCGCCATTTAATCAACGCTTGCAGCTTTGCTTTGTATTTAATTTGTCTTGAAATTAGAATTTTAAATGATTTTCATGTGTGCGAGGCGATTTTGCATATTCAGTCGCAGTCGCAGTCGCAGAGTCGCGGCCGCAGCCACGGCGTCGTCTGTGACGTCACCAGCATAATAATATCCAAGGCACATGCACGTTAATTATACGCCATGTAGTACGCTCGCCATTAAGTGTTGCCATCTCTCTCATTGAAATTATTAATTTTTGTCTGCACGCTGTCTGGGTCAGCAGCGTCGTCGTCGTCTGCCGCCGCCGCCGCCGCCGCCGCTGCCGCTGCTGCCGTCGCTGCTGCCGCTGAGGCTGAGGCTGAGCATAATTTAATTTTGATGCACGTTGGCAGAGACGAAGGAAATTGAAATTCAAATTTCTGTGGCTGCCAAAGCTGCGCAAAAAGCGTGTGGAAAATGAAAATTTAAATGCGCGCCACACACATTCTGCCGCCGCTGCCGACGCCGCAGTCGCTGTCGCAGTTGGCATCGCCTATTGCTGTCCCGCTCGCACTCGGCCGGCCACTTAAACTATTCATTTATACAAATTAATTCAATTATGCGTATTACGTACGCGCCTGTAAAGCGCAGTCGCCGGCATCTCTCTCGCCCAGCCTGCCCCGCCCCCGCCCCCGCCCGCTTCCTCAGGCCCCTTTACAATTTCTGCTCGCGTACGAAATTTCACTTTAAGTTAATTGTTCAAGTTCAAGTTCAACGTAACATAATAATGCCATACACATGCACACTCGTACACACACTTACACAACAGACTGTTGCATTTTGTGCGCTGGCGCTGGCGCCGAAGCCGACGCCGACGCCAGCAGAGAATAAAAAATTATAATAAATTATTATTCCTTTTCGTTTGATTTTTATGCAGATTTTTAGGCGTTTCGCCTTCGCTGCTGGCGGCTCGCAGTTGCCGGCAGTTCTCCGTTCTCCGTTCTCCGTGCTCCGCGCTCCGTGCTCCGTTCTCTGCTGTCTGTTGGCAGTTGGCAGTCGCCAGTTGCTTAACGGAGTCCCCAGTTCCGTTGACGGGTCTGCAATTTGTTTGTTATTGTTTGAGCAAGTGCCGCTCGCTGTTGTTGCCTCTGCCGCCGTTGTTTGTGCAAACTGCGTCTCATTGGATTAAGTTGCTGTTGTGTGATTTATGAGCCGCTGCCTGCTGCCAATTGCTTGATTGGAAATGCCTCTCCAGGCGATTCTCACCACTCGCTACATGAGATGCCCACTTAGTTTCCATTCGTCAGGGGCATTTGAATAATTGCCTTTCTCTAATAATTATTTATGACTGAATAGAACATCTAAGGTTACCACTGAAAAACTTAACTGAAATTGGATTAGCTTTTGTTTAAAATATACTCACTTCTCATTAAAAACAATGGGTATAAAACATGAATAAAATTATATACATTAATGTATGCGAGGGTGACTTTTATTAGCCGGTTACTATTTTATTGCTATTGCCAAATCAATGCCAATATTTATATAATTGTCAGCTTTTTAAATTGACTTTTTGATAGCTCCTAAGTTAAATGTTTCGCTTCCTGTTGCTGCTCGCAGGCTCATCAGACAAAACACTCGAGCAATCGACCACCCGACAACAACTAGCAACCTGCTGGCCAAGACACAAGACAACAACAACAACAGCAGCAACAACAACAACAACAACAACTGTGCAACTGCAACTGCAAAATTCCCGCAGGCTTTTGCCAGGCAATTCGAAAAGCGAAATGACGACGACAACAACTGCGACAGCGACAACGACAACGACAACAACAAGAGCAGCAACAACAACATCGGCAACCTGCAACGTTGTAGGCCATTTGATTAACAAATGGCCAAACGCAAACGAAATTGATCGAAATTCGCCAAAGGAATACAAGCCAGTGCATGTGGCCGAGGATGAGGGCAAGGACGAGGTCGCCGCTGAGAAGCAGTCGCTGTGCTGGCAACTGGTAGCAGGCCTAGAAAAAGCCCAAGTAAATTATGGCAAACAAGTTTTGGCCGGCGGGCAACAATTTTGTCGCTGCGCGAAACGGGCCAAACTATGAGTTTACACAGCGCGCGGATATCTGGCCAGATCGCAATTGGCCAGAACGCAGCGCTGTTGTCGCCGAGAAGAGATTGCAGCAATTAACGCTAATTAAATGCGCTTCAGTTTATGTTTCATGTGGCGATATTTCAGTTGTCTAGCGCGATAATTAAATCGCTGGCCATTTGCATAACAAATTTGCCACGAGGCGAGCTCCGCCCGGCCGAGCGACCGAGCCTCGGACCTGCTGAGCTAGCTCGGCATTTGAAATGGGTTCAAGTCCACGCGCTTTGCCAAGCATTTGTTTGTCTTCTGGTCACACTGGCAGCTCCCACTCGCTGGGTGCTGGGTGCTGGCTGCTGGGTGCTGGGGCTGGGGCCGGGGGTCGATTCGGCTGGAATTTCACTTTCACTTGGCCCGTCAGTTTGGCTCTAGGCGAAACTTTGTTGGCGCTGCGCAACATCCTTTGCATACGGAAACAGCAGCACGACGACACATTGTCCTCCATTCAACTCTTTGGCGCTGCCAACCTGACCGAAATTCCGAATGGCGCCGCCGTCGAGCGAGACGGCAGCTGTGATGACGTCGACGACGGCGCAGCGAACGCCGCTTGCATTTCAAAGATGGATTTTAATATTCTGCATGTGTGGAAAGGTCGCTGGCCGACTAGGAGCAGCAGCATTAGCAGCAGCAGCTACCGGTGCCAGTCCCGTTGCCCGACCTGACGCCGCAACCATTTTGTTGCCTGTACTGTTGCTGTTGTATACTGATTTTTTGCTTCCGTTTCATTTTTTTTTTTTTTTTTTTTTTTTTTTTTTGTTAGACGTCACCTTGATTTTGCTGGCAATGACCATGAATATAGATGGCAGGACATGTGCATAGCTGGCAGTTTAGCCCACTTTGCATGGCCATCCACAAGAGTCCTGGCGGTGATAAAATGCCTTGAAAAACGAGCTATGCGCATTTTACAACACATTCTTTAAGCTCTGGCCAACACTGGCAGCGAGATTATGCTGCGCAATTTGTTGCCGTCATTGTTGTGGTTGTTAAATTTTGATTTGAAAATATGGAAATACTGCCACAGGACACACAGGACGACATCGCACAGGACGTGGCCAACAGAACACACAATAGGAATGAGACCAAGCGGAAAAAGCACAAAATTAAACTTAAACGCTACAGGATGCACGGCCGACAGAGAGAGACAGGGATAGAGAGTGAGACAGAGAGACAAGTCTCCAACAGCACAAAGGACAATGCTAGTGGACAATGCAAGACAATGCCAGTTAATATATGAAGATATAATAACTTCCGGTAATTTCAATTTTATGACCTCGCTCTGGAGATGTCAAGTCAAGCTTTGCTGAGCCTTGGGATAGTGCATATATCACACGGAGGGGGGTGTGGCACTTGGGCAGCCACTTGGCTGGACATCAACTTAAGGCCGGGCGGTGCTTAGGACATAGGCAAATGAATTGCGGAGTGTTTTGCGTTTGAAAAGCGTGAAAAATTTGTGAAAAAAGAACGATAACGGCACAGAAAACGAAAACTGCACATGTCAGAAAGCGCAGGCCGGGGGAGGGGGCGGGGGAGGGCGAAGGGGGCGGGGCAGTTCTTCAATAGAGCCGGGAGCATGACGAACCCAGGTCGATGGCTGTCAGTGCCAAGTCAACTTCCAAGTCATTTTATTTTTTGTTGTTCGCCTTTGCTGGCACGGCTGAGCCCAGGCTAGGGCATTGTAGAGCTTCTTCAGCGGCTGCTGCTGCTGCCTCGACACTAAGAAGCAATAAACCTAAAGGGAAATGTAATAAACGAGAAAATCTTGTACGTGACCAACCGCACCAGGGGTGCACAGGCACAGGCACAGGCACGGCCACGGGCACGGGCACGGGCACGGGCGAAGCTATCGGGGTTGGCCTGGTTGGGATTGGGATTGGGATTGAGTTGGGCGGCAAATGGACTTTTACTGAAGCGAAATTGCAAAAGAAACGCAGAGAAAGAAAGAAAAAACAACAGCAGCGGAAGCATTTTAAAGCGTAACAAGAAAGAAAAAAAAAAACGAAATTCTAAAAATATGTACATATAGATATATATAAATGTGTGTGCGCGTATGCCTAATCGATAACGTGTGTGTGCGTGGCGAACATGGCCCACACGGAGAGAGGCAGAGCCCACTACTTAGGCACAATTCGGATGGTTATGGCAATGGCACTCCAGAGACCCGGCCAAGAGGCAAACAGCCACCAAATCGATTTCACTGAAGCGTTTCAGCCAAATTCTACGAATGAGTTTTGTTCGCCTGGGCGTTAAACAAACTTGGCCCAACATCGCTGATAAGCCAAAAAACAAAAAAAAAGCAAAAAAAAAAAAAAAAAAAAAATACAAAAATGTAAGGAAGAGGAAAAAAGCCAAGTCCAGGGCGCAGCTTGCAGCTGAAGTCTTACGTGGAAATCAAAATGCCAGCTCGCTGGCCATATGGCCAAGCTAACCAGCTAACTGACCAAACGAGCCACGAGACGTTTGAGCCTTAACTGTGATTTCTTTTTAATGGCGTGACACTAGACAACAACAACAACAGCCGCAGCAACAACAAGCTGCAAAACAAGGCTTAATTACTCAGTCGGAAATCGGCCATCGACTGCTGGAGCGGAGCGGAGCAGCCAGCGATCGCCTGGAACACCCAGGCAGGATCTCCAATTGGCTGATGCGCCAGCCGAGATTTGCATGTGGACAGTCCGACACAGTCCGAGCCGGGCCGGGCCAGTGGGGGCCCCCCCAGGGCGGCCCATTGGTAACAGTAAAAACCATTGCGCGGCATTAAACGGCCATAAAAAGTGTAGCCAGGCTTTGGCTAAATTGTCATAAGGCGATTTGTACAATCGCGGCCATTAAACCGAAGCGCATTGTTAATAAAGCGTAAAGAAAAAAGCAAAAAAAACTTTGCATAGCAAAACAAAAAAGGAAAAAAATCAGAACAGAGCAGAACAGAACAAAATAAAACCTCCCCAAACAGTTGTAGAGTTTCAGTGCGCGACAATTTTAATTTAATGATGCGGACTTAGTCCTTGTAATGGCCGCGTCCTCGTCCTCGTCCTCATCCTCATCCTCATCCGCGTCCGCGTCCGCGTCCTCTCGCTACGTTTGTTAAATTAACAGCCGCGTTTGTCATTGGGCGCAAAGAATCGAAACGCGAAAAGAAGGCGAGCGAAATCCGCATAAAAATAAAAATAAAAATAAAAAACAAATAAAAGCATATGGAGTCGCACTCTGGACGAACAAATTAATTTAAATGATTTTTATGATGTCATTGCGCAACTGAGCCAATGTCTCACCGACTATGCCTAGGCCATAAAAGCGCCCCCCAAATTGAATACATATACACTGAATATATATCTATTTATTTTACCAAAAAATAAAAAATAAACACAAAATGTTGCGAGCTGCCCTTTAGCTGCTGCTGCTGATGCTGCTGCAGTAGCTACGAGCGGTAACGAAATTCACGGTAGGAGATAAAAATGTAGCAAATCGAAGCGACGATCAACATCCCGAGGTGGCTAAGAGGGCGGACCAGCCTCCAAAAGCTGGGAGACCGCAACCGACCAAGCCAAGCAATTGGATGCGCCACAGCCAGCAGCGGCAACATGCAGCAGGCGACTGTGCGCCGAATGCAGCCGAACTTTAAATGCCCTCCATTGAAGTTGACAAGAAATTGGGACTTGGGACTCCAAATATATTATATAAAATATATTTTAATATAATCTTAAATTGATCAGCTCAATTCTGTAGTTGTATTTAAGTAAAAGCTCTTATTTCTTAATAATTAATAATTAATAATTGTCTTTTAATTATTTTTTCGTATTTATCTTTGGCATGAGATATCTTAAGTTGGCCTTGGACTATATTGAAAACTACTGGAAAGTATAAATATTTGGGCTTTTCTACTCATCTTCATGAATGTCACAGCCCACTACAGAAATGGCTAAAACCCCTTTGGAGAGTGCAATAAAATGCGCTTTGCTCTCGAGTCTGGAAGGCAGCGAAACTGAGACAAATGTGATAACCACGCTGCGATATACGAGGAGTATTCAGGTCCGTAGCCAAAAGACACGACGCCAACGATGACGACAACACTGAAGCGGCGAGGGGAGTTTGCGGGCAGGGAGCGGAGACGGGGGCATCTTTTCATGCACGGCCACTGAGAATTTATTGTCGATTTGGCGAGGTGTATCGACAACGCAACTGCTACTGGGCACAGAATGCAATCGGTGGAGTGGCGAAGGGATCTGGGCGGGGGACTAGGGAATGGGGAATGGGGAATGGGGACGACGTTCCTTGGCTATCGGGCAGCGTAAATCTGCATCCGAAAAACTCTTGTGCTGAGGTTTTAATTTGTACGCCGCTGCTGCTGCAGCGGCTGCTGTGGCTGCTTCTGCGCACAGTCATCGCCACTGTGGCATGAGGCAAGGTGATGAAGTTACTGGGGCTCGACTTTGGCGTTCCTCTTCCTGGCCTGCGCACAAGTTTGTTGATGCGCGCACTGATAAGCGGGTCGGGCCAAGCGGTGGCAAGTGGCGGCGACTCCAACTCCAACTTCGACTTCTGCTCTGACATTGTGTCCGAGGCAGCGGCCGCGGCCGCGGCCGCGTCCGAGTCCGAGTCCGACTCCGAGTCCGTGTCGGCGAGTCGGCGCTGTGGTGTGGCCAACTCTGCTATTGGGCTTGCGGCTGCTCGGCATGATAAAGCCTCCAAAAGTGTGGATTATTTCATTTTGCAACGTTTTGTAGCCGCCTGTGGTGTGCCTGCGTCTTCGGCTGCAGATGCCCCTCGCCAGCTGCTGTTGTTTTGCGGGTAATGAATAAATTTGCGCAATTTGTTAAGTGAATTCCTTTGTAGCGCGATTTTTTACGAATTCGTTCGCCTCTCTGGGCCTCTTTGCAGTGGGGCCTCTTTACAGTGGCGCTTTCGATGTGCACTCAAAAGGGGGAAACTGGGGAATCTGCTTAGAATGCGGCATTGCGAATGGGCAGCGATCTTTGAGGCTCCATTCCCAGTAATCCCCTAGGTTTTAAACTGCAGTTTAAATATAAATATTAGTTAGGTATTGAAGAAAGGTTATATGAGAAACTTCGGCTGCTGTCTAAAATATGTTAAAATGTTCACTGCCAAGCTACCCACAGCATATCCATAAGACTGCCGCACACCACAGCGCACTCCACACGACTCGTTTCTAGCCGAGATTCTAACCTTAGCTAACCCTTGCCTGCATTTCCCATAAAATCTGGGCACTTCCGCTACGAGCAACTACAATGGGAATCTGAAGCCACCCCGGTTGCATCGAATGTTCGTTCTTCCTGCAACAATTTCCGCTTTGGGTGCAGCAAAGTCGAACAAATTCAAATTAGAAAATCCCAACATAAATATCTATGCATGCGCATAGTTCGCTTGTACAACAATAGATGTCGCTGGCTGTGATTGCCGCTCCGTTTAGTCCACAAGTATCACTCAAAACGAAAGGGTTGCAAAATGCACCCCCGTGTGTCAGTTGCCTGTCTGGCTGCCTGTCTGCCTGTGTGTTGTCTCTCTCTAGACTCGTGTGTGTGTGTGTGTGTGTGTGTGTGTGTGTGTGATTTTGGTTGGAATTCAAAAGATTTACAAATACTTGTGTACTCCTTTAGTTGTTGCGCCTCGGCTGCACTTAAGCAACTGTGCGAGTCTCCGTCTTTAAGTGCAACCCCTCCGGCAGAGACTGTGCGCCTCTTGCCGCTTGCCGCTTGGCTCTCATCTCTGGTCTAGAGCGCGCTGAACCAATAAAAATGTACGTCCAAGTCATTTTTAAAGCAGATACTTGTCGTCAGCAGAAAATTTTTACCTCTTCACTTGGGCTGCTCACACACTCCTGTCCGCTTGTTATCCTTTTGAGCGGGCTCTGCTTATTTTTTACTGCACCCCAGCGTCTTGTCAGCGAACCTGCGCTCGAAATGTTTGTTTTGTTGTGTTCTCCACTGTATTTGTCTTTGCGTTTTTTACACATTGCTCGATTTTTGTTTATTTCGCTGACGAGGCAAAAGGCGCAGCCGGGAACGCCATGAAATTGTCAATACAGCGGAACAGAGACGAGAACAGCGACACAGAGAGAGAGTGAGAGAGAGAGAGACAGCGAAAGCGCGGGCATAAAAAACACAAGCAGGAGCCAAAGGACGCACCCACATTACCAGCACTGTGGATTTTTTATGGCGGGAACCTCAGCGCAGCACTCGAGGAAGGGTTAACAATGGCGCTCCGTCCAGCTTCCTCAGCTCGCTCCACGCCTTCCTCGCTGTCATATGCAAAATCAAACGGGGGCCAGGCAGGAGGGGGGGGGGCGCTAGACAAGGACTGCCAGGAGCGGAAGGACTGGCAGCAACACTTTTGATAACATTTTATTACAACGTACTCGTAGGTGTGATTTTTATGGTTTCTGCTATGCTCAACGATTTTTTTTATGTGCCCGGCAATATCGTCGTTGTTCTTGTTCTTCCTCTTGTTGTCTATGCTGATTGCGTGGGGCTGCCTTCGCCCGAGAACCCCACTAAATGGCCTGATTGCTGGGCGGTGGCAATGGGGCTGCTGTAGTTATGTGGCCGGGCCGAATTTTGATAAAAATACGCTGATTAGAAAAAAATAAAGTGAGTTCCCACTTACCAGAGGTTCTTAAAGGTTAAGCAGTTAAAGGTCGCACATGGGATTGAATTGAGACTCTCATTGCTGAAGAGTGTGTAGATTACTTTTCAATAAGTGGAACTTTAGTCTAATATTGTTAGTTGGGAAAGCTTTTACTTAGCAAACAATAATCAATTATTGAACGAGCCTCGGGCAGTACAGAAGTCAGTATCTAATACCGCAAACGCATTTATTCAACTAGTTTATATATTAGATATATATACATACGTATTCGTACCGCGGGTAATTTGTCAGCTTGCCTGCTCTCTATTTGCTAATTAACTGAACAATCAGACAATAAATCACCTGCAGTACAACTAGCTCCCATGTCAACTGCTGATTTTCACGCCACATGCAATTGCCGCTGGCAGCAATGTTTTTCATGGCACTAAATATAAATATCAATATGAATTTTACAGCTTGTAACCCCCTCCTTCCCGACCCGTCCCAGCAACTACAACAAACAAAGACAGCAGCCCGCCAGCGACTTGAATTATTCATATGCCAAATACAAAATAAAAACCAAAATAAATTATAAGAAATTCATTCGAGAGATTCACAGCGAAAAAAACCCAACAGCAAAAAATAATTATTCATTATTATGTACGAGATTTGCGCATAAAAAAGGCGTTTGACCAATGCGCCCATATGCCGTCTCCGTCTCCGCCAGCGTCTCCGTCCCTGGTCCTGCTGCTCTGCTCTGCTCGGCTCTCTAGTTTAGTGGGTCAAGAAATCCAGTTTATTAACATTCAAATTAATACATACAAATGACGTCTCTGCGTTTATGGTGCATAATAATTAGCCGACGCGTCGCGTTCGCCCATGGCGAGCTGGCTCTAACGCTGCGGCCGCTCCTGCTGCTGCCAGGACCAAAACAGGAGCATTAGCATAAAATTAGAATTTGTAATTGCGGCGGCGCAACAGGCTGTCGCGCAGGACAACCGCCAGCCTGCCCCTTCTGGCATGCGTCGCGGGCTTTGCTTAATTAAAATGCAGCCAGAGAGGAGGCCGAGGGGAGGCAGGAGGCAGCCACCAGGAAGCGCCTGCGCAAAAGGACAACGCGCCGGCGCCGGCGCCGACTTCGGCTTTTGAATTATTCAAATAGCAGTGCGCAGCCTTTTTGGCGTGTTGACTTTTTGATTATGCGCATAATTTTTCGTAGGATTCTCTGGTGTTTGTTATGACTAGGGTCTGGCAGAGGCGCGCGCCTAAGCAAGCCACATAATTAAGCCATAACAATTAGCCACAAGTTGCGGCCAGGGCTGCCAGCAGACACAGAGGAGACGCAGCCCGCCGCCCGCGGCCCTGGGACAGTCAAATCAAATCAGACGCTGCTGCTGCTGCTGCTGCCACAGATTCGATTTCCATGCAATTTTCAATGAAAGTACGGGAAATGTCATCCATAAACAACGCCGCCAGGTAAAAGGGTACCCGGGAAATGTTTTCCAAGTGGAGCTAAGCTCGAGCGCTTGTCGCACGACGGCATTTGCATGTGTAAAGTCATAAATAACGAGACAACATAACACTTAAAACACACACAGATACACCCACTCACACACACACAATGGCGGATATATCGCTGGCGCTATCGAGATGCGATGTATGACAGCAGCCCCAAAATGCATGAGCTATGCGAGGGAAAGAGACCGAGAGAGGCAGAGCGAGCGAGAGTTTGTTTTGGGGCACATATCGCAGTCTGGCCGCAGCTTATCAAATGCAAAATAAAAGGAATTTATTTCGGTTAGGAACTTTGCTCGCGGGTTATGCAAAAATTTGCAAGGGGCTGAAATAGGTGGGCTGCAAGTGGTAGCAAAGTGGAGCATAAATAAAAATAAGTAACGAGCGCCACACAAATTGATAAAACAGTGAAAAGAAATTGCCGCACAGCCAGCACAATCAAAACAGAGAGAAAGGGAGAGAACGAGCGAGCGAGAGAGAGCGAGGTAGCGATAGAGTGGGAAATTATTGAACAAAAGCGTACGGCACAAAAATTTATGAAATTGAATTTGATAAGAATGGAAAACAAAGTTGACGTCGAGGTGGAATTTTTGTATACGCTGTAGAGCCAAAAATGAGATGAGTTTAAAATATAGATTGATTTACCGAATGCATAGGGGAACTTATCTATTAATCTAGTGCTCAAAATGATTTAAATATCTATCTCAGAATACTTTCCTTGTACCTTCTCTCTAATCTTCAGTTATATATTTATCTTAATTATCTTAAGTCAAATATATTCCAGATCGGTATGAAAATCTTTCATAGAACCGGAAAAACTCCTAAGTACAGTAAGCAAAAAAAAAAAAAAAAAAAAAAATAGCTTACATCCTTCATCCTTCATCCGGCAGAGCTCGCCAAAATATGTGCAGGGCACATGAGTTAAACCCTTTTTGCATACAAGCATAAAACACGGCAACAAGAGTAGCAAACGGCAAAAATTTGTAACTGCCCCCCGGTAACACACAGAAGAAAAAAATACAACAAAAAATAAAGAAAATAGAAATTGAAAAGTAAAACTGAAAATAGAATTGGAAAATAGAAAACTGGCTACAATGCTTCGGCAGCGGCATCGAAATAAATTAAATTTTCTAAGCGATTGTTGCGACGGGGCCAAAAAGCACCTAAGGCAGCCGCGCACCACCCGAAAACCGACGCGGCCCGAGCGGGGAAGGAGTTGCCGTCGCAGGTTCACAATGGGATTTGCATACGCGAAAATGTGACAGACCACCAAGTGTTGAGGAAACGCGCCGCGACGCAGGCAAAAGATTTCCTTCTTTTCACTTTTTGCGCCAGTCTCGAATTACGCAATAATAGCGATAAGGATGCCCGAGGAGTTCTGGAAAAGGAGTTGCAGGCGAAATTGTGTTTTGCATAAATTAAAAATTAGCGAGGCGGACGCATAACCCTCGAATGCCTGGCACCCATCACAGCCCATTGAGGCAAAGGTGACGCATTTATGCATAAATTAAGGATCAATACCGCGATTTGGCCAAGCCAAAGGGCCTACCCAGCCCTCCGGGCCGCCTCGCATTTGCATTACAATGGCAAATGCTGGCAAAGGCTTGCAAAAAGACGCAAGCTCGGTTCCTGCCGATAATAATAGGTCATCCATTAGGGGCTGTTGTTGCCGAATTTCGCTGGCTGTTGACGTCGCCGGGCAAAACACAGCAGCCGCAGACAAGGAACAACCCTTAAGACGGCCAGCGGAGATTAGGCACTGAACCCGGACGACCCCGACCCCGACCCGGGCTCGAGCTCGAGCTACAGTCCGATCGCATCTCGATCTGGCAGTCGCCTTTGATGTCACATTTTGTTATTTATTTCGGGGCAGCATTTGATTTGCATGAGAATGGAGAAAATTGATATTTGGTCTGCTTAGTTGTCTGCGCTGCAGCGTCTTCTTTCCTGCGCCGCCTGGGTTTCCTCTCCTTTAGGGGCACACGTGTTGCCGCAAGGGTGCAAGGCAAGGGTTGCACGCCGAAGGATCACCACACATTGTGAAAATTATGCAGATGAAGGCAGTCGAGCAACCTTTTTGCGCAAGCGGAAGAAGCCGAGGATGAGTATTCAAATGGGCTGAGGCTTCTTCATTATCCCGAAAGGGGGTTGCTGAGGTAATTTGCCTACGTGGAAGATAGGGCGACAGCGACGGCATCTCGTTCTCGGTCTCGGTCTCTGCCTCAGTCTCACTCTCGGCACCTAATGGGATGACATCTGTGCGCAAGGGTTTTGCATATTATTTAATTTTCCCAAGCCTTTCGCCCTGCCGGGGAAGGGTTAGGCCGAGGAGAGGAGCAGAAGATTTTTCTTTCCCATGGAAATGCGCTAAGCACAAAAGACAATATTGATCGCATATTGAAGATGCAATCAACTATATAAAATGAATTGAACCCCTTGCATGCGCTCGTATTGTCTTTTGCATGCGAAAATTTAAATTAATGTGAAATGCGAAATTTGAATGTGCAAAAGCGTTGATCGAGGTACGCGGACCAAAGTGCCAACAACTGATAGATAGATTTTGATGCGCTGCTAGGGCCACAGATAGGGTCGTCTTCGAAGGCAGATGAACTATGTGGAATATTGCAGTGCTTGCTAATGATCATCACGAAATTATCTGGAATTTCGTAACGTACTTTTGGCTCATCGGATTCTCACGCTTTTAACGCAAAGGAAGGCAAGGCGAAGTTTGCCCAAAGGGTTGCAACCCTTGCTGGCAAACTTGGAGACGCCCCCGCCCCCGCTCAGCGCGCGCGTTGCGTACAAAGTCAAATAAAGCAACAAAGGCAAATAATAATTTAAAAGGTTTTGTTGACGTTTCGAACTGTTGTTGACTTTGCCGCGCGCGAACCAAACAGAAACACAGCAGAAATCAAACAGTCAACAACAGCAGCAGCAACAACAACAACAGCAGCAACAACAACTCAAACTGCAAGTGGCTGAGGCTGCGGCCCCGGCAGCCACCCGCAACCACCGACAACCACCAGAGCAAACAATGCTCTCAACTCACAACTCAGAGCTCGCAGAGAGACAGCATTGATGGCTGCTCCTGCTCCAGCTCCTGCTCCTGCTCCTGCTCTTGTTCCAGCGCTTCATTATGATTATTTGCGGTAAAATTTTGTGGCGCTTTTAGACTCGAATAATGATTTGATACGGAAAGGATTAAAATTAAGCACAAACTTTGTCCGCCTGTCAGCGCCGAAAAGCGGCGAGCGAAGTTGCGCATTTGTTGATTAACTTTTTATTTGATTTATTAGCGCAAACAAACGCAAAATGTTTAACGCGCCGCGTATTTCCGCTCGGGTCATGAACTCGGCCGGGCCCCGTGAGTCAGTCTCTCGACTCAATCCGACTAGCTCCTCGCCGCCGCCCCCGCCCCCGCCCTGGCCCTGGCCCTGGCCCTGGCCCTGGCCAAGTGCTTAGCGCGTTTAAAGCCGCGTAGTAGTTTAACGACAACGACGTGTTGCTGGCACACGCAGATTGCTATCTGCCAGATACAGATACCGGTAGTATCTGCGACTACATACGCAGCACAATGTGCGGGTGTTGCTGGCCCAAACAATTAGCGGCTCTCCGGCAGCTGCTCGACTAGCACACTGCCCTGCAGCGTGACTAAACTATTTGTGGCCTCGAACTGGCCTACGACAAATAAGAAGTTGCATTGAGAACATTGTTCATCAATTTTCACTATATCTGGCATGTGTCGCTTCTGCTTTAGGAATAGAAAAGGAAACAAACTTTCAAGTTGAATTGAATAAATATTATATTTGCAGTCTAAATACAATCTAGACACTAAAAGAAAATCAATTGAGATTACATTTAAAATTCGATGTATTAAATTTAGCTGTCCTCAGTTGTGTTTTACAGTGTAAGCCAATTTGCAGTCGATTGCTGATCGGGCTCAAGCTCTCCTCTGATCCCTCATCCTTTATGGCCCGCTGAGGTGGGTGTCTTTACGCACCCAGAAAGGTGTAAATCATGATCATGTCAATCAACAGGGCAGCGGCCCAACCTTTGGCGCACACCTCGGCTCCAAATTCACTTTTCATTCATTAAAAGGGGCACGAGAGCAGCAATTGGAACAGCAACAACTGCAACAACAACATGAAAAACTGTTGCAATTGTCGCGCCTACTTAAAGCGGCTGTTGCAGACGCATCTGCAGACGCGGCAGTTTAAATAAAGCCTGGCTTAATGATATCCGTTGCCAAGGCTCGACTCTGCCGTGGGCTGCAGACCGAAGACTGAAGACTCTCCAGCCAGACACGGGCCCAGGCAGCGCTTTGTGAATGAAAGACAGACGCCTGTAATGATGCTGCTCATGGGCATGCCCAGGGACGAGCTCCAGACGGCGGCTCATTCATGAAGCTCGCCCCAGAGTTGCCTTTTTTGTGATTCTGTGAGCTGAGTGTGCGTGTGTGTGTGTGTGTGAGTGTGTGTGTGTGCGGCAGTAATCAGTCCACGCAATAAAATTGTTTGCAACTCTGGCCGGGTTCTTTTTTATTGGCATTTTGTTGTTATTGTTGTTGTCTGTGTGGCTGCTTTGAAGTCTGTTTTTTTTGACAGTTTTCGAGGTGTGTGTTTGGCTTTTTGCCGGCTTTGCCAAGATCTTGTCGTCGTTGCCGACATCGTCGCTTTTCCTGCGTGGCAGTCAGTCAAGAGTCTGTCGAAGTCTCAGCCTCAGCCTCAGCCTCAGTCGCAGTCTTAGTCTCATTCTCAGTCACATTTGCAGTCGCAGTCTCAATCACAGCCTCAAGACCGTGCCTCAAAAGTTGTCAATTAAATTAATTATTGTTTCTGAATTTCATTGTTTTACTTTTTTACATTTTTATTTATTTATTTATTTTTTTTTTTTTGTGGCTCGTTTAATGCAATGCAAAACTGTTGCATGCCACGACGCAGCCAGCAAAGGTCGCTGGCTAAGCCAACACCTAAGCAGCGTTTCTTTTGAGCCAGTTTTTGTTGTTTCTGTTTTTTTTTTTTTTTTGTATATTTTTCGGCCAGACCTCAAAAGTATGTCAAGCATTTTATACCCGCGTAATTCTTTGTTTAATTAATCGCCAGCCGTTGACATGTGGCTGGTTCCAGTAGAGCAAGCCAGTGCCGAATTCACTGGGGGGTTGATAACAAGGCGAAAATGTATATGGATAGCAGCTGGCCGAATAATTGATACACTCAATAAACTGAATAAAGTAGAAAAATTAAAATTGCAAAAATGCAGCATTAAATGTTTCATTAGCAAGATTTTCAAATGGCAATTGTCCTGTCTACGCAGGTTAGTCAACATTATCATTTAAGCACATGCAGCTTTGTTCAGGCAGACTCCCTGCCAAAGTACTTATACCCTCACCAGGAACTGAACCTAACAAGCCGAAGCCACTGCGATAGCCACTGAAGTGACTCCACGGCAGAGTGACACATTTTCCGCCCTGTAGGCGCGATATGCGCATAATTAATGAGCCTTTTATGGTTTATTGAACCGCAACACCAACGGCAACGGCAACGGCAACGGCAACACGAAAAAGTCATGGCTACACGTAAGTTGGTAAGTTGATAAGGTGGCCACCAGCAGCGGGTTGCGCTTGGCTAACTCCTGACAACAGGCAACAGCCAAGAGACAAGAGGCCAGAGACATGAGCCAAGAGACAAGAGACATGGGGCATCAGAGAGCGACAACGCACTTGACTTGAAAATTTATGTAGCCGCCTTTATGGTTATTACTTGTAGTTTTGGGCCCACAGCTGTGCCTGCTTCTGGTTGGGAACAACCGTTCCCTGTGCTCGGGGCCCATTAGTTAGGCCCAAGCGACGCCAGACAAAGCTGCTCTAATTGCTTAATGTGACTTCCTCTCTCTCTCTCTCTCTGGTAATCGCACTCTCCGACTCAGATTCTCTGATTTACTACACATAACTTCTCCGAGCCATTTAAATTAATAATTTGCCAGAGCGCAGCGAATGATAATCAAGTATTTTTATCAGCATCTGAACTGCGCTTAATGAGAACCTGGAACCTGGAGTACCCAAAATCTACCCCCATTTGTTATTTGCGAGAATTTTGAATTTTAATTTCAAGTGTGTTCAGAAATTAATTTCAACACACAGAACAACAAACCGCAACCCTTAACCCTGAGCAGAGCCCAGTTGTGGGCGGGCACTTGCAGATAGCGTCGATTGTTGTTGCCGTTTGTTGCCGTTTGTTCCTGTTGTTGTTGCTGCTCATCATCGTCATTTTATTTCATTTTATTTTTCCATAAATAAACTGCGTTGATTGTCGTCCGGGCTGCCCCCTTTAACCCTTGCCCCGGGTTACGGCCAGCCCCTTGAGTGCTTTTAAGCTGATGTCGTTGCGTTGATAAAACTGCAGACGCAACTCAAACATGGGCAGGTCCTGGCAACGGCAACGGCAACGGTAACGGTACCGCTACCAGCTCCAGTTTACGGTTACGCTTCGTATCTTTCAAATTGTTGCCAGTCGCTCTCTGCTGATTGTTGATGGGCAGCTGGGCGGGGGCGTGGCACTCGCATGTGTGCTTAACAGACCGTTTGCCATTTTTGCATACACACACACCCACACTCACACCCACACCCACACACACACACGCACTGATTATATGGCGCCCACTCACACACACATGCTTCCATACATTTAATTGACTGTGGACATGTCGGCTGTGGTGGGTTTATGGGCGCAGCGGTGCAGGGGGCCCGAGGTTTTGGGTTCGGCACTGAGATTCTTGAGGTTTCTGTGTGGTTAAGTTTAAATACTCGACAGCCATCAACAGCGCATAAAACATTTAACAATATTATTATGTATAATGCGCAAGTGAATGACTGAACTGAGTGTCGGGCTATGTGCGAATGGATGGTGAATGGCGCATGCTAAAAATATCATTGCATATCCACAGGCGCCGACTAACCCCGAAGGGTTTCCAGTGGGTCAGCCAAGTGGGTTACATCTGATAGCACAGCATTGGGATGGGTATTCAAAATAGATAGTTATATGGCGATTATGTGTTTAAAACATATCCCGATTAGTTTAGACTACAAATAATGGGTAATTTATTATGATGGCGCAGAGGTTTTTTTATTGAATTTATCACATATCGATCTTTAATCGTTTGAGCAACTGAATAAATCGATAATTTAAATTCGTTTGATTAATGATGCCAACCATATTCTAATAGTCAATCATTTTGGCCAAAAATTAGATTTGCGGCACTTCATCAGCACGCAGCAGGCATGTAATGAAGCATTCAGACTCAACCCCCGCGCCCCCACCCCCTCCGACATCAAAGAGCGCTGCCGCCAAGGATGCCCTCAGCAAATTCACCAAGTTCAAGTGAGTCCAACGCAATTGCCTTACGCACGTACGCAGCTCACTCATCTTCAGCTCACATCTATAGAGTCTTCTGTCGGGTCTTCTCTCTCCCTCTCGACAGTTCTCTGTGTTTTTGGACCACGCAACCTCAGACAGGAAGGCACATGGACTCTGGCGTTGACGTCAGTGACAGTCGCGCCGAGAAGAGGCCTTTAGCGACACGTAAAAATTAAAACACCAACGCACATTTTTTTTTGACTCTCATACAGCCATCCATCCATCCATCCAGCGAACAATCCAACAATGTGTATTGCATTTTGCTTATAATCTCCTCTTTTTTGTTGGGCGGGCGGGGGCCAACGGCTGGGGAACGAATTGTATTGAGTGCCACTAAAAATGTTGAGAAATGTGCGAGTGCCAATGCTGCGACATACCTATATAATACGTACATATACCTATATACAAAACGCGTTGTTGTTGTTGTTGTTGCTGTTGTTTGCGTCCAAAGTCAACGTTCCTTCTGTGGCAGCACGCACGTTTTTTTTTTCATTCAAACGTATGACATGGACGGACGCTGCCGGCTCGCTTTTTTCATTTAACGTATCAGCGCTCATCGTTGACAACAGCGCACGAATGAATGGCCCAAGCCCATGCCCATGCCATGCTTATGCCCATGCCCGGATTCGAGCCCAAGCCCACTGCCAGTTCCAATCCCATGGACATGGAGCAGTAGCTAAAGGCGAGGGCGAACGCTGTCGTCGCCGTCGCCGTCGCACAGCCGCAAACCAAACCGTTGATCACGTTTGGCGCAGGCTTCCGGTTAATGCGAGACGGGCCAAGTCATAGGAGCTGTACAGCACTGAGAGCTCAGCTCCGAGTCGTTATCACTGGCTGCCTTTGGTCATACAACAACTGACGACCGACGACCGACAACCGACTGTCGACTGATGACTGAGTACTTGGGACTGCGGACCGGGGACTGGCGACAGACGACGCCCGCGCACGTTGACGGATCGCAACGCACGCGCGTCTCCATTGCCAAGTGTAAGAAATTAAAACGTTCCCAACTTGGACTTTGTTTGGCCTGCTACGTGTTTGGCAACCGGCAACCGACGCCGACGCCGACGCCGACGCCGACGACAACGACAACGACGATCCTCAATTTATTTATTGTATTTTTCTAGCTAGCTTCGAAACACGGGGGGGAAGTCATAAATTATGTAACTACCCGCCCCCATACCCATCCCCAGTCGATCCCAGAGACGCTCAATCTGCGGCCGCGTCTTCGAGGAGCTGCGCTTTTATGAGCTGTTGCTCCGCTTTCTGGTAATTGCAGCTGCACGCCTGCTTATCAGTTGGGGTCACAATTGGGCAGCTCGTAAATGTGTTTGCTTTTGTTCTTGCGTTGCGTTTTCCTTTTTTTTTTTTTTACGACACACGACACGAGTTGTCTATTGCTCACAATGAACTCGAGATACAGATACAAATGTATCTGCAGCGCTGGCTACACTCGCGACTGATAAACAAGCGCTGCAAATATGCAAAACAGACAACTCTCTGACGACTTTAAGGCCTGATAAGACGCACACAAATACAAATGCAAACAAAGCGACAGCGAAAACAGGGAAAAAACATTTAACAAGTTGCACAAAACATTTGCGCGGGGCGTGGAAGTTGGATGGAGGCGACTGTCAAACAACTTAAAGTCTCATTTATCATGTGGTGTGCTGCGGGGTGTGTGTGTGTGTGTGTGCAAACTTTAAAGAAAACCCAAAATATGACAAAGAGTGAAAAATGTATGCAGAAAAAAAAATACTTTGGTGAAAATAATTTTTGCATAATTTCGGAAGGTTGTTTGGAGGAAGTTGGGCTTGGGGCCGTGCTGAAGTAAATGAGACATAAGTACTTAAACAGAGCCAAGACATGACCTACAGCAAGCTGATCAACAAGTGGCACACACCCGCACACACACAAACACACACACACACAGAGCCATAAAAATGAATCGCAGACGATGAGAAATCCATAAGTCAATTTTCAAAAATTATGCAAAATTATTTAAATTGCATGAGAACGTAGCCAAAAAATCAACAGGAGCAGAGAGCGAGACAGCGAGAGAGAGAGAGAGGGAGAGAGAGAGAGAGAGACTGTGCCTCACAAAACACTTGCTCTCTTTCTTTCACTCTCCCTCTCGCTCCCCGTGTCGTTTGCTCCGCATGCAAATGCCAAGCGGAAATGGCAAACAAACCATAATGTGCCGACGACGCGTCGCTGCCGGCGTCGACGTCAGCGCATAAGCAACAACTTCCGCTGTCGACGCTGGCGTCAACGTCAACATCATTTGTGCCAAAATGAAGTTCTTCTGCTCATGTTGCTGATGTTGTTGTTGCCGCTGCCGCTGCTGCTGCTGCTGCTGCTGCTGCTGGCCTGGTGAGTAGACAAAATCGTATGCAAATCAGTCGCCGCTGTGGCAGGCAAAAGTTCAGCGTACGCTTAACTTTCAGCCAACAAAACTGGGCATGCCCCAGCCACACCGGCCCACCCCGGCCCGCCCCGGCCCGCCGCGCCTCGACGCCCCTCGTGGAGAGCAGCGCGCATGAGCGCCGACATTGTCTGCCTCATTTGCGCCAATTTTTTACATAAAAATCGGAGTGCAAAATAAAAAAGTTGACGCCTCAGCAAAGCCAACCTTCGCCCCGCAGCCCGCAGTCCGCAGTCCACACAGCGTGCCTAACCGCCCCCTCAGTGCGACTCTCTCCGTTCGTGCCACATTTACATTTTTTACTGCTGTTGAACTTATTTTCGCATTTTGTTGGTTACTCTCGCTGTGTGTGTGTGTGTGTATTTGTTTTTTTTTTACATCGATTTTGCATAATTTTTCAAGGTCGTCAGTCGACGGCGGGTGTTGCATACATTAGCATGTTGCCGACGTTGCAAGGCGCCCGCTGCGCGCTGCGCGCTTCGCGCTGCGAGTTGACGGTTTGTGCAACCAACTCGGTAGCTGCTTGGCCGCAGTAAAAGTTGTTGCCACAGTTTGCGCATAGTTGGCATATTAAGCAAATGTTATGTTCAGCTCAGTTTGTTGATTCGCAATGATTTGCGGCCTGAGCCGGCGAGGAAGGTGTCACGACCACCTGCCCCGCGGAGGATGTGTCGAGTGCTCGCCAGAAAAAAGTGAAGCAACAGTTTTAAGGATAAAAGAGGTGCATGGAGTAGGTGAGCCACAACAGCTAAAGGATTTTCGTGTCTGACTATTTGTACGCTCTATATAGACTCTCCTAATGGATTCTCAATTTAGTTGCGAGACCTTTTGCGCCAAGGATGCAAATATATAGTAAGACAGGTTAGTTTATAAATATATATAATTCATATTCTTAAATTTATTCAATTTAAAGTGTTTCTGTTTGAGAAATACTAGCAATTAGTTTGAATATAAAAATGCCTACGATATAATCATATCAATCAGATAATAAAAACATGTTTGCGACTACAAATATATTAAAATTCAGCTAAGTTATAGAAATAAATTGAAGACTGCATGTAATTTATCATATATTAAATATAGGGTGCTTACACAAATAAATGATATAGCATTAGAAATCGTCGATCTCTTTAATGTAGTCAAATTAACAAATATTTTCCGTTTTTTCTCACATAAATTCAATATTGTTTTTTTTTTATTATAATTCCGATTTGATTTGCAGTGCAAAGTGGTTGTTCTTGCGTTTCGCATGTGGTTGCCTGTGGTTGTTCGGGCTGCATTTCGAAAACCACTTTGATCGCCAGGTGCGCATTGAAGTTGTTCTGGTTCTCCTTGTTGCTGGCGCTTGTTGCTAGTTTCTTGTTGTTGTCGGTGTTGTCGGTGTTGTTGTTGTTGCTGGTGTTGCCTGCGATTAGAGCCGAAAGCGCAAAAATGTTTTGGAACCTTGTTAAATGTCACCATTCGGTATGCGACCTGAAATTGATAAATCGCCCCAAAATGCGTGTGCGTTAAGCGGCGTCAAGATCGGCAGCTAATTTGCGATATCTCTGGCAATTTGTGGGCCTTGAGATTGAATCGCACAAAACTGTACCAGAGTGCGCGCAACTGGTTCTGCAGAGCGAACCAGTTAATTGAGTTTGAATCAGTTCAGCGGCAGTTGCACTTCTAACTGCAATTTCTCTGCCTTGACAAACTGTTATTAATTGGGCCGAGGACAATGCGCCTGTCCTGCGAACCTGAATTGCGTGCGATTCCCGAAGCACCAAAGTGCTAATAATTGCTCGCCAATATTGGCCCTAAAGAGCAGACAATGGGCCGCGCCAGATGATTATCGATCAGCATGAAACCGATAGCCCAAAAAAGCATAAGAAGCAGACGACGGCTAACTCGGCAAAGGCGCAGCTTGACCAAAACAGAACACAAAAGGAGCCTCGTCTGCCCGGCAGCGTAACAAAATAATTTGTGTACCTGTATCTGGGAGTGTGTGCGAGTGTGTGTGTCCTGGCCAATACAAGGTGTCTGCGGCGTCTGTGCTACCCCGTGCTACCCCGTGCTGCGAGTGGCAGCATTCACCTTTGTCAGCGATCAACTGAGCGCGTAAATGCCATAAAAATTGTTTCAGCCACGGTAATTAGTTGTTGTCCTGCCGATGACGTTGGCGATCCCGTTGCCAGTTGCAGTTGCAGCCGTGGCAAGGTGTTCTTTATTTTGTGTTTTTCTCTTCGAGTTAGCCCTGGGGCCAGTCATGGCTGCGATCGCGGTTGTAATTCATTAACGCTTCGTTGGGTCGCTGACACGGCGAGAAAGTATGCGACTTTTTATCCATCTCCGTTCTTATCAAGGGTGCAGCACGGCTGCGGCTGCGGCTGCGGCTGCGACTGGGGCAGCTGCCAACTGCAATTGGTGGCAGGTTCAAGGCTGCGCTAGTTAACCCACGAAAGCAGCTAAGAGCAACACGAACTGTTTCATTCAATTGAAAACTCTAGGTATTTACGAACACAATTTTGTGAAATCTAAGCCGTCGACTGATCAGTTCTTTCGGGCTTCGGAGCTGTTACCAAAATTCCAACGAAAATCGAAAACGTTGTCAACATTGGCGAGTGCGAGACTTGGAATTGTCGTGTTAGACTTTCAGGCATTTCGATGTGCAGCGCCAAAGATTTCATGCTATTTATGAAGCGCAAACAGACTGAGAACTGAGGAAAGGGCGTGCAAACAGTAATAAAAACACGACGACGACAACAACAACAAGAGTAGCAGCAGCAGCAGCAGCAACAACATGATTGTACAGCAATCGAAACAGGCCCGAGAGAAGACCATAGACCATAGACCGAAGCCAAACGTGGCTGCGAGCTGCGTCGACGTAAAAGGTCAACAATTACTTGGCCGACTGTCCGACTGTTTGTCCGTCCGGCTGACGAATTGTTTGGCCTGTCTAAACTCTGGCTACCAAAGAGTCTAGCTCGACCACAGCGAAGACATCGACAGACGTTGACGTCGACAAACAAGGCCCAAACAATTGTCAACGCTCGCAACGAGCGTTTAGAGCAAATTGTGGGCCATGTTGTAAGTCTGTTAGCCTGCCAGTCCCAAGCCCAGTCGGGGCGCACAGTGCCACAGTGCCGCAGTCAGTTGCCAGGCACGCACATGTAAACATCAATAAATCAATTAGGCAAGCATTGCCAATACAAGCAAAGTGAATGCTCAGTTCGGCGTCGAGCTGGAGAGGAGCTGATTGCCATAGCTGCCTGCCGGCCTGCCGGCTGGCTGAGGAATTCAGCGCCAATCGCCGTCAACAAAAGTGTGACAATATTTCCATGAAATTGTTCATTAACCGCTTGGCACACATTGCACTTGACCATCCACACTCCACACTCCACGCTCCACACTCCATGCTCCATTCTCCAGTCTCCATTCTCCGTTCTCCTGCAGCTAACAATTTCTGGCAACTGGATGCACACTAATTGCTTGCGCCAATAGCCTGCCCCATCTGCAGCGCCATCCTCTCGCTGCTGCATTTCTTCGGAAGCTGCATAGCTCACGTTTGCCCGACAATTCAACGGAAGTCTCTGCCTCACTTTTTCCCATTTGTGGGTCGCTGCGCTGTGGCGAGGTGTGAAGATTAGTGCGCCCCAAAACTTATAGGCCGATGCCACAAATAGTCAATGGCTCTGATACACTTGCGAGAATTCTTGGAATTCTCCAGGCCATGTGCCACGGCTGGCGGGCTTAGTTCGAGTCGAGCGTTAAAAAAAAGAAACTGTGAAATGTCGCCGGTATTTGCAGACTGAGTGGCGAGAGAACCGTGTCTGTGAGCCTGAGAAGCAGCTAAGCATAGGCCCAGGAATTGGCTCGCTTAACAGGCCCTAAGCGCCCTGTCAGACAATCGGAAGCATTTTCCTATTGGAAAATCCAAAGCGTTCTGCTGAAAAGAAGATTCATTCTCACAAGAAGCTTAGCAAACACGACCACCCAGGGCTCTTGTTTAGGTCTATTAGGATTTATGGTAGGTAAGGCTAACAAATACGTAATTGGAAGTTTAGTATTCGTTCACTTCGTTATTCGGCTGAAGTTGACATACTTATATATACTGGAGATATACATATGCTTGGATTTTGCTCTTTATGATTTTTATAAATTCTTATTATCTAGCCAACCTATACAACCTGCAGCGTTTCCTGTTAGCCTACAAACAAGTCAGACGTGGCCTTATCAACTCAATGGGTACACCATAATAGCCCCTGCAGGAGCATAATGAATACTATTTGCTGTAGCCCGAATTGGCGCACTCGTTGGCTTAAACCCTTTTTAGCGCATTTAACGAACGGTCAATCAGCGCTCTGTCGCAAGCTTCACGCCTATTGTCCGAATTTGACACATTTATCACTGCAAGTGGGGCCCGACTCCCGCTCTGGACGGGGCATAACAGTATGCGATTACTGTTCAATAATAGCAACGCCCTTTTGTTGCAATACAAACGCCTTGTTGCCTTGCACCTTCCGCCCGAAACATGGTCCAGGAACAAGCCGCAAAATGACAGCCGCTAAAATTATAACAAAACTTGTGTTTGCAATGGGGCTGCCTGGCTAGGCGGCGGGGGGGGGAGAGGGGTGACTATGTTCGTTTTGCCAACATTTTCAACCAATCAAGCGGGGCCAAAATCAGACAGGCCAGGGCAGAGCCGGCCAGGCCAGGCCCGGCCCGGCCAGGCAACAGCGCGAACAACAGCGAGCGACAACAACAACATGTGTTGCACATTCTGCGCGCTCGTATTCCCATATGCCCCTGGGCCGCAGCCACAGTTGTTGCCGCTGCCGTTCGAGTTGGAGTCGGAGTCGGAGTTGGAGTTGGAGTTGCCGCTGACATGTGGTAACGCGGTTTTGGTTTTGGTTTCAGCGCGGTCTTGTAATGCGTATTCAATGTTCCCGGACAGATTGGCAGACAGACAGGCTGACGGGCCAAGTCCTCCTGCCTGACCCCCAAATGGCGCAGGACACACGCGTTGTTACGCCTGTTGTTGTTGTTGTTGCTGCTGCTGCTGTTGTAGAATTTTCCACATTATGCGACGTTCGTTGTGTGGCATGTAGCCTTTGATTGAGTTTGAGTTTGAGGTTGAGTTTGCCTGCCAGCTTTTCACGACGCGTTTTTGACATTTCTCTTCTCCGTGTTTTTTTCCTCCTCTTTTTTCTGATTTTGCTATTCCCTGTTCGAACAACTTTGAAGCGTGTTAAAATGTTTGATTTTGTCCGAACGTCATTTACAGCTGTTTCTGTGTGTTGGTTTCAAAATTTCTGACATGAGCTCATTTGTGATGGATGTTGTTTTGCCATTGCCACACAACTTGTGGCTTATTAAAGCGGGCGAGCAAAACTCTTGAGCCAGGAGAATCGCATAGAAGGGCGCCGACCGAAGGACGCTTAAAGTAATTGCGAATTACAAGCGCATACGCTTTATAATTTCCCTTTTGAGTTATAACGAACTGGGGTTTGTTTCAGGAACTTGTTGTTTGGCCAGCTGAAGGGACCCGCCATAAATTGCAGATCCTTTGTGCTGCTCTGTTTTGCATGTTTGCGTCGCCTTTTGAAGTGGCTGCGCTAATGTTGCGCCCCTTCCCGCCGCCGCCAATGAACTGCAGTTATTGGCTGGCCACAGTTTGGCTGGGTTTCTAGCGTTAATTTACGACAAGCCCTTTGGTCATGGGTCCTGCACTCGGTGTCCTACTACGCCCGCCCCTTCTCGCTCTCTCCCTCTCCCGCTTGCCACATGCGTAGCTGGTCGCTGGGATTATGGTCCGAAAATGCACTGCAGGATTCTAGGCTGTGGCCGAGCTGAGCTGAGTGCGCCTGAGTGCCACCTGATGTTCGTGGTCGATAACGATTTATGACACCAACAGCTACACACAAAGCAGCAGCAGCAGCAGCAGCAGCAGCATTAACAACAACAACAACGACGACTGGCTGACAGACGGCTGCTGCTGTTGTTGTCATTTTGACATTGCGCCTGTCGTTGGGTTCCGTTTTGGCTTTGACATTTCCACCACAGTTCGCTGTCGTGTGAGTCGAGAAGGATATGCGAGCGAACGAATGTCGCGGCTTAGATGCTTATCAGGAGTCAGGGCACAACAGGGAGAGGAACAGCCCGGGAACGGACAGGTACAGGACAGATACAAAACGGAAGTCTATGGCCGAACGGCTTAGCCATGTTCCAGGCCCGACTTTAGCCCTATCTCTGCCGGTGGCACCATTTAATCTGCTTGAGGTTAGTCCGAAGGTTGAGCAGGTGTATCTTAAGGTATTTCGCAACTACTTGCATTGTAATTCAGTAATTCAATATTGTTTATAAGCGACCTGTCTGGGCATTCCATATCCATATATATTGCCATATAGCCATATAGCCATATAGCCATATAACCATATAACCAACTAGTAGCAAATAAGTTTTAACCTTATCTTCAGTTACCGTCTGACAATCGTATGGAAAATTCTTTTTCAAAACAAGTTTTACCCGTTTCTCAGCTGTTCTCTCGCCCCACAGTGTGTTCTGTTTGGCTTCGTGTGGGCACGCCGGGCCGGGGGGAAAGGGGTTGCGCAAAAAATATACAAAACAAAAACCTGAACGCGCTTTAACTAAGGTGATTTATAATGGAAAACATGAAAAGCTATATGCATGCCAGGGGAATTTTCTAGCTGGAAAAATCACAAATATTTTAGCGGCTTAATTAAAAAGCATAAATTACAGTGCTCGACATATTAGGCTGACGTATTTTTATTTTTTTTATTTTTCTTTTTTTTGTATATTGTACATATATATTTATTTTTTTTTTTCCTTGCCCCAGCATTGCCATAATTTGTTTCCACATTTTCCAACAGTTTTTTCCGTTGCTGTGTTTTTTATGTCTCAATTTTTCGAACAGCAGGTGCAAAAATGTACGCGCCCTGACTTAACCTAAACCTAAACCATAACCCTAACCCTAACCCTTTTTTTCGGGTACTACAATTTGCCACGCTGCCAATTCTCTGACCCCCCAGGCACTATAATTAACAGCTGTTGGCTTCGGAGGGTGGTGCTGGTGGTGCTGGTGGTGGTGGTGTTGGTCGTACAACATTTTCGAGTGGATTTCTTGTGCTCTTCTTCTTGTGGTTCGACGGGCGACTGCAGCGTAAAATTATGCAAATTTCTTTGTTGCTTTGCGTGTCAATAAACAATTTTTGACCTACATAATTATGCCAAATGCCGTGCCATAAAATCTCTAAGCTCGAGACCAAAAAGGAAGCCAGCAAGTGGCATAATTATTTAAATTATGAAGGACGCCGCTTCAAGGGACGAGGACAACGACGCGTGTTCCTCGAGTGCCTCGAATGGCTCGCCAGGCTCGAATGGCTCGAATGGCGGTGGCAGCACCCAGAGCCCGGGCCAGGCGCAAAAAAATGCAAATCGACTTAGTTCCGGCCCAGCTTCTATGCACAGTATCGACGGGATAATCCTGCGTCTGGGCTCATTTGCATAATTATTGGTCAAATAGCAAGAGACTTCGATCTGGCCTAACCCCAGTCTGGTACCCGTCGGCAACGGCGGCGTCTAACGATCCGTTTGATCGCCCATCGCTGCAGCTGATCAGTTTCAGGACTTGGTACCAAAAAAACAAAAAAAAAAAAAAAAAACAGCCGAATATATATGGACATGTATGTATATACCAAATACCTGCACAGGGCCACGAAATTTATGGGCCAGGCTAACATGCGTGCAACAGCTAACGAATTTGGTATGCCCGGATGAGGGGAGTGGGGGTAGAGGGTAGAGGGTAGAGTGAGAGGCCGGCCACTTGCACTGGCTTTCTAGCTGCGCACCTTTCTCCCGGTTGGACACTTTTATCCATTATGTTTTCTCCAGTTTCTGGCCGAATTGTCAATAAATTTTAGTCTCGGCGCGTCGTTTTATTGTAATCGCAGCCCTGGGTTCCAGATTTGTTTGTAATGAGTCGCCGTCCGAGCCGTGGACCGTCGATAAAGTCTTCATTGATTTGTGACCTCTAATAATAGCGTTTAGCTGAGCTGTACCAGATAGCATTGACCTTTCTGGGGCCCCCTTCTCAGCGTGCTGAGCACAACATCTAAGGGATGCGACCGCCGCAACTGCAACTGAGCCCAGCGGATCCCAGCGGAGCCGAAACGGAGCCCAAACGGAGCCCAACGGAACCCAACTGATCCCATCGGCGGACTCTTTAGTTAATTATGTATCTGGGCCTCTCCTCGCCGGGACGCAACTTCGCCAGCAGGTGTGTCTTCGCTGTAACCACTTATGAGTCGCCCTATCAATTAGCAAGCTGCGGTTGCCTACTCGCTGTTCTAGTCTCTGACTCAGCGACTTGAAGCGTGAATCATTCCACGAGTGCAAAATTTAAGCGTTTACTTCCAGCTATCAATAGACGTTTTGATAAATGAGCCAAGATGTGATGTTGTGTTTTATTTTTTGTTGTTGTTTTTGTTGGCCAAGACGAGTCGAAAGCCAACAATCAAATTGCCCGTCAGCTATGGGCCAAGCAAATACAAAACTTTAGACATTTCGATTTAACTATAGGGTATTGAAGCTGTAATGCTCTAGGGTATATATACACAGCACACCTGACCAAAATGCCTATTTAATGAGGAAAAATCCAAATGTGCTTCGAGTAAATTAGATTTGCTATAAATGCACATAAACGAAGCGAGAGCTTCAGTCAAATGTTTGGTTCTGTTTTTAAAAGCAGTTTAAGCTATTCCAATTGGCTCTTCTTTCTTCCTCGGTTGCCAACTAGATTGTAAAATCAATTGACCCTCTCCACAGTTGGCAGGGAGCTTTGTTTTTGGCACCAGACAGCTGGCCTAATCAAAGTATGCTGTCCATCTGGGCTCAGCCCGGCTTGTAGTTAATGATAGCCCCGTAGATGCCGCGACTGCTTGTTTGCTAATCAAAGATCGCAGCTTCTTGAAAACAGTTAGCAGTGGGTTTCTTTGGGCGCTTGAGTACCGTAAACTATTTGTCCAAGTTTCAACTACAAGACATTTGCGGTCTTTCCGACGTTCGGGTCTTGCCGTCTCCCCGGCCCGGTCCCTCGCTCCATCTGGCTCTTTTTGTCTTGACGTCATCGCCATCTCTTTTGGCCGCTATCTGCGCGAAATCAAATGCCATCGACGTCGTCGTCGTTGTTTTGGTCCGTCGTCAAGCACAAAACTTTCGATCGAATTTTATGTATTTATTTCAACCAAAAAACAAAAATAAATAAACGACGCAAAAACAAAGCCAAGCCAAGCCAAGCCAGACAGCGGCCAGCGGCAACGCATCACCAACAACAGCAACAGCAACAGCAACAACAACAGCAGCAACAACAACGCAGACAACAACAACTTGACTGGAAACCTGAAATGTCTCAACACTTGGACCCCCACCGAACACACCGGCCAGCAGCAGCCGCAGCAGCGGCAACCGATCGCCCCGATCGAAGCGTGCAAGCGTCTTACACACACACATGCACACGCTCGCACACACACGAGGCGCGTTTCTAGCCGCGCCAAAGTAAAGGTCTACCGGTGGACATAAATTTAGCTGTAATGCGACAGGTGTATTTTTTATCTATGGAGCGGCATAAAACGAGCGTCGCGTCTGAAACCAACAACAGCCGCAGTCGCCGCCGCCGTCGCCGTCGCAGTCGCAGTCGCTGCCGCCGTCGCAGTCGCTGACAGCGTCGCCTTTTGCTGCGCATGTGCAACGCATTCAAACTTTGATATAATATAAAAGTTGTTGTATTGCACAGCTGTGCTGTTGTTGTTGTTGTATAAACAATTTCAATGCTATAACTGAAATAAATTCTTGATGGCAACTTTTGACAGGCGCCGCAAGTGGCTTCAACTAGCAGCTAAAGTGGTGCCCGAGGTGGTGCCCGAGGTGGTGCCGGAGACAACCAGGCGCGATGTTCATCATAAACAACTTTAAGCCGCTTGCAGTTTTCATTATTTGCTTTCAATAGTCGTTGATTAAAGCGTATTTCAAATGGCTTCCGTGATGGCTTTAGATTCCAGTTATTGCATAACTATTTGTGTCTGACCGCCCCCAAGGACAGCCTGCGTTCCCCCGCCCCCTCTCCAGCTCTCTGATCGTGTAACTGTTGATAACACAGCTCAATCATGTGATAAGCACGCTGACCAGGTGGGCAATTACTGAGGAAATGAGTTTCCCTGAAAAATAGCTCGGCTAGCTGTTTAGTTGGAAAAACAACATAAATCATTTATCTAGAAGTTCACTTTCGTGCAAGCTATGGTAATTAACTGTTTAGCAACTGCGTTATCTGGCCTCTAGGAATTTTGCAAGCCAACTCTCAATTCAGAAAAAGTTGTAACCAGATTTTTATACTAGTTTTGACCAGCACAATCGATTTAAAATTAAGACTTTAAAGTTTGGGCTGATGAAACTGACATGAATTTGGCATACAACAATCAAGCAACAAGCTTTTCTCCAGATTCGAGATGTTTTATGATCAACATCATTTACGACAAACAGGATTTAAGAATATTGTCTTTTCGAATTAAGAGAAGAGAGTTCTATCTCATTGTAGATCACATCCCGTGACCAAAAATGTATTCTTCATGGAAATCGGTTCAGTTTTGACAGAGTTGAAAGTCCGCAAAGTGCAAGTCGACTCCGCGTCTCTCAGCTCTAAAACCCAACTCCGTGTCCACAAAACAGCAAATAGCCCAGACTCACAACCACTTCTCATATTTGAACATATGCGATTTACACGCTGACAATAATTAACCATAGCAAAAATAAAAAGATGAATAGAAAAAGGAAAAAAACTCAACGCCCCGGCTACTTAGCAGTATTGGCCCTGTCACAGTAGCAGGCACGTCAGCGACATATGTCCAATATAAAACCACCACCGATGCACACACGCACACCACATGTGTGTGTGTGTGTGTGTGTGTGAGTGTCGTGATAATGGCTTATGGCTAGCGAAGAAAAAACCCAAAAGTAAACACACACAATTTGCGATTTTTATTTGCAATCAATCATAAAATAAACTGCCTGTCCGACTGTCTGGCTGGCCGGGATGTCTTTGGAGCAGACTGCGCCCAAATGGAACAAAAGGGGCGCGCGTGAAAATGCGACTAAGGCGTGGAAGTGCGGATTACCGCAGTTCGCAGCATGTGATCGATCGCCTGACCGGGAGCGGGAGCAGGAGCAGGAGCAGCAGCAGGGCCGGGAGAAGGAGCGGAGGTAGGGGCAGCAATAGAGGCCGCCTGCGACACGTTTCGCTGCTTAGGCCAGGAGATGCAGCCGCAGTGCTGGCGGCACAGGAAGTGTGGGTTGTTCTCGGCTATTGTGGCCAAAAGACGCCAGGCCAGGCCAAGCCGCGCCGCGTCGCGACATGCAAATGCGGCTTAATTAACTTGTTGCACGTCGCCTCGGTTCGCGACGACAACAGCGACACGCATGCGCAAGCTCCCAGCTCGCAGCTCGCAGCTCCCGGCTCCCGGCCAGGGAGTTCATTCCGGTCTCAAATTGAGCCAAAGCGAACACAACACGGCCGCCAAATCAGCGCCAAATTGAAGGCGGCCGCACAAGGTGCCATCCAGGCCTGGCTCCAGCGCCCCAATCCTCCAACTAATTTCGCAAAGCGTTGCCAGCGCTGCCTCATTTACATTTGGCGCCAGGCATTGGCCAATGCCATTTGGCCAGGGCTTCCTCTCTTCTTCGTTTTTATTTTTATTTTTATTTTTTTTTTTTGCTTTGTTTTTAATTAATTCGATATCACAGCAGCATTTTTTTCGGCTACCGGTCTTTACTTGAGCTACCCTTTTGGCAAACGGATCCGCCAGAGAACAACCTGGCAGGCCATTTGCATTTGGACAGGCAGCCAGGGCAACGGACAGTCGGACGGACACTCGAACGGTCATCGATACGAATTTCGGCATACGAATTTCATTCAGAAATAATTTTTTATGTCCAAATGTTGTGAGTTGATGGCGAGTCTGGCACTGCTGCAGTTGCCGCTGCTGCCGCTGCTGCTGCTGTTTTGGCCTTATCCTTTTGAACTTCATTTGCATAAACGGCATGAAATAAAATCAACAGTTGCAGAATCAACAGACAACGGAACGACATCGCACCGGGCCCAGTCGACAGGTAGCAGAAACCTGACCATTCTAAAATAAAAAGAACAAAATATATATAATAATAAAAATACAAATGTGTCGCATGGCGAAAGATAAAGCGCTTCGGGAGTAAATAACAGGCTCAGATTGCAGTTGTTGCTGCTACTGTTGGCTCTCCGATATGCTCGAGAGTTATGTGTGAACGTTTTTTTTTTTTTTTTGGTGGTAGCTGATCTACAAAGCTGCGAAGTGTTTAGAGGAGAACGCCCTTCCATCTTATTTTTTATAGTTTCTGCTTAATAGCAAGCCTACCTCAACTATCTTTAAGCTAACACAAACCGTATCTTAACTCGCCTTAAGGATTTTCACAGCTTCTCTTGCGGCCCAAACACCCAAGATTAGCAATTAGCAAATCTCCTGGCAGGCACAGCGTCAACCGTCGGCTCCGGCTACTGTGCTGTGTGCTCGCCCAGCATGTGGCTGCTTCTGCCTCTTAATTTCCAGCATTAACACTTTTTTGCCAGCCATAATCCTGGCACTTTTGCTACCAAAACACCGGGCATTAACAGTGCCGCAGAGGCAGCCTATTGCCGGACCCTTGGCCTATTCACAATGATCAATCAGCCGCATGTCAGACGACAAGCGGCAGGACAGCGCCGGGCAGGACGGACAGGACGGCAGGCCGTCAGGCAGCCAGGCACCGCAGGAGGGCGTGCAAAAGACACGATCACGCCTCTTAAACGCATTACGAGAGCGCAGACCACAAGACGATGATGAGGTTGCAATGCCAATTAGGCAGCGTGACCGAGTACCGATCAGGAGCGCAAACCGAGGACGAGGCAGCGGGCTAATGTGTCAATTATGCGGCTTTCAGTTGCGGAGACAAATGAGCCGATAATATGGGAAAATTGTTGCATCCAGCAAAAAAACTAAAAAAAAAATAAAAAAAAAATTCGAAAAAAAACAGACACACACAAAAGGGAAAAAAAGAAAACAGACAAAATCAAAACAAAATAAAGTCGAGGCAAAGTTGCCGCCCAGACAGCACTAATTCAAATGTTCCGAACATATATCTCTATCGCGCTGGCTGGACAAACAACAAAACGATCTTTGCTTATCAATCTCCTAATCTAACGCTTACATTTCCATAGTCATTAAGTTGAGAACGGTCAGCGGCAACAGGTTTGCCAGATCTTCCCGAAAATCATGCTCGATTTCCACGAAATTAATTTTCTCATGATTCACTTTCGTATAGAGACAGAAAATATAAAAAACGAGAGTTGGGCCGAGCATTTTCTATGTCGCTTCATCTAATTGAAATTGATTGGCGAGTGATGGATGCACAAAAAGAGCTTCGACAGATCCATTTAAGAGGGGACTGGGCCGTGCCGCAATTGTGCGAGGCAAGCGCAGCCCGTGCCGTGGCACTTTTCATTTCTATTATGCCAAGGAAGTTGCATTTAATCAGTCGTACACCAAAATATTGTCCGTCACACACACAGACACACATACTGCCAAGCAGCTGGCAAATCAGCGCGTATCTGTGAGATACATAAAATATTGCAAGGCGGCACGCTAATTTTGTTCGCGTGTTTCCTCAAGTGGCAGCCACTATGCCACTTGCGGCGCGGCAATCGCATAAATACGAATAGCTCGTAGCTCGTCGAGACCCCGCCGCCCCCCCTCGCCCGTTAACTGTGGCTGCAATTTCCCGCTGCGCTTTGTTTGCTCATTGGGCGCATCCGTTGCCGGTCGGCCGCCTGGTCGCCTGGTCTGCAGCTACGTCTTGGGCTTGGACTATCAGTGCTCATTGTTGTGTCAATTGTCGTGGCTGTTGTTGTTGCTGCTGCTGCCGCTGCCGCTGCCGCTGCTGTTATTTGTCATTTGCCGTGCAAAAGCGCAAATCTCAGACATTGCACTTTATCAAGTCATAGGCAAAGATCGGAGCGAGCGAACGGGCGAACGGCGAACGGGCGCCTCCTTCTAACTGGGTCAGCCGGCACTTAAGCGAATCGTGCGTCCATCTCTTGGCATTGGCTGCCACTTGAGCTCGTTTTCCACTGTTCAACTGGTCCGCCTAGGTTAAGGAGCCGGGCTAATAATAGTGCCCAGCTCGACACTGAGCGCACAGTAGCGCACAACAAATCACAAAATCGTTTAACAATAATTTCATAACAGCAGCAGCGCCAGATCCTCAGCTGGAAATGTTCACAGAGCCAGCGTAAAATTATAGCGCGATCACTTAACTCACGATCGCGATCAGTTGGGGGCATTGAGATTGCCGGCTACTGCCAACGGAAGCTCCACTGGTAGCTGCTCATTGCCCTGGCCAACAACACTGACTCCGACTCTGACTCCTGCTCCTGCTCAGCGTCGCCGGCGTCGTGTAGAGGCCGAACAGAACGCACGAACAAGCTGCTGAGGGAACTGTGGCTCTGTGGTTCTTTGGCTCTCAGTGGTTCACTGGTGCTGGCTGCTGTGGAGCTGAGGATCTGTTGGCGCGTCGTCCACGCGAAATAATTTTTATTGAATAATTTTTCATTATTTTTCGTTTGAATTGAGAGGCAGACCGGGCTGGCATGTCGAGACCAGCCCGGCCCGGCCCGGCCCGGCCCGGCCCGAGCCTCAGCCCGAGCCTGAGCCTGAGCCTGCCCAGCTAGCTGTGCTGCGACGTAACCGTCAAAAACAATAAAGTCCAAAACGAGCGAACAATGTAAATGGCAAGTCATGATTTTGCTGTTATGCGCTGTTAAAAGGGGGCGCTCGCCGTTCGACACGATCAAGAACAAAACCAAAAACCAAAACCCAACAAAAGTGTAGCCCTCAACCCGGGCCTGGGCCTGGACAGTGGCTCTGTCCGTCCGTCCGTCCGTCCGTCCGTCCGTCCGTCTCGCTGTCTGTCTGTATGTGTGGAGGATGCTACCGTTGCTACCAACGCCAGCGACGACGACGATCAACATGACCCAAAACAATGCACCGAACAGAACCAAAAAGAACAACAAAAACAACAGCAACAACAACAAAATACTTTACTCATACTTTATGCCCAAAATGCGCCAGTGCTGCGCTGGACCCGAAGAGGAAGAGCAGACCCCGATCAATGCAATTGTTTGCCCCTTTTAGTCAAGTTGCGCACTTCATAAGCAAATACAACAAAACCAAACAAAAGCAACAACAACAACCAGGGCCAAAAGGCAAACAATGGAAACGGCCACAGCCCACGACGAGTGCTTAAAAGGGGCAATGGGGAACAGGAACGGAGGGGGCAAAGACCCAGCAACTTTGGCACTTTGATTGGAACTACCAAAAAGAAGGAACTCTAAATAAATAAAATGTACATTTCTACATTAAAAGGCAACTCCTGAAGAAGAAAACGTTTGGCATGAGGAGAATTGATTCTGAAAGTGTAAAATATAGCATGGCAGTTATTAGCCAAAAATATGACCTAAATAGAAAAGAAGCCAGAAACTAGAAAAACCTTAAATTCTATACGATAGAGATTTGTATAATTTAAAAATCTTGGCAAAACGGAAAAGAAAGAATGTCAGGAAGTTTGCTTTAGGTTCATTACGTATCATTTTGTATAGGGGTTTTCGGTGCCATCGCATGTTTTTGTTACTTAAGCCTGTTAAACGTAACTCAGACGCATTTGACACACTGACGTGTTTATAAAGCCAAAAGGGTTGCCAGACCAATAAAAAAGACGTCGGTTTGACCTTGAAGCAGTTGAGTATCTTGAAATTTTTGTATCATTTGGAACGAACATTTCATTCCCAAACGTGCACAACAACAGCACCAAAAGAAGAAGAAAAAAAGAACAGCAACTGCAACAATGAAATGCGGCGACAAAAAGCCACAGGCCATAAGCTCGCCCCGCCCGTCCCGCTGGAGTAGCTGAGAGGTGGACACAAGCCAGACCCGCTAGCGGTACCGTTTAGTGCGCATGCGTTGCGAATGGCGGCCGCGTCTCAAAGCGAATGCCGCCACCGCCACCGACTCCGACTCCGTCTCCGTCTCCGGCTGGACATGACATTCGGCCTGCAGACGGAGGCAGAAAATTTACGCGTGTGCTAAACACGAGACTTCCACGAACCGCGCAGCGAGCAGCCCCCAGCCGGAGGAAGAGCCTGTGCCGCTGCCTGGGCTCTGGCCCTTTGGCTGCATTTATGTGGCGTGGCCAAAGACGACGTCGTCGTTGTCGCTGTCTCTTATTGTTTCTAAAATGAAAGCGAAATTCCTCAAAAAGCATTTCAGTGCCCAAAGGATTTCTATTGTTTCAGTTTGGGGGAACCAAATGCGTTGCGCCGCGACGTTCGTCAAATGTTTTTTTTTTCTTCATTTTTTTCTTTTTTGTCATTTGCAGTTTTTGCGGGAGAAGTGGCCACCGTTTGACCCTTGAAAACGAAATTCTTTTCACTCACAGACCAGAAATCAATTTCGGCTGGAGCCTCGAACGTATTTCCAAAACAAACATCAGCTCCGGCTCATTAAAACCTGGCCAGAGACATTCCAATAAAGACGGCTCTCCGTCTTAGACGCTGCTGTAGGTTTATGGGCCCTAACGATTACAACGCGAAGGTCGCTCATTAAATGCCAAATAAAATTGGTATAAAAACATAAAATTGGCTCGCAGCAACGCAGCCCAAGACACACTTGCGTGATCAGTTGCGGTCGTAAATACGTCCGAGGGTTCAGTTTTGGGCCCATGCCAAGTGTTAGCACGTTCTGTGCCCGAAAGCCACTTGACCCAGCGACGACTAGACGACCATTTGACTAGGTGACTAGCGCCGGCTGTTTAATCCATAAAAAAGCTCTCCCAAGCTGAGAAAACTTAAAGCCGAACACTGATCTCTGAGCACTATAAATCATGCCCGGCACCAACAAAAAACTAAATCAAAGTGTGCTGCCTGAAGATTTCACAAAACCAAAGCGCAGACGAAGACGAGAAAGATGAAGCAGAAGAAGCTGAAGAAGCGGCAGAAACAGCTTCAACAGCGCCCCAAGCGCATCTACTAAAACTCACACGCACTCATAGATACAGATACACACAGTCTTGATTCGCTGTGGTGAACAACAGTTAAGAAAAAAGCGATAAGCATTCAGTTTTGCAAATGTTTACAAATTAGCCAACATTTCAATAGAAAAATAAATCAAAATTAATTTATTTTCAAATATGCATTTTACTATTCCCGATCGTTATAGCCCGCGCACACTGTACTCTCCACATTTGAGTCTATTGTGCGCGTGTTTGTGTTTGTCTGTGTGTGTATAAATCTTCTTTTAATTTGTGACAAGATCAACAAGTTCAAAGTTGTTTCAATCAATTGACCTCGCTGCTCCCAGAGGCTACAAATATTGTAACAGATCAGTCCAACTGGCGCTGGCGGCTGCGTCAACTGCGGCAGAGCAGCGGCAGCGCGGCGGCGTCGCCTGGCGTCGCTTTGAGCTATCAAAATTTAGCGAAAAATTTGCGCAATTTGATCGCCGCATGCACGTGCAGCACCGCCAGCCGCATGCAACGCAACTGAGGGGCACGAACTGAAGCCCGGATCGCCGCTGACCTGCATTTTGTCGCGCGCAGATTTGTGCAGCGGCTTGGGCTTATTATTCAATTAAATGGATGCATATCGTATGCCGCAAGTCGACGCAAGTTGACTCAACTGCAGTGAAAGGCCATTGCGCATACGCCGCGTATCGCGCCAGCTGCGTGCAACCTGTCCTCGGCTAAAACAGACCCATTAACCCAGTTTCTTTGTGTAGCTGCTGCCCGCTGCCCGCTGCCGCTGCTTTGTTTGTCTCAATTTAAAGTTCAATTTCATTGGCCCTCGTCGTGGCGTTCAAATTGATGTGACAGTTTCTGCTACTCGCTCCGGAGCGAAACGTGTGGGTCAATGAGCTCAGCTGCTGGCGCTCTCTGGCTGAAGATGACACTGTGCCAAGTGCGAGGCGGCAGAGATAAGTTTCGTATTTGCCCGACAACTCAGAGTGTTCCATGTCATGTGGAGAAAGTAACTGCCAAATCACATGCAAATATCAAAAGCAATCCATCCGATGCCAGATAGACAACTATCTTTGGTACTAAGCGGCTGTGACGTCACTGGAAACTGGAAATGCATTCATAACAAAAAGCTGGCCAGAAGTAGGCAACCTTTGAAAGTTTGTTAAGTGTGGTCTCCAAGCTTAGAAATATTATATAGAAATTTAATAATAATTACAATTAAATAAAAACATATAAGATGGGTAAGATTTATAGGCAACAATACAACAAGGATGCGGGTGCGAAAAGCAGGCAGGCTTATGCACGGGCTGTTACCCAAAGGTTAATTTGATTTTAATACTAATAGGAAATACATTTCTAATAGCCTCATAAGCCACTATATTTCGCAATGCTGTAAAATCGACTCGTTTAAGCTGATATGTACGCAATTAGTGAATTTTATATAGCGCACTTCGGGGCCTCATTAATCAGCGCCCGTGTTGGGGCAGCACACGCAACTGGATTGCGCTGCATGCCACATGCGGCGACATTCACACAAAGCGACAGCTTCAAAATGGCGCCCAAAAGCACACACCACAAATTTTATGCAGACGCCAGGCAAACGGGCGCCCGCCCCAAACCGCCCAAGCCGCCCGAGCCGCGCGACGCCCCCACTCGGCGCCATCAACTTTAATGCATAAAATATTGAATTTTTGCAGACGGATTAACCTTGACTTTCACTTTCGCCACGATGTCGACGGCGACGGCGACGCCGCCGCCGACGCCGACAGCGCTGCCAGCTGCACTGCGTCCTGTCAAAGGATATAAGTTTGACTGGCGCGACAGCAGCAATACAAATGTAGCCAGCCAGTCAGAGTCTAGTAGAACAGAGCAGACCAGACCAGACCAGACCAGGACATTTGTATGTACGACTCGCTGCGAGGACGACTGCGCCGCACACACACACATTGAGATACACCACATGCACAGACACACTCACACACACACACACACGGCTTCGTCTAACTGGCTAACACCAACTGGTTGCTACGTCGTCGCCAGCTTTTGCCTTTTTTGTATGCCGCGCAGCGCTTCAAACATTCGTCCTTGGCGGCGACGAAAAATTGTTCCTTTTTTGAATAATTCATATCGTTACAGGACATTCAAAACACACACGCGATGCGATGCGATGCAATCTGAATGCCAAACGAGCTGCCCCCGACTCCCAATCCCCCTCGAAAGAGGTGTAACTAGTGTCTCTAGTATATAAGTGAGTGTGTGTGTGTGTGTGTGTGTGCACATGTTGCTTGTTGTCAAATTGAGACGCATTGTGAACAATTAAAAACTGCACTCGCTGCTCGAATAGTTGCGCGAGGTCCTCGCAAAAGTTATCGATAGACAAGCGACAACAGCAACAACTTCCGGCAGCTCATCGGGCAGCTATTTGGGATGCAGGATGCGTCCAAACACACACACACACACACACACACACACACACAGGCAGGCAGGCAGACAGCAGGCAACGACCTCGTTACGAAACTGGAGCTCTGCGGGCGAGAAAGAGAGGCAGCGAGTTTAAGGCAGCGCGTCCTTTTGCACGCCCCACTTTGGCTGCCTGCAGTTTGATTTGTTTTGTTTTTGTTTTTTCCTTTGCTGTTTGAGCTGTTGTTGCTGTTGCTGCATTGGCGTGTCTCCTCCTGTTATCCTGGCGTAGGTGTTGCGTGTTTGCGCATTTGAGCACATGATTAAACTACATTTCGGTATGCGTCTTGAAGAATGCCTCGGCGCAGCCGAAAGGGTTAACGACACCTCGGCAGCCCTCTTGCGAGGCCTGTGAGAAAGACACCTGCCACCTGACACTCGCCCAGAGATTGCCGTTGTTGCTGCTAGACGAGTTATGCGATAAGCATCAGCCGCCGCTCAGGCGCAGGTAAGGGCGCAGTTACAGCTAGGAACAACAAATGCTCGCTCGGGACCTGTCCTGCCTTTGGTGTCATTATCGCAGGTTCCCTTCTCACGCAGTCAAGTAGGCAGTACCGTTGCAATAATTGCAATAGATATGCACCGTTAAAGGATTGCCAAAAACACAGTTAGGAAAATGCCTGGGAAATATGCAATGATATGCATGTGAATCGGGGTCGAGGGTTATTGTAACTGTTGCACACTTAAAAGCTGGGGACATTCTATTGTCATACTGTGGGAACCTGTGAGAACTTGTCTTTTTATTACTCTGTTCGATTTTGTTGCTTTTTATCATTTACTTTCTGATATTTCGTTTTACGTCAAGTAAAAGTTATGTAAACTAATGCAGTACAATATCAATTTTCGGATCAGAATCAATTTTTAAACGCAAACACAGTGAACAAAATTTGATGAAAATATGACGAGAAGTTGTATGCACTTAGGGAAGGCTTACTGCGGAGGGTATCTCCTCGTCGAGTCCCCTCGACTAGAGCATTAATTGTTTTGTCTTTTATTTACCTAATTTCACATGCTTCTTAGGCATCCTAGAATGTATTTTGAGCTCGGCTAACGATTTGGTCATAGCTTTGCTTGTACGATATCAATAGCTGAAAAACTTCCAACACACACACACACACACTCGCACACTCGCACACACACGCCCAGCTTTGATTCCAGCACCAAGCCCCCGACTCCATTGTTAGAGCAAACGACTTGGATCAAATGTTGCCCGTTTATACTTGAGAGTATATGAAACAAGCTCCATAGAGCTCTTAGCTGCCTTAGTGCCCCTCCCTTTGGTATCATGGTCGCATAATTTATGACATTTTTGTGCGTCTTTTGTGTCGCGCTTGTATTAAATTTTCAAAAAACCAAACAAGTCCAAGTCGAGGCGAAGAGTTGGGGCAACATTTGCCTGATTTTCACTGCGAGGTGCTGTAATAGCCGCCACAGATACAAGAGGCAAGGGACGAGGGGCGGGCGGCGAGAGACGGAACAAAATTTAAAACGCACGCACAAAATCTAAACTAAGTAGGGAGGGGGAAAATAACTAAGCGACGATCATTGGGATTTTTTTTTATTTATTTTTTTTTTTTTTTTTTTGGTTTTCGCTTTTGGTATCGATTTATACTTTTTTTGGCCCTTTGCGTGGCCGAGGCAACGAGTAGAAATAATAATAATAATAAAAATAATGATAAGGTTGACCTGTTGTTAAAAGGCATTGAATGCCCTTTGGGTAATAATTTATTTGTGGGACACAAGCGCGCTTAGATTCGGCTTGTGTTTATTTATTATTATTATTTTTTCTTCTTCTTTTAATTCTCTCTGCTGACCATGCGAAGGAAAAAAACTTGTTTTAAGTTATTGGATTGCTGGCTGGGCACTATGTAGGTATCTTAGCCATAGATATCAGCGTGTGTGTGTGTGTGTGTGTGTTTTTTTTTATTCGGGCCACCTCTTTGGCGTTTTGTTAGTGAAAGCTGCAAGAGGCACTTTGAGACGATATCACCAGACTGATATATAGCATGGATACAGGTTTCCCAATCACTGTGTGTGCGTGTGTGTGTGTTGGGGGGCGATATGCAACGAAAATCGAATTGGATCGTGTGACAAATTTCAATGGGCTGACTTCAGAGCTAAACTATGCGATTCGTTTCGGGTCAATTGGATTGGATTGGATTGGATCGTGCAAATGTCTGTGATTATATGCAATTAAAGAAAAGCGTTTAAGTCGCAATGTGTCGTTTCAAATGACAACAACAACAAGAAGAGTAAACAATACAAAGAGCAATCGCTTGGCAAGCTCATAAAAAATAAGTTGTTATAAGGCTGGACCAGCTAATTGCAGGTGCCGGCTGCACAGAAAACAACATTAGCAACAACAACAACAACAGAAACAACGTCAAACGTTTAGAGACGACTAAATGGAATTAAGTACGTGACACAAACCGTAATTGGATCTATTAGAGGGGCTGCTCGAAGCAAAGCTCGAAGTAATTTGCAATGATCGTTGGGTTTTCGACAACAACAAAAACGCACGAAAACTCAAAAGTAAATTCAATATGACAAGAACTTGCCAAGATAACGATATTTATAAAGATCACAAATCAGCTTACAGAGTTGGGCAGAAATTATATTTAATTATATATTATTACTTTAATATTAGCCCGCTATCAACTCTCTGAGTAGTTTAAAATAACATTATTAAGTGGCAATCAGAAAAAATGTAATTACAAATATTTGAAGATGAGCACTTGTTAAGCAACAATGGCCATAATTCTGACCAATCAAAATAAACATAAGCACACACACAGAAGAGGTGTGCGCCTTTCAATTAGTCAATAAATTGCACGCATCATTTAAATAATTAACAATTAAACAATAAAAACAAATCGAAAATAAAAACCAAAATATGCAAAAGCGTGACAGTTCATTTGACAATCTATTTGAAGTGAGAGTGAGTGCGAATAATGCCAGAGTGAGAGCACCAGATACTTACCTATGCGAGTGCCCAGCCACAGAGATGATAATTATTCACCTGCTGCCGCCCAGCCCAGTCCAGCCCAATCAACTGGCCAAAATGCTGACTGACTGAGAAATCATTCATTAAAAAAATTAAAACAAACAAACAAGCGGCAAACATGTGTTGCCTCCGTATGAAACGGCACATTTGTTGTTGTTGTTGTTGTTGTAGTTGTGTTCTGTGTGTCTGTGTGTGTGCTGTTTATATTTATACAAAAATTAAGAAAATAAAATATACAAGAGACGCGTGCCGTAGCTGCGTGTATTGCTTAAATAATTAATATTTTAACACTTGGTAAACAAAAATTTTAATTTATCACAAAAACAACAAACACACACAGACAAAAAAATTAAAACAGTGAACAACAAATGACTGCGCTGTATTTTACATTTATTATAATAAATTAACACAAATAAGGCATAATTGCTTTGAATTGGATTAGGCAAAACTGATCGAGCGATGGATAGACTCGAATATCGCCTTGATTGATATGCCAAACAGTTGGCATAATAAACAATTCAAAACTATAAAGGAATTAAAGAAATTTAAAGAGTTTGCAACCGAAAAAGATATATATATATAATGAAATGATAGATCATTGTGTATAAGGCGCCCTACTCCTAACTACGCGTATGCATATTTTTTGTATTTTTTGTATACGAAACGGAAATGAGCTTCATTACCAAAACAAACAGAGAATTAAGTGGAGCCAAGTCAAGTTAAGTCAAGTCAAGTCAAGTCGTATCGTATCGATAGCAATCGGGACTGCGGACTGAGAGGCCTCACAGATGACTGACTGACTAATGTGTGTAGAATGGTTAGGTAGAATGAAAATGGAATACCTGTTTGCCGTTTAATTATTTCGTTTGCGTATTTTTCGTGCCTTTTGAGTGATTGTCATTAATTAATTTTGTGCGAGCAAAAGGCTTGGCTCTCTCTGCCTTTTTATTTTTATTTTTTTTTTTTTTTTTTTTTTTGGCTTTCATTCATAAATCCAACGCTGGCAATGGTAAATTGAATTGTTTTTTAAGTGCATGGGGGCATTCCTGTGCAGTCATTAAGCGGCGTCTGCGCACGCGCCCAGCCACAAGACTTCGCCAGCTCCGGAGCAACGAGATGCGGGCGGGTGGGCAGGCAGCCCGTCGATGATTGCGCAAATTGCACCTACACACAACACACACACACACACACGCACACACAGCTGCACAAAGTGCGTGGTACTTGGCAGACAATGCAGAAAACGCAGACGCAAACGCAGACATTCATCACAGATCAGCCGAGCCACGAAACTGAGCCACAAACTGGGCCGGCCAAGACAGACAGCAGACAGGCGACGACGACAAAAGGCAGTCAATTTTTCTGCAGCAAACACAAGAAAATTAGTTACCAACTGCAGGCAATGGGTCTTGGGCCTGGGCCTGGGCCTGGGCCTGGGATTTGGGATTGGGATTTCAACTGGGACTGGCTCTGGCTCTCGCTGGTTGTGTGCCTGCCAGCAGCATTGGCATAAATCACTTGACAGGAAGCGTTGCGAGCCTTGTTGCGCCCACAACAACTTCTATGTGGCCATTAAAAGACGTTTGTTTGCCTGTTTGTTTGTTTGGCTTTTTGCATTCCACGGGCCCTGGACGAGGCCATTGCAAATTGAAATCGAAATCAGTTAGCCCGGCCAACAGTAACAACAACAACAGGGACAACAACCAAAGAGGCGCACAGCTCGTCAGCCCAGCCAGCTCATCATCTCCTCGGTCCTGTTCGTCAGCAACAACGTTTGTCGCGCTTGAGGCCAACATGGCCCTGGCTGGCTCCGCTCCGTTCCGTTCCGTTCCAATCCAATCCAATCCTGGTCCTGGTCCCAGCTGCGTAAGTGCCCTGGTCGACCACAGACCACGGCCCTGTGCGTATTTCTCTCCTTCTTTTTTTCAGCTCTGCACTTTGACTTCACTTCACCGAGAGGCCAAACTGGACAGCAGCGCCGCACGCTTGGCCCCCACCCCCAGGAGACCGAAAGCCAACAAGCAGAAGCACTGAAAATGCCGCAGAAATAATTATTTCTCTTTGCCATATTTGTTTTTTTTTTCTCAGTCTTTTATTTTTTAGCTGTGCGCTGCAAACGCATTTCAAGGGTTTGGCTCAGTTCTTGTTGTTGTGTGTAGGTGGCAGTGTGTGTGCGAGTGTGCGTCTGCTTATGTAGGTGTCGATGTTGTTATGTATCTAAATAGATGGTGTGTTGAGATATGGCACTAAATGATGTGATGTGCAGCAGGGCTGAGCAATTGAAAAGATTCTATCAACAGAGCAGAAATTTAAGTAGAGGGCTTATTTGAACTCCAAGTGACAATTAAATAATTATTATATTACAAAAGTTCTTAAAAAAATACTATAATCGAGAGCTACAAGCAGAACTGAATCTTAAGTAAAATTTTATTATGATATCATTTAAGCAGAGGATAAGTAAAATACGAGTAAAATACACATAAATACGAGTCACTTTTAAGAATTGAAAATATACAATAATACTATTACGTATACATTATATGTTATAGAATATTTAAGCTAGCACATTAAAAAATAGCGCGCTCTCAAACCTGATCAAGTTGATATTGATAGGAATAAATAGTCGCTTTATCTAGCATTATAATTCCCATTGCTGTGGCTGGGTGTTTTTTAGATCACACCAGCGATAAATAAATACCGGGTAATCCACCGCGACTTGTCTAAAATATCGTTTATAGCTTCGAAGTGGGAGTGAGGCGTTGGGTTTTTCCAGCCAATTAAACGCCTGATTAATTATCGCATCAGTTGGCATAGGTCTGGGGCCCAGCTGGGATTCACGATCACTCATTTCCCAGCGGCATCTATTTTTAATCCCATTAACAATGCGCGGCCTAACCACAGAACTTTCCACAAAGTCAACCACATTGCGTATACGCCGCATGCCAATTAAAGGGCCAGTCAAATGGGGCTAAGCAGACGCAAAAAATAATAATGCAATTTAATCTGGGCACAAATTGCGCATACGCCGTGTGCCACAGCACAACAAATTAACTGGGCACATTTAAGATAATTACAATCTAAATGTTTGCCGTGCGCTTTATAAGTACGATGCCCACATATCATAAACCCAGGCATTTAACGACCATATGACAGCTGTGTTGTTGTTATTGCCCGTGAGTGAAAACAATTTTGCATAATTTAGGCGTTTAAAATCGATTACGCGTGCACATCACACCGATCAGTGAGAGTGAGAGCGAATGAGACGGCGATGCAGCCAGAGCGAGACGGACATAGAAGGCATCATCCCAAAAACGGGTGCGCTGCGCACGCGCCTCTGATTACACAGCAATTCATTTTCAATTTCAAATACGATCGTAATTTTCAATTCGTTGCCCACGCAGCCTTAACCAAGTCCCAGTTGCCAGTTGCCAGTCCCCCTTCCCATCTCCATCTCCATCTCCAGTCTCCGTCTCGACCAAATCAAATGTGCCATAATCAATCAACAGACACTCGGCTAAGTTTTCAGTTTGTTTTGACTCGGCGTTGCAGCTGAAACAAATATGCCACTAATTACAGTCGCAGAGTCTCTGCTTGAGAGTCTCTCGGCTTGCGGTTAAGAATGCCAAGACTTGGCATTATGTGCATTATGCAACGGCAACGGCAACCCAACCTATGTGCAATATTGTTTTTGTTTTTTTTTTTTTTTGTATTTTTTTCTCTGCTTCTGTCGTCCATTGTTTGCCGTGACTCGCCGCAGCGTCTGTGAATCGCCTTTTTATACACAATTACATTATTTATCGTTTAATTAACTCAACCCGCAATTATTTCAATTAAAAATGCTGCTCAGCCGCCGCTGAGTAATGCACACGGCTCAACCTGAACCTCTCTCGAGCTAAGGCAGCGGCTCACTCTGCATCTGAATCCGAATCTGCGACTGGGACACAGACAGCGGCTGCCATTGTTGGTAGTGGTGCACACTGCAGGGCTGGCTGGGCGTGTGCCCGGCCACTGAGTCACTTTCAAAGCGCTGACAATCCCGACTCTCTGCCACAACGAATAAGAATCAGTATCAGTATCAGTATCACTGGCAGCCAATAATCAAAACAAACAACACACATTTTTCCGCATTTTTCAATTTGTAATACAATTATATAATAATTAAGGGTTTTGAACCCAATTCAATGCAAAAACTAAAATACAGTTCTGATATAGATCTAGAAGAAAAATTAAAAGCAGCCAATAATTATTGATTATAATCAAAACAGACACTACTCAATGTTTTACAATGTTGAGAACAATACAATAATTAAGGGTCTTGAACCCAATCGAATGCAAAAACTAAAATATTGTTTTGAAATGTCCAAAAAAAAAGTAAGTTTCCTCAATAAATGTTTAGCAAATTTTTTTTTTACACTTTTGAACCTTTATATATAACTAAGCAAAATAGTATTCTGACCAAAAATCTGTTCAGTTCAGGTTAAGTAAATCAACTGTTAAATTTTCTTGGGAAATAAATAAAATTGTTTCAGTTTTGACAAAATAGTACAAGTTTAAAACCGAAGAAGAGCACTGACAATGGATTTGATACCTTTTGTTGAGCTCACACTTATCGCCATCGTTGTCAGATCTGAAACCAAGACAATCGGCAAATTAGAGCGAACCGCATATACATAGATCGAGCCATTCGATAGGCCATGGCCCAATCAAAGAGCTGCTGCACGACACTTGTTACCAGAGAGAAAAATGCGTTTTAAGCTATCGACGCCTTATCGGGTTTGTAATTAAGCTGGCAAAGCTTAGCTCACGAGGTCTAACGAAGCGCGGATTGGAGCGGGGTCTCTAACAGATTTAACATGTGGCCTAAAACCAAAATTTATGATAGCTACCCCAAGTTGAGGCCCGCCTGCGAGTTGGTCATGGTGTTGATTAGGCCGGTTCGGGCCGAACAGAGCCAGTGCTAGTGGTTGGGTCAGAGCACAAGTGTCACAGCATGGCGCAGCCGTAGACGCAGTTGTGGACTCCGGCCGGAGCTCAATGACGTCGCCGCGGCCTTTGTGTTTGGAGCCATTTGCCGCCATTTGGCTGTGAGTTTTTAGCTTTTTCGTTTTGGCCTTTTTGTAAATTTATGTCTCATCGAGTTGACAAGCTAAAGAATGGCTCCCCCAAACAGCAACAGCAACATAGACAGCCAAAGAAACAACAGCAACAACAACTTCTACGATTTCAATAAAAAGGCGTACCGCTAAGTTCGAAAGTTACATTTTTGGAAATTGGAAGAGTCGAAGCGAACCAAAACCGAACCAAAGTCGTTGCCATCAGGTTTCTTTCTCATTAAACTTTTGTCTTTTTGTTGCTGGCTTTTTAATTTAATAGATTTGCGCTTTTTACGAGCTTAGCCAAAAGACATATGTATATATAGTTAGTATATAATATAAATACGTGTGTATACAAATATAAGCCAACTCTAAATGAACTAGAAGTCAAGTTCTTTTTGGCGCGCCCCGAATCGACGCATATATTTGCAATTCATTAGCAGATTTGTGCTTAATTTTTTCAACTTATTACTACTATATATGTATATATCGTATGTGTATGCGTATACGTAGTTATTGTTGTTGCTGCCACATACATAATTTATGCGACAAGTTCTACTTTTATTTACGTGATTGGGATTAAATTTTAATGGGTTCATTGATTGCCACGAAAGAACTTTTGGCCAATTTACACGTGGCTTGCGCTTCAAGGCGATGCCAGCAAATTCATCAATGACCACCCAAAGCAACAGCAACAACAACAACAACAGCAACCAGAACAACAAACAACTAAGCAAAGTGCTTAATAAATTTGTTAGCTAATTTTGTTAAATGCAATAAATTTTAACGAAAATGTGCTACAAAAAATCTATGGGGGGGGTGGGGGGAACTGAGCAAAAAGATCGCCATGTACGCACATTTGCTTAACATTTCAAAATACCCTGTACAAGTGCAGGTGCACCAAATGGCTATACTGGCTCAAGAGCTGACTTGCAAGAAAAATAAAATCTATTTGCAGAAAAGCTTTTGAGATGTGCGAAATGTAACTGCAATTTAAATTGAAGCCATATAGATGGATTCATAAAAATGATATATGCAAAATATATATAGACATATATTCAAAGGAATGATAAATTATAAAATTCGCTTAGTTATAGAAATTTTACCAATGAAATTTGTGTTCAGTTCTAATACAGGGCATTTGTCTAGTCGAGTTTGGTGCTCTATTTAATACGTATTGCTCGGTTGTTGCTGTTGTTGTATTTGGTGCGCATAAAACAAACTACATGTGTAGCAATAAAAGAGCTGGCCAAAAAAGAGCTGAAACAAAAAGACAGTTGGGCCAATAAAAACAACACCGGGCCAACAAGAAGAGCAAACAGCAAACATCAAACACGATTTGCTCAAATGTACGCAATTATTTATCGGAACCGGAGACGGGGCAACTATTGGGAGCGCGCACCGGACTTGAGCAGCGGCAGCAGCCGGGACTGCACTTGAGAACAAGCCTCGAGAGGAGATTTATGCACTGTGGCAGGACCCTTTTGTTGGTAGTGCTGCCGCTGCTGCAATTGAGTAGTAAAAAATAATTTTGCCTGATGAGATTTATGTGGCTTGTTTGCACATTTGATGTACACGGCCCAACACCTCAGCAACATGGCCAAAAGATGCCACGGCCAGAACGGAGCAGAGCAGAGCAGAGCAGACCAGAGTGGCCCCGAGATTGGCGTGGGCAACCACTACCCATTGGTCACTGGCCACTGACCACTGGCCACTGGCCTGGCATATAAATTGCCCTAAATTCGAATATCGAATATGCTGAGAGAGCGGGAGCGGTGCATAGCAATCATTGGGCTGGACACGCCCTACTTTCTATTTCTAAACGGCATTTTGGAACGCATCAAGCGAATCGAAACAACAACAGAAATTGAAAACTTTCACCCAAAAATGTCATTGATTTAAATTTTAGTGTCTTGGCTCAGTTTCTTATCAGTCGCCAAGATTCGGGTGGGAAGAGCAAGTGCCACACGGAAATTAGTGCCGTTAATGGGCGAATAACGAGACCATTAAAAAGCCACAATTTCGTGCAATTGCACAAATGTTAACCGGAATAGGCCAACTGAATAAAAACAAATAAACATTTTAGTGCTAATAAAATGACGGAGTAAAAGAATAAATGCAAATGAGCTAACAAATTCTTAGGTACTGCGCATAGTTACAGTGCAGTTGTTGCCACGAAATTAGGTTCGCTTTACAGTTTTATTAATGCTTAAGAAAACATTATAAAAGGAATAAAGATTAGTGGTACTTAAAAACAAATTAATAAAAGAAAGAGTTCATTTTGAGTGGTTTATTTGGTAGTTTCGCTAATTGCACACAGACCCATTTTCGAAACGACTTGTCAGAAAGGGTTTTGCAATCTTCAATCGGTAAGAAAACTCTTTAATTCAATTGCGGATAGCAGTTTTGGAATTGAACTTGAGTCTATTATACATGCTACCATTCAATCGACCTACTAAAAAGTACACCCTATTTCTAAACATCGTTAAAATGATTGGTAATCAAAAAAAAAAGAAAAAGAAAAACTTTCTTTAATTCGCTTTTATTTTGCATATTTTAGTCCATATGCTGTTATTAAAGTTTCAATAGGCTAATCGCACGCCAAATTTCAAATTTCAATACTATATAGCCCCAATAAGCTGGCAATCATGTAGCTATTTAATCGATTTTAAAACGTTCATAAAAACAACAGAGCCCATAGACTTACAGAATGATATTCGACTCAGCTTGGGGGGTTTTACTGGCATTTTGGCTGGCTCTCCCCGCTACTGGAGTCGAGCGCCTTTTTGGTTGGTTTTGTTGGCAACCGAAATAAAATTTGGTTTTTATATCGTCGTTGACCTTCGTCTAATAAGAAAAACAACAAAGAAAACAAGAAAACTAAAACTTTAGCTAATGAAAGAAAACAAATTTATAGGCATCATAATTATGCGAAATTTCAACGCAACTGCGTTATCGAAACCCCAAAACAACGGCAGATGATAAAAGTCGAGTTGAGATTTAAACTCTTCGATGGGTTTTTATAGATATATATTGAGTTTTTTTTTTATTATCGTTATTTTTTTTTGGCCAAAGCTAATGGTAAATTATGAAGCTGAGATAGAGAGCTCGACTTAAAGCCATAGATGATAGCCGTTTGGGCCAATCAATTTCTGGTTAATAAATTTTAACGCAAAATTGTCAACGCTACAAGACGGCAAGGTATTTACGATGTTGTTTTTGGTTTTGTTGTTGCTGTTGTTGTAGTGAAATTATTGTTGTCTCTGCTGTGCGTTTCAGCTTTTTTGCGCTTCGAATTTGTTTTTTCCTTTGCCTTTTTGCTTTTTTTCGGCTTATTATGTGTGTAGTGAGGCGTTTCGGTCTCTAAGCATTTCGAAAATGGCACGTGCGCCTGTGTCAGGTTTTTAACGATCGGCTAATTTCGTTGTCGTTGGTTCGCTTTTTCGAATCTGTCGATCTGCTAAGTGCTTTGTGACTTCGACTGAGTTTTTTTTATAAATTAAATGACTACTAACTAACCAAATACATAAATATATGTATATATAGATATGTGTAGCTTGGTTAGGCAAACTCAAGTCAATAAAAATCGAAAAAGTCTTTTATTTTGGCCAAAATGTAAATGCCTGAAATAACTGATGGATTGATATGTTGCCTCTTTGATTAAGTTGTTGGCCCATTCACAACGCGAAGCAAGAATGCCTAAGTTGACTGCTGCTGCTGCTTCTTCTTCACTTTTTAGGGCTAGTCAAAATTTGTATTCAATTGATGGGCGGCCTGGAGTATATGACGGCTGGTTGACATACTTAGTAAGCCGTTGAGTTCTGTTCTGTTTTTCTTGTATGACAAAAAAAAATATAAAGAATAGGCTTAGGTAAGAATATACTTCTTGACGGATAGAACGATGAGCTAAGCGCTTATCAAATATTATTTTATTCATTGAGAATAAATAACACGAGTTTTCCTAAACGAACTTTCTCATCTTTTATAATCATCTTGTTAATTTGTCCACACACTGATTGACTTTGACATTGCAGCGGAAAGTTGACCATCGCTGATTTACAAGCTGCCACAACACTGGCACTTAGCAAATCTTTAGCAATGCTGATCAGTTTTTATCTTTATGGAACGGCAGCCACTTGCAAGTTGGTTCTCTGAATGACTGGGCAGCTTCCATTCATGCAAACTGGTAGCCAATTGTCTGCTGCGCCCATAAAATTGGCCAACGATCGCTCCATTAGCTGTCCCTGGTCCGCGTCCTGCTCCTGCTTGCCTGCTTCCGCTCCCGCTCCCGCTCCTGACCCCTTTCGTGTCCCGCTCGTTGTGTAATTGTCAACTGGCACGATCAGCAACATCAACAGCTCATCAGGTTGCCCTGTGGCTGCGGCTTGGACTTGGGCTTGCTCCGGCTTAAACTGCGCTGCCTGCCTGACAACTCAATAAATACACACACACACACACACACGCTTACACACAGCTTTACACCTGACCACAAAAAGCCATTGCCAGGGCCACGTCTCCAGCTTCAGACCCGCTTCGCTCATCAGGAGCCTGTTTGATTTCATTTCATTTCGTTTGCCGTGGCTTTTTTGCATGCTTATTGCCAGTTTTGATTGCGGCGCTACAGAGCCCAGTTGCCCCCATCCCGGCTCCAGCTAAAGTTCCAGGTCTGTTAAGAAGGCGTTAAATGCATGATTTGTGGCCACAGTCGCTTAATGGTAATGAAGCTGATGGTCAGTAAGCCAAACAGCCAAATGGCCAACAGCCAAACGAGTTGACGGCTTGCCCATCCGCAAACGATTTTACTTTTTATTTCAATTAAGCCGCTTTTGCGAATTGTTTAACTTTATGGGGATCTCACGATGGTTTTGCGACTCACTCATGAAGCTGCAACCTCCCAGAGGAAGCGGAAACGAACTACATGCATTCTCCAAATTAACATCAACACCAAAAATTACTCAAAAGTACGCTTTGAATTTTAACTTCATTTGAAATATATAATATACACCATTTTGTTCAATTTAAATACAAAAGCAATTAAGGATTTGTGTATATTTAGAGGTATTTATTTTTTTCTTCGTAAATCAAATAATTTAATCCTTAATTTAAAGTTATAAAACTGACAAATATGCTGCTTAACTATAGGTTAATATATGACGGATATCTGTAAATAAATAAATAACATATGAATAGCTTCTTTTAAGATATTTTAAGAAATTTATGTAAGCTTAGTAAAAATTAGTAATTGCGCTATAAAAAATAGTAAAAACAAGTAATACCGTTGCAGTCCGACGTAACCGACTGCGTAATACTCAGTCACAGTACACAGTAGTTACTCTTTTCTTTAAACCCGATACTGATGAGGTCAAATTTGTTGTGAAAAATCATGCCAAAATTTACACAAATTTTGACATGTAAAGCGATTGGATCCATAACTCCCATATTTCAAACGTCCATAACTTTGTCAAAACAGACCCGATTTTCATGTTTGATGGCATTTTTTATCCTGTTTTATCCTGTTTATCCTGTATTCTGCATTTGAGATTTTTTGATAAAATATCATGTATGTACATCCCTTACCCTTATTCATTATCGATTTACCAGCTTCCCAGTATTGTGGCAGTTTGTCTGACGCCGGTATACAGGAGTCCAAGTTTCATATCGGATATTGCACAAACCCAATATACTCTTTTCACTTTGTGAACGCGTATGGAAACATAATAATTAGCATATCTATACAGACTATGGTTTCATAAAAATAATGCCTTTTCGAGATTATTATAAATTTAATCAACACTTACCGTTCATAACATGCATAATTTAAATATTTATTTTATAATCACAATAAAAAAAAGTATTAAATAATCAAATGATAAAATATAAATAACATCCTAAGCCTATATAAATCTAAGAGCCGCTTACAAATAGAGTGGATTTGTATTTGCCATATTATGAGCAAGTGTAGAAATATTTGGGCTTTAAAAGCTTCTTCAACTTCTGTTGGCGGCGCGGTTAGACAGTTGAGGGGTGTGGCGGTATTATTATTATTATTGTTAGGAGACCATCCAAGTCCGGCTATGACGTCACGCCAAATTCGACATAAATGGCGCAGCTTGAGCTGTCAATAAGTAGACGAGGTAGAAGTCTGTGTCAGCTCGCTGTACAGTGTGCACCCAGGGGCGTCATGGTCGCCATGGCTTTTGTAGGTCAAGTCTGGTCCGGGCGCTTGCAGCGAGGGGTCGGGGCTGTTGTGGGTCTCTCTTTGTAGGTGTAGGTGTAGGTGTCGCCGCCGTCGCGCCGCTGCATAAACTTTTCGCAGCCGACAACGCGGCAGCCGTTGTTATTGTTGTTGTGGCCAACCTTGTGCAACTTTTCAGACAGCAAAAGAAACTGCAACAACAACAACAACATGAACAGCAACATTGGCTGCACATTTAACTGCAGTCGACTGCGGCGCGACAACTACAACTACAACTACAACTGCTGCAATTGCAATGGCAATGGCTTGGGCTGGCCAAATGGCCAAATGGTCAACTGGCTGCCACGGCATCATAAAATTTAATTTCCTGCGCTTAAAGCTGGCCCAAATACGCCTCGACTTGAAGTATGTACCCCCCGCTCCGCCGCCCACTCTCGGACAGCCCGTTTTAATTGCGCTTTCATTAACGCGACTTTGATTTATGGCTACCGCGTTGCCAAAGGTTTTTTTTCCAACGATTTCTTTTGCAAATATTTAAACATTTTTTTTTTTTTGTAATTTTATTTTTATTTTTTTTTTTTGCCTTCATACGCTGCGCTGCTGCGCGTTGTTTGCATTGGTTTTCGACGCAGTTCGCTGGGCGCGCTCCGAGAGGTTTTTGTTAAATACTTTTCGGTAGTCAATTGCCTTAACCACTGACAACAGCAAACACCACAGCGGCAACCACAGCAGTGGCAGCAGCAACACGCAACCGATCAACCGCACTCAAATGCGTTTACAATACCCCTTCTTCTTCTCCTTCCTCCTCTTCTTCTTCTGGCCGCTGCTGTTGCTGTAGCTACTGAAGCTGTTGACTTTAGATGAATCAACTGATATTTTTAGAGCCATGATGTGCCAGCCCACAACAACTGAATAGTTTCTTGGAATGGAAAGTCCAGACAACCTGTCGACACACAAACCAAGTCGAGAAGCTAAGGCTGATTAAGCGTTAGAACTTTGGAAAGCTAAGTATAACAATAGGGTCCCATAATACATTTATTGTATTTATAAATATGTGCTCGGTTTGCTCAGGTTGGGTAAAATTCAAAAATTATAAATTCCAACAGAGTTCCAGATTGTGACACATATTCTGTTATTTTAAAACATAAATGTGCACCAAAACATAAATATATCAAAAATGTTTTAAAAAAGTTTAGCTTAAATACTCTTACATATTTACTTAAAAGACACAAATTTTCGAATAATTCAACTTAAGGTTAAAAACATGGCGAAATCCAGGATTTTGACAATCAATTCAATACAATAAAATAATAAATAAATAAAAATGAAATATTATAATTTAATTATGACTGAACTGTTCAAATTTTATATACATTTGATTTGTCTTACCGTCTATATAAATGCACAGTAAAAAAGAGCTGTTTGTGATCAGTTGGTCAGTTGAGATGACTTGAACAAACACGGGCGATTGAGGAGACACCTCCGCGATTGAGCTAGGCATTTGTTGCCACACGGCTGCTCGCGGCCGAGGTGGATGCAACGCCCCCGAGTTGCACGGCAATGCGAAAATGCAAAAATTAGAAATGCAAATGCGACTAGACGTCAGGCGGCGCTGCCCCAAGCGCTGACAACGACAACAGCGACGACGACGTCTTTTGATGATGCGCATGCGCTGCTCGAGCGCTAAAACGTGCGGCCACGTCGACGTCGACGCTGGCGTCGCAGCGCACATTAAGCGGCGAGCACGTGCGCGCATGCGCAGCAAATAACTTGTCCGCTTGGAGCGTGGGGCGTGGGGCGTGGGGCGGGTAGGCTGCGGCTGCGGAGTGGACCAAGTGCTGCCTGCATCCCAGGAGAGAGAAAGAGTGGGCATGCCAACATGCGCAGCTACTTTGTTTATTAATTCTTTTGCGCATTTTTTCGCGCTTGGCGCGGGACTTTTTTTTGTCGGTTTGCCGCCGGCGTTTTGCAAGCTGGCCAAGTTTATTGCCGGTTTTCATTAAGAGATTTATGGCAACAGCAGCAGCGGCAGCAGCAACTGTGGCAGCAGCTGATGCTTGCACTTGACCGACAACGCCGCTGGCGTCCGTTCACGGCCTGTGCAATAAAAATTTAAATTTGAAATTCTATGCTGCACTTGCTGGCCATTGCTGCTGCTGCTGCCTGTTGCCTGTTGCTGCCAGCCAATATTTGCGTTTCGATAGCCATCTCTGAGCTCTGGGCGACCTTGTTGCCGTCCATTTGCTTGCCAAAATGTCAAGCGCCGCCCGTCGCGTCAGCGTCTGCGTCTGCGTTGTGTGTGAGAAATATTTCTTGGCTGCGACCTGGGCCAGGTTGGCCCACACACCACTAGACACGGCCGCTATCTGCGCGCCCCCCTTACCATGGTGAGCCAGCTCTCGTCGCGCTTTTATTTATACGTTAAAAATGTGCGCAAACAACAGCGCAAAAAAATTGTTATGAAAACGCGCAAAGTGGTTGGCTTTGACACTGCGCCGCTGCTGATCACCGGCGCTGATCACTGATCACCCGAACACCCAGCAACGATCGCCGCCACTTCGCCTCTTTGGCTCTTTGACTGGCTGCAGCTGCTGGCCTGGCCAAGTGGCCCGTCCAATTTGCTTGCCAAAGTCTACATTATATTGGCAAGTGTGCCTGTGTGTGCGCGTGTGTGTGTGTGTGGTGTGTGCTTATGAAGCGACTGCGGCAGCAGCTTATAAAGCCATTAATAACCCGCGCATTTTCAACAGTTAACTCGAAACTGCACACGAGACAATGTCATGGTTCATACATCAATTGAGTTTGCGTATTAGAGAGAGAGAGAGAGGGAGAGAGAGGGGGATAGAGGGAGAGAGAGCAAGCGATGTTTGTCAATTTGCTCAGAGTGTTTGTGTCAGAGTGTGTGTGCTGTTAATTGACAGCGAGGGCGGTTAAATGAGTTTACACGAATTTGCGAATTTCAGAGAAATTGGGAATGGAGATAATACTGGCCTTCCTTTTTCATTTTGTGCACTCTGTCCAGATAGATTAACAAATACTTATTTTATAAATCCATATAACTCAATAATTATAATTATAAAAAATATATTAATACAAATTCCAAAATGTATTTAAAAATTATAAAACAAATGAGAATTTCAGTTTTCGTAAGCTCATGTTCCCAATTAAATGGAAATAATATATATTACTTTAATCCATGTAAGAGCTCAAGTTATTTTTCATAACTGCAACAACATTTTATTGTGCAGTTGTTTAGTGCTTACCTTAAAGGAACCGAATGTACACCAACGTCAATTACCAAGCTTAAAATTCAAATGTACACCTCTCGTATAATATATTACTCTGCGAATACTTACAGATTGTTTAGTTAATTCCTTCCGGCCTTTATTAAATTTTCGCGATTCATTTGAATATGCACCTTTTCACTTTTGCAACCTTTTTAGGCGCCAACTTTAGAAGCAGCTCCCAGGTTGTAAACCTTGCCCATATCGCAGCAATCTACCATATATAGCATACCCGCATTATTTGTCTAGGTGTCTGCTGATCAGCTTTGTAAGTGCCTTGTCGAAGGTGTCGCCTGTCGATCGTCGCGTCTGTCGCAGCGAGTAGGCGTCTCTCTCGCTCTCGCTCGCGCTCTCGCTCTCCCGCTGGCTGATTAGCTCCGTCTCTGTCCCACATGAGGCGTCCCGATTGTTGCGCTTGCATTTGAAAAGTCAGAGCTTAATATGCGTGTGGGTGTTATTGTGGGTAGTTAAAACTATGTTTGTCACGGCATTCGAAGCATTTGCATTGCGAACTGCTTTAAGAGCCCATCAATTTTTGTAATTAGTGTAGTGCTCTTCTTCTTCTTACACAAGTGAAATACATCTAGAAGTAAAAGTTGAAGTATATCTAAAAGTTTTGCCTCTTTTGTAGTGTTGTTATATCTGCTCTGTTTTTCATTTTTTTGTTTTTTTTTTTGTGTATTTTTCTTTTTTTTGGAACTGTCGCACACGAACGCACAGCGGCGAAAAACTTTAAAAGAAAATGAAAATTCCCAAAGGAAGCATAGATAATGAGCACAATGCCACCCCAGTGGATCCGACCGCTGCCAGTGAAAACTCGCCCGGCAGCGCAAGTGTGACCAGACCAGCCAATGCGTCAGTTTGTCAGTCTGTCAGTTCGTCTGTTGCCCAGCTTGTCAGCCCGGCCGGGTCCGACTTCTGGCCAGTTGTGTCAGCCATTTTGCCACTGCCACCGCCACAATGGCAGCAACGGCGTCCAAGCATATTGCCATTGTGCCTTCTCCACTTGTCTCTCGTCTCGAGTCGACTCTCTCGACTGGGTCGCCGCTGCCGTCGCAGTCGGCGTCGGCATCGGCGTCGTCATTGCCTGTCTCTGCTTTTGTTTTAGCCATTGTTAGTGGGGGCTCTGTGGCTGCCGCTTTTGCAACATTTGAATGATTCTCGTTGGTCGTGTCAGTCCCACGGGTAATTATTGACACGGTTGTATGCACGCAGCCCAAAAACACACACTCACCCGACACACAGCTACACAGAGAGAAACTGAGCAGCAGCTACAACAACCGCAACAACAACAGCAACAAAGGGGCACAAAAACAAGCGGCGCGTTGCTTTGCCACGCGAAATAATAAAAAAGCCAACTCGAAATAATAATGAAAATGTCGGCATCGCAACTGCGGCAAGGGAACTGCGACGTTTGAGGCACTGGGGTGACCGTTGTTAAGGTGGTGCCATTGGTGCCACTGGCCGCGGGGGTGGTGGTGGGGGTGGCTTCGATGTCGGACGCACTTAACACGCACGGCTACATTAAAACCAATGAAAACTACAATTTGCCAGCTTATATTACTACATTTTTATCATACACCCGTAATGTGAATAAGCATTTACAGCCCTCCACGGCGGCGGGTATTAGAACTATGTCACGGGCTTTGACACGACAGCATAAAAGAATACAAGTTTATGCATATCTGTGGGCTCAATTTTGATGTGATTAAGGGTATATAATTAGGACATTCCTCAGCGATATTAAACTATCCATTTTATGATTCATTCTGTTGTTTAGACTTAATTTAATCATAATAAGGAGCGACAAACTGGGAATTTCAAAAAAATGTCTTTTGAATTAGTTAAAACCTTGAAACTTAATAGATTATTCAATTATAGAAAAAGTAAGTGGAAAGCAGACCTAAAAAAGCAAAGTAAAAGTACAATAAACAAAAGTACAAATTTCTTGACAGAGTTCCCTTGTGAATTTATTTTCATGCTTAAATATTTATACTCATTAAATATACTATATTATAATCAAGGAAATGTATTGAATTAAAAAAAAGTAAAACTAATACAAACATACGTTTGCGTAAGACGAATTATTTTGTTCATCATCTCTATTTCCCATTGTTGATAATGCAGTATAAAGTAAAATGCAAAGTAAAAATGTTGAATTTGTGAAGAGTGCGATTAAAAGAAATTCAGAGAACATAAAAAATGCACTTAAAGAATTTATAGAATATTTAAAATCGTTTAAAACCAAATCAATGGTAGCGTGTTATTTCAAATAAGTATTCTAGACATGAGTTAATCACACAGAAACCCACTTCGACCCGTGCTCAAAATAGAGCATTCCGGCTTCGTTGTTTACCGCCCAACATGCCTGCTGGTTACTTAGTTTATAAAGTTATATAGCCTAGGGGCAGGTTTTATCTATGTGGGTGTGTTTGCAACGTGTGTGTGAGTGCACGTGTGTGTGTGTGCTCGCAGCAACCCCAAAATGGCAGGTGGCAATAGATATATGGATAGGCACTGTAGGCAGCCATGTTTTTTATCACATTAAATTTCATTTGGTTTCCTATCGTTTTTTTTAGATAGTAATTAAGAGAGCTGTTTAAAAATATATTGTTCAAAAGCAAAAGGCGCAACGCGTGGGCGTTTTTGGAAATAAAGATACAAATTAAAAAATATTTATTACACGTTGCGAGTTGACTTTAAAAAGCAAGAAAACACAGGTTCAAATTAACAAATATATACTTTAAATATAATAATAATAATTTTCAAGTGTTATTTTATTTTGATAAAACATGAAGAGCCGACGCATAAATAAAAATTATTGCAATTACGCTTCTGTATTATACGTATGCATGTACATACATACGTACATACATATATGTATGTGTTTAATTTGTTTACATATATTTTTAAGGCCTCAAACTGGCTTTCAATTATGCGCATTTGCAATTTGTTTGTTTTATTCTGCATTTAATTTTTTGTTTTTGTCTTTTTTTTGTTTTTTGCATCATTATTGTTATTATTATTTTTTCGGCTTAAAACGCTGTTAGGCTGATGCAATTTTATGCAAAATTACTAACCGAAATTTTGTGTATGTGAAATTGTTAATCAGCTTCCAGAAAGATATGCAAAATAATAATATATGCATTTAAATTATGGGCTTAATGTAAATATCGTGCACCACATTAGACTAAAGGGCAATGAGCAGACAAATACTATAAAATAAAGACAAAAATACTATAATCAAAAATTAATTATATGTAAAGGTAACCAGTAAATTGTATTAAAGTAATTACAGTGAGTGTGGACTTGACCTTGCTTTAAAGTTATATATATTTATTATATAGTTTCATTAAATTTTAATGCATAATCTTTGAATTTGAGGGCCTTATCAGCCTAAAAATTGACGTCAATTGACGGCAATGAGCAATGACCAATGACCAAGGCGCATCAACAGCTTTATTTAGGGCCCTATAAAAAGCAAATAAAATGAAACGCTTGTTAATGACAACTTTCATTAACGATCTCCACAGCAGCAGCAAAAACAACAGGGGGTGAGGTTGTGGGGTGGGGGGTTATTAGTTAATTGTGACGTAGGCAATCGCATTATAATATGCCCACTTAATTGTTAATTGCTTTTCGAACACTTTAAACAAACAAAAATAATACCCGTAATTATCGCAATGGAAATCGAATCCAATTGTGGGACTCGGCCTGTTGGAATCGGGCCGCAAAAACAAAAGGCTCTGTAATATGGCTGTAAAACTGTCAAACACAACGACTCATAAACTGTAAATGGCAGGCGGCCGTAATGAGCGCCGTTAACGCCAATTAAATAATAATAAAAGGACAATTTGCAAATAAAAATAAAAAATTTCTTTTTTTTTCGAATAATATTCTCTTTTATTTGCTTTTTTTAAGTTTTTTGTTGTTTTCTTTTTGTTTTCTTGGTTTTAAATTTCTCTGTGTATGTGTGTGTGTGGAGTGTATATATGTGTGTGTATTTGTGGGTGGAATGTACCGCTTTGTTGACTTGGTGCTTCCATTTGTTGTAGCATAATTTATTATACAGTTGAGGGCATGGCTTAATCATTAATATTTTTCTTCATGTGTTTTTTGTTTTAATTCATTATCATTATCATCTTCGGACAAGTTCTCTCATCTCGTTCTCTATATTCATAGTTTTCAACATACCAAAAAAAATAACTTAATACAAGTATTTGTTGTATTTTGTCTTTACATACTCTTATTTTAATTACACCCAAAGATAACTAAAAGCAATTTTAAGTAATAGTTAAAAGTTTGCGTATTTATATTTATGTTTTTTTTGTTTTTTTTTTTTGTTTTTTTTTTTGTTTTCTTGTCATTTTGTAGTTGTTTTTATTTTATACAATAAAAAATTAAAAAAACGGACACTTTTATAAAAGTTGTACGTATATCAAAAAACACGAAGCACGTTTTTCTTCATACACATATATTATTTATGTTTGAAATAATTTCAGTTTACAATTTAAGTATTTTTTTGTTTTTTTTCCACGTTTTTCAAATGTACATCAATTATATATATTACAATTTAGCATTTTGTATTTGATTATTTTCGTTTAAATTTTAAGATTTAGCTATGTGTGTGTGTGTGTGTGTGTGTGTTTGTGTGGCTGTGTGTACGTGTGTGTATTTTCGATTTGCTTATATAGAAAGTACAGTACTAAGTAACTAAACTTCATGTGCCTATTCTTTAAATTACCGCCTAGAAATTACATTTATTTATGCATGTTTTTCGCTTTATTTAGGTTGATTTTTGTTTTTAATTTTTATATTTGTTGTTTTTTAGGTATTTATGAAAAAAAAAAATCTACAATTGCATTTAAAGCTAGAAATATGACTTAACTGTAGTTTTATTTACAGAATGTTGGTTTTGTTTCATTTTTGTTTTTTGTTTATTTTTTCATTTACTGCCGCGCTTTAAATTCTAAGTTTTGTTTATATTTTGTGTTAGGTTTTTTTTTAAACTTTTGTCGTGAATAATGTTTTAGAGTACAATCTACTGGCTATATAGATGCATATATATGCACGGCTGCTTAATAACCTAAGACCCTAGCTAGAACCGAGTCATCAGAGTCTGGTGGCGGTTCGAACCACTTGAGCGCTACAATATTAATTATTTGTTTACCTTGTTAGTATTATTATAGTTATTCGATTTTTATTTTATTTCTTTGCTACATCTCTAAAACTCACACGGGCGACGAAGTGTTGCAAAATGGAGGGGGCGTGGTGGTGTTCATATGGTTTTAAGATTTACCTTGCTTGGTGGAACGCAGCTGAAGGCCGAAAGTTGATTAGAATTAGGTATTTTTGAACATTTCGTAACACTTGTCGCACTTTAGCTAGTTATCGGTAATCGACGATCGATGCGATTCGATTCGATAAGATTTTTAATTCGTTTTTTTTTTTATTTTCTGTTTATTTACTTTATATTTAAAAAAAAAAAAAACATCACTTGGTTTCACGTTTGATTTGAATTGCGTGTTTTTTGCATCATTTTGTTTACATCGAGTTTTAGAAAGTTTTTGAAACTTTAAAGTTTGAACAAAAAAAAAAAAAAAAGAAGCGGACAGGCAGACGGCAGACGGCAGGCGGCGGTGCCAGGCTATGTATTGGGAAAGTATTCATCTGGCCGATCCACTGCCTCAACCATTTAGTTCAAGTTGTAACACAGATTAATGCACTGGTAAAAGTCGCGGCAGCCCAAGGCGACGGGGGGGGGAGTCGACCTTAGGGCTGCTCGCGCTTGCATTGCGGCCACCCGTCTGGCACTGCGTCCTAGGAGGACTCGTAGCCAAACCAGGCGGCCGACGAATGCTATTCGCCGCCCGCACCGCCGCCGCCAAAGCTATTGAAATGACGCACTGCACCCGGGGCCGCCGCCGCGCCGAACTGGAGGCTCAGCTCGAAGAGGCGGCGCGCGTGCAGCTGCTGCTGCTGCTGCTGATGGTGATGGTGCTGCTGATGATGGTGGTGCTGGTAGTGATGGTGCTGATGCAGTGCCGCCGCCGAGTGTGCATTCAAATTGAGGTGTCCACCTAAGACGCTGGACGCGGAGCCGGGCGAGGCGGCGCTCGGCGGCTGCAGCGGCAGGCCGCTGTTGCTGCTCGCGCCGGGCGACAATTGGGAGCTGCTGCTGCCCGTCTGCTGCGACTGCAGATGCTGGGCGTGCGGATGCTGCAGCTGGTCGCTGGTGTGAAAGAGATGCGGATGATGCGCGGGATTCAGATGCGGATGCTGGTGCGGATGATGGGCGTGGTGCGCGTGCTGGTAGCGCATCGGGTCCATGTACATGGCAGCTGCTGCAGCGGCTGCGATGCTGGACGCCTGTTGCTGTTGTTGCTTCACTTGCTCCTCGTTGCTGTTGTTGTTGTTGTTGTTAGTGCTGCTATTGTTGTTGTTGTTATTGTTGTTGTTGTTGTTCGTCTGACCACCAGCGGAGGAGCTGCCCAAGGGGCTCTGCGGCGACATCACCTGGCCCTGGCTAGTCATCGTCACCGAGGAGCCCGCACTGGACGAGGGCGTATTGGGCGTGTGCTGCTGCTGCTGCTGCTGCTGCTGCTGCTGCTGCTGTTGCTGCTGCTGCTGCTGCTGCTGCTGCTGCTGTTGGTGTTGCTGTTGTTGCTGTTGGTGTTGCTGCTGCTGTTGTTGCTGTTGCTGTTGTTGCTGGTGCAGACTGTTGGCAGGAGTGGACGCAGCTGCAGCTGAGTTCGACTCCTGGATTTCTGATTGCTAGTGGGCCGCCAACTGGTGCGCCGACTGCATGTTCTGGGGGCTGAGCATGGGCGGGCTGTGGCTGTGCGAGTGGTTGCCCATGGGACTGCCGTGCATGTCGTGGTGCGAGTGGTAGCCGCCGTGGTGCATGTGGCCCGGCGGCATCCCGTCCATCATATCGCCGCCGAGGGTGTTCGGTGGCGTCATGCGCTTCTCCTTCTGGCGGCGATTGCAGAACCACACGCGCACCACCTCCTTCTCGAGCTGCAGCGAGTCCGCCAGCGATGTGATCTCCTGGGCCGAGGGCTTCGGCTGCTTGTGGAAATGCTGCTCCAAGGCGCCCTTCACGCTCACCTCGATGCTGGTGCGTTTCTTGCGCTTGCGCCCCTGGGCGGCGATCTTGTCGATGCTCGTCGGCGAGCCCGTGGTGGAGTCCGCCTCCTCGAGCCACTTCTGGAGCAGCGGCTTCAGCTTGCACATGTTCTTGAAACTTAACTGTAGAGCCTCGAACCGGCAGATGGTCGTCTGCGAGAAGACGTTGCCGTACAGCGTGCCCAGGGCCAGGCCGACGTCCGCCTGGGTGAAGCCCAGCTTGATGCGGCGCTGCTTGAACTGCTTGGCGAACGCCTCCAGGTCGTCGGAGGTGGGCGTGTCCTCCTCGCCGCCGCTGATCGCATCGCGATCCCCTCCGCCGCCGCCCATGTGATGGTGAATGTGCAGCTGCGGCGACTCGCCGCGCAGCGCATGATGCAGTGGCGCCACCTGCGCCGCATGGTGTGCCGGATGGTGGTGGAGCATGCCGTTCATGGCATGGTGGTACTGCAGCGGCGAGCCGCCGGTGGGCGCATAGTGGCCCGCGTGCGGGGCATGCCACGCGGCGGCCGCATGCGGCGAGGCCATGCCCTGCTGGATGCGCGTCTGCTGCGACAGATGTGACATCTCCTGCTTGACGGAGTCCACGGCTGCGGCGGCGGCGGCGGCGGGATGATGGTGCGTCGTATGGTGTGTGGGCAGCGACCACGGATCCGGATGCAGGGCACTCCAGCTGCCCAGGCCCGAGCCGGGCGTCAGGCCGCCCAGGCTGTTGCCCTGTCCGCCGCCCTGCACCTGTCCGTTGGGCGATGGCGACGAGGGCAGCTGCTGCTGGTGATGGGACGCCGAGGCGGCCGCCGCGGCAACGGCGGCATGGTGATGATGATGGTGCTGCATGTACTTCATCTCCCCGGCATCGGCGGCGGAGCGGGGCGAGGACGTGTGATAGCCACCGCCGCCGCCGCCCAGCGCCATGTCGAGATCACCGCTGGGCGGCGTCATATAGGAGGTAGCGGCCATCCCCACCGCTCTGGGGCTGTTCAGGCCCTCCACGCTGGCGGGGTAGGGCTCCAAGTTGGGGCTCAGTTTAACGACTTTGTAGACCGATCGATCGAAAGGAAGACCTGAGTCCCTATGCTCATTCCACTCGAACCGTGAGGCAACCGTTTTGAAGTCTTTTACTGGCAACGTGGCGGCGCAAAAATGTGGGCGTGGCGGCCGATCGCGCGACTCGCACACACACGCAACACACACAACACAGAACAAACAGAGCACTCAACAAGTTTCGTCACCGACGGCGCAACGAAAAATTCGCTTTAGACTTTTCGTATTTGCGCCCTTTTTGTGGTAACAAACAAAAAAAAAAAGAATTGTTTTTGTTGCGCAGTTTATCAAAATTTGATGAGAATTAAATATTTGCTTCCTTTGTGTTCGGTGATTGTGTGACTTTTTTTGTTTTTTGTTTTGTTGTTATTGTTGCACGATGTTGCTTGATTCAATCACTTGGCACTTGGACAAAAAAATTTGTGTTATATTTGTTGTTGTTGTTTCGTTGTTTAAATCTCGCTCTCCTTAACGTGATTGTTGTCGTTGTAATTTGCCGTCGTTGTTTCGATTGTCACAAGCACAACATCGGAATCGTCATGACGAAGAACGAATACTATTCAGATGCGGCATTCAGAAATGTGATTGAGATTTTTTTTGGATCAGCACAGAGACGACGCCACACAGCGCACAAAATAATAATAAATACACACAGAGAGACGGGGCCAGACACTGAGAGCCTATGGGACAAATTCACGTGCAAACTCGTAGAGCTATCGAAGTGAACTAACGTCATGCAGCGGCCAGCGGCGCTACGTAGACGGCGCTCTCGACGGCCGACACAGCGACGACACACAGTTACACGCAGCTGACACGCACACAGACGCAGGCAGCGCGGCGAAACCAGTTTTCAACCCGGGTCTTCCAATGCGCCGTGCGCGCGAGCGAGACGCTTAACGTGCTCGCGTGTGCGCGCTGGCCGTGCGAGCGAGATGGCCTGTGAGAGCGAACGAAACTGGAAGGCGACTTGCGCTCTATTGGGCTCGCTGCGGCCTTCCAGTGCCGCCCACCAAAGGCAGCGGCGTCGCATTCCCATGCAGAGTGACATTTTTAATTGCCAGCGCCCGGCACAAGGGAGAGCGAGAGCGCAAGAGGCGCGCGCTGAGGCCTTTGTCAGACGCGAAAGCTTTTCGCACAGGACTGCGGCCGCATCAGGAAGCTTTGTTCAGTTCGCTGTCGCTCTTTGGGCTGCCAACTTTTGCTTTCATTTTGTTGGTGTGCGTGTGCCTGTGCGTGTGCGAGTGTGTGTGTGTGTGTACTTTTTTAGTGGGGCGTGTGCATTGGCACCACTACAATGGGCGGGCAATGCAACTAACTGGCAACGGGCAACTGGCAACTGGCAACGGGCAACGGGCAACTAGCGAAACGGCATCGGGCATCGGCCACGGCAGCGCTATCTCCGATATCGGAGCATCTAACGCGTCCGAGAACAACTGTAAAATCAGTCGCACATTAATTGAAATGTATCGCGGCAATAAATTTGCATGCAAATGTTACAATGTTTCAATCTTCGTCCAGTTTCAGTCCAAAGCTTTGTTATGCATATTATCTGTCAGTTGCTTTCAAAGAAAGGCCCATTGTCTATGCGACTATGTGTGTGCTCTGTGTGTGTGCGTGTGTGGGTTTCTGTTTTGGTACTCGCGTTAAGTTTACCGTTCTCCTGGCTAGTTATTGATTTGCAGAGCGTGTTAATTTTTATTGATTTTTCATTTAACAGTATTTGCACAAATGCGCGCATTTGCATAGCTGCGATTTCCAATAAAAGTCTTTAACTTCTTTTGTGCGCTTCTCTCTTTGTGTGCGGCATTGTTGGTGTTGTTCGAGTTTTGATTTAGTAGAGCTTCCCAGATAAAACAGCAGCAATGGCCTTTGTACCATTCTCCTAAAGTGTTCAGTTTTTTTTCTGTTTTTTTTTTACTCCACAATGAAGTAACAGTTCAGTACACTGAGCAAAAATGCAAAGTTTATGTGTTTAAAGCTAACAAAAATATGCTAGATATTACCTGGGGAATTCTTTTTCACAGGTACTTTTTAAACCTGAGGGAATTTTCCGAATAATTTGCTAATGTTAATCAGTAATAAAACTTTAGTATATATTTTAATGGATTTATTATCTGTTTATTGCATTAAGTAACGCCCATAAGTTTTTTCAATTATAATAACATTATAGTTTTCAACACTGCTCATGTGATATATTACTAGATACAGAGACTGAATAATTTGCCTTGTTTGTGTTTATAACTCAATACTCTTATTCTCAAAACATAAATATGGATTTAGCAACGTGAATAATAAATTATTATTTGGTATGCTTCATTTTTGCAAGTTTTTCTAGCTTATTTACATATATTACGAAGTGTATTCCATCTATATCAAACAAATATGTATATAGTGTAAAATGCTTTGTATAATTTTACATAAAATGATTTACAATATTAAATGCTTGCTATGGGCATAATCAATATGTTCTTATGTCCTAAAACAGCATTGAAAATGTATTTGTTCGTTTGACATCATCGTCGCCAGCTCTACAATATTAGTTAATATTGTTCGCGCAGTAACATATCATCTTTTAATGAAACCGCATTGAAATCGTATATAGTACACTTCTTAAGAACCTGTTCCATATACTCCAATCACTACTAATTGTTAAAAACCAGTCTACACATATAATATATGAGCATTTCAATTTTTTTGTTTTAAAATGGGCTCTATATTTAATCTGCACCAGTCTCTCTCTCTCTCTCTCTCTCTTTCCCTCTCGCTCTCCCTTTTCTATGCACAACTCTTGCGGCAGGTCAAGCGTCCAGGTTGTGTCAAAAATTATGCAAACTAAGGTCAACGCCATCAACAACAACAAACACACACACACACACACTCACCGTCAAGTTCAACAATATTTGCATCACTTTGTTTACATTTTTTACTTTTTTTGCTGTGTCCTTTGGCCACACACTTGGGCATAATTAATAAGCCACAGAGCGAGCTAAACAGTCGCAGTCGGCGTCGCCGTCGCTGCGTCAAAGTTTTGTCACTCAACTGAACAACGGTCCTTGGGCGAATTTACATGATAATTAGGCGGCGGCGCTAAAAAAAAATAAGCGAGCCAAAAAAAATATATTTAAATTTCAAATGACGAAAAATCCTGTTTATTTGCCGCAGTCGCCGGCACAGTGCAGGTCTCGCCGCTCCGCCCCTGGCCCTCGCCGTATGCTAAATGCGCACGCGCCGCGTTGGTTTTGTGGCCGTGAAAGGACTTGTTGCATAATTATGCGCCGCATGCGAGTAAATAAAAATAAACATGAGCAGAGCCACAAAAAATGCGAGAGAAAAAACATAACTAAGCGCTGTATTTATGAATGAAGATCTCTTGTGTGCCGTCCCTCCGCGCCCCTCCTCTCCCTCCGCGCCCTGCCATTGGCGCCGTTGATTTGGATGATAATGAGGCTCGATTAGCATTTTTGTTGCATTTTTTACTGCTTCTGCTCGGCTCCGGTTTAAGTTCGGCTCGGCATCGGGCCTCTCGCACCTAGCTGTCTGCCCGGCGCACTTGCTTATAATTATTAGCATAATTTTCTTCTTATTTTGCATTAATTTGTGTGCGAACGTGTGTGTGTGTGTGTGTGTGTGTGTGTGTGTGTGTCTGTGTGTTGCTGTGCGTTTGTTGCCCCGAACACAACAACAGACACATAGACAACAAAAAACAAACTTTGGCATCTGTTTTGGCAATTATTTTGGTCATCATTTGAAGACCAGATATAAACTGGTCTGGTTTCAAGCGCTTTAAATACCGCGCAATACAATTAAAGCGTTGCGAGGGAGGCGAGGGACGCTGAGGAGTAACATTTCTTGAGTGCGTGAATCTTGGATAATTCAACGTTTAAATACATATCAACAAGCCGCAAATTCCAGAGGCCATAAGATTTAAGTCCATCAAAACTCTGTTGTCACTAAAGCGATTTTACGAAGCTTGTTTTCTATAAACTTATTGGCAAAGCAACTAAATTAACTAAATTAAACTCAGCTGCGATGTTCAGCTGTTTTAATAGCTAAATTCAAAAACGCATATCATCTCAGCTACCATTCAATCACATCCTCAAAGATGCTCTCATTTTGTGTACCTACCTCATATGCATCTTATTTAATCCTGCGCGCAAAAATTCATTTGCAAACAAAACGTTTCATTAGATAATGTCAAGACTCAGCTGCAATTTTCATGGGCAACCCAAGAGACAGCGACAACGACGAGAACCCATCCCAGCAGACAGTCGGTCAACTCTTTACCATATGCCTTGAAAAAAAAACAAGAAAAATTGCGCGCCAAAATGTAACACACACACACACACGCACACACAGTACAGACTAAGGACAACAACAAACTTCAATTGAAGAAGCTACCCAAGACAACAGCGGCAGCAACAACATCAACTTGGGCACAACCCTCTCCTTGGGCTACCCTTTCGGCAAGGTCAAACGGGCTGCTCACGTAGGCAAATCGCATAGGCAAATGTGCTCGGGGCTCAGGACTCGAACTCCTTGTGCCGGTCCCTGCCCAGACCTATCTGCAAGATGCAAGCAACCATTTATCATTTTTTCCGTTTTTTTTTTTTGGCAATTTGAAATTTGTGCAATTTTGCGATTTTGCATGCAACGGCCGTTAAAGTCTCCGCTGGCTGCAATCAGGCCGCGGCGCTTATCCTTTGGCCTTTATCCTTTCACTTTCGCTACCTACAAACACACTCACACACACACACTCACACACGCACAGCACCCCAGCAGTTTGCCAAATTCCGACACACACACGCAAGGACTCGCTGTCATATGCAAATTAGTTGAGCCTAAAAAAAAATAGGAAATTTTTGCGTCCCGCCAAAACATAAAATACGCAAACGGAACACAAAATGGCAATTGTTGTAGCTCTACTTATGCCCCAGACACGGTTCTGGGACCGGGTCTAACCCATCGCCAGTTGGGTTAAATGCATTTTGGTCCGCCTCATTGGCTTTGGCATTGAGCGCAACTGTCAATGAGACCAGGCAAAGGGCAAATATGCAAATTAGTTAGCGTTTTTTTTTTTTATTTATTAACTAATTTATCTCCGCGCCGCTGTGACACGTCCCATAGGCAACCCAGCCAGGGTCGTGAAATATTGGCGAATGGCGGAAACAACGCAGCAAAAAGCGTTGCAACACCTGGCTACAATTTTTTTTACCGCCGTTTTTATCGCTTCCCATGTGGGGTGCTGCTCTGGCCCGATAGTTGGCAGTGAGGTCGCTAAGTAGATAAGTTAATGATATAAGCTATATCCTTTTGAGAGCCGAAATACAAATAATTGAGTAGTTTTTCAAATTAATTTCAACGGGTAAAAAGCAATTCCACAACTAAATGTAAGAAATTCTGGGGCCTGAGCTATCAAAAAGATTTATTTTTCTCTAGATACTCTTAAATATTTTGAATTTCAAGTAGGAAATAACAGGAAAATATTCAAGCAACTGCTTTTGTCGATTAATATTTAATTGTTAATAATTATTGTCTGAAAATAATTGTAAACTACATATTCTATAACCCATATTAACATATGCAAAAGTATATTATAATTATTAATGTCTATATCTTCCGCTGTCTTAGCCTACGTCAAATATATAACAACATTCAAGACTTAGTCTGGTTTTCCAACTACACTTATGCATATTTACTGCATATATTTTTTGCTATCAATAAATTTAAAGTAGAATTTATTAAGTTTGCTTTGATAAAATTATTACAAGAATCCTTCGTTTTAAAAAGCTGCGAAATAAACACAATAACACAAACTCGACCTACTTTAAAATATTTAAACTAAATCGAAACATATCTTTCTAAGAAATCAAGGACCAAGTTGGGTTTTCCAACTAATCTCACATACACTTCATATATTTTTGCTATAAAAAAAATCAAACAAGTATTTATTAGTTTCACTTGAATACATCTGTTTATATATGGTTTTATATAATTCACATATAATAATTGATTACAAAAATCCTTCATTTTAAAACTGCCACGAAAAAACATAAATTAAACTGATATAAACAAAAAATCATAAATAAAACAAAACTTTGACCTAAATAAAAACGTTTCCATACTAAAATAGAAAGCATATCTCTCAAAGAAAGAAAATGAAAATAGAAGAATAAATTATACATTTAAACGTTAAATATACCATTAGATTGCATTAGCACTCTCACTTTCGACGCGTTGTTTAAATTCTCAAATGCAGCCGCTTAATCATTTCAGATTTAAATCAGTTGCATTTCCATTCGCTGCTTATGGATCGTCGCTTGAACAATATGAAAATTAAAAACCCTGTTCACACCCACTAAAGCGTCGATGTTGTCACGGCGACAGGAAACCGCACGGACAGAAACCGCTCTTTCCTACGTATATCGACAAAAACAATTACAACAACAAGAACAACAAAAGGGAAAAACATATGTCAATAAAAATCTTTTAGAAGCTCATTTGCATAATGCAGTCAAAAGGGCAAACGTTGCCTGAACCGTGGAGTGCTCGTTGGTTTTCCTGTCGCCAGGCCCAGACCCGAACCCGAACCACAGTCCAGGTGTGGGCTGAGAGCAAGCGACATAAAAAACAACTAAGCAACATCAAAAAGACGACAACTGCAACAACTACAACTACGGCCACGTCTGCGGCACGCATGTTTGTTTCCTTCGAAAAAAAACAACAACAAAAAACAAACGCGTCCGTAAGGGAGGGTGGGGGTAGGCCCTCGCCAGGGGTGCATATCATTAGCGCTATGGTCGCAGCGGCAGAGCATTACAAACTGGCAAACATTTTCCGACTGACACTCTTTTTTTATGAGCAGCCTGACACACATCAAAGGCCAATCAACTCTTCCAACTCGCACAAACGTGTGTCTTATCGGAAGCGGAAGTTCACCCTTAACCCTAAACCCTTGCCTTAGCCTGTACACAAACCCACTGAGTGTGGTGAGTTTCCAACCGTGCTATAAAACTGGGCGCATCTGTTCAGCGGTTCTTAGAACGGAAACTCAAGTATCGTTACTTTGACACATACTCACCAAATTTAAATGGGTTACTTATTCTCATCATTTGATATTATCATGGATCATGGGATCAGTTGAGTTTTGGCTGAGTCCGGCCATATACCAGGAATTCGGAAACTTTACAAATTTGCTCGGTTACTTTTATACTTATGCCAGATCTTATAAATTTTTTCTCGCACTGCGGCAGTATCCTATAAATGTTATCTCAACTCAACTCCCGATCTCGATGCCGGCAGTCGCCTTAATGCGACTTGTCTTCTGGGCTGGCTGTCGTAAAAGTGCTCTCCGATTGCATAATTTGGACAACGCCTTTTAATTGAAACATAAACGCCATTTTTATTGCGCAAACGCACGCGCCAATGATTGAGGCATTTTATTTACCGTAAAAAAAGCAGCAACAACACCATCAGCGAGAAGAAGAAGCGGCGCAATTTGCGCAGAAATTGCAAATCGCCCATAAGACATAAATGAAATTTTTATAATCGAAACGAGACGCTGACGGAGGTCGCCACCGGTTGCGCATGCGCCGAATTTCAGCGCTGTTTTTTCGTATTTTTGCTTTTGCTGTATTATTTTAACTGTTATTGTTATTAAGTTTTGGGCCAGTGACAGTTGCCGAGTTGCCGCCGCCGCCGCCGACAAAGCCACGTTTTGACGCCCCAACGTGACATGGCCGGGCCAGCTCCGAGCCGGAGTCAAGGATAATGCGCTTTGATCTTCGCCTTGGCGGCGACGGCGGCGGCGGCAAAAGGCTTCAAGTCAGGTCGGCGGGGGTGTAGCACGTGCAGGCTGTGCCTCTCTGGGGGCGATGCTATCATTGCAGCTGACTGCTTTCTTTAATAAGCTGAAGCTGCGACCGGCCGCTAACCGAGCTGGGGCACAGTGCACAAACGAAAAAAGAGGCAGAAACAAAAACAAAAGACTTGAGACACAAACGCGTTTTCATCGCAGCCCCTCGCAGCGCGATGCTTTACACCTGATAACCAAGACAACAACATCGCGACGCATCGACGCACTCATTGAGACCGCCACAGGACCGCGCCGGCGACGGCGATGGCGACTGCGACTGCGCAATGCTGTTGTGATGTAATCAGGCCGGTGCTTCTGCTCCCCGATTCTGCGCGGTTCCTGCGATTTGCCGTACGTGATATTGTTAAAAGCTTTTAATTGAAGTCATCTTCTTGCTCAAAACAGGTAGCTGCCTCTAGAGTCATCGTCGTCCGCTGCCGTGGCTGCTGCTGCTGCTGCTACTGCTGCTGCTGCTGCTGCTGTCGATGTCGAGCATTTTTATGATTAAACTAATTTTTCTTGCCCGCAACTCTTATAGCAGGTGATGTGGCTCCAGTTCCCCTCCGCCTGCCAAGTTATTTTAATAAACTGCGCGACGTGCCACGCATTTTGAGAGACGATCGGTTTCAATTTTATTATTGTTGTGGCTGCCGCTTCTACTGCTGCTGCTGCTGCTGCTGCTGCTGCGGCTGTTGTTGCTGTTGCTTTTAGATTATTTCCAGCACTTGTAAGTGTTGTTAGAAGGGAGTGCCACCAACTGGCTGACCAAGCCGCAACGTGCTCATTTAACAGTAGCCAACGAACGTCGCTCGTAATAACTTAAGCCAGCATAAAATATTTTAATGATAGACATAATGGACAGTACCAGGAGCAGCGGCGCTTGCTGGCCAACACAAAATAAACAAACATTAGGACAAATGTTACAAGCAAAGTGCGATTGACTAAGAATATAAATTCCTCTGCTTAAACATCAGATAGCAAGCCATATTATAAATATTTTGGATGCTTTGTTAACCTAGAGACTCCTTGGCCAAGATTGGATTAGAAGTGGAGTGTGTACCACGAATGGGGAAGGCTTATGATCAACACTATTGGCATTTTTAAAAATTATATCCAAACTGAGCCTCTATCAAATAGGTACACTGAACTTGACCTTAAATTTCAATGTACTCTTATAACTTGAGCTTTTTATTGTGCCGCTGACGTATCATCTTGGTAATATCCCTAAAAAAAATACCTTGTTTGGGCTTCACTTATAAGTCAATTTACAACAAGCAAAACCGACCGAAAGCAACTGCAGCAGAATTGTGCAGGACTTTTCGTATGCGTAATGCATATAATTTGCGAGGGGGCAGCACTGGCAACCTTGGGGCATTTAAATAAAGTTGTGAAGTAGCGCATAAAATAAATAACAGACACTTGACCAGCTCCGGTACGGCTCTATGGATTAAAATCAATGAAAATTCATACATACATCTCCGCGTGGAGCTTATGGATGCTAGCCAGGAGCGGGCATGACTCGCCCGGCACGAGATGCCAAACTCCAGATACGAGATGCGGGCTGCGCGATACGAGTCATAACTATGTGCAAGACCATTTCATTTTTCAACAATTGGCCAAAAGTACGCCTCAATAACAAAACGGGGGGCGTGTGCTGTTTGGGGCCACAACAAAAGTAATGAGCAGTTGGCCACGCGCTCCCTAAAAACATTCATGAATGTGAATACGAATGCGAATACGAGTACGCAAGCGAATGCAAAATGCCGCAGGGCAAGCGGGCAGCGCGAGGATCGCTGCGAAAGGAGCAGCAGGCTTAAAGCTGCACTCGAGCCTATAATTATAATTGAAATCAATTGATTTATTTGCGTTGCCAACTCGAACTCTATGCCAAAACGCATAAAGCCATAAAGAAAAATGGCAACAATACAATTCAAAAGCCGCTGTAGTTGTTATTGTTATTGTTGCTGTTGCTGTTGTTGTTGTCTGCTGGTCGTGTGTGCTTAATTGTTGTTATTGGCCTGGCTGCTTGGCCAATGTGTGCCGCTGGCCAATTTGTTGGCCAAGCAAGCCCCAGACTAGGCAACGACGCTGACGACGATGTCGTTGTCGGAGACGTCGATAAGGTCATGAGCAAGTGTCATTCCAGTGCATAAATTATTTATTGGGGCGGTTGCATAGCTGCAATTGGCGGCTGAAGGGGGCTGGGTAAAATAAATGTTGCACAGAATGGTTTAATGTGTGCTGAAGGGCAACGTGATTGAGAATTGCTGAAGTTTAGGCAAGGCAAGACAAGGCCCGGGAGGCAAAACAATCTATTATGTCTTGAGTGCAGGCGAGAGAAGCCTACAAAAAATATTACGTTCACATTGTCAAAATCCAACCAGAGTTAAATTTTCACCCGAAGATCTTTTTTTAAACATTCGAAAATTCAAGTTAAATACAATTAGACAATAAAATGAGACATATTTTAGTTCCATAGATGTTTGACACACATTTTTGTAATTAGTATTCGAAACTGTTAATATAATATACAAGTTTTTTCGTTATTTGCAAATAAATGTTTGTGTTAATTATTTTGTTTATATAGTTATAATGGTTCATTTAAAAATAATTTAAAAAAGAAAATGTATTTGCCAAGTGTGTCGCATATCTAGGTAGATGATTCCAGGCAATCTGTTCGATCTCTCAGCTGCACCTGCCGCCTGCCCACAAAATACACTTGTGCTCCGTTGTCAACGACAGTAGCTTTGTCTAAAAAGAAAAAAACAACGTTGGCCATTCCACAGGCCCCGTTGCTCGATGCCCGATGCCCGATGCCATGCCAACCTGTCTCACATTTCAAAATACATAATTAAGTATGCACAGCGAGTTTGTTAGATAAAAATCTTAAAAACCCTTAAAAAGCTTTAAGCGCCTAAGACACACACACCAACTCACCAACACACGCACACCACATTATACACATCCAAGCTGAGAGAGGGAAAAAAACCCAAAAAAAAAAAAAAAAAAAAAACAACAACAAGAAGCGTAGGGGCAATACTTGATGGATAACTTGATGAGTATCGGATAAGTTGTGGGGACTTTGTAGCACAGCATAAATGTGAGGCGCGTATACATAAAATAGTCGAAAGGCAGCAGCAGCAATAACAAATAACAACAACAAAGACACGTAGTCGATGTATGATACGAAAACACTTTGGCGACAATCATGGGAAAGATTTGAATTGACTTGGTTTGGTTTGGTTTTCGTTGTGGCTATCATTTCAAGCAGAGCCGCGAACGGCCATTAAACGAACCGGCCCAAGAGGTCAGAGCGATAACGAGCGAAAGCTAAAGGCGGTTCAGGCTGGCTCGCTGGTGGTGCAGGTGGTGCTGGTGCTGGTGCTGGTGCTGGTGCTGGTGCTGGTACTGGTGTGGGCTAACATCGTTTAACGAAGCCGATTTGTAACAGAGCTTTCACATGTGTCTCCAAATCGAAAACCGAAAAACTACAAACTAAAAAAACTTGGCCGGCCAATCAGTTAAAAGTTATAACGCAAATCAAAGCAACAACAAGAACGACGACAATAACAACAACAACAGCAACCCCAGCCACAACAGAAATCAATAAAGTTCCCAATGCCAAACGAAACAGAGAGAAGAAACTTAATTAAAAGGTCGCTGTTAATGTTGTTAATTTGAAAATATTGTCGAAGGAAACGGCTTACACACACAACAGAAAACCCGATGGGGACAAATACAAAAGAGTCTGCGTTATAAAATCGTAGAGAAACGCCATAAAAAACAGCAGCAGCAGCAGCAACAGGCGCAGCTAATTTTTATGGGGCTCCGCATGCAGGCTGCTGCGCTGACAGACATCTCGGCGGGATCTGGCCAGCGGTCACTCTAATCAAGCCTACAAGCTATGTTGTCATACGAAATAAAAAATACAAATAAATAAAATAAAAAAACAACACAACTCTTGCATTTAACAACAAGTTCGTTGCCTAAGTCATTTGTTTAACGCTGCTCTAAATATTTCGCTTGGTATATGAAACAAATTATTTTACTCCAATTAAGCCCAAGTGTTTTAAAAATTGTGACTAAATATATAAATGGTTTGCTAGATGAATTTCTCTTATACCAAGTTCGTTGCCTAAGTCTTTTATTAGCAGAAGTAGAACTTTTTATGAAATTTTTTCATACATTTTTATTTATTTATTTTTTTTTATTAAATATATTTTCTACCACTTTGTTCTTTAAAGCAACCGCAACCAAATTTATAGCCGCACAATAAAATTTAAGAAAGTGTATATATGTATATGATATGTATTATATATAATGCACCTCACATGTTTTATGGCCAATGGCCTTAAGAAAATTTCACTGAATTTTCAATGTGACAACGGCGATTTCCTCAATCAAAACGAAGGCATTGAAACGGCTAGCAGAGCTGCAACAAACTTGAAATACACAATAATGTAATAATAATAATGCATATAATGCATATAAAGAGAAAAGACTGGCAGCAACAACTACAACAAAAAACAACAAAAATAAATAAAATAAAAAAAAACAGAAGAAGGGGGCGGGCGGTTTGGGTCGATTGCTGCGTGGCCTCCGTTGGGTTTTTGGTACGCCCGAATGGCGATGCACGCACACCAACACTTGCGCACACACACCAACACACACGCACAGGCAATGTAACTTCAACCTTCAATTGTAGTTGGTGCTTGTTTGTTGTTGTTGCTGTTGTTGTTGGTAGCTGTGCTGCTGCCTGTCACGAAACGTTATTCGTGCGGCCATGCGAGTTCACTGACTGCCGCCCAAGTGCGCCAGTGTGTGTGTCTTTTGGTGCTTTTCATATGTACACATTGTATATTGTTGTTGCCGTTGGCCGTTCGCTTTGTTTTCACAGCAACAGCAACAACAATTACAACTAACCATGGCGGCCATATTAACATGCCTCCGAGTACAGTTTGCACCTGCAGCTACGTCAAAATCGTTAAACTTTAACGACAAAGATTCTATTGTCGAGCATTGCACGTGATTGAATCGAGCCCCAATTAGACAATCCGCTCACGAACGCCGCGTACAAGAACGCAAACAAGCAAAGACACAGACACCACCGAGAGAGCAATAGTGGGTAATAGACCAGAGGGCTTAGAAAAATTTCCAGCAGCGCCAGTGCTAATTGACTCTGCTCACAATAATATTTTTTGGCAATTTGCCTGTGCCAGCACTTAAAGCAGCGCAACAATAACAACAACAACAGCAGCAGCAGCAACATTCAGGGCCAGCAAACAACAACAATGACTCATTACTTGTGTATTGAAGGCAACAAATATTTCGCATGCCAATTGATTTCGCCCACCCGTATAACTTCTCATCCGCTCACCCCCGCTCTCTTAATGTCTCTCTCTCTCTCTCTCTCCCTCTCTCGGGCGGTTTTATTGCTTTAAATGTTTAAATATAGTAATCAGTGAAAGAAAAGCTCGAAGAAACATGAGGCTCGTTGTTGTTTAATTGCTGCAGCTCATGCAAGTGCCAGAAGCTGACGGTGTGTGAGAAAACTACACTAAAAACGTTGCTGTTGCTTTTGTTGTTGTTGCTTTTGTTTTGTTGTTGTTAGCGTGCAATTAAAAATAATATATGTATGTACCTATGTTGTATATATGGATTTGCTATACAACACCCACACACAATAAATTTCATTAGCTATTGTCTAATTGGCGCATATAACGAAAGCATTTCAAATGAACAACTGAGGCTACAGTTGTATATATACAACGAAATATATAATTATCTACATAAACATACTGGCGTCATATACGGCAAACATTTTAGGGAACTTTTATTTCTGACAATTAAAAACGCAAATATATATTATTTAAACGAACTTACATAAAACTATATAAAGGGATACATTTAGATTTAAGTCTTTGGCATTTGATGAAATCTGTAGTCTGAAGTGTTGTTGGGTAATTGAATTGATTCATGACTTCCTTTTACTGAGCATTACGACCTTCTGCCTGCTTCCTAGCTGCGTGCGTAGCCAACTGTACCCACAAAAAATTAATTGACGCCGGTGTTAGCCATTTTATGAGCACCATTAAAAAGAAGCGTCTTCTACTCCCTCGTCTTTTACGAGGCTTATCAGGCGCAGCACAGTTGACTCCGTGGTGGCACTGCCACTAGCTGACTACGGCCATAAAGAGGCGCTGCAACAAATTGAGCCGCATGCAACTGTGCGCCCACAAATCTTATCTGTGCGATGCACAAGATAATGTCAGAACCCGGTTCAAAACAACGACGCTCAAGTGTTAATCTCCTGCTTAATGTGCGAAAAATGTGCAAACATTGTTGAGCTGTCGGGTGGGGAGAGCCCAAGTCCGAATCCGTGTTCCAAACACTGGCTGAAAGCAATAAAATGAATTTTATTTTCAATTTGGCTGCATAAAATCAAAGATGCTCCGGCCAAGTGGCCGGCTTTTATGGTACAGGTTGCCCCTAATTAATATGCATGAACTCAAACTTCCTCTGCCGGCTACTTGTGCACGTTTCGTGGCATCCTATCGCTCAGCACAGATCAGATCGGTTTGCTTATACTTTGAGCAATTCTTTATGATCATTTCGTTGGATGGTGCTGGATGAAGGCGTCGCGCGTTTAGAACTCAATTAAAAAGCGGAAGTTGGCGCAGCTCTCGGGTACAGCGATTAGCTGACTCGAACGCAACTGTCCACGCCCTTGACAGACATTCCATTGGCATAAATCAGCGCACAACCAGACGCACATAACTCACTAATAGCAGCAATTGTTGTCAATTTGCCACAAAACAGGCGCGAAAATGCAGACATAATATTTTTCTTTTTTTTTTGTTGCTTGCTTCGCCCCGTGGTTAATGCCGCTCTTGTTGTTGGTGTTGTTGGTTAACACACCTTGACAATTGGCTGAATTTAAATTGTTATAAAAATAGAATTTGTCCCAAAACACGCGCCGTCTACAATGCAGTCGCTTGGCAAGTTCGTGTCTTAAGTCTTTCGTTTTTTTTCGGGAGACAATGAAAGCTAGCGCTGCACTTTAATTTCCGCTCCGTGCCCGCACCCAGCGCTGCGTCTACGCCTGCATGTCTCCGCATGCAAAATACCATTAACAATTTGTGCACATAGCGCCGACAACAACAACAATAAAAAAAAGCGACAACTACAGCAGCTAAAAAGACTAAAAATCATAAAATGTGTACCACGCACAACGCGCTAAACTCACAAGCGGCATTTTGTGCGACTTGTGTACAAGAGTTTTGAATTTATTTATGTCGGCAATTATTTTATTTATATTGTCATTGCACACACACGCACACCCGCACACACTCACACTCACAAGCACACTGGCCTCTGAGATTTTGCACAGCCGTCTGATTTCGTAGTCAAAATATGTTTTCAACTTATGATATGCTAGCCGCTTCTGTTGTCGCTGGGGCTACTGGTTTTAATGCGGCGAAACAGACGACGAAGGCGACGCCGCACCGCCAAAATGACACACAGTCGCAGTAGGAAAGGCGCATAAGTCGCGGTTAGTTTATAAAGAACAATATATGGGACTTATGTAAGGATAATATGGTGACTAAAGGCAATCAAAAAGTAGTTGGAAAAAGCCTAAGCCTAATGCTTTATATTATTTCAGCTTTTCCATCTAATTTTATTGATATTAGTTTGCAATATTTGTAAGGTACATTTTATCTTAAACTTTTCTTAGTCGAGCCATTTACCTCAGCCCAAGCTAAACGGCTCCGCCGCGTCGCTGGCTTGCATTGACGCCTCCACAAATGTCATCAACAACGGCTGACAGACAAGGGACGACGCTGACGCTGGGGCTGACGTTGCGACGACGTCAACAACAACAGACGACCACGTCTCGCAACTGTCACCAAATAATGCCCAGCAGCGTTGCCTACAGGCAGCACTGGGTAAACCAAACAACAGTAGCCCGGATTCGGGCCCAGCGTCAACAGCAGCAGCAACAGCAGCAGCAGCAGTAAACGACAACAACAAATAAATTTTTGAAGCGAAACGCCAAAAAAAAATCGCATTTCAAATTCAAAACGCGATTTTTACCGAGGTTAAACTATTTTATCATTGTCACAAATGGAATTTTTCACCAGCAATCACCTCGATCCGCCGTCCACCTGCCAGCCCCCGTGGCCACACCCCCTCTGGCAGTGGCCACCGTTTGGCGATGCGTGCGAAAACGCAGCAACCACAATAACAACAAAAACAACAACAACAACAACCAGAACAGCAACAACAAAGCGATCGGTGTACGTTTTAGGGCGTTTTCTGGCCACGGTTTTCTTCTGGCCTCCTCATAAGTTTTGCGTACGCAGACAAAGCGCGAGACTCAGAGGAGGGATGGCCGGGGAAGGGGACGGAGACGGGGACGGGGACGCTGGCAGAGACGAAGTGGGACTTGGTTTATATCTCTTCATTTGCTGGCCCGTCCAGTTATTTATTGTATTTTACGTTGCTGCTGCTGCTTTTGTTGTTGTTGTTGTTGTTGTTGTTGTTGCTGTTGCTGTTACTGCTGCTGCCGTGTGTTGCTGTTTAATTGAAGGCCAAGAGCTGCCGCATTGCTGCATGCATGGCAAGCATGTCCTGGTTGCAATCGCAGCTGATGGCCACTGGCCAGACATGCCCTTATTTGCGCTGCCAGCCAAAACGGCCAGTGCATAAATTATATGAGCCACATTTTATATACCCTTGACACAAGCGAAATATCCATAGCTTACTTATCATGTTTGTAACGCCCAAGGCCAGATCACGCCGAAAAGCATAGACTTGATATGGCTAACAACCAACCAATGATCAAAGCGATCGGCAGCAGTGATCGCTGATTAGAAGTCAGCGCAAATCTTCCATAAAAACGAGATATAAATTATATTAAAAAATTATTCTATTTCTTTTAGCAACTATTCTATCGTAACGTATATTTGTACTCAAAGTTAGGTTTTTACGAGCAACAAAGAAAGGAATATTAAAGCTGCAAACGTACACATTTTGTTTGCTTAAGTTTCTACTGTGCAAATCTCCATTTTGGCCCAACTACACACATTTCGCACATAAATATCTATCGAAATGTTTCCTAGGGCACAATCGGTTCGAGGCAACGTCGTATAGAGTATTTCTTCAAAGTTTTTGGCAGTTGTTTTTGATTGTGGGCTGACTGACTGTTTTCAAGTGAATTCAATATACACATAAAGAGCTCCAGGCATACATACATACATACATACATACATATGTATGTATGTGCACGCACACATCAGATATATGCGTATATATGTATAAAGACACGACGATCGGGGCACAACTTGCGCAATGCACGATCCGCACTTAGAATATGTAGCAATTGTTTTGACATCCATAAAACATGCGCTCGATTGGCCTCTTTAGGCAACGTCGCTCTAGATCATGCAAATCGCATCCGAAATCAATTAAAATGCAACAGCCGGCCGATAATCAAACTTGGAACCAACTCGCCGAGTCGCTGGCGGTGCCAAATATGTCGTCGTTATCCCCGCCGCGACGAGCGGCGGGCAGCTCCTGCTCCGATAACAATCGCGGTACTGACACTTATATAAGCAGTCAGCATCCGTACGGTGCGACCCGAGTGACAGACATCGATCAACGATGCGACCAGCGACATTAACGCTGCATATATTGTCATAAATTACACGATAGAGCTCGACGCTTTCCCCGCCGCCTCCTCCAAGATGCCCCCGCCGAGCCCTTTGCCGCATGCTGTGAGTATGATCGCGGCTAAAGATGCTCCTATGAGCAGTTGTTGCTGTTGTTGTTGTTGTTTGTTAAACGATAAGCCCAAAAGTCATCGGCATTTAAACCAAAAGCAGTCGTCACTGCTGCTGCCATCCAACACCCCAAAGACTCAACCCAAACGCATCCATTTCCACATCCACATCCACATCAAATCCACATCCCCATCCCCAGAGCGCGTCAGATACGCATCAACGTTTGGCTAAACGCTATCCAGTTTGGGATTTTCTTTCATTTCATTTTCTTTTCCAGCGCGTTTTTGTCTCATGTTGCAGAGTGTGGCTGCAGTTGGACCCTCCCCATTCCTCGCCACCGCAGATCGATATGTTAAAAACTGCGATTAAATGCGTCAAGCGACGGCTGCGACTGCAACTCAGTCGCAGTCTCTGCCTGCGGAGTTGTGACAAAACTTTGATTGACATGGCTTTTGTATGTTGGCAACAGCAGTAGATCCGATTGCAAGAAACAGCACTGAAGATGTGACAACAACAACAGCAACATAGCTACGCATGTGCTTGGATATGTTGGGGCAAAGGTTTGAAAGATGAGGCAATTGTTGCAGCTGTACGAAAAAACTAGATTCTATCTGCGTACTGCGGAGTTACTTGCGATTGTTGTGAGCCCCAACCGTTCTAATTCTATAGAATAATTTTGGATATGTATACATATTTATATATTTTTTTGTGTTTCAGTAAGATTGATGAGGCAGAAAAGTAAGCTAGATTTCAATTTCGAGTGATAAACATGTTTTCACTGAGGGCTCTAGAAAGTATGCTATATAGATGTCGCTTATCAACTGAATACTTATGCGCCACATTTATTTATCCACTAAAACACTCTAGAGTAATTAGAGAACAAACTTCTTACAATAAATAAAAACTAAATTATATGTAATCTTCGATTTATATTAAATTTCAATACTGAATCATAAGATTTTCTGAACTCTCTGAACACCAGCATTTTTTCGTTTTCGGTTAATTTATACTCCATCAAATTTAAAAACCAAACAAACTGTTTGCTAAGAACAATTTTGTTTAGCTTTTTATATTTTCACACAAAATTATGTAAATCGAATCATGCTAGGAATAATTTTGTTTAGACTCAGTTCTCGTATTAAATATTCACTTTTCTACACATAAATTAACACAAACGCATCATAAGTTAATCATTTTATTTCATCTCAAAAACAAAAGTGCCGAAAATGAGATGAACTCCATTCCGTTTGATATTTCATTTAGTAAATAAAACAACGTTTTAATAAGCTCTCAAAACTGTATAAAGCAACCTATATATGTGGCTTTTGTCAGGCATATGCCGCTGCAAATCTATGCAAAATATCCATATTATAAATATTTTAATTTAATGCACAGATCGAAAATCGAGAAGATAAAAAAAAAAACAGAAAATAACAGAGAAAACAATCAACTGGCAAACAAAAGCAAACTTGGCAGGCAACAGGCATAAAAGTCGTGATACTAACAAATTTCATTAATGTACAACAGCGGCAACAAGTTGCAGGCACGGCTGGCCAACTCGCTCGATGGCATCCTCATCGTCCTCGTCTCCTGCAGCAGCCTCAACCGGCGGCGATTCCATTCATAAAACGGGCGCACTCAGGCACAAAAGACAGCCAAGGGCGGGCAGGGAGGAGGAGGCGAGAGATAGTTGAGGACAGACACTAAGCGCATTGCATGATTTTGCATAATTTTATGTAAATTTCGCAGGCGGCTCGAGACTTGCCAGCGAATCGAATGCGCGCAGGCGCAGCCGCAGCCGCAGCAGTAGACGAGGCGGGGGCGTGGCAGCGTCTGGCTTTGGCTTTGGCTTTGGGTTTGGTGCTGCGCCTCGACGACATGATATATGCCACATGATGACCACGACCAAGCAGCCGATGCGGCAAACAGTAGCAATTGCTTTTGTTGTACAAGGACACGATTATGCACAGGATACGGCACAGCGAGAGTAAGACGGGGAAAAGGAGAGCGGGAGCGAGAGCGAGAGCGAGAACGGGAGAGTTGAGTTCAATTTATGCAAAGTGCAAAACGTGGCTCAGTTCTGAATAGCCAAAAACAAAAGCAGCGCGCGCATTTTGATTTTATAAACAATTTTTTTTTTTTCGTATACATAAAAAATAAATACGAAAACAAACTCCTTCAAGGCGAAAAAACATATGACAATGACATGGAATTTATGTGCAACCAAATGCCACAAAATATTGTTTAGGGCATATCGAAACGGGGCAACAGTTCCGAGTAAAACAGGCGAACAAGCCCAGTCAAAAGGTTTGAAGACACTGCAGCCCCCACACGGCATCATGTTGCACAGTGGAACTAGTTGCAACTAATGCCAAATACAATACAATAAAAGAAAGCTTTAAGCAAGCTCAGTAAAAAAGAAATATTTTAAATACATTTATATTTTGTCCAACTGATTTGAGGAAAAAGAAAATAAGATCAAGCTAAGTGTGGCTAAAGTAAATTAATTAATTAAGTGCCAATTGTGCTTTCAAAGCTCTTTTTTAGGAAAGTCAAATAGATAGAGATATTTGACTTTACATTATTTTGTTAGTTTGAGTGATTTTGCGTTCCATTTAAATCGTTTACAATTTCCTAAAGCAATTTGACTAGTGAGGAACCAAACCAGTGTGCGGCATGGAAGTGAGGGGTAGCTTGGCTGTTCCTTGAATTGCAGTTGCCTGCGGTTCAGTTCGGTTTTGTTACTGTTGTGAGGCTGCACGTCAACGTCAACTTGGACGACGACGAGCTGGCTCTGCCTCTGCCACAGCCACTGAGCTGGGCCTCTAATCAGATTCAGATGTCGTCGAAAAATGCGCGACGCGCTGGCCATTTTAGCCCTGGACAGCCGCCCGGTTAGGCGGCCGCGTAACACGGTAGTTGATGCTTCTGCAACGGAGTTTGCTGCAGCAGAAGAATGACGAAGTCATAGCCGCGATGCGTCAATTTTAGATTCAACAAAAATGATTGCAATGCATGTTGGCTGCCCAGGAACAGGGCCAGAGGAAGAGGGGAGGGAGAGGCAGGAACAGAGGCCAGGCAACCGACCAGGCAAGCCCAACCAGTTTGGCCAGCCAGGCGAGCTGCACAGCCAGGGAGTCAGCCAGGAGGCAGTCAGTTGGCAGTCGTCTGTCAGGGCAACTTGTGAAATGCCAATTTATTCGTTAGCAAATATTGCATCTGATAGAACAACAACAGCGGACCCCTCGCTACTGACTGCGAGTTGTGGCTGTGGCTGTGGCTGTGGCTGTGGCTGTGATTTGAGTGCCAGTGCAACATATGCAGACATGACTGCCAGGACACAAAAGCGCATGGATCGCCAGTAAATGTCTGGCTCGGCCAGTGCCGGGTCCCCGGCTACTGAATCATGTGTAAAAATCTTAAGTGCAAACAATTGTACGCGTTTATCGTGTCTCTGGGGCGACGACCACCATTGAAGCTGTAGCCAAGCCAAGCGGAGGCTCAGGCTGAAGTTGAGGTTTAAGTTGGAGCTGGAGCTGGAGCAGACGGAAGGCAGTCGGAGATTCCGTTTAATTAAGCGCGCTTTTGTGAAAATTGGTTTAAGCATTTTTTGGAAAGCCCTTAAGGTAGGCAGAGACTTACTTGCTTGCAGTACTATCCCTGCGATCGATTGATCGCTTTGCCAAAAAATATCCATCAAATTGATCAAAGCTAATAAATCATAAGATGCCACAGCAGCAGAAGATGACGAGCAAGAAGAAGCACAAGCTGAAGCGAACAACATAAACTTTGAGCTTAAAAGGTGCTCAGCGTTTTGCTGGAAATAGCCCGCAGAGGGCCAGGCTCCGAAATTAGTTTTGCGCCGCGTCCGTTATGACGACGCACGTAGCCCCAATGCTGACCCAATAATTATGCCCCTTTGCCCAAGAAACTGAGAGTGAAACCCAGCCACAGCGATCGGCGCAGCCACTAACGACGGGCATTCTATATATTGTATAAGATACATTTTTTCATTTTTTTTTTAGTTTCTGTTTTTTTTTTTTTTTTTTTTTGTTGTGATGCCCGCGGCAGGCAACGCACATTTTTGCTTATCAGTTAGAGACAAGCTCAAGATTTCCATGTTAAAATACCCTACGCTCAAGGCAACTTGACTTGGTTACAGGCCTAGGCCTACTGAAGGGTATTAAACTTGATATTTTGAATACAAATTGGCATTCAAATAAAAAACATTAATTTGTTTTCGCTTATCTAAAAACTCATTTATATGTGAAACGAAATTAAATTCACTTACATTCTCTTAGTAAAAATACTTAGAAACGTTTGCGCCTCAATGTATATAGAGTATAAGAACTTCGAACGTATCATTTATAATTATATGGCAATATACTTGTTATTTCTCTTTTAACAAATGTTCAAAATTGTTGGCCAAAATAAATTTGTATTGTTGTTCGTAGCACGCGACAACAGCAACAGCAAGAGACACAGATCAAATGAGCCCGGCAGAGAGGGGAGAGGGGAGAGGGGAGCGGGGAGCGGGGAACGGGGAACGGGGGGCGCTGCAGAGCCTCCAAAAATAGTGGCCCCAGGGGCAAATGTCACACCGGGGCCATTTGTACGTCTAGACATCTTCTATGTTTGAGGTGGATTCCATTGGGACCGCCGCTGACCGGGCTAATCAATTTTAAATGTGTTTTTGCGTGTCAATCGCTTGTTTGCGTGCCGACTTTTATTGATATGTTTAATTCGTTGTTGTTGTGATTGTGATTGTTGTTGCAGTGGTTTTAGTGGCCATTGCTAGCTGCGGCTAAGGCATTTGTTAATAATTGGCTGCTCGCCTTGAGCTTTGATTGTTTTGAGTGAAATTCATTTGATTTATTGCACAAATTGTGGAAAGTTTCTAAAGGGGTGTTGCGAGCGGACGCCAAAAGGCATCTGTGAGGCATTATGCAAGCCTTGCAACAACAACAACAGCAACAGCAACAACAATGGCAGCAGCAGCAACAACAACAAAATCTACTTTACACTTGTCGCTGACGCATTTTACAAATTTGGCACGCTTGACCATAAAAAATGGTCCGAGCCATGGCAGAAAAAAGTGTGAAACTGCAAATGGCGTCGCCTTGGTTAGACAGGCCAACCCCAACCCCCCGCTGGCCATAGCCGTCTCTGGTTCTTGCCCCGTTTGGCATGCCATCGATTAGCATAGTTGTTGCCAGATACTGATATATGTGCATATATACACACATATCTATATCTACATAGTTATGTCTGTTTGTGCGCATCGCGACAACTGCATTAGGGCTATGGGCGTGGCAACAAACAACTCGGCCACGCGCTGCAGCGGAAGTTCAACTCATTTGGCCAGCGGCAAACGGAAGGGATTTCTTTTTAAGCGCATCCTGGACACACGGCCAGCCAGCGTTCGCCTTCGCAGGACAACTTCATTGATATATGTTTATGTTTGACTGCCCTTTTTTTTAGCCAACTTCCTGTGCGTCTTTTGTTTGCGGCAAAAGCGTCATAAATTTGCCCATTCCCCAGCGTTCGAGGCTTGACTTTATATGAAGCTATCGCTCCCCGAATTCCCATTTTAATCATCACACGCTACCAGCTTTCATTGTGGCAATAAAATAAAAGTTTCTTCGTTGTTGTTGTTTGTATAATTAAAAAGCGCTTTGGCCAAAATCCGAGCGCTTTAACCAAAATCCCAATCAATAAACTCAAAAATTACGACGCGAGACAAATAAAAAAAACCCCAAAGAAAGGCAAAGGCTGTAAACATTATGAACCAGTCCGGAGACACCCCACGCAGCGCCACCCAAAAAGTCAAAACAATCCATTGATTGGCTGGCCGCTTAATTTCTTTCATAGTTATGTTTTTATGGGCCACTAAAATGCTCGTGGAATATGCTTGATTGCTGAGATCCCGAATGCAATATGTTGACAATAAACAATAGATTGTACGCTAAGTAGATGCCTGTTGAAAGTTTGATGAAGTGAGATCGTTCCGTCGCATATATGCATTATGAATAGATATGTATCTATATGCGAAGGGGCATCATTAAACGTCAATTTGTAGGCATCGTAAATGTAAACAGCGGAAAGGGCCCGAGATTGGGGCAGCTATAAAATTGGTTATTTTCCGATATTAATTGGGAAAACTACTGTTTATGAGTTCTTACATATACAAGGAAGAAAGGGAAAAGCGTTTCCCTTGCTTACTTTGTTTTTGGTAAACGCAAAACCTCGACATATAAATTATAAGGTGTGCATATTAAGTAAGTTAATAATAAAATAAATCGTTAAATGCTCTCAAATAAGCATTAGAGAATATTTGATTCAATATTGATTTTAAATTCCTTAGAGGTTATTGAGAGTCAAAGTTCTGTGTTGACACAAATTAAAAGAGGAATTAAATGTTTTTTATAAATATTAATGAGCACATAATTATTCAATAAATTAGTTTAAAAGCGTAAACTCTTAATGTTAATGAGAATTTGAAGCTGCAGCATTCCTGTATGCGATTATACCTTAGCGTGTTATTGCGATTTATTTAACAAAAATTACTTAAACCTATAATAGTCATAATTATAAATAAACAAATTACTTAATTCAATAAGAAGTTTTACTTTTGTTGCTTTTTTTACTACTTATATGTTTTGGATATAATCGATCAATGCTTATCCTGATTGATTCAGCACTTCCGCCCACAGGAATCGACAATTGTTAGAATTTCATTTTTTAGATTCCATCGCTTATCTTTATAGCTTAAGTTATCACCGTAAGCAAGACAAATTGTAGGCATTGTTCATATGTAACTGTACAAGGTTCCTTCGCGCCAGCACACGTTTCGGATTTTACGATATAGTCCTCATTGGAACCCACGCCCCTGATCGCTACGTGACACATCTTCATATCCCATATAATGACTGTCACGCACATCCTTAACACTTGTTCACTGTAAATTCCATACAGGAACAACACTTTCCACACATTTTCATTGCTTCCAGCTAAAACGGAAGTGCTCGCCTGGCCATTATCTTGTGGTGGTGGTGGTGGTGTTGGTGTTGGTGTTGATGATGGTGTGGTCAAACTATAATGAACACCCTCTAATAGAGACTTCGATGGCCTGCCAGCCAGCCAGCACACGTAGTTGGTCCAAACAGTTTTCTGGCTAATTGAGTTATGAGCAAAAACAAAGACAGACAAACTACGAACAAGATCGATTACGATCAGCCAATACAATATCATTTACAACGTAGAGCGTTCCCGGAAAACTGAAAACAAGACAAGTGCTGCATTGTGTGGCAAGAATTGCACTTGTAGCAGGTAAGACAGTTGCAAGTTCTGGGAAGCCGCTGTCTACCGGAGGGAGAGTTGAGAGTGAAAGTGTGGGCTACCAGAGATGCTTATCCCAGAACGGTACCAGCCTCGCACAGGTGGCGGCGCCTAACGGTGCCTCGAGACCAGCACCCTCTTTGACATGAGAGTCTCGTCGGCGACTCGGGGACTCGGGGACTCGGCGACTCAGCGACTTCTCACAAATGGTCACAATAAATAAGCGCACCCAAATTATAATATATATAACAAATTTTGGTTGACTTTTAATGACGGGCCATATATAAGAAATGCAAAGCACGCAAACTTTGTGGGTTTGTTTTGGGACAGTTTGCATGACTGAAATATTTCTGGTATTATTGATTACCAACATTCACCAAATAAATGGCTCTTTAACTGCTTTTGGGGGCCTGACAAATGTGCGAGGTGCTCACTCAGTCAGTCAGTCAGTCAGTCAGTCAGTCAGCCAGAGAGCCAGAACGTCAGTTGGCCAGACATTAGACATTGTAATGCCCCGTCTGCTCCCTGACTCTAGTGCTAATTTGCATCGGACTCGGGCTCCGGATCGGCCACAGGTTCGGGTCGGGACTTGATAACAGAGAACGTCGATCGTTTCAAACTACAGAGCGGAATAATTTAAAAAAACTGCGTTTTTTTGAAGCGTTGTGCACAAAAACAAAAAAAAAAAGAAGCTAAAAAACAAAAAACAAAAAAATAAATAAAAAAAAAACATTCAAATAGAAAATGAAATAAAAATAAAAACGCGATCGTCTGTTCGTCAACCGCAACAGTAACAGCAACAGCAACAGCAACAGCAAAAGCAACAGCAACAGCAACAACTACAGCTACAACAATAAGAATAAACAATATAAATGGCCGCATCGGAATTGCTAATTTGCTATTGAGTTTGGTTCGCTCGCTTTGGGTTTTGTGTGCGCTGTGCGCTGTGGAGCTTGGGTCTGGGTCTGGGCCGAGGGCCTCGAACACGTCGGGTTCCTGGTACGGTCTGTCCGTCCCGCTGTCTCGCTGTCTATCTGTCTGTTCGACTGCCCCCTCTCTGACGACATTTTTGATTTTTGTGCGACATTTTTGACATGCGGATGTGCCATGTTAACGAGTCCCCGTCTCGAAGACAACTGTTTCCAAAATTAGGCCCCGGCAAAGCTGCTCGCACAGCTGCAAACGATTTCAATGCACAAATCCTGAGCCCAACAAATCCTTTGCCATTTACAATAAATTGAATTTGACCAATGCTGTTGCGGTCAGGCAACCGACTCGAAACCAATCCCCGCCTTCGCCCGCTTCCCGCTGCCCGCCGACAATCAAAGTTGCAACTGAACCAACCGACCAACCAACCAGGCGAAATGCTTCAAAACCGCAGGAAATTCGTCGAATTTGCCATGCGGTAAACTTGTGGCTTAGCCAGCAAAAAGGATGCACAAGGAGCAGTCCTTGCTGCAGGCCATTGTTTCTCTCTCTCTCTCTCTCACTCTATCTGTCTCTCTCTCTCCCTCTCTGTAGCTTGGACTGCATCTGTGTGCCAAATGCCGAATGCGTTGGCGTATGCATAATTGATGCGAATGTTTGCGGCAGGGCCCAGTTTAGAATCCAGAGCTAGTTCTCATAATTGAGTCGAGCGGACCCTCCTGCCGCTAGAACAGAACCAAAAACCGAGAAAAAGAAGCTGCTGGCCAAATTGAAAGGCAACAGCAAAAAGGGCAAAGTTCATTTGGTAAACTGAGATTTTTTTTGTATTGTTGTTGTAACCATTCAGAATAAAATTAAATGCTGCTTCGTAGTTTCTTTTAAGTAAAAGCTATGTATTAAAAATTAAAAATCATTGATATATAAAAACAAATAAATTTAATAGTCCACACATTGCATATATGTTAATAGCTTTTAAAAAAAGTATGCGATTTTTGGCATATCTATTGAAATCCATTAAAGAACACACTATTTTTGTATACAAAAGATTAGTCCCACACGTTTGTACAGTTACTCTGAGATGTTTTTATGACACAAACTTCCAAATTGGTACATTTATTTATTTGCTTTGGCGCCACCGAGCCATAAGAATAACTCATAAAAAAACGCAACAGCCCGCAGAATCCTACTATCCAGAATAGTTTTTATGAGTCTGAACCGTTACCTAGATGGTTTATTTCACCTTCCCCTGGCCGCGCACACACACACACACACTAGGCTTGTACCCGGTAGGGCAATAAATTAATCAAAACTCGAGTGCGACTTCAATTGGAAACGAGTATTTGGTTTTCTTTGGAAAATTGCAGCTCACACCTACGCGTGTGTACGGCAGAAAGATCTGTAAATGATTTGTTTGACAACAAACACAGTGGGACACATTCTCCGGTCCTTTCGCAGAAAGGTAGCCCCGTCTACCTATCAGTGCAAATGATCGAACACAAAACGTTGTGGAAATTGCAGTCGAAGATTATCAATATCGTCGTCGTCGTCGTCATCGTCACCAGACGACGCCAGCCATCGCCTGTGTGGCCGCTCGAGTGGGCATCATTAACCTTTTAAATGCCAACAACAACAACGAACGGACAAGGGGACGGAGCTGAGACCTCTCTGCAAATGTCAAACGTCATGGCACTTATTGATGTTTGCTCAATACTATACAGACCCGCCTCGGCCCATTCCTGTGATCTTATTAGGCAGCCATATAGTATGTACAAAGGGGTACAAACAAAAGGACACCAGAAGCAAACGTCGACACACGCGCACACCAATTATCACCCACCCCCATCAGACGATTCGACTTCGACTTCGACTCCGACTCCGACTCCGCCCTGGCAGTAAAGTCAAACGTCATCGTTGACAGGCGAGTCATTGCTCAATGAGAGCCCTCAGTTCGTCTCAGTGTTAATGAATAAGCAAAACAATAAGTTAAGGCTATGTAATTTCAACAAAACGTTGCTGCCTTTACCTTTCCGATCAGATTGCAAGGGCTGGTCAAATGACATACGTTTGAAAGTATAATCTATATCGAAATACGAAATAAGTGTGGCAGGGGAATCTAATTAATCGAAATGTTTTCGGATTGTGTTGGGATTGGAGATTTACTTGGAACGGAAGTTGGCATTTCATTTAATTGCTTTGAATGACTAATGCAATGCATATATCTGCAGTATATGGCAGCGATGCCAAGTTTAACATTCACTAGTTTAGCAACAAAATCGAATTCAATAATTATTTATATCACAAATACTTGATTTAAATTTAACTGCTTCTTTTTAATTGAAAACTGCTTTATTATCGTTTTCAACAAGCAGCGTTCCCGAGCTGAACTGCTTGTGTAAACTGCTTTCTGCTAAAACCTTGTTAAGGAAGCAGTTGCCGGTGCTGCAAGTTTCATTCAAGACATAGACATCGTGTTTTTGCAAATTGGCAATACTGCTTGATCTGAACTAAGTAAGTCAAAATATCTATCCATGTATCTCCCTTTGTGAACCCTATCTCAAATAACATACTATACATGTTGCCGCATACTTTACCTGAACTCGGGCTATCTCCTATTCGAGCAAACTTACTAGTCTTAAAACTTATTTCGTAAACAACTACTCACGCTGCAGTTTTAATTAAAACAATTAAGAACGTTGGAGGCGGGTGTAACCGGCAATCGATTAAGATTATCAACTTACAATTCTACATTTTTAAAAAGAAATTTGGGAAAATGAGTAGGAACATGATTTGTTGTAACCAAAAAATTAAAAGCTAAAATATTTTCAATAACGCATATATTTTGAAAATAGAATCAATCTAGAGGTTGACTCATGACCAAAATGACATCAAAGGTGAAATTCGGTTCAGTTTTGGCAAAGTTATGGGAGTTTGAAATATGGGAACAATGGATTCGAGAGCTTTACTTGTCAAAATTGTTGTCAATTTTGGCATGATTTTTGACAAAAAATTTGACCCTTTCAGAATCACTTTTAATGTTGTTTTTTATACTATTTATGACAACCACAATCGATTAAAAATACAAATTAAGGATTCTAAATTTTGAAAAAAAAAAATGTTTTTCAAAATGAGTAAGGGGGGAGTACATGTTTTTTTACCAAAAAATTGAAAAAAAAATTATTTTCGATAATGCATATATTTTGAATGTTGAATCAATATAGAAGTTAAATCATGACCAAAATGCCATCAAACATGAAAATCGGTTCAGTTTTGGCAAAGTTATGGGAGTTTGAAAATTGGGAGCTATCGATCCGAGAGTTTTACTTATCTAAATTTTTGTCAATTTTGGCATGATTTTTGACAAAAAATTTGACCCCCTCAGAATCACTTTTAATGTTGTTTTTTATACTATTTATGACAACCACAATCAATTAAAAATGAAAATTTAGGATTCTAAATTTTGAAAAAAAATTTTTTTTTCAAAATGAGTAAGGGGGGGGTACATGCTTTTTTTACCAAAAAATTCAAAAAAAAAATATTGTCAATAATGCATATATTTTGAATACAGAATTAATCTAGAGGTTAAATCATGGATAAAATTACATCAAACGTGAAATTCGGTTCAGTTTTGACAAAGTTATGGGAGTTTGAAATATGGGAGCAGTGATGAACGAGCAAAAAAATATTATTATATTTTAATAATAATTCGGCAATTGGCAAATAGCATTAGTAACTGTCACTGTTAAAAGAAAGTGACAGTTATTCCTGTAAAGACTCCTTGCTCCGTTTATTCCCGTCTTTCTAACCACGAATACCTCCCAATCCCAACCCCACAAGGCAACAGTTTGACAATGCCAGAATGCCGACAATGAATTGCCATGGCAACACTGCGAAAAATTCCGCAGTTGTTGTTTATTTTGGATACGACGCTGCCGAACACAACAAAAGTCGAAAAAGACAACAGCAGAAGAAAACAAGAAATTTGTTCATTAAAAACAAATAGGCTGTAGTTGAAGAAAAAGAAGAGAGCTAGGAAAGTAATCAGGCAGAGGCATTGCAAAATGTGTCAGCTTACTTACTTTTTATACACTTAGAATTTAGCTAGAGCCGTAGAATAAACATATAAGTGAAAATTATATATACATAAACAAGTAGTGCGGAGAACCATAACAATGCCAACGATTCCAAAGCGTGTGCCCATGGGCAGCAAAGGCAACGGCATGGACCTACTCAGCACTGGAGTCACACGCACAGAGGTCACGGAGATGCAGCTCAAATGGCAGGACAAGCCCTGTCCAGCGCCGCCCTGCAAACAGAGCTTCTGGTGGGCCACCCAGCCGAAGCCCGTCAAAATCAAAGGTTGTCCCAAGTAAGTTTGCGCAGATTTGTGGGTGGGGCAAGCGGGTAAAGCGAGTGCTAAATCGGGCCCCAGTGGGGTCAATGAATTCCGAGGCCGGCTTGCCGGCTGATTGACCAAAGAAAACAATGGAAAACGAAAGTTGTGTCCAGAAGAGGCCAGTCATAAATTGCGTAAATAAATTATTAAGCATTTGGTGGCATGGTCAATGCCGAGGCACGCAAGCGGACACAAACGCGAGCAATGGGGAACCCCCGTAAACGAGGCGCTTAAAACTCAAATTGACGCAGTTCGTGGATATAAATGTCGTTAAATGCAAAAATAGACAAGCCAACATTGCGATAATAGTGGCCTCAATGGGTCGTATAAAGGTCATTCAAGAAGGCGATATGAGACGTGTTTGGGGGTTTTACTGCGTGTTAGATATTTTCTAAAAATCCACAAATGAACCCCTAATCTCTCCACCTAATAATACACCTTCACCTTAAACACACCGATAATTCAAAGATAGCCTTCTAACAGAATATAATATATAGAGTGGGCTTGTCGATTGGAGATCTTGTCGACACCAAGAAACACCTTTGACCTTTGCGACAGCCACGCCTCCGTTGTGCGACACGTCGATAATTTCCCAGAAGCAGACTTAGCTGCTTCAGCTGCTTAGCGCCTTCATTAATTCCGCTTATCATCGGCGCACGTCAACTGGTTGGGCTGACCTTGGCCATTGACATTATCGGGTCGGGGCGATTCCAAGTAGACGCCACCCACCTACATTTCAATGTCAGCCGCGAAATGCGTGAAGTCATCTCGGCCAGATGGGCGGGGGGATTGTGCGGAAATGCGGCACTTGACAGGAACACCTACAGCATTGGTCTCGGCCAGTTTCAAGGACCAGGAAACGCTTTTAATTGGAAACACGACCCAGCTGCGCCAACTTTGGCGAACAATTGGAATACATAATGCGGCATGCAAAAGGATTTCTGGCTAAAGCGAATTTGGCGGCATTTCAAAAGTGCGGCAACAGTCGGCGAGGGCAGTTAATTGTTGCCACATGGGGCACACACACAACGCCAACACCAACACCACCGGGCTGGCCACCCCCCCCAGAAGTGACCAGCGGCAGCCGAGCTCCGACCGAGGGCCGAGTGCTGCGGTCATTTGGCGTTCGCCACTCGAACAGTGCGGTCTGACGCGTGCTCCTTGCCGTCCACCAGCAGGACAAAGGGGCAACAAAGCATAAAAAAGTATTGATTAACTTTTGTGTGTTGTGTGCTGAGTGGAAAGTCGACCGTGTGGCTATTTATAAGCGGGCAATGAGCGCCGTGTGGCAAGTGATTTGACCGACCGCGCCAGAGGACCATGCCAGAGACGAACACCAGCCCCAAGCAGCACATGAATCCAGAACACTTCCCAGACAATAGACCGGTACAGCAATCCAAGACGGAGCAGCGTGCGCAGAACTTCTCCTTTGCCAGCAGCTATCCATATGCACCAGGACGAGGCACCCACTACAGTAGCAGCCACAACAATAGCACCAACCAGCCAGCATTCAGCGTGCAGCGCTATCAGAGCCCCTACAACTTTCAGCACGTGGTCACCAACGCGTTCTCCGTGCTGCACAACTCCGTGGAGCTCGACTACGACCACAAGCCCAACCAGGCCATAGTGCGTCCGATAATACGCGAGCAGTCGGAGCATGTAGAGCAGCAGGCGGCCGCGGGCAGCACGTCGTCCAATCCGCCGTTGACGACGCGCTCGTTCTTCTCGCGCAGCACGCAGGAGGTGCGCAGCTTCGCCGATGAGCTGAGCCAGAAGCTGCGCTTCCTGGCGCCGGAGGAGAACTACGGACGCGGCGGCAGCAGTCACAGCAGCGGCGCCACCGGCGCCTGGCTGGCCACCCAGCAAATGGATCGTCCACGCTTCGAGACCACTGTGCCCACGGGCATCTTTCTGCCGCCGCCGCACGAGCTGCAGATGCTGCCGGCGTCCATGCTGCGACGCCATGTGTACGCCTACTCCTCCTACCCCATGATCCTGCACAGCTACTACAATGCCAACAGCAACCAGAACAAGGAGAACAGCCGCCCGACCCCAATGCCCGACAAGGAAAACAAAGCCGCCACTCGGCAGAACGGAGTGCGTGCCACGGCCGCCGTGGCAGCCGCCGCTGCCGCTGCGGCCGCCTCCAAAGCCGATCCCCAATCGCTGGCCGGTGGCCTGCACATAACCAAGGCCCAGTTCCAGCAGCAGCTGCAGCAGCGACGCCACCCCGACAAGAGGTAATAAAAACAAGCTGAGGGCGCCCCACCCCGAAGGGCTCGAACTACGCCTCAGAAATTATTTCCATAAACCCAAATGCGCAGAAGGGGGCATGTATTTTGGGGCTGTCCGGATGGGGGTTCAGTGGTTCGGTGGTTACCCTAACCACCTGCTTATCGATTGCTGCGTCAACAATTCAATTGAAAATGTTTTTCAATTCGCTTGGCATTTTAAAGTCCAGCGTTGATTAATTTATTTGCCGCCTTCGTTAGTGAAGTGCTCCCCTCCCCCTCCCCCTCCCCCTCCCCCTCGCCCTCCCCCTGCCGAGCAAGGACATCGGCATCGCAATGTGTCATGCAACGCGCCTATTTGCCTGCACTCTTTCTTTCGCTCCCTCTTAAATAATTTAAATCAAGATTTTACTGGCGCTGGCAACAACAATTACAGCAAAAAAGGCTCCGCAATAGTCGGAAATTTACCTTAAATGCCATATAAAAGGAAAAAACGAGAAACAACGCCACAGAGCGGCAAGTAAGGCAGCAGGACATTCTACAGAGGGCATATGTTATTCGAATCCATGTGGGTAAGGGTATATGGATTTGTATATGGGAAAACTGTCGGCTTGTTTTCTGGCTGCTTAGCTATTGTGTCGACACGATAAATTGAGGCTATTTTTGGTAATGGACTCAATGTGATATATAGTGTAAGTAATTCTCGTATATTCGGCATAGACATATGTGAGTGTATTTATATATATATTAGTATAAAATATATACATTTATCACAGTGGGAACAATAATGCGAGCTGATCATTTTTACTACAATGCCAAATAACCCTAATATCCCTCTTGCGTGACACACTCGTATATGGAATTCATTAACCTTAATCGTTTTAACGCCAATCTTGGGTTATATTTACTATCTTTAAATGCGAACTTTAAGCTGTTAAGGTCATTGAGATCTTCCATTGTAGTTAGGGTATAGACATAAGATATTATCTAAGAAGAAGCGTAAACAAATTTCTCTTAAGGCCGAGCTAGAGCTATATTTTATAATCTATATAAAACTGCACAGCCGAACTGTCCTTCCGCCCATTCCGGCTGCACACTCCGTTTGGCGTCGTCACTTTGGTTGATTGCTTTGTACTTCAGGACCCAGACCCAGAGAGCCGTTCGTAGCACCCCGGAACGTAGACATTTGCCACTTGGTGGCGCTGCCTGGCTGGGAACTTCAATGTGACTTCCTGTTTGTGGGCCAGTTTCTGCGCCAACAAACCGAAAAATTTGCATAGGTCACGAGTTCAGGTTCCAGCGCCCAATGGAGTGCAATGTCTGACAATGTTATATATGTACCTATACCACGACGCTACACACATATACACATGCATAAATAGGCAACTCATAAATAACTGACCAGTCCAGGGGCAACTGCCGAGGCCCGCGGTCTCTTTAAGCTTTCGGCCAAGAAGGCTTTAATTCAGCCGGGGCGACTGAAAGTGGGCTATGGACTGCGCCCTACCCACTGACCCAAAAGTGTAGTGAACTTAACGGAAATTGATTCGAATCGGAGATGACTTGACAAGCGAACGCCCCATCGAGATGGGGGCGGGCCTGATGCAGTGCGCTGCAAATTTGATGTTTATCGGCTGAAGTGCAACAGATTTAGGTCTAAACAAGTAGGAGCCCCAGAAGTGGGCGCGAGTTTGTTGAACTGGGTCGAGGTTTACTAATTGGCGGTCTCTGTTTTGACTCATTGCAGACCCGTCGTGCCACCACCGGAGCCCTACATGAACATGATGTACGACCGTCGCGTCATAAAAGGAAGCAACTTTGGTACGCCGTCGATGCTCGTAAGTGTTAAACGTGGCTGCAACCCTGACCCGTGACTAATCGCGCTTGTTGTTTGCTTGCCAGGCGGAGGTGGATCCGTTCGACAAGGCTGCAGAGCTACGGCGCCGCAATATGCTCCGCAAACGATCGATGCAGTGCCGCAATCAGCGCAATGTCCTGGGCACACCGCCGCCAGTGAAGGGCAGGAAGCACGAGAACATACAGACAGAGAAGTACTTGGAGAAGCTGGTGCAACGCCCGCCGGAATACTCAGTGGACACACAAACTGATTTGTTCCTGGAGAAGCCGCCGACGCCACCATACGTGCCCGCCAAGGTGGGCGTCGACGTGGGCACCGAGATCGGAGACGGCGAGCTGTTCCACTTTGATGCTGAAGCTCAGCCGATTATTGACGTCCTGGTGGATGCCTGCATCGAACAGAGCATGCTGGAAGTGGCTCACGAAATGGAGCTGGCTTCGCTGCGCCGCAAGCAAGAGGAGTATGTTCCAGGAATCTCGTTGCAAACGATAAATTAAATTAGCATTATTTCTTTGCAGATTCCTGGCTCAACGCGAGGCAGAGCTGGCCGAGCTGCGCCGCTTGGAGGCCGAGGAGCTGCGTCTGCAGGCTGAGAAGGAGCGCCGCCTGCGCCAGGATGCCATTGCCAAGGAGCTGGATGAGGAAATGCAGAAGAGCGTGACGGCAGCTAAACTGTTGCAGGGACACATTGCCAGCCTGGTGCCCGAGGTCCTAGAGAACATCGAGCCAGCCAGCGATGCCGTCAAGAAGGAGCAGCTAATGAAGGATGTCTGCCCCTGGCTCTCTGCCGAAGTGGCCCAGGAAGTGGGCCACATTGTCGACTCTCGTGAGATACTGACAGCCATTATACTGGAGATTATCAAACAGCGTGCAGCCGCTTACATCGGCTACAAAGAAGAGGAATCCGAGCCGTCGGCATCCGATGTCGGCATTTGCGAAGAGGAGGGATGCATGCTCGACGACATGGAGACGTGCCCATGCGAACCGGAAACTGAGATTTCCGATTGTCCAGAGCCGTCGCCAGAGCCTCCGCATCTGAGAGGCGAAGCGCAATAATAAATAAAATGAGATATGATTTGGTTAAGTTTAAGTTTCGAGTTTGAGGCCCGCCCGGTGGTCGTTAAGTCCATACTAACAAATCCAAAGTGCAGCTTTGTTATTGTGTCTGGCAACACGCGGGCGTGCCTCGGCCGCATGTTGCCACACACAATTTCATTGGCGCCAAATCGTTGCATCAAAATGAAGCAAATATTGTTAAAGGTTTATGTTTTACCAGAATATTCAACAAATAAACAAAAAATAAGTGAAGTTTCGTTCATTTCAATAAAAGTCGTTATTGAGTATGTCAGTGTTGTAAAATTTATAAGCTATGCGACACTACACAGCAACTTCGGTATTTTAGTATTTTCACGAAATTCTCCGTATTTGTAGGCTTGCTGCTTGCAGCCACACTAATCAATCAAAACAACATGTCCAAAATATTCACACCTACGAATCAAATACGTCTTACAAATGTGGCCATTGTGCGGCTAAAGAAGGCTGGTAAGCGTTTTGAGATTGCCTGCTACAAAAATAAGGTGTTATCCTGGCGCAACAACAGGTAAGCGATCACGACCGTGCATGTCCAGCACTGCTCAACAAAGTGAACCTCCTTGCACAGCGAAAAGGACATCGATGAGGTGCTGCAAACACACACCATCTTTACCAACGTGTCCAAGGGACAGGCGGCGAAAAAGGATGAACTGCAGAAGGCATTCGGTGCCAAAGACGAAACGGAGATTTGCAAAGAGATTCTCAGCAAAGGCGAACTCCAGGTGTCAGAGAAGGAGCGACAGAGCGTCCTGGACTCGCAGCTGAACAGCATTGTCAACAGTGTGGCGGCACTTTGCGTTAATCCTGAAACGCGTCGTCCCTATTCGTCCACTATCATAGAGAAATCTCTGAAGGACGCACACTTCTCCGTCAAGATGAACAAGAACACCAAGCAGAACACACTGGAGGCCATCAAAATGCTGCGCGATCATATGCCCATTGAGCGCTCACGCATGAAGCTACGCGTCAGCTTTGCGGGCAAGGAAGGAGGCGGCAAGTTAAAGGAATCGGTCATTAAGCTGGCCAATACCGTGGAGCACGAAGAGTGGGAGGAAGCGACTTTGCATCTGACACTGCTCATCGATCCCGGCCAGTATCGCGTCATAGACGAGCTGGTGCGCAACGAAACCAAGGGCAAGGGTCTGCTGGAGCTGCTGGAACTCAAGGAGGTGGTCGAGAGCGATGAGCTATTCTAGACATTAAACGACTTGTATAAAATATATAGTTGGTTATTTATGTTAACAAAATTCTGAATGCATAAAGATTAAACTGTGGGACGGGATGCGGCAGCTGGCCTCATTTGCGCTTCTTCAGATTCTCAAATCGACGCGACAGTTCATCAAAGTCAATTTCATCGTCATCTTTGCCCTTGTCGCTGCCGGGGACGTCTGGCAAATCATTGGGCACATTCGGCAGCGATGGCAGATCCAAAGCTGGCGGTGCGCTGGGGTGCTCGGGTCCGCCGGGCGGCAACTTTGAGCGAGGTTGTGGTTTCGGTTTGTTGGCATTCTGCGGCGAGAAAGGAACACATTAGTGCAAGTTGTCAGGCAATGGATCGTCTATAGGTTTAAATCGTGTGCGTCGTGGCGACATTCAAAGAGGAGTCGCACCTGCAAGTTAACGGGATTAATCGAGGAGTAACGTGGCGGTGGATCATTGTGCGGTTTGGGGCGCTGTTATGCAAAATAAAAAGTCAAAATGAAATCATAAATATCAGAAATATATATATATGCGAAGCGGCACTGGCAGGGAGAGTAGATAAGCTGACACCACGAACATGACTCATTCTGGTCTCTACACTTACACGCACATTGTGACGTCACACAGAAAACGAGACAACGGAGCGACGAAACATTTGGGTTACAGTGAGTAAAGGGTAAACGAAAAGCATGTTAGTTGCGGACCATGTCCAGGCGTACTACAGAGCGCTAACGTACCAAAATATTCTCGTCCGGGCTGCCAGAGCCCGGCTCCGGCTCCTCAGCGTTGGTTATATTTTCGTGCTGAAATTGCCCAATCATGCAGGGACATGCAAAAAGCTCAACTCAAGAACTACATTATTAACCACGCACTTACATTAATAAAATTGGTATTCAAGTCCTTCTCCTCCGCACACTTGCCCTGCGCCGATGTCGATGGCGGCGGCTGATTGGGCGGTATGTTGTATGCAAATGGTGGCATCGGTTGAACTGGAGCTGGGGCAGCACAGGCGCCAGCGCCGCCACCGCCGCCACCACCACCATAGGGTGGATAATTAAATGGCTTGGTGGTGGGCGGCACTGGCATGTCCGGCAACTGGGGCATAGCCGGATAGCCAATGAAGCCCATTTGGGGTGGACCGGGTGGACCACCGCCGCTGCCACTTAGATTATTACGATCAGACAAATCAATCAGATGATGCTGCTGATCGGGCTTCGGGTCCTCCTGCATGACCTGTGGATCAGGCTCATATTCGATGTTGTAGTTCTTGGCAATGGCTATCAAGTAGTTCTCCACAAGCAACTTGGGCGGCGCCTGGAGCGTCAACTTGTGCATCAGCTTCTCCGAGACGTAATGCTCGCCGGTGGCAGTGCGCGAATGCTCCCCGAACTCCGGCCCGTACTTGTGCACAAAGATGTCCGAGATGACCTTTAGCTCGGCAACGTCACTCTGCAAACGGGGACAGACCCAAACGAGACTGGACACCGGCTCGGCTATGCCAGCGTCCAATTCCTTCATTTGCTGTATAAGACCGAAGCGTGCCAGCAACAGATCGCAATACATCTCAACAATTTCCATGGCCTCCACCAAATAGTCCTCGCTGTAAATGGATAACGAATTTTCTACGGCCAATAAGAATCGGTGTGTCTCCTACCGTATAATATGCTCGACGCGTATGCGAGCCCGTTCCGTTTTGCCTGTGGCGAGGTAGTCTGCAATCTCCTTGCGAGATTTCTGCGTTATTTCGGCCTTCTTTTTTTCCAGCAACTTAAGACGGTTCTGCGCTAGGCGCAGATTTGTCTTAAGTTTGTTATAGTTGGGGCCACTGGAGAACATCGTGTCACCTGTAGCTTACTGCAGTATAAATTCTTTATTATAATTTTCTCTTTATGGATGATTCACAAATCAGGGAAAAACAAACTATGCGTGACGTCACGGGCTAGTGTTGCCAACTATACGAGCAAAAAATACATTAAATTTAGCTTTACTCTAAAACCGATATTCTTAACGGATATCACATATTCACGAAATTTACAATTCATTTTAAACTATTTAATTATGCAACTAATGTTAGAGTTTTTCTTAAAAAAAAACATAAGATCCAAAAAGTGTTCAAAAATCTTCAGAATCTTTTAGAACAAAACAAAAGCTATTATAATAAATAAAAAAATATTTTTTTAAAAGTTAAAAAACAAACCCATATAATCAACAAATTTGAAAAAGTTTCATCATGAAAGAAAAATAAGAAAAAAGGCTTACAAATGATTTGTACAGTTTGAGAGAATTGATCAAATAATCATTGCTTACTGCGCTTTAAGCATAAATTTAAGCAATCAGCCTTGCCAACTTGCCCGAAATAGGTTATCGCTTATTTTTACCACACTTCTTCGTTGTGTGTTGTTGCCTCATCTTCCTCTTCAAAATAATTCGCAAGAGCTGCGCGCTCCTTTCGCGCTGCACAAGACCGCGTTCAAACTGGCAATAAATTGAATTCCAATTAGCAAAACTAAGCGTGCATTAAGTGCAGTTAACTATGCAGACGATGTATTTTAAAAAAGCAAAAGTGTCGTACATACGATTAGTCAGGAAAAATGTGAAAATTAAGAAAACTCCAGTGATAAGTGGCTTGTGGGCATTTAGTGGTCCCACAAAATTCACTCTGTGGCCTACATGTCAAATAGAGGTACCACTATACATTAGACGTAAACGCGCCAGAAGCAGACGTCGATAAAAGTGCAAAACAAAACGCAACGCTGAAAATGTTTGTAAACAGCTGCCGATCAAACCGCCGCCAGACGGCGCCACCTACCTCGCTTGTTGGCATTGCCAGCTGCAAGTAAACGCCATATTTGATTCTGCCTCGTCGCTGTGGTGTTTGTTAAAGAAAGCGAATTTTCATACAAAATCCAGCATAATTTAATGCTGAGGCATATTTTGACTGAAATTAAGAAGGAAAAGATGATTTGAGTGTTTTGTGCAAATGAGTGTGTGTTTTTCATCGTGAGTTGTACGGCGTAACAGCAACAACAACTGGCCACGGCCCAGAAAGGTAAAAAATACGATGCAAAAAGGAAAATTGCGCTGCTGCCTTACGGGGCATGTGACATCACAGACACACAGACGCACACACTGCGTATAAAATGATCCATGGCGCAAAGCTAACTACAACGTGTCTAACTTGCAGCGTTCGCCATGGAACAGTACATAGTACACAGCAATAGTGAGGACATTGATATGAAGCCCGTCTACTCGGACCTTCAAGTGGTGCAAGTGCCGCACGACGAAGTGGGTGTAAGTAAATCAATAGTGCACACCACAGCTGTGACCTCTAAACTTGAGCATCTTGGCCGGCAGTCTCTCGTCCTGCAGGAGGATCAGCAGCTGGTGTTCAGTGATCAGCAGCAGGTTGTCTATCAGACCACCGCGCCCGCGCAGTATCAACAGCCGCAGCAGACGACAACTGCTAGCCACTACATTATAGGCGCTGAGCTGCAGCAGCAGCAGCAGCAACAGCAACAGCAGGAAGTGCAGCAGCAACAGCAGCAGCAGCAGCAACAACAACAGCAGGTGGTCATGCACCATCAGCACCAGCAGGTGCACTATCAGCAGCAGCAGCAAGAAGTGCAGCAGCAGCAACAGTTGCGGCTGGAGCAACAGCAGCAATATGTGCAACAACAACAGCCCGCCATTCAGCACACGCAGCAAATCTATTACACGTCGGATCAAGTGCTCCAGCCCAACACAATTGTGCAGCACGCCTCCATGCAGCAACTGCAGCAGCAGCAGCAACAGCAACAAAAGAAACAGCAGCAGCAGGTACTCCAACAGCAGCATCAGCAGCAGTACCAACAGCAGCAACACACCGCCTACCAACAGCAAACCACGCCGCTGGTGCAAGCCGCTCCCCAGCAGCAGCAACAGTTGCTGCAGAGTCCACAGCACCCGCAGCAAACGCTCCAGCTGCAGACATCACCCGCACAGCAGCAGCCGCAGCAGCATCAGCAGATTGTTTACCGGATGACGACAACACAGCAACAACAGAGACAGATAAGCGTAAGCATCTAGAGAAATAGAACAGGTCTTAAGAGAAACTATGGGCAAGGGAAAAATCATATATTATCAAATTCTGCACACTATTTATGTTTGAAGTTTACAGTGGTCCTTTGGGAACTATAGCTTTCAGAAATTAAAATCAACATTTCCCATAAAACGCCTAAAATCTGAACTAAAATTTAATATGATATCCTATTTGATTGGCTTTTGTAACTGAAGCGTTATAATTTACGATAGGTCACTCCAAACGGTAGACATATATACTTTCAGTCTGTTTCTATGGAAACTAGTCTGACTTTTAAAAGCGTTCCAACTTAGATTTTTAAAATCGTTGCCATCAACAATCGATAGATGTTCTAATGAATATATTCTGACAGTTTTCGCACTCTCTTTTTCTCTCTCTCTTTAAATAAATGTCGACATTAAAAATCCCAAGACCTTCCAAAACCAACAAATAATTGTAGATAATTACAACTGCCATAAATAACGACAGTTTCTCTGGTTTCCAAATGCTTTAAAAATTTTAGCTTAATACGTGAGTCGTGCGAAAGACGCGCAACCCGTATTCACTCCGGCGTTGATTTAGTAAACTAACGCTAACCATTTCGTTGCAGATGCTGAACAACACGCATGTGATTGTTCAACAGCCGACAGGACAGCAGGTGTTGATACAGGCACCGCAGCACCAGGAGCTGATTATGCGCCAGGCCACGGGCATTCCGCAGCAGGGCATCAATATACACGCCTACAACAATCGTGTGGTGTACACCACCTCGCCGCAACAGCAACAGCAGCAGCAGCACGTCCTGCAGCAACACGTACAGCAGCAGCAGCAACAACTTCATCTACAGGCCCAAACCACACATCTCGTCCAGACGCGCGTCGTGCCGCAGCAAGCAGGCAACGTCGTCTACCAGCAAGTCCAGCTGCCAAAAGCACCCCTGCAGCAGCAGCAGCCGCCGCAGCAGCAGCCACAGGGGCAGGTGCAGGTGCAGGTGCAGCAACCGCAACAACTGGTGACCACAGGAACGGGCACACAACTGGTGCGTGCCCCATTCCGGGGCAAAGCAACGCGTGGCGGCGCTGTCATTGCCAGGCAACCTGGAACCGTGATCGCAGCGCGTCCGGCACTCACACCCACAATTGTGCGTCATATGCGACCTCGGGGCGCCCTGCAGACGGTGACGGGTGGCATTGTGAGGGGTGGCATTCGGCAGCAGGGAGTGCGCCCGACGCGCACCCAACTGGTGGTGCAGACCACCACCGCCGGCGAGGGACAGACCATGCAAATAGTGACCCAGCCACAGATGGCCAAGCAAATAACAATTACGAATCTGGGCCAGCCGACGGTGGCCGCGCCGGGACAGCAGCTGCAGCCGCGCCACGTCTACCGCCATGTGGTCAGCGAGGCAACCGCCAGTCCCCAGCAGCAACAGCAGCAGCACCAGCAGATGGTTCTCATGCGTCAGCAGCCAACTAGTGCGGGCTTCGCTATCGGGCGCTATCGGACCACAGCTGTGCAAACGACGCCTGTGCCGGCGCCCAATAGCAGCACCATGGGCATGGATCTCGAGGACAGCATACAGGCGGTGGTGGTGAAAAAGGAGCAGCAGCAGCAAAAGCCAGCATCGAGCTTGCCCATGCAGCTGCCCACGCAGATGCCCACAGTCAGCACCACGCTGACCACCTACTACCAGTCGAGCTCGGCCGCCAACAGCAGCAGCGAGGAGGAGCAACAGCAGCCACAACAGCAGCAGCAGCAGCAGCAGCAGCAACAACAACAGCAGCCACAGCAACAACAGCAGCAGCAGCAGCAGCAGCCACAACAGCCGGGCGTGCGCACGGCCAGCGGCCCCAGCATGACCCTATCGGAATTCAAGAAACGTCAGACTATGGCAAGCTCGCCAGCTCCAGCGGCAGCGGCTGCGTCCGGTCTGGCTCCCATGCGACCGGCCGCGCCTAGCACTCTGGTGCGTTCAGTGCCCAAGTTGACACAGACGGTGCCCCAGCCACAGGCGCCACAGCCGCAGCAGCAGCCACAGCAGCAACCAAATCCCGCTGCCGCTCCACGCATTCTACAGCCTCAGCAGCGGGTGCTTTCCGCAGCGCCAGCTCCACCGCAGGCGTCGTCCGTGCAGCAGACGTCGCACAACAACTACGAGATTCACTCCCAGCACGTGCTTAACAATCGCGCCGGACAGCACATCGCGGACCGGGATCGCAACAGCGCCAAAATGTTGGTCATCCTTGCTTCCGGGGAACAGCGTCTAATAACCTTCACGCTGCCACGGGAGTCGTGCACCGTGCAGGATCTACTGGAGCAGGTCTGCGTGCCGTTCGACAATAGCACCACCATCCAGTGTGTGGAGCATCGCGGCGCCAACGTGGACTTTGTGGTCACTGTCGGCTTCTCCGTCAACGAGTCTGCCAGCGAGCTAATTTCACGCGCCGAGGAGAGTCTCCAAATGAATCGACAGCAGGAAAACGCCGCAGCGGCAGCAGCGGCCACCACGACCACGCCCACGCCTCCCTACAATCCACAGCCAACAACAACAGCCGCCGCTGCGGCAGCTGCAGCTGCAGCCGCGTCAGCAGCTGCAGAACAGGTCAAGCGAGATTCAACAGCCGCCGCCAGCAGCACAGCCACAGGCGCAAGCACAAGCACAGCCACAGGCAGCGCATCTCCGGCAGCGACTGCCCCATCGGATGGACCCAAGTTGATAGACGGCTTTTATGCCGTTTGCCACCTGTGCGGATTCACGGGCATGGACCATGCCAAGTGCGAGCGGTGCAAACGCGTTTTCACGGAGCCGCCCAAGCGCAAATCCTATGTAACCAAGTCTTCGAATGCTTCCCCGGCCCCCATAGCCGGTCCAGGTGCATTACCGGGCGAGCCCGTGACGGCGGCCGACAAGAAACGTGAACTGGCACGCCTCAACAAACAGGTGGGCGCCATTGGAGGCACCTACTCGCCAAGCTCGAGCAACGCGCGAGGCAGAGGCATGGCGGTCAGAGGTGGACGTACGCGCAGCGGCCGTCGGGTGGCCGAGGCCGATCCTGTGGTGTTGCTCAGCAGTGAGGATGAAGCTGACCAGGACGAGTCCAATGGTGATCCAGGCAATGTAAGTATATATAGGCTACAACTTGTGTAAAATGATTTGCTTATTTTTTTTTTTTTTATATGCGATTTGATCTTCCGCAGTTCCCCGCCGCCAATGCCAAGCGCAACTCCAATGGAAGCGCCAGTCAACTACCCGCAGCATTTGCCTGTGATCCAATGCTGCCCGAAGTGGATGAGGAACCGTTATACAAAGGTAAGTGCAATTTTACTTTGAAACGGCGATTTAAGTTTCGGAAAGTTTCGACAAATATTTGAATTTTACATTTTCTATCAAAATTATATTAAATTAATAATAAGTGGGTGTAATTAATTATTACTGCGATCCAAAATTCACACCTTTGCGTATCTCTACTGTGGTCGATTTTCCATCCCTGGCTCTTTAAATAACTATGTATATGCCTGTGCCGAAATTTGATGTTGGCAATGATGTTGACTAGCAGTTGTAGTTGCACATCGAGACGCTAGAGTGCGCTGTGACACCACGCCATTTTTCATCAAAGAGAGCACGAAGAAGAAGAATAACGCAAGGCGAATGCGTATTGGACAAGTTTCTAGTTCGTGTTGCATTAGATTTGCTATTTGTTGTGCCCTTTTGATTAGATTTATATATTGTTATGAGTTTAAGGCAATAGTTTGTTATAAAATTATAGTTAACAATGGGTGATGACGGTAAGCGGCGTTCAGGCAGCAAAAAAACAGAGTGCAAAAAAAAATGTGACTGCGGCGAACAGCAGATGCAGCCACATGTATAAAAAATATATGTACATATATACCTATATATATATGTGTTTATATACATATATTTATATACATATATATACAAATATTTATATATATATATATATATATATATATATATATATCAATTGCAATTCAACGGTGTTCTCATCAATATCCCCTTGCAGACTTTGTCCGAGGCGATGTTACCGATCTGTCCGATACGCCCGATGGCGAATCATTTACCACCGAACTGACGTGCAAATGTCTGCGTCTGATGCCATATCGCTTTCAGATTACCGAACCGGTAAGTGTCCATATTGATGGTGTACTATTATATGCTAATTACGCCTAATTACCTGTGCCCGATGCAGGTGAGTTTCACCTCCAAAGGCGTGCGCATAGTTGGAGTGCTGCCGGACAAGGACGAGAAGTTTGTGCTGCACATCTATAAGCACGAGGTGATCAAGGTTATTGCACACTTTACCAGCTATGAGCAGGCGCAGCCACTGGTCACGCTCTACATGCTGAAGACGTGTGCGCAGTATGTGAAGACCCAGCTCCAACTACCCGATGATCCGCCCAATGAACGTAAGTAACTAGTTTAAGGTGCAGCCACAATTCTTAAAGGCTCCTTTCTCTTTCTTGCTTGTTTCCACAGAGTTTGGATTTAAGTGGCATGGCAGCTTTCACGAGCGCCGCTTGATTTTACTTTTTGATACGATCAGTTTTTCGGCACGCGAGACACTCAAGTCTATGTTTAGTTTCCTGGATGAAATCTCGTCGCGTGATGCGACCGAAATCTTGGAGCGTATCGCGGACTTGGACCGTAAGGCGCTGGACAAGCCCACACAGCTGGCGCCTCGGCAGCTGCGTCCTGATGAACAAGTCAGTCTGTTAATGTACCCGCCCAAAGGCACGGGCGGTCTGTGCATACGTATGGAGGACTACGTCTGTTTGACCAAGGAGTCTTACTTAAATGACATTATCATTGACTTTTATCTGCTCTGGCTACGCAATACGCTCATCCCAGAGGCACAGCGCGAGCGAACACATATTTTTAGCACATTCTTTTACAAGCGTCTCACAACACTAACGCGTCCGACGGACGTGAAGCAAACTGCGGCACAGAAGCGTCATGCACGCGTTCAAAAGTGGACGAAACTAGTTGATATATTTGATAAGGACTTCATCATAGTGCCCATTAACGAACAATCTCATTGGTTCCTGGCCATCATCTGCTTTCCCTGCCTGAAGGGCCCTGTCACCTACGACACCAATCAGCCCGTGGAGCCGCAGCAGCTGAAGCGAGCGCGCGGCAAGAAGATCGCACTGCAGATCGGCAACACAACGATCACTCCACTGTCCAAGCGCGAGTCCGTCTCTCTGCCTGCTAGCGAAATCTGTCGTATTGCCGACGACGAAAGTGAACGGGATGAGGCCGAGGGCGATGACAGCGACATGGCATCCGAGGTTAGCGAGAACTCAAATCCACCTATTAGCAAAGAACCGACGCCGGCGGCGACGCCGACAGCAGCGGCACCAACGCCAACGCCAACACCTCCGACGTCATCCGGACCCGCACGCGCAACGAACGATGATGTGCCTGCTGTGAAGCAGCCCTTGATTTTAATCTTTGACTCTCTAGCGGGCGCCTCGCGCAGTCGGGTGGTGGCCACGCTGCGCGATTATCTGACGTGCGAGTACAAGGTGAAAAAGCCGGATGCGCAGGCGCACATATTCAATAAGGATAACATGCCGGGACATTGTGTCAAGGTGCCGCAACAGAACAACTTTACCGACTGCGGTCTCTACCTGCTGCAGTACGTGGAGCACTTTTTCAAGGATCCAATTAAAGACTACAGACTGCCCATCAAGCAGCTTACCAACTGGTTTGACTATCTGACTGTCACCAAGAAACGCGAGGATATCGCCCAGCTAATACAGCAGCTGATGGACGACAGCAACACACAACAGCCACGCCTTATTTTGCCAGTAATCGAGTTTCCCACCCTCAACGGCCAGCTGGTAGAGTATCCCGAAGAGACGGAGAGCGCCGAGTTTGAGGAGGAGGAGGGCCATGAGGACGAGGAGCCCACAAGCGAAGCGGTAAGCAGCCCCCTCAGCCTATGATAGTCATGTGAAGAAATTAATTTCCCTCTTATGACTTGATAGCATGATGACAGCACACCCACTGATATGGAAGTGGATCCCACTGCCGAGGAACTGCAGCAGTCACAAGCGTCCAAGACGTCCACACCAAGCGTGACGCCAACATCGATAGCCACCAGCTCAACTGTGATGACGGGACCCTCGGCGCGCAGATTTGTCCTGAAGCGTCGCCTGCAGAATGGTGCCTCTTGTCCCAGCAATAGCAATGGCGCCAATGGAGGCGACAGTAACAACAGTAGCAGTAGCAGCAGCAGCAGCAGCCAGCTGGTGCCACAGCTAGTTAGCACTTCCCCGCTCGGCAACATCAGCACGCCCCTTATAACAAAAGGGGTGGCGGGCGTCAGCACCGGCAGCCTGAAAATTCGCAAGATCGAACCGTAACACACGGGCTCAAATCCAATCGTAGAAATGCCTCCGCTGCAACTGCTTCAGCTGTTGCGCCCATTGTAAATAATACAAAATAAAAGAAATTGCATAATATATACATTCAAACATAAATGTCTAAATTTTTTTTTTTTTTAATTAGTAATTATAATATATAAAAACAAAACTCGTGAAATATATTGGATAATGAAGTTAAATATAACTCTTCGTTTATTTAGAAAATACGAAAAGACGTTTTTTTGTTTTTGTTGCAATTTAGGAGGGATGGGGGAGGGGGAACTTTCCATTTCTAATGCCCCAGTACCGCCCTCGCCCAAGAACCAGTTTGCGGTCGCCATGTAAGCTAGAATGTTTGCCATGTATACACCTACATGGTGAGACTCCCATAGACAATCCTAACTGGACTAACTAATTAACAGAGGATTTTTGCACACAGTCTTGGCCTAACTACTTGTTCTTTTTTTGGCCACAATATTAAAAACAAACGTCAATTAACGTAGTTATAAGCGCCTGCACCCTGCGACATTTGCCATGTAGCCGATTAAGAATACATGGCGAGCTACATGGAACGCGCACACACACACACACATGCACATGCAGGCATTCGTCATGTATTGTTCGGCCTCAAAAGTTGGGTTATGTTTACAGCAGCTAAAGCGGCTGAGGCTCGAGGGCTGAAGTACGAATGACGAGCACAAAACAAATGAACAAAATGCGCCCACCCCAAGAATTTGAAATGTACGACGGCATTCAAACATTTGTTGACACAACAAATTTGAACAAATAGCTTTGTGCGAATAGTGCATTGCAATACAAATTATAAACTTTTAACCTTTTCATTCATAAAATGATCAACAAACATTAGTTATTGTATTAAATGAGTGTTTCCCGCTTAAAGTGACCAAGTGCATTAAGCACTCTTATACCATTGATTAAAAATGCTTTGTTTTGGGTTTGGTAAAGATTTATTTATGTTATTTTTGTTAAATGTATTTAATGTTTAGTTTGATTGTAGTAAATTAATCGATAACACATCAGCTGCTCCAGTAAAAAACAAAAGCACAACTATTACGTGGCTGCTTTGAAATCGTTGGTCACCCTAGATATCGTTTATTTTTCGGAAAGAATATAGATATTTTCGGGGTATTTTACATTGCAAACATTTATAAAACGAAAAGTTAAAAAAAAAACGACCAATTAGTAAATTGCAATAGAGCAACTGATATGTTGATTTGATTCCAAATAAAGGGATTGGTGCTAATAAATTCAAGTGAAACTAGGCATTTTTTTTTTTTTTTTTTCATATATTGTTTTTTATATTTCTTAGTCCGTTGGGTTGATTTTCAATATGGCCAAAGAACATATTCATATTGGATAAGTTAATCACAGCCGTGGATGGAAGTATGGAAGTTATCGATCTTCAGCTCAGCGAAATCCAGTCACCGCCAGTGTCTGGCCAGTATCTGTAACGAAAAAGAGCAGAGCAACAAACAAAACGTTCCTAATACTGTCCAAATGTCGATTTCATGTGTCTGGCAGTCTTTTGGCTTTTTGCTCAGCATGGGAACAGAATGAAGTCTTGGCAGTCTTAGAAAAATGGCAGTTGTGAAATATTAAGTTGAAAAGTCAAATGGACCAGAACATTATTGTCTAATATATATATATTTTTTTAAAGTTATTCGAGAACCGAAGCGGCTCAACTAATATCACATACCCGAAGAATGTCTTTCGGTGTCTTTTGTACTTGGCTTGAAGTGAAAAGTCTCTGGTCTCATTGTCGCTGCAAGACAGAATTGTTGAAGGTACTTTTTGCATTGGTTGTGCTGGTCTTCGGGGTTAGCTTGCGGTCCGGGTGTTAGATTTGATTCAAGATTGAATCGTTATTTATAACGATTTATATATATATATATATATATACATTATATGCATATATGGTATGAGTGCTGTTTGCTTTAGGGCGCTGCGGAGCGTGGGGAGCGTTATTCGACTCCGCATGGAACGTTCAATTTTCAACACTTTGGTTGCTTTCTGCTGACTAAAAGTCCAACTCTCGTGTGGGGGAAGCACAGGGATTAAAAGCACACACACACACACACATTACACACACGTCACTGCTTTGATTTTTCATTAACATTGTTAACGGTACGTTCTTGTTGTGCTGTTGTAGGTTGTTGTTGTATCGTCTTTTAAATAAAGTTCACAGTTTGTGCTTGATTTATTTTTTTTTTCTCTCTTTTCTGTATTTTTTTTTTTTTTTTTGTTTTAAAATATGAATTAGATGATTTTGTTGTTTGTTGTAATTTGCTTATTTCGTAAGTTTGTTTAAATCATAGAACTTTCGCATGACAAATAGCTAAGCAAAAGAGAGACAGAAAGAGAGTTAGAGTAAGAGAGAGAGAGTTGGAGTGTTGTGTATAAGAGACGAGCTGTTCGTACGATTGGATTTGGATTTGTATTACGGTTATTGGCGCTGGGGCTGGGTGTGTGGGTCCAACATTTCCCGCTGCTCACTTAGCTTACTTTTCATTTGAATTTGAATTAGGATTTGCATTGCATTTGAAGACTCGCTTCTTCTTCTTCTTCTACTATTACTTTCACACGCGACACTTTTCTGGGCATCATTGGAGGTGGTAAGGAGGATTTTCGCGCACTTTTCGAATACCCGCAAACAATACTCAACGACACACTCAACGCCTGGCGTCCCGATAGCTGCGTTGGCCACCGCCGCCGCCGCCACCGCCACCACGATCGCCACGAAACTGACGCGAGGATCCACTGCGGTTGCCACCATACTCGCGTCGTCGGCCGCCCACGGAGCTGTTGTTGTTGTCCCGGTTGCCTGCACTGATACTTGGCACGGATGGCCCCCCAACGGCGCCACCAGCTGCATTGCTACTGCCGCCGCCATTGGCGGCGTACACTGGAAATCCAGGTGGTGCCGCCACTGTTGGCAGTCCGGCGTTTTTCCAGGCGGCAAAGTCTTCATAGCTGGGCGCCTTGTCGAAACCCGGCGGCGGTGGCCGCATCGGCTGTGGCGGCGGATAGTCTGGCAGCGGCGGTGCTCCAGGCCCGTCATAGTACCGCACTGGTGGCGGCAATTGTTCGTACATCGAGGCTGGTGCGCCGGGAGGCAATGCATTGGCAGCTCCAGCAGCCGACGGCATCGGCATCTGGCCAAAGGGCGGCACGAACGGCAGCGGCGGCAGCTGGCCGTGCATGTTCCGTATGTAGTCCGCCACGTAGGCTTCGGCGGCAGCGGCCGACGACATGTAGCGCTCCCACGAGGGCATGCCCATGTCACCGGGACCAGCTGCGCCGCCTGCCATCTGGCGGTAGGGTGAACCGCTGCGCTTGAAACCGCCGCCGCCGCCGCCGCCGCCGCCGCCACCGGGCATGCCCATGCCCATGCCCATGCCATGGTGATGATGATGATGATGCCGATAGGGTCGCTGGTGGTGATGCGGCGCTCCGTGGCCGTAGCTGCGCTTGTGCCGCATGGGTCCCAGCTGGCTGTTGCCGCGTCCGCCGCTGTGGCCGCGCGTGGAGAGGCTGCGCGGCGCCTTGTAGATGACATGGATGCCCTTCTCGCGCATCACACGCGCCGTCTCCTTGGACTTGCGCAGAATGGGTGTCAGTTCGATCTGTTCGTCCTCGGGAAAGAGGCGGCACAGCTCGGCGCCAATTTTGGGCTCAATCTCCTGGCCGTCACGGCCGATTTTGACCGGCTTGCCCTCGTTCCACGAGTTGTGCAAATGCAAGGTGGCATTGAACGACAGCTCCTTGCGGCAAATCCAATCCAGCTCGATGACGCCGCCCAGCGCCTTCGGCGAGATGCTCGGCGGCAGCACCCAGGCCACCTGGGGTATATCCCGTCGCGAGGGTGCCGCCATGCGCGCAAAGCCCGCGAATTTGCCTGCCAGTGGAAAGATAAGAAAGCGTATTAAGTCTGCTAGATACCCCAAAGGGCATCCCTGCATTCAAAGCCAGCCAGCTTACCGCTCTCGTTGACGGAGAATATGAGCAGCACATTGCGCGCCTCCTTGAAGGCCTGGCTCAGATTGGCATCGTTCTGCGGCAGCGTCGCCCAGACGCTCTTGTTCTTGGATAACTGCACGTTGTCGCTGTTGTTCGACTTGATCAGGAAGAAGCGCGTGTCGCGGAAAAGATAGTTCAGCTTGGTCATATAGTCGTACGATTTCTGCGTGTTGCCGCCGCTATCCTTTTCCGGTGTGGAGCCCTTCGAGCTGTTCGCCATCGTCACCTTGCTGCGAGCGCCCCCATTGCGCTTGTGCTGTGTGCCCGAATCCGAATCCGAGGATTCGCTGTCCGACTCCAGTGCGGGCAGCAGCGAGGGCTTCTCATCCTCCGCATCGCTAAGATCGCTCTTGCTGCCGCCGGCACCGCTCAGATTGGCTGGCGTGGTGGAGCTGCTGCCACCGCTGGTGTTTTTCTTGTTGCGCGACTTTTTGGCGCTCGGCTCGCGCTCTTCCGGCTCATCCTGCGACTTGGAGTTAGACTTCTCGTCGGTGTCGACAGATTTCTTCGACTTGGACTCGCTGCCGGTGCTGCTGGACTTTTTCTTCTTACCATTGAGATTGGCGGGCGAGGCGGCCCGCTTCGATTTCTTCGAGGATTTGTTGTTCTTGCTGGTCGACGCAGGTGGCGTCGCAGTTGTGGACTTGGAGGAGGAAGCTTCTTTGACAGCTTTGCTGCTGGATTTGGACTTGGCGGCGCGTTTGCCATTCCTGCTGCCATCCACCGAGGACGGGGCCGTGCTTACCGAGCTGATGCTTGGATCCGAGTCGGAGGCCATCGAGCCAGCACGCGACTTGGACGCTTCACTCCGCGTGTCGAAGGAATCGAAGTCCTGCAGCTCCTCGGCAATGTCCGCCTCGTTCTCGTCCAGGCCGAGATGTACTGCATCTAAATCGGCCATGTCGCGCATTTGCAACTGCTGCGCTTATCGTAATTGACGCAATTAACGGGACGCCGTTTGTTTACCTTCCCACTCTGATTTGTTGTTGCCTTTTTTCTCACTACTACGGACTGCTTGGCGGCGGGTTCTCTATTCCACTTCTATGTGTGTTCGTCCATTCAAGCGCGCGTGAATGAGACAGCAATCGGAGCAGCGGAAATAGACATAGAGAAAAAATGCCAATCGATTTAGCAAACCGAATCTGCAAAACAAAAGTCGCAAAATGCACAGTACTCAACACTCACTTTATGCACGTTGCGTGCTAGCTTATGCGTTCGATTTGCGCACACTTTATTGCACTTTTTGTGTTTTTCTCACTGCATTAATTTACCGATTTGGACGAACAGTTCTTCTACACCGATTTTGCATTAACAGAGACAAGAGACCAATGGCGGCAGAGAGGTGCGGCTATATGCACTCAAGCGCAATTCAGCGTTTCTTTGTGTCTCTTATCGAAACCGTATCCATCTACTGCTTACCATTTATCGAATACTGTGCTAAGTTCTTGGCAAGCAGTAGAATTGGGCGGGCAAAATTCAAAGACTATTAAAAATAAAAAATTGTTTTTGTTTTTTTAATTATTATATGCTTACTAATAATTTAAATTTGCATTGCATCTTATTCCGATCTGTTTACTGCGACAAGCAGCAAAGGATAATATTCAAAGTTTGATCTTAAGCGCTTTTAAAGCCATTATTTGATAATTAAAAACAATTTAATCGTAAACAATCAGCATTCAAAATTTAACTGCTACTGCTGGCAGTACGATGCCGTCACGTTAAGCGCTGACGCGTGCGTCATTGTGCTTCGGCCTATTCGATAACGAGCCATCAGCTGATTCATCGATAGACAGAAAGAAGTAATACAAACAAAGAGCAGGTACAAGCTGACACAATAAAAACAATACAATAACAATAACTAATTAAAGCTAAACGCCAAGTATCGAACACTCCATGAGTCATTGACCAAACGTTAAAACCTTTTTGCTTTGCGATAATGTCGGCGAACACGGCAAAAGACGCCGAGCCGCCGAGCTACGAAGAAGTCATGAGAGCCAGTGCGCCCCCCATGCAGGGTAAGTGACTCAAATGCAAAACAGGGCATTTAAATAATGTGCCAACTTGTTGCAGATGCCCGACTCATCGCTGGCGTCCATAGCAGCGCTCCGTCCGCGCCGCCAAACATGGCCAGCTACGGCGCGTTTGAGACAACGCCAGTGAGCATTGTGGTGCAGCCAGCGCTGCCCACCGAGATCATCGTCATTGGCGCGTGCCCCTCGTGCCGCATTGGCTACCTGGAGGACACATTCTCGCCGCTGGGCCTGTGCTGCGCGATCTTCTTCTTTCCCGTCGGCATCCTCTGCTGCCTGGCGATGCGCGAGAAGCGCTGCAGCAATTGCGGAGCGACCTTTTAGAGCCGCCTGGAGCCGCCAATTGGCATTTCAAATGCTCCCTCAGCCGGTTCACGCTCGCCGATCGCAATATCAGTGACTGTTGCCTGACATATTGGACTGTTAAGTTTTTTTTTTAAATCACAAACAAACAAAAAGAAGAAAGCGAATTATGCTTTTCGCTTGTTAATCATTAAACTATATATATATATATGTTTTTGTAAATACGAATACCCTATGCGACTGCGGCTCGGAATCAGCCCCGCCCGAACATTCCATTCCATCTGCGGCGTCGTCGTTGTTGCGGACGAGGCCCGCTTCCGTTAAATTTAATTGAAATATAATGGGGGCGGTTTTGAATTACGCCGCTTATTTTGCTCTTGGCTGCCTCCTTTTATTTTGCGTATTTTGTGCTCTTTGTGAAATGTAAACAAGTGAGAAATTAACTACAGCTTGAACGACATTGGCATGCCCTGTAAATAAATGTATTACTTGTTAGCCCCCCTCAGTTACGCATTAGTTCAGTTCATTGTACGTCTATGGAATAGGCGATGACATGCCTATTGGCCGCGCCAAGTCCCTTGGTGCCGGGCTTGGGGGCTGTCCACAGGCCGGGTGGGCCTGGCCGACGCGGTTGCAGCTCGCTTATATGCCCTTCTGTGTAATCTTCGGTCAGCGCAGTGTGGAACAAAGTCGCCGGCATTCACATCCGCCGTACGGGCGTCTTACAGACTGCAGTCGCGAAAAGCTCTCGCGTAGACATGTCCAGCATCTCCGCTCTGCTGGCGCTGCTGATGTGGGCAACGGCAGTCCTTGCCCGCTACAATGTGGTTATGGTCATCTTCGACGATCTGCGCCCGGCTCTGGGCGTTTACGGCGACGGGCTGGCGCGCACGCCGCACCTGGACGCCTTCGCCCAGGGCAGCAGCATCTTCACGCGCGCCTACAGCCAGGTAAGCCCTTGGCACCACGTCCAGGCCCACTCATGACTGCTCTGCCCACCAGCAAGCGCTGTGCGCGCCCAGCCGCAACTCCCTGCTGACCGGCCGACGTCCGGACACGCTGCATCTGTACGACTTCTACAGCTACTGGCGCAGCTTTGCGGGCAACTTCACGACTCTGCCGCAGTACTTCAAGGAGCACGGCTACTACACCTACAGCTGCGGCAAGGTGTTCCACCCGGGCCTGTCCTCCAACAACAGTGACGACTACCCCATCAGCTGGTCGGCGCCGGCGTTCCGGCCCCGCACGGAGCAGTTCATGAACTCGCCCGTCTGTCCGGAGCACGGCGGGGGCGTGCTGCGGAGGAACTACCTGATATGCCCGGTGCAGCTGCAGACGCAGCCGTACAAGACGCTGCCGGACATCGAGTCCGTCACGGAGGCGCTGCGCTTCGTGGACGCGCAGAAGCGCAGTCGCCAGCCGTATTTCCTGGCCGTGGGCTTCCACAAGCCGCACATCAATTTCCGCTTTCCCAGGCAGTTCCTCGGCCGCTTTCCGCTCGCGGACTTCTACAACTACACGGAGGACGCGCTGAAGCCGCCGGACATGCCCGACGTCGCCTGGAATCCGTACACGGACGTGCGCTCGCGCGACGACTTCAAGCACAGGAACATCTCCTTCCCCTACGGACCCATTGGCAGGCAGCAGGCGGCGCAGATCCGGCAGGCCTACTACGCCTCCGTGGCCTACGTGGACGACCTGTTCGGCAAGCTGCTGGCCCGCTTGGATCTGGAGCGCACCGTGGTCGTGGTGCTGGGCGACCACGGCTGGTCGCTCGGCGAGCACGCCGAGTGGGCCAAGTACAGCAACTTCGAGGTGGCGCTGCGCGTCCCGCTCATCATCCGCAGCCCGGAGTTTCCGCTGACGCAGCCGCGGCGCGTGCGCAGCATCACGGAGCTGCTGGACGTGTTTCCCACGCTGGTCGACCTGGCGCATCTGCCGCCGCTGCCCGTGTGCAACAGGAGCCGCAGCGGCCGGGAGCAGCTGACCTGCGCCGAGGGCAAGAGCTTGTATCCGCAGCTGCAGGGCCTGGGCCTGGGCCTGGGCCCGGGTGAGTATGCCGAGGAGCACGTGGCCCTGAGCCAGTATCCGCGTCCGGGCATGCTGCCCACGAAGCATCCCAACAGCGACAAGCCCAAGCTGCGCAACATCAAGATCATGGGCTACAGCCTGCGCACGGACTTCTATCGCTACACGCTCTGGGTGCGCTTTCATGCCCCGGACTTCAGTCGCGGTGAGTCCACTGGGGGAAGCTGCTGCGGCCAATCTTTGGCTGAGTTCTGCTCTTTTATTTGCAGACTGGCACAATATTTACGGCGAGGAGCTGTACGATCATCGTCTGGACTCCGGCGAGGAGTTTAACCTGGCGCCGATGCCGGAATTTAATGCCGTACGCCAACATCTGCGCCGGCGTCTTATCGAGGCCGTGGGTTAAGCGAAAAATCACAGAAGGAATTCAAATATTTTTCAAATGAATAAACCAGTTTTAAGAATAAAATGTATGAATATTTTTAGATGCCGCAATATTTGCATTTTTATATGTTTTCTTTGACAGTTTCATAGGCAAAAGCCAAAACTGCTGACAGAGTTTGTTCCGCTGCAGTCGAACGGAGTCCGTAGGTGTTCGCTCAAGTGGGCTTTCACTGTACGCAGGCCGGCGTTGACTTTTGCCTCTCCGCTTTGGCGCAGTTCGTGCCGCGCATGCGTGACTTGTGTCCGTTGCCTTCTTCGTTGGCTTCGTCTGCTGAATTTTTGTGAATGAAATTTTATTCAGCGCCGCCGCGTCGCTGTCGACGCCCATGCTCCAGTCCCGGCCAGAGCGACAGCCGACTATATTCATATTTATTTCGCTGCAGCTGTTGCCAGGCGGGTGAAAATATGCTGGCGCTGCTCAGCTGGGTAATTAAACCTGCAGCCCGATCAATCTGGTCCGCTCAGCCTCCCCGGCCCCAGCCCCGGCCCCGCCCCCTCCCTCTCCCAGCCTGCACACACACACACACACACATGTCTAGCATTTGGCGTGGGCTTCGCTGGAGTCGCCGTGTTGGTGGCTCCGCTTGTCGAGTGGCCATATGGGCCGTGTCTTGAGGTGATTAAACTGAATTTTGGCAGCGCTTTTACTCGCAATAGGCGTCGTGAACCACATTTTCCGCTGCCTGCAGCTGCCAGCCTTTGCAGGGGGGAGTGGCAGATGCCATAAATTGCAGTTATATACGTGTCTAGGCCCACTCGAGTGCTGTGAAAGCTGTGCTTAGAAGCGAATATACCCTCTATCTACCATATGCTAGCACAACTCAACTCCTCTACCGAGAAGTGCAGATAGTTGTGCAGGGTATGGGCTAGTCTGGCACAGACTGGGCCCCACTCCCAACTGCGGCTCACGAGCACACCGTTTCCGGCGTGGCCTTACGCCAAGCACACACACACACACACACACACACACCGAATGTGTGTGTTGTTCTCTGCTGAAAGTATTTCCATAGTCGGCCCTGGGGCAAAGGGTATATCCGCAGCGCTGCTGGGTGAGAATATGCATAAAGCTCGCTGGCTGAACAATCGAGGGGACTATCTGTGCCATTCCGGATTGAGGAATTGGTAAGTGCTGTGGAAAGACGGGCTCGAGAAACTGATGTAAATTTGGGCAGCTCGCACACACACACGCACACTCCAAGCAGTGTGTGTGAGAGCAGGGCAAATAATGTGAATACAACTATATAACTATACGATATGCGTTTGTAGGTTGTTGTCGTGTTTGTTGTTTATTTCTAAGCTAATTCAAATGCGTGGGCGTCACAAACGAAATTGCAAAATATGCGTAGGCTGTAGATGTACAAATATGTGTGTGTGTGTGTGTGTGTGTGTGTGTGTGTATCTGTGTGGTGCCAGCAACAACAACGCTGCGTTCTTACCTACGCACAGTTTTCGAGCAACTGAGCCGAACATAAAACGCGGCGCTCCGCTCGACGCTTGGCTTCAGCGGGCTCCCAACTTTAGACAACTCGTCGTCGTCTGCGTCGCGGCGTCCCGCTAAAGTTGGCCCCACAAAAAATGCTAATTTTCGTTGACATGCCATAGTTTGGCTAAGGCTAATGACGAAGGTTGTTTGTTAGCTTTGTCAGTTGATTTAATTTTTTTAGTCGGCTAGTAAACTACGTTGCCTATAACTGGTTGCCATGTCAGGCAGGCGACAGCGACAGCGACAGCGACAGCAGAGGGGTTGAGCGCGGGCTCTAAATTTCTTTTGACGGAATCTCCATGAATTAATGTTGGGCCGGATTATGCCAACTGATCATCATCATCATCATCAGCAGCAGCAGCAGCCGCAGCAGTGGCCTCTCCTTAGGCGCTTGCCACTTTATATACATATGTATATGATACTTATGCCTTTAACAGATGTCAAGCTGTGTCAAGCTGGAAATTTTGGGTGATTACTTATGCTGATGAGACCCGAGCCGCGGTCCTCAGCTGACCGAGCCGAGGCTGGCCAGCTAGTAGGTATGCATAGATGGTTTTTTTTTTGGTATGGTAAAAGGCAACAGCTTTGAAACGTTGGCTTTATCTGTGATAAGATAGCCTCAGCCCTGGATATCTCTGGCCATCCGCCGCAAAGAAAACACCTATTCCTCTTTATCATCGCTGCTCCTCAATGTCAAGGCCTGATCGCTTCATCAGCACGCTGCTTCGCCGCTCCCCCACAAACTACGAGTTATAGCCTTGGTCAACAATGGGCATACAATGGGGGAGAGAGAGAGAGAGAGAGAGAGACGACAATGCCAAAAAGAAATTGGTCAAGCAAAAAATATATTGAATGAAATTCCAGCGACGCAGACAAACAACAACAAACACAGGCAGAACAAGTCGAAATACTCTAGGGGCAGGATGACCGCTAGATACCCTGTACTCGGCACACTCACTCACACAAGTTTACATGCACATGTCCAACTAATGAAACAGTCGCCAAGCCTGGCCAAGGATCCAGGCAACGCAAGCGCATAGAATGTGCTCCATCATTCGATTATACACTGTAATACATGTTTGATAATTGTTATAGGGTATTTGAAAGGTCCGCCAGCAGGCCCGAATGAACTGAAGAGGATCCCTAACCGCCTGTCTTGTAGCAACAAAATAATTTATTGAAATTCAAATTTATTATCTGCCGCTCGGGCTTGGCTTCGCCCCGGCCAGACTCTCAGTTTGTCAGTTTTTGGCTTGGTTTTGATTTTTTCCCGTTTGGTTTTGGTTTTTTTCTTCAAAGATTCTGTTTTTTTTCTCCTCTTTTCAGCCTCTGAAGCAAACCCAATTCAGCTGGAATGCAACACATATGGCCCAGAGCGTTAAACATAACTAAACGAAACAATCAAGAATGAGTGTAGAAATTCCAGAATGAGCCCACGCAGCGAACAGACTTGGCTAAGGGCAGCGGGCAGCGGGCAGCGGGCAGCGGACAGCGGGCAGCGGACAGCGGGCCGAGGCTGTGTGATCAACGTTTAGCTGAACGGATTACGAGTAAAACGAGAAAATTTTGCTCGTTGCTGGCTTTTTACATGTGGCATAAACAAATACGAGTGCGCTGGGCGGAACTCGGCGCGGGCAGCAGAGAAGCCCCAAGGGGAGGGGGGGGGGGGCATGCTGTGGAGTGAAGAGTGACCGAAGGCAAATAATTTGAAAACCAACACAGGCAGCCGCTGTAACGCGTGCTAAACAAGTTTCTCGATCGGCACCGGAGATCGTCTTTTGTCTTTTGTCTTTTGCCCTGGCTTCAATGTTGTCCTCTGCCATGTTGTTGTTGCTGTGCTTTTCGGTGCTGGGGTTGAGTTTTGAGTTTGAGTTTGAACGAAATGCCGGGGCAGGGCTCGGACTGTCCATATAAAAGACATTGAGAAATCGTTTACCTTTACAGTGGGCTTTGCTGCTCCTTTCAGCCAAGTTTTTATGATTATAAATATTTATGCCTTTTCCTTGGCTCTGCGCTGGGTCTGCTGCCTCAATTCAAATCGACGACGACGAAATAAAAATCTCATTTTTACAGACAAGACCGGCCTGTGGATGCTGCCCGGGCTATCAGAGCCCAGCACACCCCCTCCCCCTCCCCCTCCGGCTGCCCCTACCACTCTTCCTGTCTCCGCCTGATCCTATTGTGCGTTATTTACGTTCAAATAATTCAAATTAAGCAGCGGCTGCGCATGCGCAAGCTGAAATTCGGTTGTATCTGCTGCTAGAAGTACAGTGAAAGCTCTGCCAACGGACAAGGCGCCCTTGGCCGGTCAACTTCATTAGACCCAATATTCTATTATTAGAATCAAAAATTCTTATATAATCATGGGTCCAAATTTAAAGAAAGGACATTTTGTTCATAGTTTTGACTCAAGAATTCTCCTGCATTTAAATCTTTCAGATCTTTTTGAACGTAATGTGTGTCAAAGCTGCAACGATTCTTATCATGGTTTAGGAATACATATCTGCATATCTGGGAATACGTAATAATATGAAAGGTATTTATCCGAGTTTTCCACATTTGTTCACCTCAGTCTCTAAGCAGACTTTTGCCCTGATATTAAAATTACCTTCAGCCGTCGCCGTTCGCCCCAAAAGGCCTTCACTGTGCGCGCATCTTAACACCAGCCTCCACAGCCGAGAGGTTGAGCGAGATGCCAGCTGAACAATGGGTTGGGTTGGGGCCGCGTGCCAAAATTTGTTGATGAACTACCTTGGAAGGCAGCAGCGCTCGCCTGCGTCTTCCTGGAAGCGCTCACCTTCGGCCAAGCACTTATTATGCCTCTAGCTTTAGTTTGGCTTGTTTTTCTTTTTTTGTTCTTGCCCGCTGGACCTTTGATTGCGCTATCAGACTGTGGCCCGGGGCGCGGGCAGCGCTGCCGACGTCGCTTCGCTGCCGCTGAGGCTCGTGCTGCCGCTGCCGCTGCCGCTGCCGCTGCTGCTGCTGCTGACGTTGCGAAAAGTTTACAATTAAATGATTTAAACAATGTTTTGCCGTTTTACGGTTTACACCTGTTTGAGTTCAAACTATAAATACCCATGACGTAAATACTCACAGCCATGGTTCGCCTCAGATCAGAACTAAATCCGTTCGGTTTGGCCCCTCTCGCTTGTATGTACATATATCTATATATATAATATATACATATACATACTATGTGCTTGTGTGTGTGCAAGTGTGAAGTACATATACGCATGAGTATATCCACTTGGCCGATTCGACGCCGCTCTCACTGTCTGTCATTTCCATTTGAATGTTTTTCCCAATTTTCACGCTTCAAATTAATGAGCATATTTTCAGGTAGTCGAGGCAATTGCTGGCGCCAGTTTTTCGCTAAATGTTATTCGAAATATTTGTTGATGGGCGTTTTTCCCGTTTTATTTGCGGAAAATTTTGCATTTCGGTAATGTTTTGGCGTGAGATGTGTTTAAATATTGTGAAAAGTTTGCTTCCAATCAAAGCCGAAAATAGTTTTTCATGATATGGTATCGCATATAGAACTGACCGAACGGAACTGACGGAAACTCGTCTCGTTTGATGGCCACTAAACGGATATGGACCCAGCTAAATGTGCAGGGCAAATTGGCAAGAGATGCCCTATAAAGGCCTTACAAGTATTGCCTATATGTGTTCATTCATGTTTACCAAATCATTTCTTTTGTAAGCAATTTTTAGCAAAGCTTTAAATTTTCCCATTGCACATGTATTTTTGCATTACATAAATAATTAAAATAATTGTAACTTGTAATTGTATATAAAATTTGTGTTATGAATAACCAATTCGAACCATTTAGGAGTTGTTCAGAAATACGTCGGGGTATCTAGCAGTCGGGCACCTTCGACTCCCAGTTGTTTTTTATATCTTTGTGCTTTAATAAAAATCACACACATCGCGTTGCATTTTCAATGAGCGTTGCGGATGGAGGCGGTTCCTCAGCCGATAACAAAACTAAACATGTTTAGTAAGTACAATCAGGCACATTTGTATGTAATATGTGCGCACATACATATATGTAAGTGCGATCACACACACATATGTAACTATATACGTACGTGTGTACGATAGGGCAGCTGTTGCACTTTGAGTGTTCTAGTGCCCGGGCACGGGCCAGGCCACCATAGGGCAGCCATTTAGCATGCGTACGTATGTACGTATGTACGTACGTATGTACGTATCGTACATCTATACATTTACAGCATTAGCAGCGCGGGCAACAACAACAACAACAGTCGGGACAGCATGGGGCTGAGTATTCGTTGTCTATCTTTCTGCGGGTGCCGGGATTGATGGCACAGCCACAGAGAGGAAGTGCTCTTCCGGTCTTACAAATGAAAATATTTATTTCTCTTTTGTTTTTTTATTTTATTTAATTTCATTTTATGAATAGATTGCGTTACGCATACAGATTCTGTATTACAGAGCTAGCGACGGATGCGAGAGCTTGACGAGATGATACCCTTTAATACTGTCAAAGAAAGAAAGGGCAAGTAACAAGTAAGTTTATTATCCGATCGATATCAAATATGCTTCTATATTATTTTTATAAAAGGTAAATCAAATAATACTATATTTCAAATCGACACAAATCAAAATTCAGCTTAGGTATAAATTTGCATATCTGAGAACAAAATCTTTATTTCAACAACTTTCATATTTTAAAGTTATTTACTTCGTTTTCCTAAAGATAAATATTGCCAAATTATTTGCAATTTTGTACCGATTTTGCTAGAGTATTTATATGTGGCCGTAATTTGCAGATTCACAACTGTATGATACCCATCAATTTGGCCATTTAATGGATACAGGGTATTAAAAGGCAAACGGCGACGCCAAGTGATTTTGAATAAGCAAAACTTGCGGATGGATGGCTGGTTAGCCGGCTCGACGCTTGGATGAATGAGTAGGGCTATGCCTAGAGCCGGGATTCTACATACATTATGTACATAAATGTGTGTGGACACGTACGGATCGGCCGTATATGGATCGTGGTGAAACTATATAGTGTGTTGTTGGATGTGCCTGCATATTTAGACAGCTAAACTAACTCTAGCCTGCATGCTAGTGTATATAGATGTGTGTATTTGCACGGCAAATGCGATTTATTTATTAGCACCCCACAGCAAGCGCACCAAAAGCAGCTGCAACAACAACAACAACAACAACAACAACAATCGCAACTATTACTTTAAAAAATGCCGCGCTTATTTGGATAAACATAAATCCAACCGACACAAACACATTATCCCACACACTCGATCCGAATGCGAGCCAAGTAATTTGATATTCAGTGAGCATCTGCGCACAGCAACAACAACATTGGGTTGAGTTTACAATTTGAAAATTTACATTTCCATTTGCATTGATTGTGCATGAATCTAAGTACACACGCACATATGTGCGCATATGTATGTAATTTCAGTCACATACAGCCAAACACAAAGGCATATTAAGGGAGTTCCTGTTATGCACATTTGATCAGCATAACTACTCATTATACATATACAACGAGCCACCCCCCCCTCCCCCTCCCCCATCCCCCCTGCGCAGCACGGATGTACGAATGTGTGTGAATACGCGCACAAATGCATGCGAGTATGTATGTGCGCATGCGCTATCATTTCCGCTCGCAGTGGGGGCGACACGGCCCTTTCTCTGCCTTTTTACAGTTAACAGTTAATTAAGATGATATTCATGAAAAATTCGAAGAAAATTATGTGGCAACGCTGACTTCCAAATTGACCCCTTGATCAGACCCAAGAATGTTTCATACAAACACTCAGATATATACGAATATCTCCTCAGTGACTCAACGATCTCTGTGGTGAATTCCTTGACCGATTTGATTAATTAATTAAAGCGCAACCCTTTTGTGTCACGCTTAAATCGCTCTGTACGCAGGGTGACGGCGAGGGCGGGGGCGGGGGCGGGGGCGGTGTCGGCGCGAGGGCAAGGGTGAGGGGGTGTGGGAGGTGGCTCCCCAAAGTGGCGGCATTGTCACTTTTGAAAATGCTCGTTATGACATATTTTAAGATCTCTGGCGACCTCTCGAGCTGAACTTGAATGATGCAAGCGCATAAGTGAGTCAGTAATGGACCTGGGCTCCGATATCAGATTATGATATTACATTGTAAGCTTAAGTAGTTCATAAATAACACGAGTACTAAGTGCTTAATCCATGTCATCCATTAAGAGAACTCTGACAAAAAAGAAAACAAACAAAATTGGGCATTGTATTTTTAGATTTCAACTTTCAGATAGTTATTGAACAAGAAACTCTTAATAATTTATTTGAGTTGTTTTTGAGGTTTACGCTGATATAATTTAATTATATTTTGAATTCTTATATTTCATTTTCAATGCAATAATAGTCTTGTTTTGAACCCGGATCCTCATTGTTATCTTATAATTTCAATTTTTACTTTAAGCTGACAAGCTTCAAATTCCTTACTTAAATTAACATCCTAAATCCTAAATAAGTAATTATATATCACTTACCCGTCTAGTTTCTTGCTGTGGACGTTGGCGCTCTATCATTATCTCCTATATTAACTTAACTTAACTTGAATGAGTTTTTGATTAACTTTTGTGCTCAGAATACATAGATAGAATAATTAGATATGCAGGATGTCTTCTAATAAATATATGTACATATAAACTTTGTAATATTTCAGATTTATGATAAGAACATTTCATGTATTGAGATTTTAGAGTCTTTGGAATGGCTGCATTATTGGGCTTGGATGCTGATCGAGAGGAAAGATCTCTCCCAAGCTACAACTTCATTATGCTACAGCCAACAAAAAAAAGCCAACAACAACACCAAATGAACTTTTTAATGACCTTAAAGGACGTAAGAGAAGTGTTTTGTGATTTTTCTAGAAAACTCACAAGTAAGACCCAAGGGCAGAGGCAAAAGAAGAGAGGCAAACAGAAGCAAAAGCAAGCAAAAGAAGCGCATAATAATAAGTGCAGCACTCCAAAGCTGAGCTGCCACACTCCAGCAGCAGCAGCAGCAGCAGCTCAATGCCCACGACAACAGCAACAGCAACAACAGCAACAGCGGCAGCAACCACAATGACAACAACAACAAGAACGTCCCGAGTACAAGCAATTTTTATCCAAATGTGCCTCGGCCCAGACAACGGCTGGGCTGACGGACGGCAGGAGTTTTGAGCTCGCGCAGAACGCAGAACAAGTTGAGATTGAGATTGAGAAGAGAGCAACGCGATCAGGTTGGCGTTGGTGTTGCCGTTGCTGTTGCTGTTGCTGTTGCTCTTGGTGTTGGTTGCTGTCAATGCCTGCATCTTCGTCTCCAACTGCGTCTCCTCCCCTCTCCCGCCCCCTGCCCGTCCTCCTCCCTCCAACCACGGACCAGTTTCAGTTTGCTTTGCTGCAGTTAAGCCGCACGCACTAAAAGACGATGACGAAGCTTTGTGTTTGGTTTATTTTTTGTGGTTTTTTGTGTACAGGTTTTATTTGTATTTTTTATTATTTATCATTATTTTTTACCAGCGTCATCGTTGGCACACACACACACACACACACACACACACACACACGCACTCACACTCACATGCACACGCACACAAACAAACTGGGCTACCGTGCTACGCTTTACGCTGCTCTGCTCTGCGCTGCGCTGCGCTGCTCTGCTCTGCTTTACACTGTGCGAAATGAGGCTAAGAATTTTGTTTGGCGTCTGCGTTTGCGCACGCGCTCTTTGAAAACTGAAGCTTAGGCCAAATCAGGCCCGTATTATTTTCAAATCAAAACAAATCGGTAAGAAATGTGGGTGCTCTAATAATAAACAGAAAAATGCAATAGTTGCTGGTATTCGACTGGGAGATGCTCTGTATTCACTTTCGAAGTTCTGTGAATACTTTCAAATATTTATGTTCATGACGTGCAGCGCATTCAAGTTTCGCCTTATTTTTTAGTAGTAGGAACACCCCTATTGTTTAATCTGCGCTGTCAACCAAAAATAAACAAAAATTTTAAGCTATGCTCAGCGTTGGTTTGTCGTGCTTTTGGCAGCTGCCGTTGCATATACCCTGTAAGCTACGTGTGTATAAGGTATATACATATGTAGCACAAGACAAGACCAGACAAATGTGCTCACAAATGTGTCCCTAAGTGCACAGTTTAAAAGATTTTTCAAGTGTAGACTTTAAATGTTTACTCCTGCTTAGAGTAGGGTATCTCAACGAGAGCATTTCTTGCTGCCTTGTTAAGTATATTTGGTATGATTTTATGGCCATACAAACATGCACACATGTACACATAAATATATTAACACACATATCACATACTTATGTAACTTTTGTTGCATTTTCGAACGTGCCAGCTGCGGAGCCTGCTACGAGCTGTGGGATCGCACTGTTTGCCAGAGTCTGGATCTGTGGCTCGGCCTCAAAGTTTGCCCACATGCTTATTTGATATCTTATTAACACCCCACAAGCCGGCAAACGGCAAACAGACGAGCAGACGGCCAGACAAGCGGCCAATCAGCAGCTACACGTGGAATAGTTAGAGTGTGCGGAAGAAGAAGAAGAACGCAGATAGTTGTAACGTTGACAGAAGGCGCGGGAACGGAAGGCACTGGACTGGAAGGCACTGGAATGCGCCCACTTTCCACAACGATAGCTCTTGTAGCAGTCGATAATCGAAGCAGTTTTTGGCAAAACAAATTAAGTCCAGTGCAGCCCTGCACACACACACACACACGCATTGGCATACACGCATACATGCACAGATATGAAATTTTTGAACATGCTGCGAAGCGAAGCTTTAAAAAAAGAGAACCAACAAGCAAAACAAACTGTATCTCTGTGGCAGTCGCTAACAATTTGTGCAAACATAAAGCAGCAGCCCGGTGTGTACAAATGATGACAGCTCGGCTACAGGCGGGCCGGGGCCGGGGCCGGGACCAGGGCCGGGGAAGGGGCCGGGGCCAGGGAGGCGTTACACGGAGCAGCGGATCTGAACGGGCCAGCGATTCGGTGAGGCCAGTCAAACAGAAACCGCATACCAGCTACAATTATTTGCTTAAAGATTACTTGGCTTAAATACTACACATATGAACAGGCACACACGTATACATGTATGTATATGGCAGTACGCACTCGCATGACCTTGTGAAGGATGTAACTAAGAATGTGCGACAGTGCAAAATTTATCGTCAACTAACCAAATAAAGCAAAACACAGGCAGTCAGTTCACAACAACAACGGCAACAGCAGCAGCAACAACAACAGCAACAACAACAACAACAACTCGAGTGGCAGTCATAAAAAGCCGCGACCGAGTTCGAGTCCAAATTGGAGTTGGACCTCTTAAGAATGGGCGAAACAGCATTGAGAAAGAAAGCCAGCTAAAAGCAGCTTGAAGTCAAGATCTCTTGAGTGCGTTTCCGCTACTCAGCAGCGGCAGCGGCAGCGGCTGCGGCTGCGGCTGCGGCTGCGACTGCGACAGAATGATCATTCTGATCATGCTGGACTGAGCTGATGATCATTGGCGCAGCACACGGCAGCCACATAAACTGCCAACGCCATTTAAGTCATAATTTAAGCCACATTCCAGACGTGATCCTTCACAGATTGCAGATCGCGTGTTCATTCGCGTTCCCTTTGCTTCTTTGGTTCTTGTGAACGAAACTGAACTGGCCAAGGAAAATGCTCGTAATCGTACACATTCATAAATTTCACATCGTTGCGTATTGCTTATAAAGATGAAGGACCCGGTCGGGCAGGGCCCGTCAATATTGCTGCAGGTTTTCAATTTACGCGCCCAGCTCAAGAGCGACCGAGTGGGCATTTAACATGCGGCATATACCCTGTAGTCGTAAGAGTATGTCTCTAGCTGAAGCACGCTGTCGCCGCACATCATTTGGCGCATTAACAAGTCTCAAATTTCGGCCGAGTGTCCCGGCTTTTGAGCTATAAGCAAGCAGCATAGACTCAACCACTTCGTTCCCATTCCCACTCTTGTGCCCGTGCCCGTGCCCGTGCCCGTGCCCGTTTCCCGTTCGCCTTTTTATTGTTGTTGCTGCTGGCCCGGTCTTTGTCCCACATCATTCCCACGCATCTGGGCACGTACGCGACTCAAGAGCCGGCGAAGCCCAAACCAGATCTGTAGGAAACAAATGTCGGGCGTTTATGTTACAAGTGCCCGATGAAACATCCGTTAAGCGTTCCCTAAGTAGCGAGTGGTGTGCGCGCATGCGCCCCAGCTCCCTTTGTGCTCGATTCCGTGAACATGCCAAGGACCTGCTGCCGCTCCGTGCGCATCCTCTCGAGCAGCGAGCACAAATCTGAGTGGGCGTCAAGCAGGATAGAAAGCACGCCCTCTCTCACTCACACACACACACACACACACTTTGTAATTAATTAAAGAGCCGACGTAGGCGTCGTTTTTGGAATGCCCCCCCTCTGTTCGCTGCTCGCCGCATGTAGGCATATAAAGCTTAATTAAAACAAATTAAAGTGATTGCCATTTAGTTTGAGGTTAATTGCATTAAATGCGAAAATAAAAGCAGCGCCAGCGAAAAGTTCCTTATGGAATATGGCACAATTGCAGCAAACATATCGCTCGGGGCGATTCCGAACAGATCCCCAGCTGCCCTGTTCCATTTCAGGCGGTGGCCTTATTTTTTCTTTCTCATACGCCACATTATGTCTTGCTGCTGAATTGTGTCGTGAGACTTGCGGCAACTTTGACCCCTTGCAATATGCAAGTGATTCATAATTGTGTGCTGCACAAAAATTAGATGCGGCGGCGAGCAATTGGCAGCACTGGCAGTGGTGCCCAAGAAAGAACGGCCTCTGTTTGCAAAGTGTATTATAGTTGTAGTTTCTGTTCTCTAATGAATGAATTTCTAAATTTAGCAATAGAGCAAATATTGGACTGAATGATCCAACCTAACCTCACATAAGCGAACATAACCTTACTTTTGTAAAGATTTTAATCTCGAAAATTTTATAAAATTCAATAAAATTGGGAATTTTAATAGCTATTCATTCATGGAAATATTTTGTTTTTAATCGATAAATCGATAATCGATATAAATAAATATTCTATGGTACATCGGTTATCATCTTGTTGCCCAGTGTAATTGCGGTTTGCATGTTTCGTGGCACTTTTGGTGTGGTTCGCGGCTGGGTCTTGCCACGTTAGAAACTTATGCGCATCTCGTGGCAGCACATAAATTCTCATTACAAGTAAGGGGATTGCCACTGCCGGCTCGATTGGACGACATGGCCGATGGCACTGAACTTTTGTGCTTAATTTTTCCGATATACATTTGGTGCAATAAATTGAGCATGCCAATGGCCAAACTGCATGCGCATATATCATAGAAAAAGACACACAACTGCACGCGCATATTCGACATGTGACCTGGCAACCCTGGCAAACTATGCAAATTGTATAACATGCCAAGGGCTCGCTGTGGAGCTGCGCTTTGGCTGCCGGATGAGCATTAATTGCGTTGATTTTGATTGTCGATGTCGACTTTGTCGCTGTTGTTGCTGCTGCTGCTGCTGCTGCAGTTGTCGCGAGTTATCGACGCGTGCTGTTGTTGTTGCTGTTGCTGTTGCAATCGCAGCTCTGGCAAAAGCTGCGGGCTGCAAATGCGTGGCTGGTTCATTGGACTGCACCGGAGTGTTGTCGACGCGGCGCAGCCGCATTCGCTGCTGAATAGGTAAAAGTTTCATACTGAAGTCATCAATGTGATGCTGTTGTTGTTGCTGCTGCTGCCGCTGCTGCTGCTGCTGCTGCTGCTGCTGCCTGGCTGCGTGACTGTTGCTTCTGCTGGCTGTTGTTGTTGCTTTTTTAGACACAATTTCCGGGTCATTGACTTGGACTTGGAGCATTTCTTCATTGAATTGCGTATGTAACTGCAACTGTGCGTGTGCGTGTGCGTGTGTGTGTGTGTGTGTGTGTGTGGCGATGTGTGTGCACAGCAACACGATCAATAAACGAGACAAGCCAACAACAACAACAACAAGCCACACACAACGACGATGGGCTAGAAGAAATACGATAAAAAAACAAGTAAGAACTCTTTTTGTAGAGCATACTACCAGAATACAACATACCCTGTAAGAACCAAGACTCAAAATTCCATTTTAATTTCAAAAGTAATATGCCTCAATTTATTTTACTAATAAGTTTGTCAAACTATTAGCGGGACTTTTAAGAAATGAGGGCAAATTTACATTAAGCGGAGATCCTTAAATCACATGTTCATTGCAGGTATGTGTATGCCCAACTCTCGGGCAGGGTATGCTCAATGGAGGCAGCAATATTAACAAGAACGACAACAATAGCTGTAAGAAAAATCCTTTAAATTGCAGCGACTTTGAGTGAAGGTGGGCGGTTGCAGCACCGCTCGCACGGATGGGGCGTGGCAGTTGCTGCACGCTGTTGTTTGTTGTTGTCGCTTCGTACTTTTGTTGTTTTTTGTTGGAGGACGAATGCCGTGTGCAGCGTAATGCCAGAAAAAACAGTGAAAGAAACACACTGAAGAGAATATTATACCAACAACAGCAACAACAATGACGACAACACCGAGAAGAAGAAGAAGAACAACAACAACAGCGAAGAGGAAGACGACGGCGACGCCGCTGCAGATAAAACCATGCAACCGGCGAGGCGAGGCAGCAACGACAGCAGAAAACTGAAAACCCGCTGCCCACCTGCGCGCCGCGCGCCTAAGAGAACCTGATCCCTAATGGCCAGTATCAGGAGAAGTCGCCGTGTCTCTGAGTGTGTGTGCGAGTGTGCGAGAGTGTGTGTGCGTGTGTGTGGAAATCAAGTGTAGCAAAGCAATGTGAAGGCAAAAGAATAAGAGCAGCGGACTTGAGAAAGAAAGAAGTAGAAGCAACAAAAAAGAAAACAAGCTGGAAATCTATTTGCGGCAAGCCGAAAATCAAATACCCTCACAAGTGTCGATAGGGTTGTCACCCAAAACCAACATGTGCACATATCTGCGAAAGTAAAATATCTTAATTCGAGCGGGAGCACTATTCTACAGATATACATATATATTTTAAATATAATAAAACAAATCAAAATAAACCTAATATATTTGTATATAAATAAAGATTTTAGTACTTAAAAATGCGTTACATACTATATGACAAATTGGATATATCCTTTGCTAGAGCATAAAAATGAACTGAACGCGTCACGGAAAACTCGTTAATGCAGGCGAAGATTTCACTTGGAGGTCGGTCTGGCAGTGCCAGGCCAGACCCACCTAAGTCCCAGGCATTTTAATCAGCGTGTCGCATAATTACCGGATGCTGTTGAACGACGCTGTCGGGACTGGGACTGGGACCGGGACCGGGACCCAACATGCTCATGCCAAGCGTAGACAGAGAGGGAGAGAGTGCACTAAACAGAGATGGAGAGTAGGAGACAGATGCGAGAGAGAGAGAAAGGGGGCGAGCGAGGAGGAGGATGCCGAGAGAGATATTCAAAATCATAACAAAAAATGATGGATGAATTGTCGCGCTGCTTGACTCCAATAAAAATAACTGTAAATGCCGCTAGGCAGCTGTAGATTTCTAGGGGGAGATCAGCAGCAGCAGCAGCATCAACGCCGGTTGCTGCAGCAGCAGCCAAATTAAAATTATGTTGCGCGCTCACAAAAAATACAAAAAAAGAAAAACAAATTTTTTTCTTCTTTTTTTTTTTTTTAATTCTAGTTATCTGCGCGAGAGACTGCAGTGAAAGTTGCCGCGACTGTGTCTGAATTCGAAGTATTGAAAATATTAATAGAACAAACTTGTTTTGACGGAAATGCACTTTACTTTATTTATCATAGTCCGGCAGCTGCTGCGCATTGAGTTTGGGATGAATGAAGCAACATGTGGAGAGGGTGCAGCTCCTATGTCGATGCTTCTGATTCTGCTGATTCTGATGATCGTGACGGTGCCAGTGTGTGTGTGTGTGTGAGTGAGTGTGTTTGCGCGGCAATGTGTGTGTGTATCTGTGTGTGCTTCTCTTCGTGCTCGTATATTTATGCAGATAGATGGCCGGAAAAGATAAAGTATCGGGGCAGCTTCGGCTAGAAGTGCAAATATGTATCCAAATAGGTACATATGTATATGCATATATGTATATATATTCATGAGGTATAGACGTATACATTTATCAAAGCACCACTCCTACTATAAACATTTTCACATACATATATTTATGTATGACAAACTCACAAATCACTGGGACCCAGAAATTATAGCTATATTCACATAATTTGTAATCGCAAAATTGAAAATGCTGTGAATTGAAAACCGAAAACAATCGAAAGATTTAATTATGATTTCTGTACTCTAGGGCATTATCATATCAAAACAATGCGTAAGAGTTCCCATGACCATTTTTAATAAAAAAATAAATAAATTATTTAAATATAGTACAGTTGTAAAACCCCTCTCTAAATTGTTAGTCAGTATTTAAATGTGCTTAGTTCAAAGCAGGTTTAAGCAATTGAAAACCGAAAAATCCCATTTGATCCAACAAGTAATTGGTTTGGCAAGTAAACAGCAGTTGTATTGGGAAATATGTACGTTTTTGTTTTGGCCGCTAATTTGATTCCTTTGAAGTATGACGTCAACAGGCAGGGTTTTTTGTGTCTGATTGTCAGATGTCTTTGTTAGACACTTGACATCATCAACAATGCTCATCAGTTGGCCTGCGGCTGCCCCTCGATTCTTGTCAAGGTTTATTACAATGTAACCACAAAAGCATTTCGCTTCAAGCGGCTGTCATGAAATATTAGAAACGCCAAACGCAAAAGTGCTTTAAACAGCAACAGCAACAACAACAGCAACAGCAACAGCAAAGTTGTTCATGTTGCACATGTTGTTGTTGCCGTCGAGTATGGCCCATAGCCAAAGTTCAAGTAAGGTTGAAACCATTTGTCGGATTAAATACGCGCCGCGGTAATTATGTGCTTCGACTTGAGGCAACAGCAACAGCAACCGCAATATACTCGTAGCAACATAGACAACAAGGCAAACAAACCGACAAGATCCGACCTCCGCCCATACCCATACCCATACCCATACCCATACCCATACCCATACCCATACCCAGACCCAGACCCATACCCATAGCCATAGCCATAACCATCTCCAACTCCGTCGCCGTCTCCGGCTCCAAAGCGTCAGCGACACGCCGAAACAAGTTTCCAGCTTGAAAATTGAACAACGCCAGCGATAAGGCAACCGCACAAAGTGTCAAATGAATTTGTCGCACTCGGACTCGGGACATGGACAACGACAACAACAAGAGCAACAACAACAACACGACGACAACAGCCCCCAGTGCCAACACACATGACAATAAAAACAAATTTAACTGCCGAAATGACGAACCAACAACGAGACAATCAAACAATCACGCCCCCAACCCCCCCGAAGTAAGTGTGCATACATACTTGCACACATACATATATCTGTATAGCTGTCTGTACGTACAGGTGCTTCCGTTGCAGGGCGGATGTGCGTATTTGTTGAATTTCGTTTACACCTGTTGCACTGACACGAAACGCAACATCAAAGCGAACAACGACGAACAACCAACAACGAACAACGAAGAACGAGCGACAAGCAATGCATACAAAACCACAGACAACTTCCGCTGCACGGCCTGCACAGGATCAATCAGAGCCTCCAGTCTGGTAGACCTGTTTCTGGCATTGCATCCAGCTCGTGAGTTGGCGTTTTTTCTTCATTTCTTCTTTTTTTTCGCCGGATAAGATCGTATGACGATCACACACGGACCTCAGCCGCAATCTGGTTGCTGTTGATATGCGTATGCGAATTCATAATGATTTCATTGATCTGTCATTCAGGAGCTTCCAGCATGACTGTAGCGCCCAATTGGCGAATCTCTTTAATATGTGTGTGCCATATGCATACACTTTGAGAAAATAACGACTATTTTGTGGTGTCATAATCGAACCTAGGTCAAAAGTTGTTAAACTGCAACACTTTTACTCAATAACTTTTTGAATCATCGCAAAAGTTGGCACTTTAATTTAGAACATTCTTTAGTTTTCTTCAGGTATGTAAATTATATATTTTTGTAACATTAGAGGTTCGTTTTCAAAGACGTTTCATTCTTTTTTTAAAGGAATTTTTAAGAAAGAATGTGAGGTATTTCTCCAAGTGTACGTATTTGCTGTTTTCTATACATACACACATACATACATATGTCTCACTGATAACGCTTCCTGGCTCGCAGCTCATTAGAGCAGCTCGCTTCAAAGGCCAATCTGCGGGAGATGCACCTTCCAGCAGCAGACACAGAGGAGCTTCGGCGCGCATATAACGGTAATTTTTGTTGCAAGCGCACACATCAAGCACGATGGAAATGTAAAGGAAATGAGGCTTGCCACATAGATATTATCAAAGTTACGCCAATGACTTGCCGGAAATGATCAAAAGTTGAATGGGAGCCGCCTTGATTATGATATGCCTATTGCATATGCTATCTTAGATTTGTATCGCAGCTAATTGAGATAGTGCAGATGGGCATAAAGATACTATAAATGTGCAATATCGATTTTAATTTATTTCGCCAGAGCTTCTATTTATTTATATATAGTCTCCATTTGCATTAATCTGTCGCAGATGTGACATTATTTATTCTAGCGTTGACAGCCGAATTTCATTTGGTTCATTTGCAGTAATTTGAACTGAGCTCTTCTGCCCCATCCAATCCATTTACCATTAGAGCCACTTGGCAACCGTCTGCTGCGCGGCTGTTGCAGCAGCTCGCGCTTGTCGCTTTGTCCGTCTTATCAACTTCATTCATTAGAGCTGTCAGTGCAGTCCGTGAGTGTTTAGTTATTGAGCGAGCAGCAGGCGAGCCAATACAGTTACTCAAATGGCAATACTTGCATGCCATGTACTCGCTTCGTTAAATATAGCACACTTCAATAAAAAAATGCCGTGCCAACGTTTCAGTTCGGTTTCCATTCATCAATATAAGAAAGCGACCCAAACTGTGTCAATCAGCGACAGCGACGACGACGACGACGACGACGGCGGCGACGGCGGCGACGGCGGCGGCGACGGCGGCGAAGACGACAGCGACAGCGAGATGAGGCAAAGACCAGTTTCGAGCGAATTGGCAGGTCTCGTGCGCTTATCAGACCCGTTCGCCATCTCAGTTTGTTTGTTGGGTGTGTAGTGTGCCGCAAAGTCGTCGCTGATTACAGTTAAATATATTTTTTTTTGCATAGGCAAAGGTGACCCGGCGAACTGTGGGGTATCAGCGGCTATCAAACATGCACGCACACACACACACACACGCACACAGAAAGAGAGAGGGAGAGAGAGAGAGAGACACACACACGCTTAAGTGAAGAGCGTTTGAAAATTGCGTTGGGTTGGTTTGGCTGACCGCGCGAATTATGATTGAATAATGTGTCCACAACGAGGGTCGTAGTCGTAGTCGCTTGGCAGTCAATTATGCAAAACGGTTACTGCACTTTGCATTAATTAACAAGAATACAACAGCAGCAGCAGCAGCAGCAGCAGCAATAACAATTGCAAACAAACAGCAGTCAAACTCTTTGCTCCGCTGTCACACAATTTGCACGTGTCCGACTCGTCGTATCGTGCTTAGGCCTAAGCTCAGCTTGCAATCAGCTGTTCTGAGAGAGTGTGAGAGCGCGATTGAAAGAGAGTGGGAGAGTGGGCAAGGCGGGCAAAATGCTGTTGCTGTTGCTGTTGTTATTATTATTGTTATTGTATTGTATGCTGCCTCCCTTCCAGTGTGAGTGAAATATTTTGCAGTTAAATTTAAATTGAACGTGTGTGTGTGTTGGTGTGCGTGTGTGTTTATGCTTGTGTGCTTGCAACATTTTCAGTAATTTAAAAATAAGTGCGCCGACGACCAGCGGCCCCAAATAGCATCCGCGAAATGCAGCAACAACAGCAGCCGCAGCAGCAGCAGCGGCGGCACCATCAGCAGCAGCAGCAGCGGCAGCAGAAGCCGCCGCAGCGGCAGCCGTCGTAGTCGTAGTCGTTGCCACTGGATTGGCCCATCCATGCCATGTGATGCGTGTGCAGCATAAGCGAGCGAGAGAGAGAAATGGCCAGGGGCTGGGGCTGCGGCTGCGGCTGCGGCTGGGGCTGGAGCAGCAGGCGGGTCTCCGGTCGGTCCGTGTGCGCGAGATAAACAAACTGCCAGTTCACTATCAATCAAATACCGGAAACAGCTGCTTTAGTTTTATTTTGCCATAGCCATTTGGCACAGCAACACACACACACTCGCACACACACACACACACACACACACACACACACACACACACACGCACACTCGAACCCAGAGGCAGACAGACAGCAGCGACTTAGGCGACGGCTGCATCGTCGTCCACGTCATCGTTCATCTCAACGTGGCATACGTTTGAATACAAATACAAATACAACTGCAAAGACGAATGCACAAAGAATGAAAACAGTGCGTTAATATTTAGTATTATATGTTTTTTTTTATTTTGTAGTTTTTAACGGAACATACATTCTAAAAACATTACATAAAGTTCTTCCTCTTCGTCCGCTCTCTCCACACCGACGAGCCCCAACATCGTCTCCATCAACTTCATCGACTACTCAGTTTATTTAATTATAGTAAAATGTACAAATAAAATAAATATTCATTATGTATAGCTTGTATGTATGTATAGTGCCTTAAATATTAATCGTTTACTTAATATTCTTCATATTTATTTTCCTTTCCTTTTTTCTGGTTTGTTTCAACTATTTTTAGGGAGTTTTCCTTTTAGTTTGTTTTTTATGTTTTTCTTTTAATAGTTAGGTTTTAAGCATAGTATATGTTTGTTTGTGTGTTGCATATTACTAAGCCATTAGCTTATTTATTACATATACATTTATAACATATGGTAAAGTGTTTTCTTTTTTTTTTTTTGTTTTAGTTTCAACATCATTTTTTATTTTTTATATAAATTTGTTTGTCGCCTTTGCTAATCGGGGTTGGTTTTCATCATATTCTTTAGTCTGCATATATAAAATTGTTGTAGTATTTTTCTGCATATGTAATTATGGATTTTTACTCTTAAGATTTTGTTTGGCTTTATGTTTTTCCTTTATTAGTATTAGTTCTGTTTTTTTTTTCTTTTTATTTTCTTGTATATGTTTTATTGTTATTTGGAATTTTCTTGCATTTGTATTTGTTTATAGTAATTTGCTGCTTGGTTTTCTATGTATATATCGAAGAATTGTATGTACAATCCAGTTAAGGGTATTTATTTATATATATATATATATATATAAAAAAAAAAAAAAAAAAAATATCTAACAATTTTCATATAAAATACATTATTAAGAAATTAATTTTTATATCTTGTTTTTAGTATTTATTATATAATTATGTTATCAGTTTTTGTTTACTTATTTTCCTGTAGTAAAGTAAACTTTTTATGGCCAACTGACTTTAGATTCCATATATGTACACACATACTATACACACACACATAAGCACATTGAGACTGATCTATAGCTGGACTAATATATCAAAGTGTGTGTTTTTGAAATATAATAATTATACCCATTAAATTCGTACTGTGTTTTCTTTTCTTTTCTTTTCGTTTTCTTCTGCTACTTTATAGATCGTATTTGAGTATACATATATATATATATTTAATATGTGCATAATTTTGTATAATATTTTGCTTTTTCTACAACATCAAAATGGACTGGTTTCTTAACACTTTTACCTACTTCTTGTGTCTTGTGTATGCATGTATAAGTTTTCAATAGTTTTTCGCACAAATATTTTTCTAAAAGTTTCGTTAGGTTAATCCAAATTGTTCAGTTATCGCTAAAGTCATGCATAAAAAAAAAACGAAGGTTTTCTTTACAGATTGTATTCATTGGTGTTGTCGAAATATCATTGGAATTATTTATTTGCATTGAGAAAAGTTGACTTTAAAAACTGAACAAAACCATAAAATATCAGATCGCTAAATATAAGAATAATATGCGCAAAAAAAAAAAAAAAAAAAAAAAATCGTTTGAAACACATTCTCTATGAATGCGTTGTCGCTCGTTTTAGTTGTCAGTTTCTTTTTGTAATTGTTGTTCATTCATAAGTTTGTTTAAATTAAGCGAACATTATTTTTTAAATAACATTTCTAATAATTAATAATTATCTGTTTGCAGTCTTTGGTTATTTATTTTTTCTTTTCTTGTTTTTCTTTTTTCCGTTTCTCTTTAAATCATACATTAAACATTTGTATACCTTTTAAATCATACAATCAATATTTGTATATAGTATATATATATATATATGTATAAATATATATATAAGCATATATCTTTAAGTCATACATTTAATATTTGTATATATAGGCATATATATATATATAAATTTTCGAAGTGCTCCACTCCTCTGCTCCACCTGCTCCCCTACCTTTTTGCCAATGCCAGCGACTTTCGTGTGTGTCGCGTCTTTTACACGCGGCAAAAAACGCACACAAAACGCGCGCCGCCTCAATAGTCCGGACTGGAGTCGAGTAGTCGCTTCTCCGGCGTCAGATCGCCCTTGCGCAGAATCCGGCTGGCCGCGCTGCAGCCATGCTCGAAGCCCTTGCCGTTCGCCTGGACGCCCCCGTTTTGGGCCCCGTTCGCCCCGCCGCCGCTGAGGCTGCCGGCGAGGCCACCCAGCGGCACAATGGGCATCATGCTGCTGGTGGAGCCGACGCCGCCGGTGACGGCGCCGACCTGGCAGCGGCAGCCGCGGCCCGCGAAGCGTGCGTAGCACTTCTCGCACAGCTTTATGCAGCCGCGCATGGGCCAGTAACACCAGAGGCAGGGCAGCACAATGGACAGGGCGCCCAGCCAGCCCCAGCGCTGGGTGCGCTTGTAGGGGCCACAGGAACAGGGATTGTCGACGCAGGGCGTGCCGTTGCCGTCGTCGCAGTCCATGTCGTTGTCCCGGGCGCAATGGTAGAACAGCGCCTTGGCGCAGCACAGGCACGAGGCGTAGTCGATGATCGACTCGGCGCTGCAGAGGCACGTCTTGTTGCACACCCAGGTCTGGGGCAGGGGCCGTGGACTCTGGCACTGCTCGCACCGGCACAGGCCGCACCGTGGACAGACGATCGGATTGAGCAGCGAGGGATCGCCGCCCATGACGATGGGCGCGCCCAGCTGGCCGCCGCTGCCCGGCAGCGATTGCTGCTGCTGCTGCTGGAGCAGCTCCTCGAGGGCGTGCATGTGCTCCTTGCTGGCGGCGCTCGCCGAGCCCGGCTGCTTGGTGATGGGCTGCGCTATCGGCTGCACACTCGCTGCCGCCGCAAAGCCCAGGCCCAGGACGCTGCGCGGCGGCGCCGGCGGCGCGAACTTTGAGGCGGGTGCTTTGGTGTGACCATTTAACTGATGCGGTTGTTGTAGCTGCTGCGCGGGAGTGTGGTGCAAATGCGAATGTAATAAGCCATCGGTGCCATCGATGCCCGCCACGGCAGACGCGGACGCGGACACGGACGCTGACGCGGACGTTGACGTTGACGTTGCTGAGCCCGCAGCTGCCGCCGCCGCCGCCAGTCGATTGATGTGATGGGCATGTGGATGGTGTCCCACTGCCGACGCACCAGCGGCCGCGGCGCCGGGTGCTGGATGGTGGTGCAGCTGCTGGTGGCGCTGGGGCAGCAGCAGCAGATGGTGCGTCGTCGTCTGGCCGTTGTCCTGCTGGCCAGCCGGGTGCTGGCTGCGCGTCGCATGCTGCAGCGGCGTGTCCACGTACTCATTGGTGAGCCTTTCGGATTCGGGTCGCGGTTGCGCCAGCGTGACGGGGGAGGCGGGCGGCTGACCCGTCGACAGCAGTGACACGGGCTCAGCGCTTTGGAAATGACTAAGGAAGTTGTTGTTGTTGTTGCTGTTGCTGTTGCTGCTGCTGCTGCCGGCGGTCAGCAGCGGGGCGGGCGGACGGCGGCGCGTGAAACTGGATGTGGAACCAGCGCTGCTGTTCGCCGTGGCCGTCGATGAGGACGCGTTGCTGCTGTTCCGGCTCAGGCTGCTCGGACGCTGCGGCAGAAAAGTCAGATGATGGATCTGATAGTCGTCGAAGTCGGCCGACGCGGGTATTATCGATATAATGTTGTTGTTGCTGTTGCTGTTGTTGTGGTTTGTTGTAGCCGTTGCGGTTGCTGTTGCTGTTGCTGTTGTAGTTGTTGTTGCAGTGTTTGCGCTAATACTCGGATGTTGCTGATTGCTGTTGCTGCTGGAGTTGTTGTTGCTGTTGCTGTTGCTGTTGCTGCTGCTGCTGCTGCTGCTGCTGCTGTTGTTGCTGCTACTGCTGCTGCTGCTGCTGCTGCTGTTGTCGCCACCTAACGCTGTTGGCTCCGGCGCCCTTGGGCGATGCACGCGCGGTAGTAGCTTTGGGGGCCGGGGTGGCGCCAAGGGATCGCCGCCATTTCTGCGATCCATGTAGTGTTCAAACCAATTCCAACCAACAGCCTGGCACTGCACTAAGGCTACGGCTGCCTGCTGCTCAGCCTTCAATAGTGCCCTCGGTAATTGCTGTGCCCGAAATCGGCTCGATTTGCCTTCATCCTAGCACGTTGATCCGCCAATTGCCGTTCTTGCCTAGCCCAGCGGCGATTGCTTTCTGTAAATGGGAAAAGACACGAGTTAGCTGCAAGTTCCTCTTATATGTACATATATATATGTAGTTCGTTTTTTGCATTTATCTGCAACTGCCTCTAAATGGCACGTACACATATGCACATATTCTAAACAGATGGGGGACTGAAGGGGGGGGGGGCTAGCTCAGTGCGGGGCAAGTCGAGCGAAGGCCCCCTGCAACATGGCACGATTCGGGTTTTTGTTGTTGCTTTTCTTGTTACTGTGCTTATTTAGTTTAAATATAAAACTTTTCTTCAACGAGTATATTTCATTGTTTGTAATTAATTTCTTGCTGTGCCATAAAAAAAAAACACCTAAAAGCAACAACAACAACAACAACATCGCTTTAGTCAGCTCAACGCCCAAGAAAAAGGTCAAAATCTTTGGCGTGACTTTTGTGTAAACATAATGCAAAGCTTTTTCTACCCTATAGCTCTGAGATATATATAACTGGGCATATCCATATCCGTTTAAAAATATATATGTATACCTTGAACCATAGAAAAATTGCCTAAGATACATATATTTGTTTTTTAAATATCAAGTAGAGAATTTTCGCAATATATATAAAATGTGGTTGCTCAATCGAAGAGACATATATAAATAACTATAAGTTAATATAGATATTAAAGTATATAGATTTTGTTTTTGTTTTTTACAATCTTTTTAGATGTTTTGCATACGCATAACATGCCCATAGCATGCTCTCATGCCTTACAGGGTATCTCGTATTCGTGCGCTCTCAAACAGTAGCCGCCTAGTTGTTTATTTTGAGTTTGTTTTAATTTGTTCTTTCAAATGTCTCGAATTGGCACTAAACATTAAAATTCACTTGAATTCGCTGCCTGGACACATGATATTTTCGAGATTATGGCTCCCTAAATGTGAGTTTTGCTAATTTGACTGGGTAGGTTTTTATTAAAGGGAATCGTGTTTAATGGGAATTCTGCAGAAATGCGCTAGGTTTTTGTTTGGCTTCTTCTTTTTAATTTTGGGATTGAAGTGCTTAGACAAAGCATTGCTGAATTCCATATTTCAGATCTGTCATCCGAAGAGTTTGCTCAACTCGGTATTTTATTATAATTTGTTATTTTTTTAGTATTATTATCACCTCAGACCATTTGAACTGAATAACCTACATTATCTTTTTATAGCCACTCCCGCAGTTCGTAAAAATCTAAATAAAAGTAATTTAGCCGCATTATCGCTTTACCCATTTTATTTGGTTTTTATTATTAAAAATAATATTTAATTATTTTATGGTACAGTGGTTGCCCGGAAATTAGAGCTTTCTAAATAAAATCAAGAATGGTACAAAAATATAGAATTTTAAGCAACATTTGGCTATTCCATTGATGTGAATTTGGAACCGCTTAAAGGCAAATTTATATATATACATAAAAGCATATGTTTACCCATTATTAAATGCGTGGCACGAGTCAGATATTCGAAAATACAGGAAATTAATAAAGGCTAAAATGCTCTATATAAAATATGCATATATGTATATAGAACGAAGTGGCGATAAAAAGCGTCAAGAATTAGTATTATTATTATTAGTATTTTGCAGCTTACAAAACGCCAGCGAAATGTACACAACAACAAACTCAAATGGCTCTTTATAGATTCACCTTTACATAAGTATAAAGCTCTATATATATACAATCTATATGTATTTGCATATATGTATGAACACGCGCATTTGTGTGTTGGTATAAAAATTAACACAAACGCCCACTTATTGACGTCATGTCCGGTACTCAAAAACAATTTTCGAGAATGACCACAATTGAGAAAAACAAAATCGAAATAAACAGCCAACAGATGAGGAATGGGCTTTCGACCAGCTAGGGAGGGGCCGAGGGTGAATTTGGGGGCATTCTATGGCAGATCGTTGCTGATTGCCAATAAGAAAAGCTACAAAACGCAACAAAAAAAAAAAAATGAAATATACTCGACGTGTGTGTTTGCCAATCGTTTTGGCCGTAAACGTGATTTGAATTTTTCTTTTGAGTTTTCTTTTTTGATTCAAATTTGATTTTATGTTATTGTCAGGGGATTATCAAATGATTTTTGTTGTGCAAATTATTTGGTAATTTATTGACATTAATGTTTAAACTGAACAAGACAGATAAATAAACAAATATTTAAATACATTTTATAGGCGTATTTAACAAATTTCTGCTAATACATTGATCCTAAGCGAAATTTATAAAAAAATTTATAAACAAATATTAATAAAGTTGATAATAAATTAATAAAAATGTTATTGGTTTGCAAGATTTTACTTTCTATATATTTTCAGAATACTAACCTACATTTTGCATATTTCCTATATATTTAGGAATACCAAACTAATAAGCAATGGATAGAAGAAAAATTTAAATGTTGCTTCAAATTATATACATCTCTTAATTGCCATAACTAAATGGAAAACTGGAGCCACGCCCAAAACTCAAAACTGTTTCCCAGCATTTAGAAAAAAAACACGCAATGCCAAGATTTTCGATTTCATTCTTAAATTAATTGGCACAGCGCAACAACAACAGCAGCAACAAAAGCAAAAAACAACAACAATATCATCACGTAATTTAAAAAGATTTTTCTTATTTTTAATTGCGCTAGAATTTTTGTATTGTTGCTGCTGCTGCTGTTGTTGGTGTTATTGTTGTTGTTGCTGTTGCTGTTGCTGTTGTTTTTTCGTTCATTTTGATTTGGTATTTTTATTTTTGCCGCCAACAGCACGAAGCATTGGCAAACTTTGACCTTGGCAAGAAGTAGTGAAAAAGTGCTGCCAATTTATTTTTCTTAAGTACATAGCGCATTTATTTTTAACATTGTTGTCACTGTTATTGCTGCTGTTGCTGTTGTTGCTGCTGTTGCTGCTGTTATTGCTGCTTTTTCAATGGCGCACAAAACGAAATTTGCCATTTGAATTTGAAACGTTTTCATTAATAAGTGAACTTGACGTTGCGGGCGCCACAGAACAAGTCACAAGTCGCTGTCGCTGTCGCCGTCGCTGCCAGCGGCGCAGTCGGCGTCCAAGTGACGTCGATGTCAGCGTCAGCGTCAGCGTTTTCGTCTTTCATTCAAACGATTCAAACAATTCGACGGGTTTTTTTGCCATTGTTGTTTGTTGCTTGTTGTTGGTGTCACTGCCTGTTGCAATTCAAATAGAATTTTTTAAGGCAGACAACCTGCAGCAGCAACAACAACGACAAACAACTACAACAATACGCTGCGTTTTTTATATAAAAATAAACTCAGGCAAATCAAATGCAAACAGGTTTTAATTTTGTTCTGTTCTCGACTTGTTGTCATTATTTCTGTTCTGGTTTATAAGCCGGGCCACTTTGAGGGCCGCGCAGTGGGCGTAGGTGACATTGGAGTTGGAGTTGGAGTCGGAGTTGGAGTTGGAATTGAAGGGGGCACGCCCCGCCGCCGTTTATATGCAATTAACTGCCTGCTAAAGAAATGTCAGCATGACCCAATTATCATAAAGCGAAACCTCTAAAAAGGCAATTTTATTAACTACACATTAACGTTAAGACATACATATATATGCCGTAATTAATGAACATATTTAGCCAAATAAAATGCGGCAATAAAATGATCAGCAAACACTGGATAAATAAACACATATTTAAACAGCTTAAGGTCTTTTATTGCTTTCAATATCGTCCTCAATTAAGCCATCGTTTTATTGCATTTACTATCCGAATAAGAATATGAAATAGGAATTGCACAGAAATAAGAATCGGCTTGAGATTTTAATACGTTCAGTTTTAAGTCTTTTAATACCCGTTTAAAATGGTTATATAATAAGCATCACCTGTGGAACCGAAACGTTCTAGTTGGCGAGCGAGTACTGTATTAAGGAATCACGTGGTACGGGGCGTTTAAATATTTCTGCTATTTTTATTTATGGCGAAAATTGCTGAACTGTGGAAATTTACAATACTTTCTGAAGCAGTCAGCAATGGCTCTCTATATATATATTTTGATATACATATATATAGTTACTATGTATATAATCTATATTAATATAAATTTAAATCGAAGCTAGCATATTTAGGAATATTGGCTCGTGCGCTTTGACAACACTTATCATTATTATTATATTTATTCTTATATACGCCTTAAATTTATTTGAGTCGGGTAATTATATGCGGAGAGAGAGGGTGAGATTGGGGGACTGTGTGATGTTGAAAATATGTTGTATTTAATGCATTTTGGCGCGACGCCTGCTAAAAATATGTGCGGATATGCCTTAAGGGCGAACACACACAGAAACAGATGCACGAACGGGCGCAGATGCAGATAAAGATACAAATGCAGATGCAGATGCAGATGCAGATGCAGCCAGAGCAAGCGACGGCGACAAATGAAAAACCTACACAGGAAACACTAATGACTGCAAGCAAAGAACTGCGCAGCCCCGTGGCAGTAAATCGGTAACGGAAAAGACTTGGCGAAAAAGCGGGAGGGCCAAGGGAACAGGGAAATCAATCGGCATGCAGAGCGGCTGGCACAACATAGCCGCAGTCGCTGCCGCTGCCGCTGCCGCCGTCGCAGTCGCAGCACAGATCATTAAACTATTTAAATGCTCAGGCCGAGCACGGCAGCGGGGCGCGAGGAGCGTTGGCGGCAGTGACAGACAGCTCAAGCCAGAGACTAAAAGAAGTAAAAACTAAAAACCAGACGCAAGTAGTCTAAAAGGCCATATGTTGTGGATGCTGCAGCAGCAGTCGCATCAGCAGCAGCAGCAGCAGCAGCAAAGGGCAGCTAATAGTTTTCAAAGCAAATGAGCAGCACATGTGGCAAACACACAGATACAGATACACAGCCACAGATACACCAGATATCAGATACAAACACACACGCACAGATGCTGCTGCGGCTCACGCATCTGCGTTTGTATATAGATATATATATATAGTGTGTATACATATATGTAGGGTCTGCGTCTATGCTCTTGATAATGATGCTGATGATTATGTTGGCTGCTTTTTTGTCCATTTTTCTTTACTTTTATAGTAATCATTGAAGCTAACTGGCTGACTGAAGCTAAGAAAGGGGAAGACGGAGACAGGGAGAGAGTGAGAGTGAGAGCGAGAGAGAGAGAGAGAGCGAGAGAGAGCTAGAACTGAGGATGAACGAACGCACAGCAAAAAGATCAAATCACCAACAAATGAGGCAACAACAAAAACAACAGCTCAAGTAAGAATCTAAATGACGCCAATACCCGACTGCCCAATACCCTGTCAGCAGTGTAAAATCAGCTAGAAAAGAGCTAAACTGTGACTTGACAGTGCAATAACGGGACATTTTTGTCTTTGACTGTAGTCAAGGGAAATTCTTCGCTCTTAGTCCTATTTACATATAGAACTTACAGCTTGATTATAAGGTAAGGGACTCTAAAACTGTAACATAAGTGGCTTTCAAACTCAATTTATTAATTGTAGATAGTTTTGTGATTGGGTTTCAATATATTGGCTTGAACTTTAAAGCAGTTCAGTTTTGAAGATATACACTTAGACATTACTTCGCGTGGGCGGTTGTGGGCGTGGCTAGAAAATCTGAACACTTTAACTGAGGCGCGAATAAATACGTATTTATGCCAAGCTGGAAATATCTATCCCATTGAGAAAGATCTGCCAAAAACAAATATACCACTTTAACCTATGGAAAACAGGGTATAAAAACTGGAAACGATTCGACGGTTAGTTTTGTTGTTGTTGTTGCCAGTGAGTAAGAAAGAAGCCCATAAACTACAGATGATCGACCTCAAGATTTTCTTGCACTGATTGTCGCTGAAGCGTAGGCTCTTACAATTTTCCTAGGCAGCTGTATCTATAGCTGCGTGAGTGTGTGTGTGTGTGTGTGTGTATCTGAGCTGCGTCAGCTGGTGCATGGGCAATAGTAGGTAGATTTCAGGTAGAATCTGTGTGTTGTTATAATGACTAAAGTGAGTTACAGTTAAGTGGCAGCCAAAAAGGAAGCTGCAACATTTGCTTGTTGTTCGTGTTGCTGCTGCTGCTGTTGTTGTTGTTGTTGTTGTTGTTGTTGTTGTGCGTAAGTGCTGTTTCATTGTTGTTGCTGCACACCTTTTGACTGGCAACAACAACAAGCTGCCCTTGCCTTATAAATAGATACCTTCAACAGATGTTTTACACAAAAATTTCATTGAAAATGTTCAGACAATAAGGGGAAATTTCCTATACAATATAAGTAGACATATAAATGGGCATAAATGTATGTGCCTGAAGGACCTGGTTGTAATGGTCGTATCCGTCTGTCATTTCCTTTGAGAGATTCAGAGATTAGTTTAGTTCTTTTTTTTATTGAATTAGAAGAGCGGAGTTTTCAGCATTCTGATAATAAACAGCTATTTACTTATAAACGCTGTATTTAGTTTAAAAGGCTCTTACTTTTTATGCCCCATAAAAAGATGGATTCTATAAATAGAAATATATTGATTATATATGCATAGAAAGTATTTATATATATTGTTTTCGGTTTTCCATTAATAAATTTTGTTTGTTTTTGCCTATTTGTATTTTCTGCCCAACACGTTAATTCAATATTATTTTATGCTCAAGCTCTTCCTCAGCCCATCCCTCGTCTTCTTCTTGAGCAACGCCCACAATTTGCGAGGGACAGTCCCCTCCAAAAAACAGAAAAACAGAAAAACAAAACAACAAAAAAGGGCAGCCACTAATAGAGCCGTATAGAAGAGGGCCTACGTACATTTATGTATACAAACTGCGTGCAAACAGCGCACAAACACATCCAAATTTTGTATATTCCATTTTTCGTGCGCTATTCAAAAATTCCGGTCACATCCTTACACGCGCGACGCCCACGCAACGACGGCGGCAGCGGCAGCGACGTCTACGTCTGCGTAGACTGCGCAGGCGACAGCTGCTTGTGCTGGCTACATATATACATTTATATATATAGATCTATCTGACAACGTGCTAACACACACATACACAACTTGCCAAAAAAAAAAAAAACAAAAAAAAAAATACGGCAAATAAAATAAGCGACATTCATGACATGCTGTTGATGACGTCAATGACACACACAGACACACACACACGTGCTCGGAAAGGAACGCCAGCACGTCTGTCGTCTGCCTCTACCTATCTGCAACATTTATTTCCCCACTTATAGAGCGGCAAATGCTACCAAAATAGCAACAACAACAATGGCAAATGAGAGCCAACAGCGGCCTTTCTTTTGGGCCCAAAGAGCGAGCAGGCAACCACCCAAAAATGAAAAGCGCCCGACATCAACCTGACCCGCCTTAACTTGCCCTCAAGTACACACACACACACAGCCCATTCACACATATACACACACACACGCACACACACACACACAAACTCGCGCGCAGCAATAAACAGCTGAGCAGGCAAAGTTTATCAAAGCATAGAAACAGGCGCGTGATTTGAGGGCACGCACACACAGGGGGATAGACAGAGAGAGAGAGAGAGCGAGCGTGCGAGCGAGAGAGAGTGAGAGAGAGCGTGCAACACTTGACTGTCTGCGCTTTGCTATTTTTAGCCACATTTTGGCCAACAAAAAGCACCCCACGCTGCTCCGTGTGGCCGTATCTGGCAGATACAAAAAGAGGTGAGTGACGCCTAAAGTGTTTGTCGCGTTGTGAATCTTTGAGAAACATTTGCCCAGGATAACAACAACAGGGGGAGCCGCGCCAGCAGCAGCTCCAGCAGTAACAATAGCAGCGTGGGCTCGTCGCACGCTGAGACGGAGCCGGTCACCTACGCAGAGGTGCCTCGGGATGCCCCCCCCAGAAGCTTAGACAGGGCTTTCAAAAGGATGCTACGGTGCTGCTGATGCTGGTGCTGATGCTGATGCTGCTGTGTCTACCCAGTGTGGGCGCATCAATGCTTGTCACCTACAGGTGGCAAAGATTGCGCCCAGCCATTGTGCTTATTACAGCCAGCTAGCTAGATCAAAGGCCGCCCGTTCAGACTGACAGCTTGAGCGTCACTTCTGGCCATTTTTCTATTATTTCATTTTGTTTTTCTATCATTTCATTGACGACATTCGCTATGCCAAACAGATTTGTATCTACACGTATATATAAATATTCTCTAAGTGTAGCTAAATATGTATCGCATGTGCGCGTTTAATGAGCATTTTGTATGCGTTTCTCGACAATTGCCATTTGGGTGGCCCGGCCAGAAACTATGAGGAGAACTCAAACTGGGAGCCGCTTAAGCTTTGGGGCATGCAAAAACTAACAAACGAAAGCGAATTCAAATGGGAAAGGTGGGGCAAGCGGAACAGGCCGTAGGCTGGCATGCGCTAATGGCTCGCTTGATATGGAAGCTGAGTGTATAAGCTATATAAGTGATGTCTTTTTGAAAGCGAATATATCTACAAATACGTTTAAATCAATTCATTTTATAAGTATAACTTTGGCAAATAATTAATCACGATTGATAGTTAATTAACGATTTCGTTAGATACATTTATATGCAAACCAAAAAAAAACTTTAGATAGCTTCATAAGAATGTCGATTGTAGTTTTAGGTAAATTCTAATTTCTAGATGCTTGTCAATAAAATGTTCGTCATTTCATTTTAAAACCCAACCAAAAAAAAAAAAAAAAAAAGAAAACACTTTTAATAATCTGGTTCAACTCTACTTCAATTCGAATAAATGCTGGATACCACAAAGGTTTTCTTTATGTTCGGTAAGAAAAGATTTTATTTTAATACCTTGAATACTTATAAACCACTTATTAAAGACAAATACCGGCTTTGTTGCTAAGACAGAGATTACAAGCTGTATATAAATATAAAAAAGAATGTTGACAACCACATAAAACTACCTCGAAAAGAGACAGACAATGGTAAAAGCTATCCAAACCCTTTTTTTTAGGTGGAAAAAAGGAATTAGCGTATTAAACATTATATCTAAATAAATGCCAACACTCTTAAGAACAGTCAACAAATTATTAAAAAAGTCGATGTTTTCAAATTGAATTCATTACATTTCGGTAAACATATGAATAACAAGTCTACGTGAATTCTAGGAGTGCAAAATGTTCAGATACTTTGGCTTTTATAGCAAGTGTGCCCATTAATTTCATCATCATCATCATCGTCGCTATCATCATCAGCACCATCATCGTCATTCGTTGCACTGCCCTACACAGTGTTGTTGCTGTTGTTGGGGGTTTATTTTTAAAAATTATAATTTTCAAAAATAACAATTTTGCGACGACAAAAATAATTAAAATCACATGTTTGCTTGCGGCATAAAATGTTTTCAGACTTTTTGGTTTTTCTTTCTTATGTATTTATTATTTTGTTTCTTCGACTGCTTTTGTTTTTATTTTTGTTTTTCTGGCTCGTTCTCTGGCTTTTCACTTGGCGTTTCGCTTTGCTGGCAGCGCAAAAAGCCGCAGAATTCAGCTTTTTCGTCAAAGCAAAGTACTCGCATATTGATGTGAATGTGAATATATATATATGTATATATATATATATATAATAATATATATAAATATATTTATATGTCTGTTCGTAAGTATATGTATTGCAGGTTGTTTGTGTATCTCAAGCCTATTAACAAGTTAGATTATCTTATCTTTTGCTTAGTTATGCTTGCTTCAAATACTTTTATCTTGTTTTAAATCAAAAATTGCCGCTTTAACTCCCTTTTGCATTTATATATTTTTGTAGCATATATATATATATATATATATATATATTAGTAAACGCAATATTACATATACAAGATACTAAACTATCTTTTGCATGTTCCCAGTTAATAACAATAGAAATTGTTTTACAATTCTTATTGATTATCATACAACCTTAACTGAGCATAGTGTATATCAAGGATTTATTCCGATTTAGATTCAATTTGAAGCACGTCTTAAATAAAAGCCATAAAACCTTTAGTAAGTGCTGGTTTATCATTAGATCTATCTTAAAATAGATGCTTGTGGTAAACAGTTAAAGTGACCCACATATCTAGCTCATAAATCTCGAAATTAATTGTAGATACGTATACATCTTACATATTATTTATCTCGATATGCATGCGCTCATAATATATACATATATATTTATATATATATATATGTATATATGTATATATGTAGGTATATATTGTATATGTTATAGTAATATGTAATACAAATTTTGGCTGTGCTTTCTGTATTTGCGTCTGTGTCTCGGTTTTCCCAACAACAATTTCCCATACCCACGTTTTCTAGACTGCGTCATCAACGACATTGTAGATTTGGCTCAAAGTGTTTGGCTAATACTTTGAATACCTGCTTCTTGTTGTTGCTGCTGTTTTTGTTATTTGTTATTTATTTGGTTAATCAAATTTAAGCATATAATTTATTTATTTATATGCGCGAGAAGCGTTAGCTTAGCCACGTTCATGAATGAATTTCGCTAGAGCGATTTTCGCTGGTTTCTGCATATTTTTGGCTATGACATAGATAGGTGTACATATAGGTGTGTGTGTGTATGTATTTTCGAATAAATTTAAATTAAATTTAATGCCAAGTGCGCCTGGCGAAAATTATAAAAACTATTGCAAATCATGGTTCCATTGAAAAATTCACACATTTGCTGTAAGACCTGGAAGCGGCGGGGTGCTTCCCCCCCTCCAGCCCTCTGAGCGGTGGTTATCAGAACGAAAACAGAAACATATCAGATCGAAATCGAAATCGTTTCCAAAAAAAAGAAATAAAAAATGCAGTCACGAGCCAAAAAAAAAAAAAAAAAAACGCTCGACAAGTAAACGTATGTGGAACGCAGAGACCATCGATCAAAATATAAACAACAACAACGACAACAACATGAGGGGAAAAACAAAATGTTAACAAGCCCACAACGAACTTATCGGGCTGAAAAGTTTGTACGCCTCTTCATTTATTTTTGGACTCTCGACTTATGCGGCCCGCTGCCCGATAGAGACGTTTTTTCACACCCTATTCCCGGCGGGCCAGCGAGCATATTGGTTTTGGGCACGTCCGTCTGTCTGTTCGTGCGTCTGAAGCCGAAGACTTCAAAGTTTGGCTAAATAAGCGTAAATAAGGCTTAAGGTTTATTGTTGAGGCTTGCCATCTCTCTCTTGAAGCTGTTGGCAGTGTATTGCGCCGTCGGGAGCTTCCGACTGATATGTATTTACTAGGCTGTTTCAAAGTGGTTACCGTTCCACAGTTCTTAGCCCGCTGCCGATAGCCGCTGATATTTTAAACGTTTGTCAGTGGAAAATAGAAAGTAAAAGCTATACGAAAGTGCGCTTATCGAGCGGATGCCACGAAAGAAGAAGAAGACCTATCGATGACGAAATCGGCCCATAAATAGAACTACATTTTTTTTGTTTTATATATATATATATATTTTTTTTTTTTTTTTTGGCTAGGCATGTTTATGGGGCGTGCAGCGTGGGCTGGGCGCACAGCACGTGATATTCAGTTGCCTTCGAGATTAGAGCCAACTTTGAAAGAGTGTCGAGTGCTCAGGTGCTCAGGTGTTAAGGGAAGTGACAACAATGGGTGAAAAACTGATTAGACAACTGGCAGATTTAGTGAATGGAAGTTCATAATCGGCCCAGCTTATCAGCCGGGCAACAATGAAACGAAGCCAACGAGCGCTACGAATAGCATCGAATCAAAATCGATCACATCCGATTCCACAAATATATAAACAACTATATGTGTATATATATAGAGGAGAAACTATTTGAACAAATTGTTTTCGTTGGGTTCTCGTATTTAATGTTTTTTTACACCAATTCTAATCTTTATTATGTGCCTTTGCATTATCTGTCTGGCAGATCGGTAAATAGCTGCGCGACGAGACAAACAAACAACGGCAAAGTCAGTTAAACATTTTTGTTTTTATACCCTATGACTTTGTCGAGAGGCATAGATTCTATTCAATAACTATACTTTTCATGTTGAGAATTTCGACTAGGAATAAATATGTTTGAAAAAAATCATTTTCGTACTTTTCTTTTGAAGAAAATCTATAAAAATAAATCAATGATCTCTTGGGCAGGAAAGAAGTCATGTCAAAGTCACATATTAACTTCAAAATGATACCATATTTAAAAACGAATTAATTATTAAAACAAAAATTTTAATTTCCGGCAAATTGAATACATAAATGGTGCGACAATCTTTATACATTTCCTAAATAAATGATATGCTTGTTTTATTCAAGCTAAAATAATCCTTCCTGTTGTTGTTTACTACAGAATACTATGTGCTATGCCATGCTCGTATAATCGTATTTATGTACGTGTATATAGACATAAATTAACATTTGCATTTGTCACGACCCTGCCACAAATCAGCTGTAGAAATGGTAATTGTGCATTTCCTGATATCTGAGATAGCTCGAAGGTTGCCCGTTTCGAAATTGTAATTCCACATAATATTTAACTCTATTTATTTATATATATATATGTTTATTTTTTTTTTGTTTTTGCCTTGCAGTGCACACTTACATTGATTTTCAAAAGCAATCCGTATAAAATCCAAAATAAAATATATATTTGTGTATATATATAATATTTCGCTGTATAATCCGTATGCGTTCGACAATTTGTCTTAGTTAGAATATATATATATGTATATATATATATCCAATTAATGCTGTACTCGTATAATCCAAAGTTTGGCTACAAATGGGGCACTGGTCGCTCGGATTTGACTTGAATTTGGTGGCCTTTAATTCTACTACTCGCGATCGCGGCATATACTACATATACGTGCGCATATGTATGTAGGTGTATGTGTATGTATATATATATATGTATATGTATATACAAATAGACGGGCGTAGATTTGCTTTGCTGCTTGTGTTATTTATTTAGCATTTATGTACATATTAAAAAATATTTTTTATTCGCTTTGCTGGTTTTTTTCGCATTTCATTCACAAAAGTAAATTTAATTAACACAAAACGCGACGTTGACAGCGACTGCGGCTGCGGCTGCGACTGTGACAGCGACGCTGGCAGCACAGGCGACTGTTACAGGTTTGCGTGCCAAAAATATAATAATAATAATAATAAATGAACGTTTGCGACGGCAGCAGCGACGACGGCGACGTTTACGTTGACGGTGGCGGTGACAGCGACAGCGACTGAGGCTCACACACACATGCACACTGGCACGCACACATACATGCTCACACGGACGCTCACTTAGACAGGGGCCACGTCGACGTCTGTAGATGTGTGAGTGTCGCTTTGTATCTGTGTCTGTGTGCTACGACAACACACTAAAGTAAAAAAAAAAAAAAAATATTTTTATGCAATTTTATATAGACAAATTTCGTGTGTCGTTGTTGTTGCTGCTTTTGCTGTTGTTTTATTTTTCGCTTAACACGTTTTGTATTTGAATTGAATTTATTTTTTGTGTTTTTTTCGCTAGATATTTTTGCCGTGGTCGTTGTTTTTGTTTTTGTTGTTGTTGTTGTTGTTGGACTTTTAAATAGACGTCGATTTTCTTTGCGCAATTTACATTTTTAGGCACATGATTTCCAATGAAAGCAATTTGTAATTCCAAAATAGATTTTCGATTGCGATTGCAACTCATTTATTATCAAATACAAACATTTAAAAAACTCACTATATTTTGCACAATATTTTTATTTGCTTAAATTTGAACTCGATTATCGCTCTGGTTACTGGTCGTCGTTCGTTTTGTGCGAATGAACTGTTGTTAAATTGTTTAAAGTGAATGTTTAAGATGCCAGGCTAAAAAAAAAATTGTATTCTTCGCGGCAGCCGCTCTGCTCAGCTCCGTTCACGTTGCACTGTGTACACGCTCAAAGTTTTTGAAGCGAAATGAATGCCGAGTTCGACGCGACGTACTGGCAACCGTTTGCTTTTTTCGACGGCGAATACATTTCATTCTGAAATTGTATGTGCGGCGAAAAGAGCGCGCTGAGAGTGCGGCTGTGTGAGTGCGTTGAGTGCCCAGTCGGATAAGTCAGCATGAGAGAAGCATGCCTGCTCACTGCTTTTTCCACTAGTAATAGCAATTCAACGAACGAAGTACCTACATACATATATGTACGTGTGTATAAGTTATGAATATTTTGTTGTCTTCCTATTTATAATATTAGTTGCACAACTCATTTTATTTGGCACTTACTTTTCTTTTGCTAAGCTATTATTTATATTATTATTTAACTATTATCATTTAACTGTTAGCCTGCTATTCCTATATATTATTTTATTTATTAATTACTGATCTACTGTTTACTACTACTAATTAATCCCTATATAGCACAGTGCTGTCCAAGCAACTGCACTCTTTCAAAAACACGTTTCGCTAAATTCGACTGGGCCTGCAAATGTATACATATAGATTCGAGTCTGTGTGCGCCTGTGTGTGTGTGTGTAGGCATATAGTTGATCATTGACGAGAGCGCAAGCGAATTCGCTCTTTGACTCAATGAATTCGCTGCACTCGCAGCTCGAGTGACTACAAAACAATTTTGAACTACACAGCATTGTAAGGCGACAACACATGGTCGGCCTTTCTTAACCCCCCTCGACAGCGCGCGCCCTTGTCCCACATGCAGCAGGCCTCAAAAGCGCACGAAGCCTATGCTATAAGCGACGACGACGGCGACGAATTTTCGTACTAAAAACCAACCGGACGTTGCCGCCACCGCCGTTGCCCGCTGCCCGATGCCCGTCAGCGGCAACCGACGCCAACATAAGCTTTGGGGCTGTGGAGCTTTGTCGGTGTGCGTGTGTGTGTGTATGTGTGTTTGTGTGTGCCTGTGAGTGTTGGGGGCTTTGCTGTGTTGCTGTTGTTGTTTTTAAAAAAACGGAAATTGAAAATATGCCAACTTGTAGGCGCGCTCGCTCGCCGCGTCCATGTTGATGACGGTACGGGTTTACGGAGCCGGCCCGGGCTGCGGGGGGTTGTGGACTTGCGACAAATTCATGCCAGTTTTTTCATTCATTTAAATTTAAAAGCAAACAGCGCACAAACAAGTCATTGGAACAACAGCCGCCGCCCCCTGCAGGGCCCCCATCCCCCGACCCCCCCCCCCACACACACACACATACACTCACACACTCATTTGGGCGCTGCCTACGCGAAGAATCCAACACACGAGTGTGATTCCAATTCCAATTCCAAAAACAAAAACAAAAACAAGACCAAAACCAAATCCAATTTCTATCACTCAACTCATATTTCTCTCATCTCAAAACAATTTTGTTCATTTTCCTGCTCGATTTTGAGTGTGTCTTCAAGTGTCGTTTTATATATTTTTTTAATGAATCTCAGCTAGTTGCATATTTTCACCAAATTTTTTGCGTTGGGCCATAAAATATCAGCCTCAATGAGCGTTGCCGTGTCTGTTTCGCGTTGGCTGCCAATATGAATGAAAAATACGCACACACCGAGGCGAAAGTAGCTACAAAACCGCGGCGATGTTGTCGTAGTTGTCGTTGTCTATGCATGAATAGCTGCAGCTGCCAAGTGTGTGTGTGTGTGTGTGTGTGTGAGTGTGAGTGTGAGTGTCTGTCTGTTTGGGTGTGTGTGTGTGTGTGTGTGCGAGTAAGTATCTGTATCTGAATGTTGCATGAGGTAAGCATACGTTGTTGTTGTTGTTATGCCAGTGTGGTGTGAGTAGAAAAGTTAACAACAGGCAAGACCCCTGGCTCAAAGCATTCACCTGTGCAAACAAGTCGGCCAGATTTGTACAAATATTGTTTTATATATACTTTTACATACATACATGTAAGTATATATGTAAGAATTCGACTCAGGCAAATATACATATTAAATAAAATAAAACAAATAGAATTAATCTATTTTATTTATGTTTTTACTTGTCAAAAACCACATCTTAGCTTGAAATATTTATAGTATTCTGATTTGCACTAGTTTTACCTTTTGTAGACGGTTTTTTAAACAGAATCTATGTGAATTTAACCCATTTTTAAAGTGAGTGTTTTTGTTTTTGTTATCGAACCGAATTTAGAATCTCAACAACTTGACGCTCTCCAGTGTGAAAGATATTGAAAGGCAAACACATCAACAACGACTGGTTCAACGTTGTCTGGCTGGCTGGTCTCTGGTTGGGCTGCTGCTGCTGTTGTTGTTGTTGTTGTTGCTGTTGCTGTTGCTGGTGCTGCTGATGTTCGGCAGAGTTGCCGAGTGCCTTGCGCAGTCTGCGGCGCGTTGGCAACTGTGCGCAGCGACTTTAAAATAAAATCTCAAAACCAGTAGCACTTTTCTTGGCTTCAACATAAAAAAGTGCGCGGCAACAACAACGGCAACGGCAACGGCAACGGCAACGGCAACGTCGACAGCGACGTGCGTTGAAAAACAGCAAAAACAACAACGACAAAAAGTTAAAGCGAGCGTTGTTTGTTGTCTAATAAGCCAAGCCTCAAAACGGGGGAGATAGCAGGCAAATCGGATCGACTGTAGATAACAACTAAACAAAAAAAAACAACATGCTAACTTGGGGCACAGACTATTGGGTGCCAAGGCAGAGATTAGCATGAACTTTCCGGGGCAGAAGGAAGCGAAATACAAATCTATATACTTACATATATTTACTATATGGCATAGTATCAAAATGGCTTGCTGAACGTATGCATACATACATATAGTATGTTCATATGTATTTCTGTATGTACACACAGACACACACACACACACACACAGCACACACTCGCACACACAGCAGACAGTCGACACTCGAAACTTCCTCTCCAATGCCACAAAACTCAACTCATTTCAGTGAGCAAAAATCACAGTCAAGCGAAAGCGAATTCGCACCGAGTTGAGCGGAATGAACGAGTGAAAGAGCGCCGTGCGGCGAATTCAAAGAGCACGCTCACTCACTCACCAGAGTTGTTTTTATGAATGAAACCGTTTATAATGAATGGAGGCCTGCGCTGCCAGCAACGCTGCCCCGCTGCCAGCGTCGCTGTCGTCGCCGTGTGCGCTGGCAAAGAAAAAAAATTTTGTTTTTTTGCTTTTGTATTATTTAAAAATGTTGTTGATGTTTTTCTTGGCTATTTCATTTAATGTTATATACTGATATGTATCCACATATATTGATTGCGTTTTTTTTGCGCCTTGTGTAAATTGTTTACGCTTATTTTTGGATAAATTGCATATTTTTTCCCCCAACTGTGACCAGTTTTTACGTGTACAATGGCCAATCTTTGACAGACTCGCCGTCGCCCAATATCAACCTGACAACAGCAACAACATTAATAATTTTAAAAGCCACTTACTGCAACAACCATTAAAACTCGGTTTTATGGAAATTCTTATTTGAATATACACAAATTTTGGGCATAATGAAACTGCGACAGTTTTGGTAAATAAGTTGCCCACATCTTCTGATAAACGTGGGCGGCACGCATGGTAGGCTGGCTATCTGGTATCTGTATCTTTTTTTTTTACGAAACTCGCAAATACATAGGTGTATACACACGTATACATACAGACAAATTTTAAGTTGCGTTCTTACCCACTCTATACTCTAGACAACAAGTTCTCTTTGGGTTTTTCCAAGCCGATTTCTTTCTGGCTGCCCAATAAGGCAAGAATATTTTTAATTTGATGAATTGGGACAGCTAAAAAATGCAAATTGTTTTCAGCTGCAACTTTTAATGACAAACATTTTCGTTTGATATTCTTGAAAATTTGTTTATTTGACGTTATATATTCTTGCCGAAGGCATCGTTATATTGTAACGAATTAATTGATGTCTGAATTCTTTGGATTCTGTTATATACAATATTATATACAATATAATGTCTGCCAAAAAATGAATTGGGGACAAATTGATTTTTTTTTAATACATTTATTTTTACAACCCAATTTATGATTATAGCCACAATCTTTCGACCATAGTTCGTGTAGAAAAGAGATGATGAAGGATTCCTTAATCTGTTTTAATTGTCTTAGTTTTAATTTCAAAATCCTTCGGGATTGCCTTCTTCTTTTTCGACAAACAGTAAACCAAATTATTCATACTTTTTGTAAAATTCATAGCTGCTATTTATCAATATTTTCTGTTAAGAAACTAATTGTTTTCCATCAAATTAAATTTTATCTAGACAATATACTATATACAATAAACATATTTTCGTATATACTTGTGGACTATACGAATTCACCATCATAATAATAAAATGCAATTGCTACAGCTCCCACTCACTATAATATACAGTATCAAAATGCGTAAATTAACCGACAAAAAATCGGTACCTGCACTAAAATGGTTAAAAAGTTACCCATAAAACTGACAATATTATTTGTGCTTGCCGTTCGTTTTTTCAGGCCGCGACAGACGCATAACAAATGCATATTTAAATTACAACCAAATTTGGACTCGCCGTAGGTTCAAAATCTTTGCCAAGTCAGCCAAAAATTGTTAAATGTGAAGCATTGGCTTTTGGATTCGCTTTCGATGTGGGCTTTGCCTGCTTTGCATATAATCAACTTGGAAAGTGCCCGCAACCGTCGGCGTTGGTGGGTCGCCCAGAAAGCCGAGCCACACACGCAACCACCACACACGAAAAGCTATTCGAGTTTTCAATATTTTAGCCAAACAAATGTGAACAATGGCAAAATGACGACGGCAATGGCGACGGCGGTGCCAACAATCAAAACGCCAACCCGCTTCCGTCCTATTCAAAAATGTAAAAGTCCATAACGAAATATAATTCTGCGTTTAAAGGGGTAATTCATTTAATGATCAGTTGCAAAATTTATTAGAGAGCAACTTTGAGTCCTCCATTCGCAGACATCAATAAAATAAATTCACGATAATACTATTTTTAAATACGACAAAGAAAGCCGTTTTGCAAGAAAAGTAGATTCAGTTTTGATCAAGAGAGTTGAGAACAATTTTTAAAACATTTTTTAAGACGAGAGGACAAACCGAGACCAAAAATGCAATTCGCAAGGAAATTTAGGTAGTTTTATTGCAATGATGTAATTTTAACTATTTTAAATATCAAATTTCAATATTTTTAAACGTCAAGAGAACAACACTTAAACATTTTATATACATACATATATACCTAATTCTCTTTTTAGACGAATTCAAAATAACACACTTTCAAAAGTCAACATTTTTCTCCTATTGCATGAGTTCATTTCATTTAACAAGATTATAAATATGCTATATTCTTTCTATATATATTCTCAATCGTCACAAACTATTAATTTTAACTCCCCATTATACATTATACCTAATGATCAACAAGCGATATCAGTGATATTGGAGTCTTACGCAAACGTTTGCGTTTATTACCAGAAAACGAATAAAATTTGATGTTTGTACTACTAGTTTTATTTTTTTTGTATTAATGTATATCTTTTTTCTCATATATATTTTGTACAATTTATTTAATTAGTTAAAATGTTCAAGCACGGAAAATAAATTCTCAAGTTAACCCCACCAATAATTTGTTAATACTGTTTATTGTACTTTTAAGATACTTTTTTTAGGACTCGATCCAATCTTCTTTTCGTTCATATAGCTAAAATCTTTCTTACACGATTTTTTTGAGAACATAACTATCGTGTAAAAAGAGAATTAGATAAATTTGTATGTGTATATTTATTAGCATTGTTATTTAGCCTTTGCATTTGTAATAATGGAATAGGTATTAATATGACATGTAGAGAGATAAATTTTGAAGATTATACTGTCCTACTTGGAAGATCGGTTGGATAGCTCCGTTTCCGGATGCGTTAGTATCTGACGTCTGTGAGATCTTAGTCAAGTTAGGGGAGGGATGGATGTTGTAACACGTTGGTATATTTCTAGTTTTGAGATACCACGATTAGTCGCAATGGAATGCATATCGCCAAACAGGGGCAAGCGAAGGCTTTTAAAGCCATGCCTTGTTCTTCAGACTAAGCTATCGAGAATCTTTGAGGAGTCACCTCATCCTAGACCAATATGCTTGTTCCAAGTACGTCCTCGATCTAGATACAAGCCGAGGAAACGACCACAAAGGAAGACACTGGGGGAAGTGTCTCTTCTAAGTTAGCATTCCTAACCTCGAAGTCTTGACAATACATGTCGCAGTTTTAATAAAGTAAGAAGAGTTGAAATATTTTAATTATTTTAAATATTTATTTTAAATATTAATTTATATATTGTTAAAGCCATGACCAAAAATGAATTTTGCATAAAGTCATAAGAGCTGAAAATTTAGAAAAAACTGTTTTTTGATAAACTTTAGCTCAAAGAAACAACTAATGATGGTTATTAAAACGAATTTATTCTCACAGATGACTAAAATAAATGTCAAACCTTCACAAAAATGCTAGCCCGCATTGAAATCGATTGAGTTTTGGCTGAGTTATGGGAGATTGAAGTTTTAATTTCAAATGGATTTTGAATTTCACATGTCTAAATTGTGTATATTTTTGGAAAAACAAAATATGGAAAAGAAACAGTCTTAAGAGAGCAATGCACAAATTAAAAAGTTTTGGTTCTTCCAAAGGTAAACATGTTTATAAATAATATTATTCCAACCAATTTAAACATTTTGTTTTATATTTTAGAAACAGAGAGTTTAGGTGAAGGCTATAATAGGGCTTTGAAGTTAGAAAAAGCGTTAACCGTAAATGTGGGTTGTTTGAAATTACATTTCACTTTGCAATATTTATGTTTAATTTGCAGAATTAGAGAAAGTCATGACCAGAACTATTTTATGAAAATTGGTAGAGTTAGAACAGAATTCCGTGGAAAGAAAGAAACACAAAACAAAGGACAATGAATTTCGCGTAAAAAAAAGAAGTAAATAATATATATTGTGAATAATCCCTGAATTTGTCTTATAGCCCAGAATTAAATATAGTTGTGTGCTTTTTAACGAGAAATGTCATTATTAAAAGTTATTTAAAATGAAATTCCTCCAAATGGATTTCAACTGAAAAGAACAGGAAGCACAGTAGATAAATGGGGAGAGTTTAAGCCCTAAATGGAAACTTTAATCAGGCGCCTTCGCAGACCTGCAGCAACTGAATGGGAAGCCCTCGCAAATGGGGTTACAGGTAAATTGCGCGGGTGTTGGCAACAGTCGGTCAGACGCTGTGGGCTTATTCACAAATATGCACATCGGCTGGCCGTAAATGGCGCTCAGCATGCAGCGGTAGCTGGCCACAATAAAGACAGTTGACACACCCGCGGAATGCCAAAGATTGTTTCATGCCTCATGCCAAAATGAATACAGCCGCAGCGATGCGAATGATCGCAGCCGGAGTCGGAGCTGGAGTTGGAGTCAGAGCCAGAGTCAGAGTCAGAGTCACAGCCAGAGCCAGAGCCAGAGCCTAGGCCAGAGCCAGAGCCTGGAATGCCATGCAACAGTAGCCACATCCGCTGTCAACTTGGGAAATTAACGCAGTTATTCACGCAGTTCTCTGAGCTGAAAGCAGCCTGTGGATGCTCGCTCGAATTGAATTTGATGTGAGCTTATGGCAACGCCCCAAGCCCCAAGTCCCAGCACCAGGTCCACAAAAAGCAAAACTGTGTCTGCCTGATCTTGATTTCGAGTCATTATGATACCAATTCCCAACAAAAAAAAAATAACTCCCTGGCTACCTAAGCGATTGTCTGGCTGTTCAACTACAGATCGTCTGTGCCCAAAAACCCAAAACCCAAATTCAAAAGACAAATGGGTCGAGAATTCAATTTTTTTCGGTTATTCACAGATTCGTTCAGCTGTTGGAATTTGTCGACTACTGTTTCGCATTTTTTCGCAATTGCCAAATATTTTTAGCCAGCTTTAACCATGGCTTTAACCAGCTACTGTTTGTCATGAGAGACGCGAATTTCAGCAAAGAAATATTTCAATGGGCAAGAGGGTAGATATAATAATTGAGTAACATTAATAATAAAAGCGACGTAGAATTTTAGATAAAAATACATAGTAAGAATTTAGTGATAAGAAAAGTCGGTATAAATTACAATTATCTAAGAGAGTTCAATAAATTTGTTATATAGTTTCGGTTAGATTTAAAAAAAAAAAATCACTATTATATCTTACTGCTATTGATTCAGATCATTTATATATAGTAAGCTGAAGCAGCTCGTGAAGCCAGGTTTCAAACCAAGGCATCGTTTTGAGCCGCAAACTATTACCAAAGAAGGAGGCTTTGCAGCCATGAATTTTGTTAGGAAGACAATTTATGAAATAAGGATCAATATGAGTGTGAATCACAGAGAAAATGTTAAATATAAGTGGTTATTATTGAATACTATATTCTTGGCTAAGATGTCCAAGCCAAAGCAATAAAAATTGAATTTTAGAAGTTGAGATCAGCAGAGATCTATATTTTCGGGAAAATTTCAAATCTATTAGTTAATCTATTAGTTTAGTCCTGCAATCTAAATTGTTTAATAATATTTGGATAACAACAATTCAAGGTAAAAGCAATTCAAATTAAAAAAAAAAGTTAATTATAAAGGTACTTACCTGTCAATTAACGTTTTCTGTAACAGATAATTCAAATATTGTAATCAAAAAAAATAATTTACTTTTTAACTAAATGTTTTTTATAAGTATATGTGTGTTTCAAATTTTATTTTTTATTTATAGTATTTCGCCTATTTTAAGTGCAGTTATTAATACAAGCAAATTGTCTAAAAAAAATGTTTTGTGGTAACTGTACTTTTGGTTAATAGTCAGATTGGTTAAATACTCGATAAATATAAGCACACTCACTAATCGGTTAACTATTGTACTAATATATATATATATAAGTTGGTTAATTGTTAGTTAATACACTTAATTAATAATAATATTTTAACACTAATACTCAACAGTTGCACTTGCAACAAGGAAATAACGCTCATACGCCGCGTGTGACAGCGGAAAAGTGTTTGCCTAAGTACTTGTCGTCTTGACTTTTCCGTTTCAAAATGTTTTGTATTTAACTGCGTGCGGCGTTGACCAAAAGTTTCTTTTTTTTATAATTGCTCACATATACAAAAAAAAACACAGAGTGAAGGATCCTGATGGGTGCACAAGCTGATTGTGGCACGTTCAGTGCAGGCTGACGTTCGTCCAGAGACTGACACAACGCTGCACGCCATTTGCATCAGGAAAGTGCCCCAAAGTGTTGGGTCCGCTTTCTGGCTGCAGTTGTCGTCGGCTGGCGCACGAGTCGCCGCTCGGCAAATGGCCGACAGGATGCTGGGCCCACGATGTGTGCACGAGCCAAGCGAACGAGGAGACGAATCACAGAAACGAAACGATTGCGAATCGCGCTGGACGCGCGCTGCGTGGGCTTCGAGTTGGGGACTGGCGTTGCCGCAGCGACTGCAGCTCCATTCGCAACTCCTGGCCCCTTCGCTCGCATGTGGAGCTGGTCAGTCAAATTGCCAAGCTCGGTTAAGACAGATTTTGGCTCCTAATTGGGTTTGCTGGTCTGCCACTTGACCCTGGCCATGTAGTTGGCTCACCCGAAACCCCAGCCCCCAAGCGCCCGACTGCAACCCCCAACCGACCATTTGCAAGCGCAAGCTGAGATTTCGTCCGCCTGCCGCTGCAGCCAATGAGCGTGCTGCATTCAAGGTCAGCGCGTTTTGACGGCCATTTTGAATGCCTTGCCGTTCAATGGCCGCCCAAACAGACGACGTGTGAACTGGTTGCAGGCTGCACTTCCTGCCCAATGAGCTGGCCCTGAGACTGAGCCCGCCTGCTGCGTTGGCGTCGTTGCCTTGGCAACGTCCTTCGATAGGCGTAACCTCGACATTGGCTCTGAATTCCGCTCCGTTTGGGGGTTGCTTCCGCTGCAGCAGCTGCACTGCGCTCAAGGTCAGCCCACGCCGATTCAATACGTGTGTGTGTGCACAGCACAGCTGATTGGCAGAGTTGCCCCTTGGCCACCAATTCTCGGAATTTGGGCGCGACCCTTGAAAAAAAACGTATGAAAATGTCGATTCCGATTTAACCTTTTTTGTCATTTGTTTGACATATAGACATATTTGTTGGAGTAAGCGGATCAAAAGCGACGGCCTGCAATAATTTGAAATTGTTATTAATCCTAATTAAAACAAAAAGTTTCCCTTTCGATTTTAAACTCGTCCATGAAGTAACAAGTGACAAGTGGGGCTCTAGTCGGGAGCGCCCGACTAAGGGATATCCTAAGCCCTTACATACATTTTATTTCCCTTGCATTTCATACATACATACACAAAATTACGCATACACGCAAACACACACCTGTAGCAGTCGAATTATGATTTTTAATATTTGGGGCAAGTGGGGGGAGGTATTAAATATCCGAAAATATAGTAAAATATAGTTTTGGGATATGCTCAGAACACCCGGTCAACAAATCGAAATTTATCGATAATAGGAAAACGGAGGGGGTTATCGACAATTTGAAATAAACTTGATCTGAAAAACAAAACTTCAACTCCTTAACTCTTATTGCAGCGCTTGCTGCCAATTGGCAGCAAATGTCAAATTTTACCACAAGCTTTCTTTTAATAATTTTTGTGTTGATGAAACTTCTTCCAATAGACTCTTTAAGTACTATAGTATATATATTTAAATTTGGTGTCTTTAGGACTCATAGAAACGGTGTGATCGATCACTTGAAATAAACTTGATCTGCGCGTGCCTTGGACGAATTTATATTCGAAAAGTTGAAGTCTCTAGCTGTTATAGTTTCCGAGATGGACGAGCTCATACACACGGACGGACCGACGGTCGGACAGACAGACAAAACAAAATGAACTCGGCTATTAATCCTGATGAAGAACATATATACTTTATGGGGTCGCAGACGACACCTTCTTCCTGTTACATACACTTGCACAAAACCTGGCTTACCCATTTTCAATGGGTACAGGGTATAAAAGCAAAACTGCAACTCTCCAGCTCTAATTGCAACGTTTGCTGCCAATTGACCTGTCAAATGTCAATTTTTACCACACGTTTTCTGTAATCATTTTTGTGTCTTAGCCGATAATGATGAAACTTTTTGCAATGGATTATTTAAGTACTATATTATATTTAAATACTCATTTCAATCAAATTTGGTGTCTCTAGCTCGTATAATATATGAAATAGGCTTAAAACATGACAGGTTGTTGTAGACATTTATCGATTATAAGAAAACGTTGTGATCGATCCTAGCTGTTGTAGTTTCCGATTTCCGAGCTCATCCATATGGACGGACAGACGGACAAACAGACAGACAGGACAATATCGACTCAACTATTAATCCTGATCATGAATAAATATACTTTATGAGGCATGAGATGCCTTTCTTTGCCTGTTACATACTTTCACACAATACAAGTATACTCTTTACTAGTTTTCAGTGGGTTCAGGGTATAACAAGTAAGACTATGGGAATTTCCTTAACCCTCGATATTTGAATATTTGAATACTCTTGTATTCATACCTTCACACACACACACACACAAACGCACGCCGCAACTTGTGCACTTTACTCGGTAGCTGCACTAAATTCTTGAATAAATTTTAAGCTAAGAGTATTTACGATATTTTCAGGACTTAAAGTAACCATCCAAGCCATACAAGCCAAAGCACAGCCTGTGGTACTTGAAGTGAATTTTTTTGATATTTGGGGCGAGTGGGGAAACTAAAAGACTAAAATCCGTAATCTCATATACCTTAGTAGAAGTAATTAAACCAAACTTGGTGGCTGTAGCTCGTATAGTTTATAAGATATGCTCAAAAACTGGATTAGAAAACCGATAATTATCGATAATAATAAAACGGGGCGGGTTATCGACAATCCGAAATAAGCCTTTTTCGCAGCACTTCCCGCCAATTGCTTTGACAAATTTGTCAAATGTTGCCACATGATTTCTTTATCAATATATCTTGATAAAACTTTTCGATATCGGTTCTTTTAGTGCCAAAGTATATTAAAATATTCATTTCAATCAATTTCTGGTAACTCTAGCTTTCATAATCTACGAAATAAGCTTAAAAGATTGGAGTTTTTGTGGATTTTAATCGATTTTAGGAAAACGGATCTGCGCGTGCCAAGGACGAGTCTATATTCGAAAAGCTAAAGTTTCCGATCGACGCTTTAATAATAGGCGAACGGACGGACAGGGCTAAATCGACTCCAGTATTGATTCTGATCATGAATGTATATACTTTATGGAGTCCGACATGCCATTTTTCAGCCTGTTATATACTTTTAAGCAAAACAATTATACCCTTTTTACAGTTTTTTGGTTCAGAGTATGAAAAAGTACATCGGGTTTGTGCTGTGTCCGCCTTGCTGTCCGTCAGTTTGTCCGTATGAATCAAATTTTTTTCGCTGCTATTGAAGCGAAAGACATAAAATTTTAAACATATATCTCACTCAGTTCTAAAGCTTGATACATTAAAACAGATTCATTTTTTTATGCAGATTACTACCGACCTCCTCTAAAGATCGCACAAAAAATGATTACGGTACGCCCGCTGGGGGCGATGAAAATCGATAAAATCCATAGCCGAAAAATGTCAACCACATCCAGTCCCATCCCACAAATTAAAAAAATTAACAATTTGCGAAAATAACATTCATAATTACGACCGTTTTGACTGTTTTCAGCTGTTGAGTGACTAAAGCGCAGTCGGATACACCCGACGGCGACATTCTTAGCTGTTTCTTATAAGTTTACAAAATTAGATGACTTAGTTTATATACCATCTGTCCTAGGCTTTTAACGAATATCCATTAAGTTAAATAGATTCAACTGAAGAGCTTCCGCACTTGAATCGGCAGCTACGAAATTTATTCCATTCTACTTCTATGTGATATGCATTTTTTATAGGAACAAGCTAAAATCAAATTGGCTTTGTTTGGGCCAAATTGAAGGGGTAAGCGAGGTAAATCAATTTGAAAAGGTCAAACTGTTTGACATTCAATGTGGGCGCACAAGTAAATCGACCAAATCGATTCATTCATACATCAAAACATATATAGATTTATTTATATAAATAATCTAAAAGATACAAAAATAAATGACAATTCATTGCGACGCGTTGAGCATTTCAAATACGTTTTCAAATTCATTAAGCAGCAAATTTTCACTAGCTGTGCGAGATTTCGTGTAAAAAAGATTTCAATACACGTATATAGATACATATATGTGCACATATCTAAGTACAAACACATGTAAGTGCGGATGTGTGTGTGTATTAAAATTGGCCATCCAATTTTTGTGGCTGAGTGGCTTTGACTTTGCTTTTGGCTGCTTTTTGGGCCTGTACACAAATCGCACAATAAATTGTGCGCCGCCTGACGTCACAAGTGTCCTAGATAATCAAAAACGTCGAGGTGAAATGTATAAACATGAATTCATGGCAAATCAAATACAGCCAAAATGTACAAACAACCAGGCCGAAAGCACGTGCATTCACCATTTTGGAAGCAGCAGCTTCCGCCGACCTGCGATTGACGTTGATTTGATTTTCATTACATTTTTTGTGTTTTTTTCTTCTTTCATCCATTTGACTTTTATTTCTCCTTTCATTCATTAGATTTCCACACGCCCTGGCGCGAGCTAAGCGCTTAAGCTGGCTCGCTGAAGTGGCCAACATTCGTTTTTCTCAATGAAAATGCCGCCCACACCCAGCACCCAGCACCCAGCACCCCCCCCCCTCCCCCCTCCCCCCCTCCACATCAAGCGAGCACCGCTAAAAAGCCAACAACAACGAGAAGGTTGCGACAAAGCCGCAGCGCCGCCAGCCAACCTCTCCCCGCCCGTTGCCCTAGTTCCACATTTCACATGCCGCAGCCACAACAACAACATGAAAGCGCACAGCGCGGCCTTTGTGGATGCCATTGGCTGCGCCTTGTGAATGAATTTCGCACTCTCTGCGGCTCTCACTTTCCAGCTGGCTGACTTTTTCAATGGGCAGCTCTGTTCTGTGGCGTCATTGAATACGCCTCGGGAGTTTATCCTGTCTGCTTGGCAGCAGCCCCAGCTGCTGTGAGCGTTAATGGCAGTCCTGCTGTGCGAGTGTGTGTGTGTGTGTGTGTGTGTGTGTGTGTGTGTGTGTGTGTGTGTGTGTGTGTGTGTGTGTGTGTGTGTGTGTGTTCATGGCTGTGTGTATCTACATTCCTGTTAATATATGCATAAGCACAAATGTGCGTGTGTCGGTTTAAGCATACACAACTATGTATTTACATTTTCGATTATTGCTAGCCTAAGCATATTAACTATTATGCACAGATACAGCTACATATGTATAAGCTGTTAAGTAAAATACATCGATTTTTCTTTTGAACTCCCACACTAAGCCCACTACTAATAGTCCAAAGAGGGTTTAATTAAATGAGACAGATACTAAAGTTCCCAAAAAGAGTCCAAGGATGTGTTTTTTAGATGCATTGAAACAATTATTATATATATTTTATTCATTTGCAATTATTAATTAGCGACAATTGCAATCAGCATGGGGGGAAATCGGTTACCCGTGCTCGTTTATATAACAACATATTGGCCGCAGTTACGAAAGGCACTAGTTACGCTAAGATAGATTATAAAATAAATGAAACCTAATTCCGTTTTTAATTAAATGATTATGCGTAACAAGGTGGTCCGCCTATTTTATTTTATAATTTTGATTATAAAACGTGACCTATGGAAAACTTATTAACTGAACGGAAACACGAGAAGCCTGCCCCACCTGCCACATTTCGCTGCAACATTGCTGACGCATAATGTCAGCAGGACACGTCAAAGCCTGTTTTAGACGTTGTTCCATAACCAACCCACGTTTTGACTTACATCATTTTTTGCTACAGCACAGGCTCTGTCAAGTGCGTATGAATGCATGCGAAATATGTTCGATGTAAGCATAATACAGCCACTTCTAGAGAAAAATGATTGCCTAACGCCCCTACTCCAGAGCCAGGCAGGAGATTTCGCAATGATTTTGTAAGTACAACGTAAGCAGTCATAAAATGACGCACTTGCAACACATAACCACATATGCGTGAGTGTGTGCGATGATTCATGAGTGTGTGTGGCACGCTCATAACAGCGCCGTGTTGTGCGACACAATTGTCCTTCCCCAGCGTCACAGGTTGAACGAACCCACACCACTGGCTGACCCAGTTTCTGCAGTGCTCGCCGTTGCCAGGCCGTTTCCATTCACAAGCATCAGCATCAGCATCAGCATAAGCCTCAGCAGCAGCAGCAGCAGTGGCAGCAGCAGCATCCGCATCCTTGGCGCATTCAATGACAGCTATGAATGAAAAGGAGCTGCAGCTGCAGCACTGCGCATGCCACTGGGTCAATACACTGAATGAAGGTTACGCGCCCAATTCTTGCGCTGTGACGTCATTGCTGACATAGTTATTGCAAAAACTGTGTTTTTTTTTTTTTTTTGTACAACTTTAATTTTCTTCTTTTTTATTTTGAGGCGTAACAAAAAAGTGCAGGCAAAAGTGTTGTTGTTGTGCAAAACGCATTTACAAATTTAAACATATTGTAAGCGAGCCAGCGACGGCGATAGTCAATCAAAAATAAAAAATAAAATAAAATAAAAACCAACTAAGCTACAAAAACTAAAGCATTATTTCGCATAAGTCGTCCGTGCCTCGAGCTCAAGCAGTCTGTAGTTAAGAGTTGAGTTTCAAGTACATAATTGCTGTTGCTTCTGCTGTTGCAGCTGTTTTTGTTGCGATATTTGTTATTGTATATTATAGTTTGGCAAAAGTTTACAAAATCTCAAACAACTTCTTCAGCTCCACCATCAACGCCCAGTCGGTTTTGATCAAATCGTCGCGGAAATAGTCCTTGCAGGCATCGATGCTCTGGCGAGAGATCTGCAAAGAATAAGAGATTGATGTATTTCAGGTATATTAGAGAGAGAGCTTAACACAAAGGCATCATATTTCATTATTTTCTATATTAAAGTGTATTTGGTTAAGGTGTCAAATATTAGCAGGGTTGATCTTTACATCCGTTTAGGTATGCCCGCATTGAAGTCAACTTTGTGCGCATTTCTTAGTTTCCATTTCCATATAAATAAAATGCTGCCAGTTGCATATTAATTGAGTGGGCTAACAATACTTTTAATATAGAGAGCTGCATACATAATACCCGATAAAAGATAGTTCTAAAGCCGTTTCGAACAATAATGGCAATGGCTATGCATATTAAAGAGCTCGACACAAGGCATCTGTATCTGATAAGGTAAGCTACGCTTATATCTCCCTTATTCAGGTATATCAACTGATAAGGTGATTTTCATGTAGTTAAACAAATTAAAAGATATATTTACTTTCAAATACGAATTTAATTTAATGGTTAAACCACAAAGAAAATTGTAAATATCACGAAAATCGGTTCAGTTTTGACAAAGTTATGGGACTTTGAAATCTAGCAAGTATGGAAGTGGCAACTTTACTTGTCTAAATTTTTGTACATTTTTGCATGATTTTTGACTGAAAAATCTATCCCCCCAGAATCACTTTTAAAGTTGTGTTTTATTCTAAATTAGGTACCCGCAATCGATTAAAAATAAAACTTCGCGATTCTGAACTAAAAAAAATTTTTTTTTTCAAAATAAGTAAGGGGGGAGTAAAGGATTTTTTCGGAAAAAAATAAAAAAAAATTTATTTTCGAATACGAATTTATTTTAAATGCAGAATTGATCTAGATGAGAAAAATGGTAAGCATCATGAAAATCGGTTCAGTTTTGACAAAGTTATGGGACTTTGAAATGAAGCAAATATGGAATTGGAAACTTCTTAATTAAAAAAATTCCGAAAATCTGTAAGGAGGAGTAAAGGAGTACTAATTATACAATTTCGAATTGTTCATATATTATATATTAGCATAAAATGGCTTTGTCAACAGATTGTTGCCTCGTATTGAGGTTTTCTTATTCTATATATGAATTAAACGCCATTGTGATGTAGTTTTATGTAAGTTCATATCTTGATCCCGTACTTTAAGCTATTTATAGCTGTCGGAAAACCTTATCTTAAACTTAAACCCAGTGGGGTGTTGGGTATTTGGGTTGCTGCCGCTGAACCGGGTCGCCAAATGCGTCAGAATCTCTGATAAAAAAGTCAAAGCCGCTGTAGCTCACGTCTGGCACAATGCAAAAGCTGAACCCGTTGCACGCAACTGGGTCAAGTGAGTACCCGAAACAACGCAACCAAAAACTGGGTTATAGCTGCGATGACGGCGCCGACAACGACGACGACGACGACGGCGACGAGAACGTCAGAAGTCAATGAACGATGGGGCAGCAAGTGCATTGCCGTGGAAGGTGAAACGTGACGTCAGCCGGTCGCACTCGCAGCCGCAGCCGCAGCCCCAGTCCCAGGCCCGGACCCGGCCTCGGTCAGTGGGCTGGGCTGGTTTCATCTCGGGCTTTCGGGGTGGTTGGCAGACCGCGCCTCGACCAGGTCAACCATGACATAATACCCTTTGATAGCACGAAAAGGCATTGGACGCTAAAAATAGCAATGCGGCTGTAAATAGATACAAGTGAACGGAATGGGCACACACACACACACACACACACACACAGTGCGCGCCTCGTCCTTGACAGCCCGTTTGATGTTCTCGTTTTTTTAGTCTTTACAACATGTTGCGGCTAAATTTGATTACCCAACTCGGCTGGCAAACAAATTTTTACGATAAATTAATTGAATCAAACTCGCAGCAAAGTGGAGCTCAATGAGCAATTACCCAACGACTCTTAGGGCCCCAACCCCCTAACCTCCACCAACAGCTAACGGTTAACTGCGCTGACGTCATCGATGCCTCCGCATTGATAAGCACTAAAATAGCGCGAAAATTAAGTTTATTATCGATTTGAAAACTTAACACCAACGCCACCAACGCCACCAACGCCGCCAGCGCCACCCAACCAATGTCCTTCGCTTGACGTCAGCATTATTGTAGTCGTTATTTTTTCAAGTAATTAATCAAATAATGTTGCTGCCCATTCGCCGGGGCGGAAGTTGCAAAGACCTATGAACGCCGTCTATTTCAGCCGTCCCCGACTCCCTCGCACTTACACGACTTGGCCATGTAATTTGATATTTGATAAGCCAAGTTGGCATTGGGAATGAAAATGCGCAAAGTTTAAGTGCTGATACGAGGTGAGGTGCGGTTGTACCTGGTACCGGGTGCAGGTGAAACAGAGCCAATTTTAATGGCTTCTTTTCATAAGTTTGCCTCTAGATTAATTCTGAATTTAAATATTGAGTTGTTTGTTTTTGCCAATACACATGTACGCTACAGTGGCGCAGGCAGGGGGGTTTGGGGGTCAACTCCCCATCTAACTAGATATTTGGAAGTTTGTAAAAAATATGTATTTCGAAACCCCCTCCTTAAAGATCCTGTTTACGCCACTGGTGCATTACAGGATTCCATTTGGGTATTGGTGCAATTTTTTAAGCTATTATAACTTGGCTAAAACTCATCCGATGTTAATAAGAAATGGTTTTATTTTCATGGTTTTGCCTCTAAATTAATACTACTTTAAAAACTAGACACAGCATTTTTCCCAATATATATTGAAAGTCAACAAGAAAGTCTACCAATTTTAATGAGGAATAGTTTTTTGGCAACGTTCTATCACTAAATAAATACTCTGGATATAATATTTTTTTATACTTTAAATTACATATAACCATGGAGGGAAAGCTTGCCTTGTTTTAGATTTGTTCTGGACATTTTGTTTAGATATTATATAGACAAACAAATGGCACTTACCTTGCTCACGAGCATATCATCCGCCTCAAAGTGGCGTCCAAACATTTTTGGTGACTCGCCGGGAATCGGTTCTATTTTGATGCAGATCTCTTGACCTTTTCGGGCAAATTCGATTTGCTTGTGATTCGATTCAATGGAGGTGACTATGCCAATGTCCACAAACTGCAAGAGCACAAAAATAGAGTGGGGCCAAATTAGAGTTTAGTTTTGGGCTTATGAGTAATGGAAAGAGTTCAACATTTGCCGCTGGCACACTTATGGGCTACACAGCGCAACAGATAGCACACTCAATAATTGCACGTTAAGCTGAGCTAAAAAAAAAAAAAAAAAAAAATAAAATATAATAAGCCCAAATAGTTGAAACAGTAATTGAAACGACTTGAGTCTTATCAACACATCTGGCGCAAGCCTTTTGGTGCGGCGTTGGCCATTTCCTTAATAATGCCACCGCCACCACGAACACGACGGCTGATAAACGAGCTTTGTGGGTGTTTTGGCTAAATGGGTGTTTACAGTGGGTTAGATAACGCCCCCAAGCACCAAGTACGCGTCGCGGCGCGTCGCCACTCGCCGCTCTCTATCGCTGGGCAAAGTCATTGAACCAAATTGTAATATGTTTGTTGTCGTAACTCGTTTGCACTCAGCAGCAGCAGCAGCAGCAGCAGCAGCAGCAACAACAACAACAAATTAAACACAGGAAACTGTTGCCAACCCGACGCTGGCATCGACTGCGCTGCCAGCGTCAACGTTTCCTGTGGGCGCCCCAATGGCGGCCACGTCGCCCGTTGCTTCGTTCGTATTTCATTCAAACCAAATAAATTATTGAAATTTTTTTCGTCGTTTTTGGCTTGTTGCTATCGGTGCAAATAGCTACAACACATTTACATACATAGGGAGACACACACACACGATCACACTCATGCACACACACACAAACACATATGCACAAACACATAGGCGCGCCGCGTGGAGGGGCGCATTTGTCACCATTTCCTGTCGTTGATTACTCATACGCTCCGTTTTCAGTTCTGGTCCGCTCGTCGAATTTTCATTAAATGTGTTAATTTATTTCCATTTCCACACAATTTTTCTTTTAACATAAAGCCCTCTGCTCGTGCTTCTTACATGATTGGCAAGTGTTGCATCAGTAAAAGCGTATTTATTTACTTAAATATAATAGTGGCAGAGAGTAGAATTGTTATCGATATCGATTGATGACTATTTTATATTGATCAAAACTAATAAATAAAAATAAAATCAATCGAAATGTTTTTTAAGTACTTGTTTAAGTACTATAAACTTTACATATTTGCACTCATTCTCAAAGGCTTTGGGAGAATTTCAACCTATTTTAATATTGTTTAAAAATATTTTACATTGACGTCTTAGTTTTTAGCACATATCTAACTTTATAAAATGTGAATTAAATTAAATTGTGGCAAAAACGGGTCAACATGTTAATGTTGTTAATAACTTAAGCCTGCAAACTAGACCAAAAATGTTCCTTATCTAATTATTTATTAATTAATGTCATGAATTTTTCAACTATAAAATGCATACATTTTGTTGGCCTGCAAAGAGTTTTGTTAATCGTGAAGTTCGGACAGAAAGAGTTTTTTCCCAATATTACGATATTTTCATGTTCATCAAACTGGGTTAAAGCTATTTATAAACGATATCGCTTTAAGCACACATAAACCAAAAATGCATTTCAAATAAAAATGTGATTGGTAATGACAAAAGAGCAACTCAATCATGCAACGCGCAGCTCGTGCCGAGCCGCGTGAGTTTGTGTGTGAGTGTCTGTGTGTTGGTGTGTGTGTGTGTGTGTATCAACGTTTATCTAAAAATATGATTTATATTTTTTTTGTACAGACCGGATGTCGTCTATTTTCAAACAAGAACAACAACAACAAGAACAACAACAACAACAACATGCGGCGCTGCCTGCTTGTATGTTTGAACAAAATCAAAATTTATTGTACAATTTATGAGAGATACTAGAACATTTTGATACAGCAATGGCTCGTTTCACATATTGTGCGTACTTGTTGTTGTAATTAACTTAACTCTCGCAATTAATTACACTCTCTCCCTCTCTTTCTCTTTTTGTCTTTCTCTGTGCTTTGCTTTCTTTATCATGTCATGGTTTGCTTTTGTCTTTGAAGCTTAAACTGCAGTTGTCAGCAGGAAACACTAAATTAGCTGCCGGCTGAGAGAATTACGGCATTTCGACACAAAAATACACACACACATCAACAGATACGTGTGCTGGTGTGTGTGTGTGTGTGTGTGTTTATCATGCACAGACAAATCAGAGTGCCAAAATTTGCGACATCCGTCACAGCCAAATCCACGAGACAGAGTGAGAGAGCAATAGCGATTGAGAGTCAAAGCGAGAGGGAGAGAGAGAGTGTGTAAAAAAGATACATCTGTGCAATGCGCTTAGTTTCAGCTCTAATCACAGCGCCGACAACTTTGGCAACGTCATCAAAATCGATTCAGAACAGGCCAACAACAAAATCTCCAACTGTTTATGATTTCTATGCATTTCAAATGAGCTCAGCGCTTTGGCTCTTGACGCTGATTGGAGTGTTTTACTGGATGCCCACACTAAATGGGCTAAAACATAAACTGTTCGACCCGATCAGCAGCTTAATTGCTAAATGGAGCATATAAACAATATCAACAAAATTCAACTATAGGGCTTCTAAAATGCGTTAGGCATATTAACTGATTTAGCATTAATGCGTATACAACAATGTCAACAATGTGCTGGCATTTCATCAGGCCATCAGGTAAATCCAAGTGTCTGCCACATGCCCACATGAATGCCGCTCGGTTCTGGACAGACAAGAGATGTGAATAATGCAACTTGTGGCAGACGATGCGGCAGGCCAAGAGCAGCTGCAGTTGCAGCGCATCTGCAACGCCTCGGCATTACGCCCCTGAGGGCTGTCAACAGCAGCAGCAGCGACAACAACAACACCTATTGAATGAGCGGACAGCAGCACGTTCCCAGCAATCAGCCATAAGTCTAGTCATGCTCATTAGCATCCGCTGTAAATGCAGCTACGCCCACATATTGACTGCATAAACAGTAACAAAAACAACAACAATAGCATTAAAATCTCGTAGGAGGCCCGGCACAAAAGTCTTTCTTTCACTCACAGGAAGTCTGTGGGCTTCAGATTGAAGTATCAACTCAGGTGGGTGCTGCAAAGTGCCAACAGTGTCAACAGTGGCCAAGATCAGGCCGAAAACAACTCAGGATTTTTCGATTGTTTTCATTGTTAAGGAAAAGGGCCATTGAAGTTAACTGTTTTATCAAATCGGAAACACTTATAGATACAGATATCAGGCAACAATAATAATACGAAGCCCAAGTGCAAAGCAATTACGAATGAAAGCCTATAAAGTAATTAGAACGACGTTTTTCTTCCTGCTGCAAAGCAGCTCTCTGATAACCAGCAAATGCAAACGGCTGATAAGAACAAAGCACAATTGCAAGCCCCAAAACCCGCCATTGACCATCTGGCTGGGCGTGACTGAAACCGACTGATTGACCATGGTAGGAAATGAATAAGCACAAATTCAACATTTTCAAGGTGACCAGCTGTTCAATTCAATGACACGCTGCATGCCGTACTACCTGGGAGTCCAAGGTTTTGCCCACTTAGAAGACCCACTTAAAATCACCTTCTGCAATGGGTGCGCTCTGAATTTTGGGGAATTTCTTTAATCAGCAATTGCGAGGTTAGCTCTTAACTTGGGGTAGTTTGGCACACATACATATATTATCGCTTTTATTCATCTTTTTGTTGGCTTATTTCAATATACTCTAGGTGGTTGCATTTATGACAGTATAAAAGATAAAGGTAGATATCGGATCACAAAATATTATGCTTAATTATATATATTCTTGACAAACTAAATTGTTTAAGCCAGCTCATACAACTGTCAGAGGTCTTTTGGCCAAAAACCGAGTCAAAAGCAAAGTGTTTTGGCAAGAAAAAGTTATTGCTTTTCAGAATATCTTATCGCAGCTCCCCAAAAATATGTATTTGCAATATCGAAACAAGTTCTTAACCATTGGGTCACTTATTGTTTCCACCTTTTCCCAATTGCTTATCTTTCGTAATCATTGACCAATCTGGCCTTCCCTGCCGCAGCTCTTTAAACGAGTAGATACTTGAGAGCATGTGTTTATGCGACGCTTAGTTCTTGACTAATTGGCCACATGACAAGCCAAGCGATCGAGCGACCAGCCACGCCAGACAAACTGTCAGCCCTTTTTGGTTTATTGTTCTACTTAAAGAAACGCTCGTGGGCGGCAGCGAAGTCGACGGCGACGTCAGCGTTGACGACGCGCCGTCGGTGTCTGGTGTATATATATATTTCGTTCTGCCCAAAATCGTATGGCATGCAGAATGCCAGACCAGACCAGACCAGTCCGCCAGTCCGTGCCGCCCTACATCATCTTTCGTTGCGATTAACAAACGTCAATTAAGTATATTTATTTTGGGAGCGCGTGTAACCAAAAAAACACAGAGAAAAAGATACACACACACACACACACACACACACACACACATACACTCAAAAATACTTTGCTCCAACAAATAAGTATTTATGCGATTTTCCGACTTTTGTGCAAATTCAGCATATCCGGCCAAGAAATGCGACGATGTGGAAGGCGACCGACTGACCGACCGAGCGACAGCGACAGCGACGTCGACGTCAATTCCAAGCCACGAAATGAAGCAAAAGAGAAAAGAAAAAAAAAAAAATGTATGTATAGCGAGTAATTTGCTAATTACGCTAATTTCTTTTGTTGTTGCCATTCATTTTCATAGTAAAATATATACACATATAATATGTATATGTGTGTATAAGTGCATGCACATATGTATATATAAGACAGATATATATGTAGATACAAATACAGCTATAAAGAGACAAGTCGAGGAAGACGAAGCGCAAAAAAGCGCGTATCTAAGCGGATTTTATTATCTTATCGCTAGCCTGAATGACTTTCAGTGTATTTGCGTGTGTGTGTGTGTGTGTGTGTTTGGTGAGTGTGTGTGTGTGTTTGGTGAGTGTGTGTGTGCGCGCGTTTTTTATGACTGTGCAAACTACACTCGAAACATGAAGCGCTCTAGGCGGTCGCCTAGCCAAACAACAGGAAATAAGCATTTTTATGAATGAAACGTCGGCGAGCGAGACACAGCAATAGATACAGATACACAAACTCACACAGAGAGCTACAGATACATGCGAGAGCTACATACACAGCTCCACTTACAGTTACGTGCAAAATGTTTAGCTTAAGTGAAAAATCCCAAATATCATTTCTTTTTTTTTTTTTATTATTTTGGGCACTTTATTATGTACTACAGATATTCATGCCATGATATAGTGTATGTACATTGTGCGTTGTGTGAATTCATTTCAAAACTTGTTTTTATAGTTTCTATTAGCGCAGATTTCATTCATGGGTCGCTTTAGCAATAACAAAAGCTATGGCTGTTGGTTTTATGGTCCGTTTGCTCCATTTTACATTATGCTCTCTACTATTATACACACATGTATATGTTTTTTCCAGATATGCTCCTTGTTGGTGTTGTTATTGTTGCGCCCACACACATTATACAAGTTAAGAAGAGTTTCGGAGTGCTGAGGATTAAATACCCTTACGCCTCTGCCACAAAGTCAAATAAAACTCCAATTGTTCATATCTGAGATATATGCTAAAGTATATACATTGAAAACGTGCAAGGCAGGTTTCGTCAAAAGATATCTACTGCAGCCAATAAAAGTATAGCTTAAGAAATGGGCGGAAAACAGACTCCTCCGCTGATACTGATCGGGAATATATGTATATGTTCTGGGAGCGGAGATATCTCTGCCAAGGCGTTACACATTCCGTGACGAAACACAAATACCTTTCTTGCAGGCATACACATGTTTTTATTCAGAAACTCGCAGCGGTTTTCGTTCATTCATAAAATTTTACTTTTACTTCCGGCCAAGCAGGCAGCACACCTGCCCCGTCTTTGGGCTGGCCCAAGGGTTTGGGCTGCTTCCTCTGCTTTGTTTCATTCACTTCCGACTCGCTGCCACGCCCCAGACGGCCAACAGCCGACGTCAGCACATACACTCTCAAGTGCTTACCTCATTTTCCTATCTTTTTACGGCGGCGGCTCGCTCGTTCGTTCTTTTTACGTGCGGAAGCATTCATATCCGTTCTGCCGCTCTGCCGCTGCTTCCGTTCTAAGGCAGTTGCCGTCGCTGCTGCGGCGGCCGCCGCTGCATCAAATTGCAGCCCGCATCTGCCGCCTCCGACTGTAATCTGCTTCCGCAGCGCCTCAGCTGCAACTTATTTTCCATTTAATTACTTGTTCCGACTCTTAACGCTGTTTCTATCGCTTTATAGTTATTCGCTGCTGTTGTTATTGTTGTTATTGTTGTTGTTGTTGTTGTCACTTCCATTGTTGTCGTAATGCTCAAAGTACTCCTTTGTCGCACACGTATCGCAGCCGTTTTGTATACTTCGCAGTACCCCAAGCCAGTATGACGCAGTTGCTCATTGATAAACTCGGTGGTTGTTGGTCGACACGAGATACCCTTTCGAAAATATTGTTTACGATAGGAAGCCTACTAGCTTAACTAATAAATATATTATTAAACTTTTTTTTTTTAATAAAGACAGTTAAATTCCTCAAAGCCCGCTTGTCTGATAAGAATTGCGACTATGATTCATTGGGTCTTAAATCACTTAAAGCAACTAGACACTGTTATAAAGAAATATGGAATTAAAACAATCAAAGCTAATTTTTGGTTGGTTCTTTTCCAGTAAACTTAATAATGCCCTTTATAATTCAATTATAATTCGTGCGGAACTCAATGTTAATGCTTAGGAAATTATTTAGAAACGAATATGTTTCATATTGAACCAGAAATCGCAACGACACAGCGATGCCCTACAGTGGCCAAGGCGACAAGCGGAAGTTGTACGCCCATTTAGGCTTAACAATTCAAAATCTTTGCCTGAATTGCGACGGCACACACGTTAAGCACTACGATTTCCGCTATAAAGGGGCGCCTTTTCTTACAGCCCATGAATTAAACAAGATCAACGTTTTGTCAGCTGAGTAGGGGAGGCAAATGAATCGGGGCGCGAAAAGGGATAACGGCTACTATACAAAATAATCAAGCGAGGCCCCGGGGCATTTAATTAACAGAAAGAAAAGCGAAAAACAAAAACACCGCAGCATGTTAAATAAGCTTTCATTTCCGGTGCAACAACACTTGTGCATATCAGCGCCGACTCGAGGCATGAATGAAATTATTAAAGATATCGATCGCCTGTTCGATCTCGCACTAAAAACAACTGAAAACGGGTAGCCAGCGAAGCTGCTGCCGGGACAGAAGCCCGCCCGACGGGTAACAGCAGCAGCAGCAAAGAGTTGCAATAATTAAAAGTCAACAGGTGCGAATGCCTAGCTGCAAGATACCCTGTGCATCAGTCCACAATGCACTTGCAGCTGCAATTAATTTAGTTAAGTGTAGTTTTAGATGGCACGCACACTACAAGTACACCTAATTATTCAGACAATTAGCTTTATATAGGAAATATCCTCAAATCAACTTCAATTTATTTATTTATATTGATACATTCTTAACCACAGCATACCCTTTTAAGCTCCTCTGTGGTCAAGGGGTGTGCAAAATGCAAAAGACTACCTCCAGCAAAATGCAGATCCAAGCATCTGCAACACGTTTGCATTTTGCAAAACTGAATTTCGCTTTCTTTGGGCTTTCGGCCTGGTGCGCTTTAATAAACGTTGCCAAGAAGTCAACAAGACTATTTAGTTTTTTTACTACAGACAGCTAGGCACGAAAAATGTGTGTGTGTGTGTGTGGATATAAATGACTTGTAGTACACACACACACGCACACCATATGTCGAGTGTTTGTCGGATTTGGCGCTGAGTAACGCCTCCAACTTCCGTTCGCTTTTTGGATCGGCTTTGAAATGAAGCCAAGCTAAGAAAATGAGAAAAACAAGTAAAAATGCTTGAGCAGGGCGTATTCGCACACACTCTGTATTTTGGGGCCTATTTAAGCAAACAGAGATTAATTAATCTGCAAGCCATTTAGGGAATATAGCTAAAGCTATTAAATATATTTCGCTCTGCTTGTTATATTTATGACAACTTTGTCAAACTTTTTTCCACCCTTCTTATGACAAGAGAAATCAAAGCAATGTGTAATCAATAACCAGTTGAAACACCCCAAAGTTCAGCACAGAACCTTTAAATTATGCACCAGATTTACCCTCATTAGCCCCAAGGAATTGTTGTCCAGCTCAAATTACGGTGCACACTTTGACACTTCTCTGTCGCACTGGTAACCTCAATTGACCTAGGGTTAAGGGTGGAAGCACGCACATGATTCCGGCAGATGTCCAACCGATCGGCCAATCAATAACCAAAAACGGGAAGTGGAAGTGGTTTGGTTCGGGTACCCAGTTGGTTGGTGTAAATGCCGCCTGAGAACGGAAGTTTCGGTGGTGCGCAACAAACAATTACGCGGCGCTGAAAACAAAGGGCCACAACGTTTGAAGGCTGGCGGGCAAGTGGTTAAGCCGCTGCCATTACAGATTTAATTAGATAATTAATAAAGGCAATCAATGGCAGGGCCAGGGTCTGCTCGACTTCGACCATCTGGCAGCCAGTTGGGCAGGCAAAACACTGAACGGCTGACACGCACGCGCAAAAGGCCGCAGCAGCCGTTCCAAAGGAAGTTGGACCCCTGCTTCAAGTCCAACAGCAGAGTTGGCGGAAATCGCGAGGCAAAGGAAAAAAAAACGTCAACAACAACAGCAACAACAACTGGCAGCATTGGCGACAAAAACAACAACGACAGCCTATACACTCGGCATTCTTCGGCAGAAATAACGTGCACATTTAAAGTAGAGTTGATTGGGGCTCACATGTTCTGGTAGCCCCCCGAAGGCCTGCTTCTGGTGCGACTAAAGCGACTTGGTTGATGAGCTATAAAATACTCGAATTTGTGACCTTGATAAGGGATAAAGGCATAGGTGCAACTATTGCAGAGATTTCTTTGTAGGGTATTCTACTAATGCACATTGTGAGTAGTGCTGCAAAGCGATCGACAGTCGCCACAGTAAAAACTATCGATATCAAGTACATGGAAGATGATACTATCGATAATAGTCTATCAAACTCAATACCACAAAAAATAAAAAATAAAAACAGTCAGCTTTATCAAATTCGAAATATGATATTTTTTTTTTTCAACGATTTCAACGATATTGTAATTAGTGCTGTTCAACACTGGAAGGAAGCCAGCCTGCAGCTTTAGGCGCAGAAATTATACAAAGGGCCACTTTGAACAACCGCTGTAGGGTATTACTATATTCGGGCAAGAACTGCACAGAAAATCTGTATGAATTTAACTTTAGAAAGAGCTGCAACAAAAAAAAAGGAGGAAAATGTTAAAAAGAATGACGATGAATGACGGGAAGCGCACAGCTTAGCTGCGCTCTGCTGGATAATTGAGGAAGTTATAATTGCCAATGAAGCCAACCAGCCCAGACTAAGAGATTGCCACGCCGGCCGGGGGACCGGCCGTCCAAGCGATCCGACGCTTCTTCAGCTCCCCCGGCAGCAGAGTCAAGCACGGTGAACGAAACGGGGCGAACCCTTTGCAAAAAGATCGCAGTTGCCGCAGTAGCCAATTCAAGTTGTCGTCGTCGTTGTTGTTGGTTTTTGTTATTGTGGCAAGAGGAAACAGTTATTGTTGTCTCTGGCTGACGACGGGAAACAGGACATGTCTTCGCATAAATTGAAAGCCAGTCGCAAGCGTCTTCTCGGCTTTGTGAGCCAACGGAAGGACATTAATTGAAGCTCTCATTCAACGCATTCGACATTCGCTCTAATCTTCAAACATACGAGTATTTTGATTGATGAGATAATAAATAATTGTATAACATTTATGCAATCAGTTGCCTTCTCATGCCAGAATCAGCTGTTAAATCCGCACATTAGCTTGGCTATTTAATGAAATAACAAAACTTTCGTGTGTAAATCGAAGCATGAAGTGATTTTGCGAACTGAATATATTATGTATGTGCTCCAAAGCGCAATTGCATCACGAGAGCATTGGCAAATAAACAATAAAAACCGACACAACGAGCACCTGTGTCAACAATGAAAGCCTCGAGAAAGAAGCGCCCGGACTTGGATACAAACCAATCCATAAGCAGTGCCAGAATGACGCAGTTTATAAAGATGGGCCCTTACTTTGCACACACGCACACACAGACAAGAAACACACTCACAAGCAGATACGCACATTTTGTATCTAGATACTTGACACGATTTTCAAGAGCTCCGTTCAAGACAAGGATTTTCATTGTGCGCCGCTCGCAAGTCGCAATAGACCCTGTGCGATGTGATGGACGGATCTACAATGCTTGGCCATTGAGTGTACCTTTTGTGGTACTCTCGCAAAATAGTTAAATATTTGCGTGGCATGGCCACTTCTTCTTCGTCCTCCTCTTCGTACTTACCTCTTTGCTGGGCACACAGATTGGCGTGCCCACTTTAACTATGCCATTCTCAACCATAATGCCCATGACGATCGGATCGCGGCTGTTGAATATGAATTGTGGCAGTATCTGTGGAAGGACAGAAGATGGAGTAGAAAAGAGATCAATGTTTGATATTGAAACTGATTAAACTTGTAGTTACTTAAGGTAAAGATTTTATAGTAAGGTTATATCTCTTTGTTTATACAGTATAATAACGAATAAGAAGATTGTGTTTAACTTGACAATAGGATCAAAGTCTGACATTGAATCGATAAAATCGATTGAAGACATCAGAGAAAGTTAGATATTAAATCGAAATCAGATTATTAAACCAATAACAATGATAGTTACTCAAATTACTGATCACATGATCACATCGTTCGTGTCTTTATTTTAAGATTTTAAATAGTTTCCTAAAGGACATTATATCAAAGTCAGATTACTAATGACGACGATAGTTTCATGAGCTTAAAATCTTATTAAGAGTTTATACATATATATAAGTTAATTTTAATCGTTTTTCTTTTTTAAGATAAATGCAATTCCTGTTCTTCGATTTAAGAGCGTTGCCAATGATTATGTGCCTGCAGCAGGCATTTAAAAGGGCCAAGAAACCTGAGTGCAAGCTGATATGCACACGTAAGGGGCAAGTTAATAACTTAACTAAACAACGTCATTGTTGTTACAGACTTGGAGCAGCGCCTAAGCAGCCAGCAATACGGTTAGCCCCACTGGCACGACTGCCAACTGGCAACTGGCCACAGCTGTGTACCCAATTAACAGCACAGTGGGAGACGAGACGGTGGCTAGAATGGCCAGCTCCGTTTGAGACTCGAGCCTGGGCTAGGGTCGACCAGCCGTCGAGTCAGTCGCTGAATGCGACTATAACCTAATGATTACCTATAAATCAAATATGCTATTTTAACATTATTTGAGCAGGAAGTGTGGACGTGATGCAAACGTCTCGGACAGGCCTTAATCGCTCGCCAGCCGAGTGGCGTTTCTTGGGCAGCGCACGCATCATTAGCCAAGAGACCAAGTGAGGCCTAGCTGGAGACCAGCATTTGCAGCCAACCACAAAGCGAGTTGATTGCATTTTACACCTGTAGCTTTTGGTGTAATTATGTTTCGATCAAGACTAAAAAAAAAAAAAAACAACAAAACACTACACAAGCTGTGCTGAAGATTAAATACCCTATGAAGGAAAACACATGTGATCATGATCAAGTGGGAGCTATACTATATATAGAGGTTGAATCGCACAAAGTAGATTTAAATATAGTTAAGTATATGTGAAGAGGCAATTGTAGTATATGAAAGTCATTTACAGAGCAATAGTAATATTTTTAATTGATATATCGTTTTTAGAACTTACCTTTAGTTTGCATGGAAAGACGGCTATTGAGCGGAATTCTTCGCGTTTCTTTTGCTTCAGCTCCTCGCGGTAGGAGGTGAACTTGTCGAACAGATGATAGATAATGTCCGCTTGGAATATCTTGACACCCAGCGAATCAGCCATTTCCTGAGCTTCACGCTCCACTTTCACATCGAACGCCAAGATTGTTGCATATCTAGCGGCGTCGTAGCATTGATCGAGAAAGAGGGAGAGAGAGAGAGAGAGAGTTGGGCTTAGAGAACACGCCAGGGCAATTGTGTGCAATTAAATGTAAAACAAATGATCATGTTACATTATAATTATAATAATAATCATGAGCATAATAAGAAACAATTCATCGTATTTGGGTTTTCCTGTCCGAGTCGAGTTAGCCTAATGATTCTTCCCCATGTTGCAAGCTAAGCCGTGCTCCACCAGAACCAGGAAGCGTTAATAATTGAACTGAAGACGATGTCGGTTTCTCTTGTTCTTCCTCTTCTCCGTCTTCTGTTTTGTTTGCTTAGCTTGGCCAACTTGCCGTACGCTTTCAATGACAGGAAACAGTTGGCATTAAGTCGATACGTGCCACCGTTTGGAGTGAGCCGACGCGGCGTCGCATTGGCGACAGGAAGGGTCTACAAATCGTTGTGTTACTCTCGCCAGCGTTTTGGCATTGGCTTTTTTATTTAAACCGAATTATTTATCAATCAACTTTGCTTTGAAATAATTGAGCAATGATTGACCGAAATATTCCAATGGCAATGGGTGTCAAATATAACGCGAGCATCAGTTTATCCGAATTACTAAAACCTGATAGATCGGTGACAGATCGGAGGAATACATGCCAATAGGATCTATAATTTCTATAATTTTGTTAAGTATAAATACATAAGCTACAATTTATTTATATGATCAATGCTCTGTTTCTAACCATCCGAATGCAGCATTCAGCTCTAACAGTTTCCAAAATTAATTAATAAGTGATTATCCATTGTTTGAACTTTTTCGCATTGGGTGGCTTAGGTTTTATGTTACCCTACAGTGTAAAAATCGCCATAAAGACAGTTAAAGATTTTTATTACGCCTATGGCAAGATAAATGTGGACAGCCAAGGACGGACTCGTCATCAGCGTTGTCAGGCATGGAAGGCACTTAAAAAAAAAAATTTCGTGATCACCTGCAGCGTAAAAAGCAAAATTTTATGGTTAAAAATTCCGCGCGCGTAAGAATCATCAATAAATAAACGGCAACACATAGTAAAAATGTAATATTGAGTTTATAGCCTGGCTGACTGTGAGGGAGCGTGCTGTATCTGCCAGATATGCACATACGACACTCAAAAGCACTCGAAACACACTTCGGATGCGAAGGGGGGCCAGCAAGGGGGGAGGGAATGGGGCTTTTTCAGTCAGAGTGCTTTCAAAGCATAAATAACTCAAATGGCTGCGCATGCGCAAGGGCCGGATATGTTTGGCAGCGGAAACGCCACGTCTATTACATGGGCGTAGATATGCAGATACAAATGTATCTGAAAGCCGCACATTTCTATTTTTTTTTTCCATCTTTTTTGTTCTCGTTGTTGTTTTGCATGTGACGCAGTAATTTGAGCGTAGTGCCCGTAGAATTGTGTGGGCCGAACGAATTGTAAATGTATCTGCATCTGTAGCTGCATCTGCATCTGTATCTGTATCTGTTGCCGAGCTGTGTCGCTTTGTTGCTGCCAAGCAGAGCACGAAAATAGTTGCCGCTGCAATTGGAAACTTCTCATTAGCAGCGAAACAGAGAAGAGGGGCCAGAGGCTGAAACTGCAACTGCAACTGCAACTGCAGCAACAGCAGCAAAAGCAGCAGCAGCGAGACTGGCAATTTGGCATTTCATTTCCAGCACTTAACGGCCAGGCAAAAGCGACTCTAATGAGATAAAGCCGCCGTCAATGCAAATATTTAAAGGGTATCTCGTATAATAATAAATCATGAGGATCGGGCCGAGGCTGGCTGAAAAGTGCATTTTCTGATTGCCGCTAAATGAATCACTTAACCCACAGCAGCCACAGCTCGTGTCGGCTATATCACACGCTCTTCAAAGAGCCGATGCGCCCGTTGTTTATAAGTCTTTTGTTCTGGGTGGGGGCAGTCGTGTTAATAAAGTTAAGCTGCAATAAAATTGAATTGTTCTCTGCCGGCACCACGCGGTCCGAATGCCTCAGCGCTGTCTTTAATGTTCGGCAGCGGCGGCAACAATGTTGTCGCAAGAGAGCTGATATAATAATGATATGTGGCCCGCTTGTAAATGGCAGCCAACGTTGCTAAATAATGCATATAAAACCGCTGCTGGCCGTATGGTCTCTAAATCGTTAAGGATATATTTCGTTTACTTACTGCGCCTCATGCTCCAACATCGTTGAGGCCTTCATCACATCGCGCTTGACCACGGGACCAATGCGAATGGCAGAGTACTGTAAGAAAAGAAAAGAAGCAAAAACACAGATAGACATTCAGTTGAGTGCTAAAACAGATAAGATTTATGCCAAATGAAAATTTGACTCGTAAAACTCTTCCCAGACCCTCCGTTCATGAACGTCAAGCAGTTAAGTTGCATTTACTGTGTTCCTATTCTTAATTTAATTACTTCGAACATTATGAAAAGTGTCATTTTATCCTCCATGAACCACCTCAGGATGAATCAGTAAGGTGGAAAATAAAAATAGTTTCCCTATTACGGCAAACGGATGTGATAACAAATTGTGACACAATTGTGCACAGGCCAAGCGAAAACAATCAATGTGATTCTCTGAACCATAATCGAATTTCAACTACTGACGCAGCAATTACCTGGAAAGTTACCTAAAATTGGTGGGCGTAGGAAATGCGCAGAATGCAAAGCTAATTAGATAAAACACATGGAACGACATCGATATGACAACGAGTGCAAAGGTAAAAGGTCGAACTGCCAACAAAGTGACACCTACATACATATTGCTGACGTCAACACTCAATGCCAAGAGGTGGCCATAGGCGCAAGGCACGTGTCACGAGGTCAGGGAAAAGGTGGTTGTCATGGCTAGGAAACGCTTAAAGCGTTCACCTTAAATGTAAGCCAAGCCGTGCACGATCAGTCGGAGTTCGCGTCTGCATGATGGCTAAGCATTTCTACAAATTGCATAATTGCTGACATATATACATACATATGTATATATACATGTATATTCATTTTACGTCTTGTTGCGGCTGCCCTTCTTCAGGTCTGCACGTTCCGGTCAACTTCCGTTCTTATGCACATCTATTATCTACATTTCTGGCTAACTTCCTTCACTGCCTTCCTCGCTGCTGATTTCATTAAAAATGCGGTCGCAACGTGTTTATGAATGAAAATTAAGCAATAAGCTCTCCAAACTGCTATTGTGTCTGACTGTGTGTGTGTGTGTGTGTGTGTGTGTGTGTGTGTGTGTGTATCTGTGTGTGTGATGCAGGAAGAATTACTTCCGTTGTTGTCGTTGTTTTTGTTTTCATTTCTACGTATGAGCATTTACTCATTCATTCATTTACTCATTCACTCTCTCGTTTGTTCGCTCATTCATTTGTTTTTTACACCCTTGGAAAGGGTATTATTGTTTCACCATGAAATGTGTAACGATAATTCGATTTCTAGAAAATATATAAAAGTATCATTTTTCAGATCTTTTTCAAATTCGTATTTTTTTTTCTAATAATTTGAATTTAGAACGTAACTGTAATTTCATAAATTACTAAATTGTTTATTTCACTGCTGAGTTTTTATTTATCAGAAAAACTTAATGAAGCTTATGAGAAATCGGAATATTTAGTCAATCTGGCCAATAACTAAGAAGAACTCCTTATATTCTGATTGCCCTCCCTATCGCTTGATAGATTTTTGATTAATCTTTGTTTATATATATCGGCCAGAGTATTTGGTCTTCGACAAGCCGATAATTTAGTGGATCTTTCTTGCTTTTATATTGACGCTCTGGTTGTTGTTTTTTGTTTTTGGCAGCAACTACGTCGCATTAATGAAAACGTTGGCATTGTCTGCTTCTTTGCCCACTTCCTTCCTTTCATTCTTTTAGTGCCTATGTAGATATATAGTACATGCCGCAAAACATGAGAAAAGGCGCACAAAATTAAATTCATTCATTAAATTCAGCGATACGATGGACGCGCCATGGAGTAAGAAAGTGGTATTTTTACAGAGGGAGAGAGCGGAAGGAAGACCGAGATAGAGGAACAGTTGTTGGGCGAGCGAGATAGCTAATTGAGTTGTTTGCTTGTTTGCACCACAATGGACTAAATTCCTATCTGTTTTTTCCGTTTCTTGACTACGTTACGTTATTGTTGTTATAGTGTTTTTCTTGTTTTTGCCTTTTAGCATACCATACGCTTCGGCCAGGTCGATAAAGGTGTTGGTCAAGCCAGCTGCTTTCGTATATTGTGCTTTTCATATACCATTTGCGCGCAACAAAAAGCAACGTTATTAGAAGCGCGAGAAAGCCAATTAATTTGCTATTTCAGCTGGCTTCAACTTCAACTTCTTCCTCCTCTTGTGCGCTCGGTTTTCCATTTTCTCCTGATTTTGCATTTTGTTGTGGGCGTTGCACGTTGCCATTGCATTCGCATATTTGCATGCAACTACGTCTCGATTACAAATTGTTGCCAACGCTTCACGCTAAGCATGACCGAGTGCCTCGGCTTGCGAAACCCTCTGTATGAGTGTGTGTGCGCGCGAGTGTTGTTGACTTTTAATTAAAATGCAAAGGGGAATCAAATTACCTACACAGCCATATCAATGTACGCAGTACGTAGCCTCTACCTAGTAGCAAAAACCAAACTGACATTCAATGACGTCGACGCCCGCAGCAAGCAGCAAGCAACAAGCAGCAGCAGCAGCGTTGTGGCTCACAATTATGGCTAAAGCAACCGCAAAAGTGGCAGCAACGGCACCAGCAACAATGCTTAGTAATGCCTAGTTGATGGCTGCATAATTACAATTTCAGCCCAAATACCTGCATTAAACACAACTAACTCAACAGCAGTCACTCACAAATTGCCAGCGTTTTCTCCTATACTCTTTCCAAAGGGTATTTTAATGCTGCCAAGCCATTTGCAACACTTTGTAAAAAGTAACGCTTAAAATATATAAGCATATATGCTTGATTAACTATAGTGTGTGAAATATATCGATCACACTAGAATTAAGAACAGCGCTTTCTTTGACATTTTCTGATTTGTTTTGTTTAAAATTTGATATTATATAGAAATAAGCTTTAGCTATTCCTGCCTCTTGCGTTCCTCCTCTCTGACATTTTGCCAATAGAACCATATGTAATCAATAAATTGTAAAATCCATAAATCACTAATCCCCGTTATTTGACTGCCTGTGCTTATGGCCATATCATGTTACCGCAGCGTATTTGCAAGTCCGCTAACGTATTTCGTTTTTGGCACGCAAAAGATAGCTGTTTGGTTTACTTGCTGTGTGGTTTTCGTCTGCGCAGTTTTTCATTCATGAAAGAAAAACGTCACGGACGAACTAACAGACTCCGAGTTTGTTGTTACGTATTTTTCATTCATAAAAGAAGCAAAAATGAAAAAGCAAGTAACAGAAAAACAAAAAAAATGGTTGCCATGAATGAAACCAACAGCATTGTTGCGGGTGTTGCTTATGTGGGTACACATACCTCTACCTCTACCTCCACCAATACCAAAAAACAAAAAAAAAAAAATAAATAAATAATGCCAAGAGTTGTATAAGCAGACGGCGACGAGGTGCACAGCTTTTTATGAATGGCAGTCCCCCATCAGGTTGGCTAGCGACGACTACGCTATATTTGGCCGTTAACGACAACGAGAAGCAAATGTTAATGAAGCCGCTTGGCAGTTGGCAACAACAAACGGAATTTAAGCACAGATTGCAGGCCAATTGCATAACGGTGCTTGCAACAGCAGCGAGCAACAACGACAACAGAAGCTCTCTGCCTGCGTCTGTCTCTGCGGTTATTCCATGTTGTATTTTCCTCTGTGTGTTTGGTTTTCCGCCTGCGTCTCATAAAAAAATATGCAACCCAACAAACAGCGAACCATAAATCTGAGCCAAGTCTGTGGCGTAATGGCAGTGTGGCTGCCCAAATTCGTTTGCCATGCAAGCAAAGGTTATTTGAAGGAGGGCGCACTGTACCGCTTACCGGTAGCCATAAGAGACCGGGTAGCTGTACAATAAACTTCCTGCTTAGGTTTGCGTAAGTCTCACTTGTAGGAAAACGTATACAAATATTTTCTTATGCGTTCTTGAGTCTATGTGGTTTATACTATATATATTAAAAAAAATGGGCATTTGCTTCCTTTCTCACTTAAGCCTCACTCTGAAGAGTCGCAATTTAGAACTACTTAGGAACAAACAGCATGAATTATAAAGTTAAAGCGAAATTCTAACAATGGCCAAGAAGTGTGCACAATAAAAAGGGAAGACACGCCAACAGATCATCCATAAGATCTGATCTCTACCCATACACACATTATATATCATCTTATAATTTGTAATGTTGTTTTCAGGCAGTTTCCATGTTTCGGAATGCGATTTTTAATGGCCTTTGGTGTAAATTCGCGAACCATTTAAACTGAGGGTCTGCTAATGAATTATTGTTATTGGTATAAATATTGTGCGTATTGCTTTTATAAGTGAATTATGTTAATCTGCGTTGTGTGTGTGTGTGTGTGTGTGTGTGTGTGTGTGTGTGTGTGTGTGTGTGTGTGTGTGTGTGTGTGTGTGTGTGTGTGTGTGTGTGTGTGTGTGTGTGTGTGTGTGTGTGTGTGTGTGTGTGTGTGTGTGTGTGTGTGTGTGTGTGTGTATGTGTGTGTGTGTGTGTGTGTGACGCACGCCCCCGCTAAACACATGGCCCAAAGATAAAGATGGCAGGCAGGCTAGCAGGCTGGCAGACAGGCAGCCAAGCAGACAGCAACAAGTGCAATTAATTTTTATGAATAGAAAGCGCGGCATTGATCTGCTGCTGCTGCTGCTGCTGCTGCTGCCGCTGTTACGCCCTGCCGCGTCGTGTTTAATTTATAGAAATGTATAGCAAATGTTTATTTGATCAATAAAATGAATTATTGTACGAGAGCCGCTGCGTATGTGTGCGAGGGAGAGAGCCTGCATAGTGTACAAACAAGCGAACTGTCTGCCAAAATGAATGAAACAACAGAAATAACAACAACACCAACAATAAATGAATGCCGCAGCATCGTGGGCTGCAATTAAAAAGAGCGCAGCTGAAAACAGCAAATAGAGAGAGAGAGCAAGAGCAATGTAAATGTATGTATGTATGTGTAATTGATTTGTTTTCCATACAATTTATTGCCTGTCTGCTGCTTACTGCTCTTTTTCATTTCATCTTTTTTTTTTTCTTTCTTTTGGTGAAGCGTGTTTTATTTTTTTTGGAGACACTTGCCGAGCTGGTTATTGTTGTTGCCACTCTGTGAATTAATGAAATGCGCCCAATGGAATGATGAATGAGGCAGCTGCGTCACACCGTTGCAGCGCTAAAGACAGACAGAGAGGAAAAACACAGTCCATCAATTGAAGCAGAGTTCATTAAGAAGAGAGCAGCCTTTATTCTCTTGCCTAACTACGATTGCTATCGTTTTTTTTTTTTCTTTTTTTTTTTTTTTGTGTATCTGTTTGAAGAGTCCATTGTTTTCGGCTCGCTCGATCTATGGGCGATGTGCCGTAAATTAAACCTAAACGACTTTTTAACGCGTATGGCAAAGTGTCTGAAATCAATGAAAAACGAATTTCGTTTCTTTTTTTGGCTGCCATCAAGAGCAGCGGCAAAAAAAAAAAACGACAACAACAACACAACAAGACACTTAAATGACAATTTCCGGTCAGTTTGGTCAGAGCCAATATAAATTGGAATCCCTGTTCGTATTTCACAGCGTGGGTGCTTCGAATAATTACTCGAGCTGAATGAAAAAGGCAAGCACATACATATACATATATGTATATGTATATGCTTGTATAGATAGTTCCATATGCATATAGTTTGATGTGTTATCATATTTATACCAAATACAAACTGCTCTAGTCGAGAGAGAAAGATACTCTATAAAACAAGCCCAAAAACCTTTTGCATACGTTAGTACATTAAATATGTTTTAATTTCATTTGTACGGAAGAACTTTATAGAGTAATGTGAAAACATAGACTCCTAAGGTATATCTATAATACTGTTACATAACCGACGACAAAGCTATAATGCCGTCTGCAAAGGTAATAAAAATGTTGGCCAGCAACCACATGGTGGCATGGTATGTGCGTTGGCGCTAGTTAGTTACTAAATTTGGCTTAAACGAAGGCGGAACTTGTTACATAGCCGGCCGGCCGGCTGCCCACATAGCCCACTCGAGTCATGAATGAATGAATGGCAATCAAGCAGCGTCTGTCAGTTTGTCAGTCCAGCATTTTGCCATAATTGATTTTTGAAACAACCGCAAAAACTTGACGGCGACAAATTTTGCGTTTCAAATGTGAAACCCGGGCAAAACCATAAGAGCGGCCAACACAAGAATGCCCGACCTCGTGTTACCCTATAGCAAGTAGTAGCAGATGCTAACAAACAATGTTTTTAACTGGGATAGCCTCAGTTTAATAATACACTACTCAAAGTTAAGAAAGATCTGTATTGTATTCATTAATTGAATCAAGTGAGTTCACAACAAATCACATGCCACCCCGCGTTCCAGTTATTTGCCCCAAAGTTGTCAACTACACGCCTCTGCCAACCATTATGTAACTTAGTATTAGCCAATTTGCATAGTCGTCTGTTGCGTTGGCGTCTCGATTTGGAACCTTTGGCTTGGGAAAAGTGCTTGTAGCCGCCTGCATAAATGATGAAGATGATGCGACTGTGGGAAACCCTAGCAAATGTAGGCTGCTCTTAATGAGATTGTTGTGTTAGCTAATTGAGCTGGCCGGGGCAAAACGAGTTCGTGTTTAAATAAAAATCTATTTAAATGTTTAATTATATTTGTAAAGAAATTTGCTTTTTGCACTTGTAGTGTAGTAAAGTATTGTAAAATATGGTAAGTTTTGTATAGTAGTAGCTTCGGTTCTAGAATTATATCTTATTTGCTTTTAAGGTTTTAAATATAAACTTCATATATGTATATAAAAAATTATTAAACAGAACACTTTAATAATCTTTGCATTCGGATATACACAATAGCAATACGCGTTCACATTCTAATAACAATCAAAATATATACCCCACCCTTATTTGTACACATGAATAAATGCAGAATCAACCCAGAAGATAAATCATGACGAAAATGCTATCAAGCATGAAAATCGGTTAAGTTTTGACAAAGTTATGGGAGTTTGAAATATGGGAGGTATGGATTCGAGAGCTTTACGTATCAAAATTTTTGTCAATTTTTGCATGATTTTTGGAAAAAAAATTGACCCCCTCAGAATCACTTTTAATGTTGTTTTTTATGCTAATTGTGACGCCCGCAATCGAATAAAAATAAAAATTCCGGATTCTAAATTTTGAAAAAAAAATTTTTTCAAAATGAGGGGGTACATGCTTTTTTTTTAGCAAAATTAAAAAAAAAAAAATTATTTTCAAGAATGCATATTTTTTGACTACAGAATCAATCTTAGCTGCTAAATCATGGCCAAAATAACATCAAACGTAAAAATCGGATCAGTTTTGGCAAAGTTATGGGAGTTTGAAATATGGGAGCTATGGATTCGAGAGCTTTACTTGTCAAAATTTTTGTCAATTTTTGCATGATTTTTGGAAAAAAATTGACCCCCTCAGAATCACTTTTAATGTTGTTTTTTATGCTAATTGTGACAACCGCAATCGAATAAAAATAAAAATTCCGGATTCTAAATTTTGAAAAAAAAAATTTTTCCAAAATTAGTAAGGGGGTACATGCTTTTTTTTTTTAGCAAAAAACTAAAAAAAAAATTATTTTCAAGAATGCATATTTTTTGAATACAGAATTAATCTAGTGGATAAATCATGGCCAAAATGACATCAAACATAAAAATCGGATCAGTTTTGACAAAGTTATGGGACTTTGAATAAAGAATCCGAGAGTTGTGCAGCGTAAAATTGTTGTCAATTTAATTGGTCAACACTTTAATCTGATTTTCACTTCGTGAGCGAAAAAGTAGTTGTTTTTGGTTTTTATACAATTAATAATTTCTATAAGTTACATTTTTTTCGTGTGATCACTGTAAAATAGTAAAGTGTATTATAGTCCTATAATTTTATTTCCAATCGCAGTCTAGTACAGTAAAGTATAAGTATTAAAATTTCCCACCTATTGCAGTAAGAACAACAAAAATAACAACAAAATGTAATATCTTATTTCATTTGCGCAATTCACATAAAAATATTTATTCTTATATATGTATACATATATAATTTCTGATTATTTTTGTTACTTCCGTTAAGCATTTCCTGCCTGGCATTTCATTTCGTGGTCTTTAGAACTATGAGCCGCATTACAAATGCAAATACCAATAAAAATTGTTTATACATATATAAGAAATAAAATTTTTGATGGCATCAAATATCCGGCATCAAATGGCAGTGCTGAACATTCATTCATGAAATGCGTTTAAAACAAATAAGTTTAAACAAAAACGTGTACAATATATATTTATATATATATATATATATATACAAATACATATCTATAATGAAATGAAATGATTTGCGAATTGCAATGCGAGTTGCCATATCCGTTCAGGTACATATGCTTGGAATATATGTATACATATATACATACACACCTACATGCGTATATGTTTTTGGCCGGTATATATAGAGCGCAGGGTATTTTTAGTTGGTGTTCAATCTTTTCGTGATTGGGGGGCAGACGATCGCTTGGATGGGGCAGTGCGTGTTGTTGGCTACGCGCCCGCCGCATGGCTGCTTGTGGCATGAATCATTCGATGTGGCCGGGATTGTAGTTGTTATTTGTTATTGCTGCTGCTGCTTTTGCTGTTGCTGCTGATGTTGTTGTCGCTGATGTTGTTGCAACTATTTGCACCGCATTTATAAAAATACATTTTATGTTTACGCCGTTCTCGACGTGCTCGACGTTGTCTGCCGCGCTGGCTGCGAGGACGCTAGAAGGAGACGGAAACGCAGGTGGCGACTGGGGACTGTGGCTTAGGCAGACGACGACGCCGGCAACACCAACAACGCCGACAACGCCGACGCCGCCGCCGCCGCCTCATGCACTCATAATTTTCCAAAAATACTTTTTGTCCGACAATTTGCCATATTTCACTAAATTCAGTTTTAAAAAGAAATCAAAAAGCGAACCGAAAAAAAGTTTTTACTTTTTTAAAATGTTTCCATTAGATTTCTTCGCCAAGCGATCTACGATCTGTGCTCTAAATTAATTGGCCTATCAACTGAGAAAAAATATTACAACATAGCAAAGGTTATTAAAATTAAGTCACAAAATAAGTAATCCTTTGAAAATTACATTTAAGAAAAAATTTTCCCATAGTACCTGAGTATAGAAATATATCGCAGATCTATTCATGTCTGCAATGACATTTCATCTTCGATACTCCATAGTTAACAACTCAATAATGAATTATTATTATTATTTTAAATTTCGAGCTTCTTGCATATTGAAATAGAGTGTATTAAGATACACAATAATGGATTATTTACAGCGATTATAAAAGAGATATGAGATATAAATATTATACAATTATTATAATTAACATTTTTGTACTTTTTTTTTAAGTTCTTGTTGCCATTTTACAAACATTTACAAAGGGCCACTTTATAAATATTGAAATACATTCGTATAAAACTATATAAATTTCGTTTAACAGTTCACGAACTTTCACAAATAAATTGCTGAACTAGCATAAGCTAGTATAAGCATATGTTTAGCATTCTTTTAAAATTAGTTTGTTCAATTCACAAATTATTTTTTGATTGTTTTAGTAACAAAATTAAATCCAATTTATATACATAGGATTTACAGAAAAATAACTGACTGCCTTTAAATTGGCTTTATGCCCCAATTTCCAATTTCTCATCTTGTTTTCTCACTTACCGGAATCTTTGAAGTGCGCAGAAATTCGAGCAGTGCTTCCAATGAACCCAAAGTTGAGGCCTGTACGTAGACGCCAGTTTGGGCCAATTTGATATGGCTGAGAGCGCTCTTCAGTTCGCGGGCAACCTCCTCTCTGCAAATAGCAACAAATTAGAAAAAAATCCTATGGATATCTAAGCAAAACTTGGCTTCACCCACTTGCAGATTTCGACTTCATCGGGCTTGTGCGCAATGAGCAGATTGATGCCAGCAATGGCCTTCTCCAGATCCTTGGCGGCGATCTTCACACCCTGAGCTGCCTTCACTTCCTTGTACTCCACGTAGGCGTTCTTCACGCGCAGCTCCTTCATCGGCTGCGGCATCAGAAGCGAGCGAATCTGTGTGGTTATGGGCCCATCTGTGCCAGCCAATATCATGGTTTGGCCCTCGCGCAGTTTGCCATTGATTAGAATGGCATCGATGGTGGTGCCCAGGCCGGGTATGGCCTTCACCTCTAGGACGGTGGCCTGCAGCTCCTCCGAGTACATGAGACGCTTGGTCAGCATATTTTGGCAAAAGTCCGTTATCATGAACAGCAGATTGCCCATGCCCTCGCCCGTGATGGCGCTGGTGGGCACCAGAGAGATGTAAGTCTTAGGATCTGAATTCTCGTAGAAGAGCGCAGCGTTGAGACCTTGCTCGGCAAACTGCAGTATCACTTCTTTGGTGCGCTGCTGAAACTCCAGTTGTGTGTTCGTCTGCTGCTCCTTGATCACATCCCGAACATCGCGACGCGGCAGCACCTGCCAGTCGTAGAGGCGATCGATCTTGTTCAGGGCCACAATGAACGGGCACTTCTTCTTCTTCAGCAGCTGTATGGACTCAATGGTCTGCGGCTCCAGGCCGTGCATAATGTCCACAACCAGAATGGCAATATCACAGAGAGAGGAGCCGCGATTGCGCAGATTACTAAACGATTCGTGGCCGGGCGTGTCGATGATGAGCAGTCCGGGCAGGCGATGCTCAAAGTTGGCAACATTCTTTACATATTTCGTTTGTTCCTTGATGGCATCGATGGGCACATTGGTGGCGCCAATTTGCTGCGTTATGCCGCCCGCCTCCGAGTCCTGCACATGCGTGCGTCGCAGTTTGTCCAAAATCTTCGTTTTGCCCGTGTCGACGTGGCCGAGCACACAAACCACGCCGGCGCGCAGCTCGTCCGTGGTGCGTTTCTTTTCCGCGTCCGACTGGCGTTTGATGATGCGCGCCTCGGCACGCAGGCGACGCGACTCGGGATCGTTGGCCAATGTGGTGTCCTCCTTTTCGGACTCTTCGCTCTCCTCCTCCGAGGAGTCGGAGTCATCATCGGTGTCGCCTTCCTCGTCATCGGATTCCGGCTCATCACGGGGCTCATTTTTGCCATTGTTGGTGGTTGTAGTTGCTTGTGAGGATTCCTCTTCGGGTTCACCTTCGCTGTCCGTGGCATCCCAACTCTCCTTGACCACCTCCTCCTTGGGTGTTTGCTCAGCGGCCGCAGCAGCTGCTGCTGCGTCGGCGGCTTTCTGGGCCTCGTCCTTGGCCTCCTCCTCGGTGGCCTCATCCTTGGGACCCTTTTTCTTGTTGGGTCGTATACGCGTGCCTGCAAAAGATTTAATGTAAGTGCGAGCAGATAGCTACGATTAGGAGCTCACCTGGCCTGGTCGCACGTCTGTCGTTGGGATCGGGTATTTCCAGGCCCTGCGCCTTGAGCGAATCCAGCAGCGCCTGGGCTCGAGCGCGGTCCTCCTTTTGCTTCTTGGTGAGCAGTTTGCCCTCGGCTTTGAGGCGCGCCTTGCGCTCGGCCTCCTTTTGCTTCTTCTTTTCTTTGCGCTCGGCTTCAATGCGCACCGCCTCCAGGCGTGCCTCCTCGCGTTCATCCTCCAGACGCATGCGCTCCTCTTCCAGCTTCTGCTGGCGCTCCTCTTCCTCCTTGCGCTTCTTGAGCTGCTCCTGCATAGCTGCCACCATCGCGGCGGACATGCCCTTCTTCTTGGTGTCCTTCTTCTCCTTCTCTTCGTCGGCCTCAGCTTTCTTATCCTTCTTGCCCTTTTTCTTATTCTTGCTCGCCTTGCCGCCCTCATCCTTCTCCTCCACTTCTTCACCATCACCTTCTGGACGTGCTTCACTCTCTGGCGCTGCTTCAGCCTCTGGCTCCGGCTCTGGCGCTGGAGGTGGGGCCGCCGCAGGCTTCTGCTTTGGCTCGAGCGCTGCCCGCTGCTTGGCTAGCGCAGCTTCCCGTTTCTGTCGCTCCTTCTTCTCCTTTTTCTTTTGGGCTGCTGTTTTCATGGTGCTGCCGCCATCCTCATCCTCCGCCTCATTGTCGTCAACATCTTCGATGCCGGCTTCTTCGACAGTTGATGTTGCCAGTGCCTGCTGCTTCTTGCCTTTCTTTGGCTTCTCGACCACCTGCTGGGGCTCATTGGTGGTGGCTGCGGGCGCCTCACCGGCATATTCCGCCTGCAGTTCTGCCAGCATCTTGTCCAAATCTTCATCGTCGTCGTCGTCTTTCCCCTTGCGCTTCGACTTTTTGCCCTTCTTTTCGTTCTTCTTCTGCGGCTTTACAGCCACCGGCTCCTCGTCGGAAGACATTGGTGCCTCGATCACCTGATCCTCATCGTCGTCGTCGTCATCCACCAGCAGATTGAAAGCCGACTTCTTGGCTGGCTTCTGGCTGGGCTCCTCATCGGAGCCATCATTGTCCACGTTCTTCGCCTTGCCTTTGCCCTTACCCTTGACACTCAACTTTTTGACTGCCTTTGTTATGGTCTCCTCGTCGCTGCCTTCATCCGAAGCGTTGGCATTTTTGCTCTTGCTTTTCTTCTTGCCCTGCTTCTGCTGGTTCTTCTTGTTGTTGTTGGTGCCTACCTGATCGTGGTCCGAGTCTATGACGGTGTTGGTTTCCCTATTCGATAAATAAATACATTTCTGTAGAAAGTTGCCAACAACAGTTGCCATCGTGGCACCACAATAACAACAACAACAATAGCAACAACTACCTATACCCGTACTCACATTTCATCCGCCGATGAACCAGCCTCAGCGGTGGTCAGTATCTCTTTCTTGCCCTTTTTAGCTTTAACCATCTTCCCTGGCGCAGTCTCAACACGCTTCTGCTCGGAACACCCACAAAACGCCGAAATGAATTCACTGCTGAAAATCTACACGCGACGCAGAGGTAACGAGGGGGTTCGGTTCCTGGCTCAACAGCTGTTGCTGGCTGATCTCTACACGGTGGCGGCACGTTGGCTCCTGTGTGGTGCGCCAAAATCAACAACTTGGCTATTTGTGGCAAGTTGGCGTTTCTAGTCGCCAAAGTTTGTAAATTTTCTTTTGCACGCCGATTCAGTTAGCGAATACGATGCACCTGTGTTAGCGGTGTGAGAGCCACGATGCTGCTATCGATAGCTCACTTTCTTCATTTTACAAGTTTCGATATTTCACAAGTGTGGCCAATCGTACGTGTTCGCTCATCTACACAGTTGAATGTGGTTTTAACGCGTTTGAAATGTAACTGATAATTTATATATTAGAATCAAACGTAAATCTAGTAATCAAAATCAATATAGGGAATATCTTTTGAATGGATTGAATATAATCGATAGTTTGCCAACTATCGATGAGCCACTCTGTTCATAGCTTGTGGAATGTGTTTGAATTAACATGTTGAGTTAGCCGTCTCTGTGAAAACTTTTGTTAGAGATATAGAACAGCTGTTACCGTTTTGTAAAGGCGTTATTTAGCGTTTTTTTTTTCCAAAATTTTCCTTTTTTTCCTTTAAAGACAAAGAAATAAAATACTTTATATTGTTTCTAATTAGAAAATAATTTGTATTTATTTTTTGAAAAATTTAAAGACAACCGCCAATAAACTATTGTTCGCCTGTCAATAACATACAGCAAACTGTTAAGTGTGAAGCCTAAAACATATGTTAGCCGAGCTGTGGATTTTGTGTTCACTTTAAGGTTATGACAGCGGCTGTCAGCTAACTTCATTTCCAACTTGAAAGTTTTACGAACGCCGAAAGGAATTTTCCTTAGATTGACGCATAAAAAAAGTTCAATTTACGCATATTTTTGCGTTCTTCTAGGTAAGTTACTATAATGATATGTTTAAATTTGATTTGCCAACAACCACCAAAAAAATAAATATATATATTAATTATTTATAAAAGCGTTTGAGCGGCGTCTTTCGACGAAAGAACATGTCTGTTATTTCGAGCGAGGCAGCGGGCATCAACGAGAGTATTAATACGACAAATAGTTCAGAGAGCAGCAGCAGCACAAGTGCTGAGGTTTGTTTGAAATTTGATGCTTGCTCTGTGTTTGATTTTTTTTGTTTTTTTTGTATGAATTCCATGAATGTTCCCTCTGCACTTTAGATAAAAAAACTAGACAGCCAAGCACCGAACAAAGTAATATCGCTAATAAGCAGCGAAAGCGGCTTCAAAGAGGAGACCAACGACTGCCACTTGAGCCGACTGCAGCAGCTGCGCAACGAGCTGAACTACATCAGCGAGACAGACTGGATGTACGAGAGCCTAGAAAAGAGGCCTCAGCAGTAATAAAACTCTCGAGATGCTTTCGTTCTGGAATCGACTTTTCCAGAACGCAGAGAAGGAGCGCGATCGCAAACGCGACCTTCTGGAAATCGAAAATGGTTTCCTTGACCAAGATGACGATGAAGCCAATGTAAGCGATAAAAACAAGAAAGAAATTGACACCATAGGCAGTGACGTGCGCAACAACAATTTAAATGCAAATCCGACTGTGGATGAAAATAAAATGATTAAAACTGGAAATATAGACTCTGTTTCCATCAAAACTGCGAACAAAGCACTTGACACATCCTGCTCCGCCCGCAAGGGCGTCATCACCCATTTAACTGCCCACAGTGGCGTTATTGACAACGGCATTTCCTTCGACAAGGAGGCCGCTGGAAAGCTCTTCGACGAGGTAACCATCGGCTGTGTGGTGGAGTATTTGATCTATCAGCATGACGACGACGGTCCCAAGGTCATGAAGATACAGAAAATAGCCGAAAAGTCTTGGGAAGAAACAACGAAAGCAAAGGTAATTCACAACTTTGATTTATATACCCTGTACCTTGTGAAAATAGGTAAATAAAAACGGTATATTGGTTGAATGCAAACGTTTGTAACCAACAGAAGAAGACATCCCTGACTTCATAAAGTATTCATACATATATATTTTTGGTTTGCATCAGTAATGGAGTTGATTTAAACATGTCCGTCTAGAGACTTCTAGAGAAGTTTTTTTTTAAGTTCCTGTTTACCATAAAATCGATATATATCGCTTATCTGCAAACCCAAACAAAGTTGTTCGGCCTTGTCGTATGTTCGGTTCTTAAACCTAATTTGCCAAATCAATAAACCCTGATTTCGGTTCGAACCTTGGTTTCTCGCATTATTTTCAACTTAAAAGAAGGAAATGTAAACTTTTGGGGTTACAATTCCGCTTAACTAAAAATGAACCAAACTATTTTAAAACACAAAATAGTTCAGTTTTTCCGGGTGTTTTTTTTATTTTTTCGAATGAAAAAAGTTTAGGTTAGGTTCAAGGTTCGGTTTCCGAGTTGAGAAATATTGGAATTCCAGATTCAAAACGGCTCGGTTCAAAACCGGCTTAGAGCTCTCTCTATCTCTCTCTCTCTCAAAGACTATAAAAGCTGCATACACGAAATTTGGCATGTAAGTTCACGCACAGAAGCACGTATGCACAGGTCGGAGCTGGGTCCATGCTATCTCCTAGTCGGTCACACCATTGTTTTCCTTTTCCGACTACTGTTAACGTTAACTGTCGTCCGTACAGGTAGAGGAGCTACTGGAATCACTGAAGCTTAGCCAGCCTACTTATTTCAATACCCAGGTACGCAACATTCTGGGCATAATCACTGAGCGCTTGCCTTCGTCAATCGTGGTGGACACGGAATTCGGTGATCTGACCGTCAACCTGGACATCATTGAGATTAATTTCTTGCCAAAAACGGGTGATGAAGTATGCCTCAAGTGCAACATTCAGGTCAATGAAGAAATTCTGGACAAACAGGGCGAGATACTCCAGGTGTTGAAGGTAATGCCCACACGCGTCGATCCGGAACAAAGGTGCATCGTCGAGCGTGTCTTTGACGACTTTGCTGAACTCAGTTCGAATGCCTATGTGCTCCAGGAGGACGTGCCCAAAGGAACCAAATTGCATATCGGCGATGTTGTGAAAGTAGATCTGATCGAGTGTAAATATGTAAGAAACACTAAACCTTTTCTTATATTATCTTGTTTTCAATATCTTGTTCATCTGTCTACAGACGAATTACACGCGTCGCGCTATTAAACTGACAGTGCTGGAGAAGAACTTTGGCCAAGCGAAGAGCAATTTGTTGGAGGAATCGATTAACAGCAAACGCGCCATTGCCGTAGATGGCGTGGATCGCTTTGTGTACACCGAACAGTGGAAGAAGTTCAATGTTAGCTTCAAGATTAGGAATATGGGCAAGCGCTCATTTGAGCTGCGCAGCATCAGAATCCCCAGTGGAGCCGATGCGCAGATCAGTGTGATTGAGCCGGTCAGCGCGAGGATCATTGATATAGGTTGCGAAATATTGGCGGTATTTCAAGTGCACACCAAGTTTATTGGCGAATCGAAGGAGTTCTTCACGCTCCAGTTTGACACGTTCAAGGTGACGCGTTTCTTGACCGTCGTACTGTGCGAAACGGAGACGGAGGCCGCCGCTGCGCGGCGCCGCCTGATTGCCGCTGAACGGCTGATGGTCAATGGACGCAATGCTGGACAGCGGTCTCGCTTTTATGCCTATCAGGTGTACTCCAACAAGAGCACACTCGTGCCGGGCGAGTCAATTGCCACCAAACGGCGTTTTGTCCCGGTACACTTGGGCAACTACGAGGTGCCCGAGAGACTATGTAGTTTAGTCCTGAAAACGGAATTGACCACCGAAATACAAGAGCTGCTGGGCAACCATTATCCATTCCTCAACGAGAACATCTCTTTCAACAGCTATGTGCAGCGTTTCAGTATTATGCTGCATCTGGAGGAGATTGATTATAATGTCACCTTCCGCAACTATGATCGGGAGCGTGCCCATTTCCATCGCGAGGGCGATTACCTTACACTGCATATTGAGAATCTCGCGGAGCGTCGTCCCTCATTAGTACTGGGCGACACGGTAAATGCGATTAATCCCTGGGTGGATGCTGACAGCAAGGAGAACAAACTATTTCAAGGAGTTGTGCACAAGGTTCTCTTCAATCGCATTCAGCTCAAGTTTAACGCCAATTTTCAGCAGAAGTATAATGGCGAGGATTATCGCCTGGAGTTTCACTTTTCGAGATTTGCCTTCCGCAAGCAGCACCATGCCACAGAGCGTATTGTCCATCATCTGGGCGAGAGTTTTCTGTTTCCCAACAAGGTCGTCAAGCGCGATAATCTTCAGTTGCAAGTCACTTTCAGGGATGGTGATATTTATCTGTATGACGACAAGTTACCTTGGTTCAATCCCGCATTGAACTCGATTCAAAAGATCGCCGTTTACAATATTCTGCGTGGCGATACAAAGAACATGCCATACGTGATTTTCGGCCCACCGGGCACGGGCAAAACCGTAACTCTGGTGGAGGCTGTGTTGCAGCTGGTACGCAACTTGCCGAGCGCTCGTCTTTTGGTTGGCACACCCTCCAATAGCTCGGCGGATCTCATTACAAAACGCATTATCGACAGCAAAGTTCTGAACCACGGCGAATTCATACGTCTGGTATCGCAGAACCAGGTGGAGAAGGATCTTGTGCCGCCGGAGCTGGCCAGCTATTGTGCTACCGTGGACATTGGCACCGTGGATGCCGGCCATGACAGCGTAAGTAGATTTATTTAAGCACAATCCCAACCCGCCTAAACAATTGTCCGGTTATCCTGATCAACAGATGATTGTCACCGAATCTGGTCTAAAGCTGCGCTGCCAGGCAAAGTTTCTGGGCATGCACCGTATCACTATCAGCACCTGCACTACGCTGGGCAACTTCATCCAAATGGACTTTCTGCCTGGCCACTTCACTCACGCTCTCGTCGACGAGGCCGGTCAATGCACGGAGCCGGAAACAATGGTGCCAATTGTACTGCTGACAAAGAAGAACAACCAGGTGATACTAGCCGGCGATCCCCATCAGTTGCAGGCTATTGTTACCAGTCGTTATGCCAACGAACTTGGCTTGGGCAGATCCTTCCTGGAACGCCTACTAGAGACAGCACCGTATCGTCGGGACATGCAGCGTTTCCCCGACAGCTCGGGCTACAATCCAAGCGTACTTACCAAACTATTGTACAACTATCGGGCACTGCCCTCCATCATGTCCGTCTACAGCAAACTGTTTTACGACGACGAACTCATTTCCATGGTCTCCGACAAGGATTCTCGTGAAGCGCGTTTCCTGGTCGAGCTGCACACGATCTTTGAACCTCATAGGGGCATGCCCCTCACTCACGGCACTTTCTTTCATGGCGTCTTGGGTGAAAACATGCAGGAACCTGATTCGCCATCCTGGTACAATCCCACGGAGGCCCGCGAAGTCTTCCTATTGACCATACTGATGTATCGCTGTAAGGTGAATCCCGGCCAGATTGGCATACTAACCCCCTATGCGAAGCAGGTGAAGACGTTGCGGAACATGTTCATCAACGCTGATGTGGCCATGCCAAAGATTGGCTCTGTCGAGGAGTTTCAGGGACAGGTAACGACTATTGGCCAATAAGTTGCAACTAACTAACTTTATCAACTTTCCTCCTTAGGAGCGCGACATTATGCTCATCTCAACGGTACGCTCCTCGGAGTCCAATCTGCGCATCGATGCGCGTCTCAGTTTAGGCTTTGTACGCTGCAACAAGCGCATGAATGTCGCCATCTCTCGTGCCCGCTGTCTGATGGTCATCTTTGGCAATCCCAACCTGCTGGCGGTCGATGATTGCTGGCGCCATCTGATTCTCTTCTGTGCCAACAACAACGCGTACTTCGGTTGCGAACTGCCCGATTCGATTATGACCATGGATGCTGATTCCGATAGCGCTCTATCGGACGTGTCTGACTTTGTGCCTTAAGGCCATTGGCCAATTCCTAACTACAAAAGTTCCTGGCTCGCTAGATTCAACCAAAGTCTCGAACAACAAACAAAACCCATTGAATTACGGACAAACTGTCACTTAACGAATTTATTTTGATCAAATTATATTCCATATTTTACTCATAACATATTTTCAATCAAATAAATTGAATTGAACTAAATTTATAGAATTGTTTCTTTTTACTACTAAGTACTAGGCTGCCATCACGGAATCTGTTTACCGTCGTGACAGTAAACACGCATTTCAAATTCAGTGCGTGTCTGCGTTGAACGCGTCAACATGACTTATCTTAAACAGTAGGCTAAAAAAAAAATACAAATCAGATTTATTAAGGCAGCATGCTTATTGCTTGTACTTTAAACCATATTTCGTGCTGTGATTTTCACCCATCTCTTATCATAAGCGAACTGCATTTTTGAACACAGATTTATTTCTACAGTGTGGACACACTGGGCTTTTACCGTTAATGTCGGCCATGTTTTTGACAGTGCTTGTTTTGTGCCACCTTTCGCTATGAATTTGCCACCGAAACCAAATTACAAATACTAAAATTCAAGCGACACGCGCGAAAATGACAAAGCCTGCGCTTGAGGAAAATATCTTAATGCTCAGCGAGAAAAATGAGCACGAACGAAGTACAATCGAGGTTCGAACAAATAATTATTTAAATTTAAATATTTAAATCTCCAGCTCCTGTTTGGCAGCGCCTTGCGAAATCGCAATGGCTGAGCGACTACGCAATCGACATTTTCAAAACAATGAAAGAGTCGGAGATGCAACGCCGTCCAGTGTATTTTATGTCGACGCAACTCGATCAGAGACCACGGCTCCTTCAGCTCTGTCAGTTCATCACGCGCACCTACAAGCTCAGTCGCTGTGCCCTGCACCTGTGTAAGCGTATATATGTAGAACGATTAATATAAATAACATGACCCTTATAATTTTCCACATTTGCAGCCATTTATTATCTGGACCGTTTCATTGATTTCTATACCATTCGAACGGACAAACTGCAGCTGATTGCTCTGACCTGTCTGCATATTGCGGCACAGATCGAGAACCAGGATGCCCTTGTTCCACGCTACAGCGAAATGAATTGCCTGATCAAGAACTGCTATACGCCGTTCGAGTACAAGGCCGTGGAGCGCAAGGTGCTCACGTTCTTTGAGTTCAAACTGATGCGTCCCACAACGGCCAGCTTTGTGGAGATGTTGGCTTGTAGTTTTCTCACACGCGACGATTATGTATCCTACTGCCAGACATTGGATGAACATGGCACACTAGCAGCCACTTATCCGCGTTACAATTGCTTTGATCAGATGCTGGCCTCGCTGGCGCAACTACTGCTCCGCATTTCTGATTACACGCTGAACAGTATGTTGAGATTATTGCAATTAAACTTGAGATATTTTTTGTAAACTCACAAATTAACTTGCAGTCAACAGATTTAGCAACGAGCCGCCTTCCCTGTTGGCCGCTAGCTGCATTGCAGCTACACGACAGGTGTGCGGCGTGCCCAAACGTTGGACGCCTTACCTAACACACCTCACCACCTACGCTGAGCATATGGTGGAGCCATGTGTGGACATTATAACGCTATATCACTATTATCACACCACGTCCGCTGTGAAAGGACTACAGCCAACGGAGACCAGCTGGCTCAGTGCGGACTCCGGCTTTGAGGAGAACCTAAGCACGGCGCAAACCGAAGTTGGTTCTCTTCAAAACGAACCCTTTAATATTGTTACCGTGCAGTCGCAAATACCAGACAATCAGCAGACAGCGCTGGGCAAACGTGTGCGGGATAACGTCGACGATCAGCAGCAGCCGAAGCGTTATAGGCTGGACCAAGAGCAGCATCAAACCTAGCATTTATTACTGTATTTCGAAACGCTTTTGAAAAGCTGAATTGAATTTTATGATTGCAGTATCTTCTTCTATTAGAAACCGGACACTGTGAATGAAGAATCGGTTGAAATTAAGGACTTTTTGTTTTGTTTATATACGATTCTACAAGAAATGTATAATTTTTGTATATTTTGTATCTGTTCCTTCGAAAAGCTCAATTTATATATTTTAATAAAGAGCAGTAAACTCGTCAAAGGATGTACAGTGATCACTTGCAAAAAATATTGGTTCGGCTTTTATCCTGTTTATTTTATTATCCAAAAATATGTGTTTCGCAACTGAAGACATAAGTTTAAAAGAGTAATGCGACCGCTATATAACCAGACGGGATACCTAAATTGGGATGTTGGGTGAACGTGTAATGTGGAAGCATAAACGGTTATCTGGAAAACTAACAACATATAATAGTTAGCTGGATGTACCATTACACCTTTTATTAAATAAAACACAGTCATTTTTTGTTTTCCATGAGAAGGCTTTTCGGTGTTTTTGTTTCTTTAATATTGTTGTAAAGGATTTTTGTCAATTTTTTCTTTTAGTTAACTTGTGTTTGTATGTATTTTTGATTTGTCGGCATATTTTTGGGGGTTTTCTCGTATTTGTTGCGTTTTAAAATTATGTTTTATACAATTGGACCGAAAATAGATTTTTAATTAATAATTTTTAAAGCATTTATCAAAATCTGTGGTTCTTGTGTTTGTGTGTGTGTGTCGTGTTTGTTGTTGGAAATAACCTTCTCAACTTCTGCTCCATCTAACGTCACTTCAACGTCCTGTCAACTTGCCTACTCCTAACTCCAAAACAGCCACAGTGCTTTTCCGTTGGGAAAAGCCCATAAAACCGTTACGTTTTTCTGTTTTTTTTTTGTTGTTTTTTTTTTCAAGTAAGAAACAATTATGTGCAAATTCAAATTCGCGGACTGATCATCAACAATAGAAATTTAGAATCTACATTATAATATTTTTACAACAATTAGTTAAGGTTTTTGGTTGCGATATTGAGTTTGCAACGGCTAACATTTTCACTATTTGATTGGATTTTGATATAGTACTTATTCAAATTTGGTTTTATAAAACTCATCGTGATACATCTGAAGTATTGTGTGCTTTCTTCTTTTCAGTATTCGATGGGAGTAAAAAATAAGGTTTTCGATTTTACAGCTTACATGCTTCTTAAGAACTAACTCTAAATACAAGTTAAAGTTGCTGTTGTTTATTTTAAGTGTATCTTTTGTTGTTAAACACCTTAAGCTTACAAAACTAACTTATTGATTTGTAATTTGTATTTGTATTTTTTATGAAATTACCATATAATAGTTGTTGATTTAATGCTTAAAAAGTAGACATTTAATTTGGCATGTATTGCGCATATTTCGCTCAATCTCACTTAATTAATTCAATTGAGATTTTTCCCATATACATATACAAACAATTTTGCAAATATACAATTATTTACAATCATTTGCTTATTGCATATTTGACAGTTGCTCTGAAGACCAGGTTTATAGGTTTTAGATAGGGTCCTTTTGGTTAGTTGTCCAGTGCATATAAAATATTTTTAAAGCTATAGACTCGTTTATGGGATAGTCGCGGGTGGGAGCATTTAATGTGGAAAAATGCGGCTCTACAAAAAATTTGGAAATGCAGACATAGTTGACAATCTCAAGCGAGCGCCAAACAAATGTTATTATGCTGGACTAGCTTAAAGGGGTTGGTAAAACGAAAAAAAAATTTTTTTTAAATAAATATACAATTATGAATGTGGTTTGACACTAGGCTAGGGCAGCTCGTAAAAGATGAATAAACCAAATATAGGAATAAACTAAGTGCCTAAACTAAATATAGAATGCGCCGTAGCTAAAAACTAATGTGAGTTATATATGAGAGACTTCTAAGAGCTAGCTAGATTCACAGGAAACAGGACTTTGATGATCATCACATGTGTGTGTTTGAGTGTTTATGTTTTTCTTGTTACTGCTTAAGATTGGTTTATTGCTGTTGTAGTTGCTGATGATTGTTGTTTGTGTGTGTGTGCTGTTATTGTTGTTATCGTTGTTTCAGTCCTTTGAGTGAATCGGTATCACATATTTATGTCCATACGGACTTTTGTACTTAATGCCACAATCACGATAAAATTTATCTGGTATACCTAAATTACATAAATACAGTTTGCCACAATTATTCGTTGATGTTTTAGCTGCCGCTGCAGCAGCAGCAGCAGCAGCAGAAGAAGCTGCAGCAGCCGAAGTGCTTGGATCTTGGATCAATGGTAGTATGGGTAATATTGAGTACTTGATAGCAACATCCTTAATGCCAGTCGGTGGCGGATCAATGGCTAGCACCGATGCGCTAAAATTAACAAAAACCGAAAATTGATTAAATATTAAGCTGAGAAGCGAAGGTACAAGTTACAAACCGATTGACACTCAGCCATTTCTTAATTGCATCCGATAGATTAACGGTATTTGTCGATAATATCACAAGATCTGGCGTGGGCATAGCTGTAAAATATACATTGCGCTCAATTTAAATAGTTCTTAGATTAATAGATTGTACGCACCGTCCACCGAGTGTACTATGGTATTATCAGTAGCCTTGAATAGGGCCACCTCCAAGCTGCTGTTTTGTTCAATAAGCTCCACCTGCTCCACATAGAGCAGCACGGTAAGGCCATGTGAGGCCAAAAGACGACCTGTAGCGGCACCAATGTTGATTGTTCTGCAAAATAAAGAACGCTCTTTCAGATCTGCAGAATATGGAATATATTTATGAAGAATTAACCTCATAGTATTGACGCCATCGCAAATTATGGCTATTTTGGGCCACTGATGATTGTTTGCCGGCGTCAAACGTCGTGCGCCGCCTAGAAGTGTTATGGCCAAATCGCTGGCGCCACGCGCCAACATATCAATTTGTCGCTGCAGCGACAGACCAGCCCTATCGGCACTCAGTTCGATCCGGTTGCGCACATAGGCCGGTATAGTGGGTATAATAAGGCCATCGTCAGTCACAAAATCCCTGCTGCCATCAAAAATGCTCTCAATCTGGCGCAACTGCAGCGGCTTGCTGACCAAAATGTTCTCGTCGTGTCGATACTTTTTCTCCTGCTTCTGTTGCTTCTGCACGTGCACCGCGTGGCGCACAACGTCCGGCTTTTGGTGCGTCGACTCAATGTCATCCCAAATGGCCTGCTTATCGAACAGCGCCAGATTGCCCTCAAAGTCGAACTCCTCATGCAGCAACGGATCGTCGGCCTCGCTGCCAAACGTTTGCTGCTGCTGCTGTCGCATGCTGCTCTCGCGCCGCACACGATTACGCTGCTTGTTCTTGCCGTTGCCATTGGCATTGCCATTCGCATTAAAAGAGTTGGAGTTAAAGCTGCCCATGCCGTTACCATTGCCATTGCCGTTGCCATTGCGGCGGCCATTGCCATAGCTAGTTGCAGCTTGGGCAAAATAGCTACCGTTGGGGTTTCCATTAGTATTGTTTATGATATCAATGGGTCGGCTGCTACTGATGGCAGCTGCCTCGCCGCTGCCGCAGCTGCCATCGGCGCTGCTGCTACAATAGCTTTCCAAGTTGTTGTAGGCGCCGCCTCCTGCTGCTGCTGCTCCAAAGCCACCCCCTGCATTAAAGGCCGTGCTGCCTAGCTTCACCTCCACCTTGGCCGGAATCATGTTGCCAAAGAAGGCGGCCACACTATTCGGTGTCGTCGCCGTCTGCTGCTGCTGCTGCTGTTGTGCGCTGGGTGCACGTGAGCTTTGGGGTGTTCTAAAAATTAAAAACAAACAACAAAAAAATAACCATTTGACTAGCAAACGCCCTTTGGGCACTTCAGAGAGAGATAGAACCTTTAATGTTATTCATAATAGTTGTATCAGATTGAGTTTAACTTTTGCTTCCCATTGTTACTTTAAGTAATTGCGTTTAATTTACCTGCGCATTCCATTTGCACCATGCGATTGTGTACTGAGCATAAGTTGATGCATTTTATCACTCAGCGCCGAGTTGATGCCAGTTGCAGCAGCAGAAGTTGCTGCATTTTTGCCCACATTGCCGTAACCATTCGCCTTGGCTCTGGGCGTCGAAGGTAGCTCCGCCTGTTGCCGCTCCAGATGCAGTTGTTGTTGCTGATGCTGCTGCTGCTGCTGCAACTGTAGCTGCTGCTGCTTGCCAAGAATGTTCGAGAAATGCGGCAATTTGACGGGCGTCGGCTTGTTAATCACCGTCGGAGTCGTCGTCTCAATGTCCTTCACAGACTCAATGAGATTGATGCTCTTGATATCCGTGCAGCGCAGCACCACTTCCGCATTCTGTTTTCGCAACGGGACACCGTTGCGAAAGGCGCGCACAATTGTTATCTCGTCAACAGAAATCTTTTTGATTAGGCCCTGAAACACGCCTAGCTCGTCGTCGCAGGTCAGGCTGACCGCGCTGCCAATCCAATCTTGATCCGTTAAACCCATGAAAGAACTAAACGTGAACTACACCGAAATTATTAGATTTTTATTTTGTCTTTTGGTTTCACTTTCGGCTTCAGTTTTTGCCAGCGTTTGCAGTTTGTTTGCGAGCTGCTGTTGCTGTTGTTGTTTAATACGCAATTACCACGCACCACGCACGCACGTAGAAGAGGGAACGTAAATTAATTTATTTCGTTAATGCAAAATGTGCTCTGTATGTGTGGATTTGTTTGGTTTACATGAAATGACCTTTAAATTTTAATACTTCATAGAGTTTACAGGATTTTTTATTGTTTCGTTTAAATTTTTCACTGCCTTTCGCATTTACGTTTTCGTTAGAGACGGGCGATATTCGAGTGCAAAAACGACATCAGCAAATATCGTGGTCACTGTCACTATTACTTGCAAATATTTATTTGCCAACTGATGCAGTGTAGGCAAAGGTGATTAACGCTAATTTTGAATCAATTTAAAGTTTGCTAACAATAATAAATTTACAAGCCGTTGGCTTTTAAATTTGTTAATTTATCAAATTTAAATTCTTTTTGCACAACACTAGCATTTATTGATATGGTATCGCTCATCTCTGGCTGCAGTGTTGCTGGGGAAACTTATCGTCCAGCTTATCGGAATTAGTTAGTTGTCGGATTTTGTCGGGCGTGTTTTGCTGTGAAAGTTCAAAAATTGGTGTAATATTTGTGTTAACAAAATAAACGAATAATTTTTTTTATGTGAATTGCTGAAAGATGTAAGTTCGAGTTAGTGTTGACACGCGAATAAAACGAAATCAAACTTAATCGTGCAGTTGACAGTGCGAAAAGATGTACGTGAGATGAGTTTTCCTTTAGTATCAGTGCACACACACACACACATCCCCCTTACATATGCATGTGCATACATGTATGTTTGCGTACATGCATAAATTGCACACACACACATGTACACATTTATAGTAGAACAATTTAGTTAAAAATACAGCATAAATCAAGCGAAATTGTTGTTGTTTGTGTGTGAGTAAGCTCAGTGAACAGTGTAACTGTGTGTGTATGTGTGTGTGTATGTGTCTTCAAAACATTAAGATACAAATCAAATAGAATAAGTTGAGGACTTGCTGCCATGACGAAAGCCGGCCAGGTCGACACGGCGTTGAACCCTTCTCGCTTGGATAATTACTTGGCTTTATGCTTAGCTGGCCATAAGTATTCTATGCATATACACCTGCGCACAGTCTACATGTGTGTGTGTGTGTGTGTGTGTGTGCCTTACAAGTACCATTCGTTGTACGCCTTTGTTGTCTGCTGCGCTTTGGCCTTGCTTTACAGCAGCTTTCCCAGTTATTGTCACCTCTTGTTATTGTTGTTATTGTTAGCGCAGCACTTGCGTGTCTTTTTAATTAAAGATGCACTTCCGTTGTTCTTTGTCTCTTTCATACGTTTCTTTCTCTTCTTTTTTTGTTATTCTTGCAGCAGCAGCAGATCGCAGTCGGCGCAATGTCGGCACGCACCAGCAGCAGCGTTGTGGCCGCATCCTCGTCATCGATGGCTGATGTGCCACGCCCACCGCCACGTCGACGTGCCGCCTCTGTTGCGGGACAGCAGCAGGCGCAGCAGCAGCGCCTGGATTACAGCAACGGACACGCGCCACGTAGATCGCTGGCCGCAGTGGTGAGTGTGCCGCAGGGTGCGGGGGTGGTGGTGGGGTGGGGTGGGGTGGGACGATGGGGTTCAGCTTGGAGAGGGCTGCGAGCGTGGGTGTCGCACGAAATCGCTGCTTATCAGCGTGTCTTGCTTTATTTAGTATTATATGCATACATACTATATATGCACATACATGTACATTATATATTTATTTTTACGGTGTTTTCACAGTCAATCTAATCGGGGCCGGACTATGGGCGTAAGCCCAAAAAACAGCTGTGACTCGCAGTAATGCTCAGCAGGGGTGTGTAGCTTTAGTTATAGTTCTTGTTGCCTTAAGCAACAGTGAAGCCTCTATAGAGCCTACAACTGTAATTACAGCATTTATTTAATATCCTGTTCCTAGAGAAATATTCTCTTAAAAGTTGTCAAGTTATTTAAAAATTTTTCATCGAATCTTCACTGTACATTTAAAACTTAAAAAGTTGCTTACATATCGACGTGATTTATTTTCCTTAAAAATATAAGCAATTTTTACTTGCACCCATTTCCAAGCGTTTAAATATTTTTGTGTGCTTTTGGGGCTTGAGATAAGTTTTGATAAGCGCGTGATAAGCGTAAAGTGTAATTATCAAATTCCGCAGATCTATGAAAAGCACGTTTCTAGCTGCTACGGGCCAATGCTGTAAGGCCATCGCGCACGTCGCTTCGGTCTGGGAATGCGCTTTGACTCAATAAACAAACAACTGGCAAATGGCTTGGCCGATATAACAATAATAAACAAAAGCTTTCTCACTTCAAACAGAACGCTTGAAGTGCTTATTTTTGTTAATTCGGCAAATTTATTTGCTAATTGAATTTATCAACAGCAATTGTCTGTGCAAACTCTTCAATGTGCGTAATTTGAGGCCTCAATGAAGTGAATTGAGTGATTTCGAGTTGTTTGTTTAACTCATTTAACAGTTAACATTTAACACACTCTGCCCGGCGGTCGGGCAGCTGCTTTTTATCTTCATTAGTGCGCTTGTGTTAATCGCATTTGGCCCCCTTCTCCCCTTTAACTTAACCAGCTGCATTTTGCGCGCTTTTCTATTAAGCGTGAGCGGACGAGCTTGTTATACCCTGGCAAAAAGAGTTCTATAAATATGATAAGAAATGAGTATCACGTGTAGGAAGATCATTATAACACTATATATGTATATATATATTTATAAGAGTATACATATGTTATGTTTGTAAAAAATAGGTTTTTATTTTATAAACCAAGCCCGCAAACCGGTTTCAAATCGAACCGGTTCGAACCCGAATCTCCAATAATGTAAAATCATGAACCGAACCTAGAAACTCGGCCAGTTGCCAAAACTAGTTTAACATCAGCTCGAACCGAACCATATTTTTTTTGGAGTTTTAAACAAAAAAATGTATTGCTTTAGCTCAGGGGTAACCATAATCAAAATTTTAAACAGGAGTTTTACGTCTAAAAATAAACAAACAAAAATTTTTTTTTTTTTTTTTTACTTATAAAAAAATGTTTTCCTTTAAACAAAATAGAATGGTTACATCGAGTCTAAAGACAAAGCACTTTTTTTTTATTGTAGTTTGTAGCTATGCCAATTATTTGCAAGGGTATTTTAACATTCGGCTCTCCAGGATTGTTTTTTTTTTTTTTCAACTAAGCCCTCACAGTTTTCATGGTCAGAGTTTTGTACTCGCACTCGATATAATTGCGTCAGAGTCCGAGACACACCTGTCAACGTCACGGGTACATATAGTGGCCAGGTACATGCAGACCCATTAATGAGGCGCTTATCACTAATCTACCTATTTAAATATAGAGACCCATGCTTGACGCAAGTCGGTTGCAAACAAAAGTTAATTATAATTGGTTGACGCACATTTAGCCATTGATTTGTTCTTGCGTTAAATAAAGTTTTAAGTGCGGCATTTCATTCACATCTCTTTCATGGCACACACACACGTGCTCGCACAAACATACACACGTACAAATGTATTTAGTTCAAATCATCTGTTTTTGTTTTGTTTACTTTGCCACTTGTTCACGCAGCAGCTGCCGAGCAGCAGCCAGTCGAGATTCGCGCTGTCTGTTTTGAAAAGCTTGTGCGCACACAAAAAAGCTTTGGCCTTACAGTGTTGAAAATACTGTAGTCGACATTTGTGCACAATATGGACACACAGCCTGCGCATATCCACATATGTATATTATATTTATATGTATGGTTTATTTTTGTATATAATATTATATGTATGCGCAGCATTTTCCACAAATTTGTATATATTTTAAGGCGCTTATTGGCCACACCATTTAACGTCGTCACATAAAAGCTTTTGCAGCTTGACTCACCGCGCTTTTTGCATTTCTACGCTTTTACTGTTTGGTCACACTGTTTTGGAGCACAATTTTTAGTTTAGCTTAGAACGCGAGAGCTCCCGTTACAGGCAGCGGCAGCCGTCGTGTTGTTGTTGTTGTTGTTACACAAATACAACCTTAAGAAAGTGGAAAAGACTGACGTAGAACATGTTTCTACAATAGTGTTGGTGTGTTGTGATGTTTTTGTTGTTATTATTTCTAGTGTTGCTTTTGCGCTTTGGGCTGTTAATGAGAGATAAATAAATGAATAATTGAATTATGTACACACATATAACAAAATATAAATGCCGCGTGCGTTCTGAAATACCATTATACACAATTCTGTGAAAATGTGTTAATTATATAAAAAACAGCCGTACGTATGCATATACATATGTATATGCCAATGTGTGCATGTGTATATTAAAGCAGCAGTCAGTCAGAGGCAGCCTTTTGCTGCTGCTTCTGCTGGTGTGTTGTTGTTTTTGTTCCCGTTGTCGTGAGCTAAGAATCAACGTCGCAATGTGAAAACAAGATTCGCCATCGCGCATTACTGTGGGTCCCGTTCTCCCCGCGCTTTGGATCCGTTTGCTCTTTTGGGCTTTCATTAGTCATACACATACATATACATAAATACATATATCAAATGCTATATATATATATTAGCTCTATATATATATATAGAGCATATATATATATATAAATATATATTATATATAAATATATATGCCAAAAACTTTTACATTCAAGTGTGTTTCACTTTGATGTGGCTTGCAGACCTAATTTTACACACAAACACATACCCACATGTATATGTGTTATAAATATAATCAAGAGGCCCCCACAACAAAAGTACTATAAAACAAAAAAACCCTCAATCTCTGCTGTAAACCTGTTTCGTTCTGCAGACATTCAGCAAAAAAAAAAATAAAGATAAACTCTGCACAGCATATAAATGAATATAATTGCGCCAAAATCAAATTGTTTTTGTCATCTCGTTCAATGCAGTTAAAACTAATCGCAGATCGTTCGTATAACCAACTAAATGTTTATTGCTTTTAGTTAAAAGGCGTGCAATAATTAACACTCTCCGTGCATTATAAAACAACGTAAACAACATAAAAAATGGCTGAATCAACAACAACCAATACTGAAGATGGCCAAATTCATGGCTACAATAACAGTGATGTAAGTGATCGCTACTCTTCTTATTTCTCTCCCTCTCTTTCTCTCTTTTAAGTGCACATCTAGTTGAGCCTAAACTGCCTGTGGTGCTGTCGAAAACTCTTCCTAGTTAAGCCCCATGCTCTTTACGAATTAATAAGTCATCTCTTTATTATTTTGAATTAAATGTTGTCGCTATTATATGCGATTTTCATGGATTCCAGTACAACATTCGTGATGTTGTTGTTAAATATAATAATAACAGAGAACGCTGTCTCTGTCTTGGCTCAAATACCGTTGGCGCTTTTTTCTTTATCATTCTCTGTCGCTCGCTCTCTTTGAATGTTTTTTTTTTTAGTCTGTTGCTCGCCCGTTTTCCCTTTTTCAGGGTCTCTCACTTTCAATCACTTACTATAAACAAATATAAATGTTGTAAGCACTACTTGAATTCTTGAGAATCGCATAGAAGTGCGATAAAGCATTTTTTCTGAGGGTCACCTGTCTCACTCGTTTTCATACCCTCAGCGTTTCATAAATATCGAATTTCTACGCAATATTTATGAATTCCAGTAATGTCTCCAGAGTGTTGTCTGCTTATGCGATATGTTAACATTAAAGTGATATTTTATGTACTTTTTTTTTTTTTTTTGTGAGTAAAATTGAGACTGAGCTCTGGTGGGGAGAAAAGTTTATTTCTAAGTATTACACCATAAATCTATTTCTCTTCACGCTATCACGTGATAGTTAATTAACCAGAAAAAAATTGAGCAATTATTTTCCAAATCATTAAAATATTTATTCACTTCTGATCCGTGAAATAAAAACATTTTATCAAATTTAATTTTTATATACATAGATGCTTGTTTTTTGTTTTTGTCTATTTATAATTATTATTTACCTTCAAAAAATTCACACTTTGCAGCATTGTGGTATTTTTAGGTCTTAACTCAACTACATAGGCGTGGTTTTGTTTTTAATCAAATAAATACCTTTGCTATATATGTATGTATGTATAAACATCATACATTCATACTCATCTGCTGTGGGCAATCCATCACTGGGGCAAACTCTATAGAACTCATATGCGACGTCAGCTCAATTTGTGTAATGAATTTTCAGTGACATTTAGAGCGCAAAAAAATAGAAAAACGAAAATCAATTTAATCAATTTAGTTAATGGTGTTTGGTTTAGCTTAGTGGCTTTATTCATATTTTCATACGAAGAGGAGTTAATAAATAGGTTTTTTGCTATTTATTATCAACGTCAGTTACATAGCCCTTACTTATGTCAAAAATCAGACTTCCGTTCAGCTACTCGACTTGAAATTTAACTACCTACAATCGTTTTTTTTTATCAGTAAAACGATTATTCATACATACACAATGTTCTTTGGTTTGTTGTTATTAGGCAAAAAAGCTAAAAATAATGTCAACTTTTGGCGCTGGGTTGGCTGAATTGGTGGCTAAAACTTGCCATTGATAATTATTTTAGCGGAGCAATAATTGCATTAAATTGGCGCCGTAAATATTAAACCATGCAGAATGTATATTAGGCTTATCATTGTATTTAAACATTTCAACAATGCCTCGCCTTAAGGTTTGGTTCTGGTTTCCCACATAAATAAACCCAGGTTTTGTTTAGAACCTGGATTCGTCACATTATTTTATTTATATTTTTTTATTTATTTATTATTTATTAATTCGGCTGAAGGTTTGGCTGAATTTTTGGACAAATGATCCGGTTGACAAAAATTTTTGAACCATGTGACGTGTGTCATCGCATACATAAATAACTAAAGATATACAATGTCACAGTTTTAAATTGTAAATAAAAATGTTTCGGAATTTATTCAAATAGGATGCATTAAAAAACTCGTGCGCCCTAATATATTTTACATTTAAAAACCACACACACACTGGCAGCTTTCTCAGTGAACGCCAAAATAGAATTCTAAAATCATGTGCCTGACCCCCAAACACTGTTCATATCTCAATATAAGCATATAAATGTTCTCATTTTAACTTGAAATTTTCAATTAGTATCTATTGTGATAGGTTGTAATTATTATTAGCTTGTTACCCGGTCAGCGCTGTCTCATGACATTGCATACCATTAAGTCGCCACCCGAGATTTAATGGCTAAAAATCAATTTAACGTAGAGCTTAGTGTCACAGCGCTGTAGGGCTTGTCAAGGGTTTGGGGGTTTGTTTTTAAGCCAACGTTGGATGGGGAAAGGGGGATGGGGGAGGGTCTGCAGCTGATGTTGATTGATTGACCGCTTGACTGCTTTAATCGGGCTTTGGGGCAACGTTGGCCCCAACGAACAGCTGATGCATATTTCAGTTGTCACGCCGGCCACAACTGCGTTGCGTACTGTCATTGACATGCTTACAGACCGGGCCCAGACTAGCCCGTAATTAAAAGTAATATGCCTTTGCTGCAGCTATTCTACGAGTATAACGAAAATACCCACATACATATTGCAATAGTCAGCAGTTTAACCCAGCGAAAAAAAAACCACAAGCATTCCAAGATGGAAAACCGCTGAAAATCAATATAACAAGTTCATGGAAAACGTGTCATAGTTGTGTGCAAACTGCAAAAATGCATTGGCATATGAGGCGGAAAATGCGGCCGGAAAAGTGTGCCGGCCAAACGTTGACACTACATTACGTATGAATGTATTATACACATGGTATTTCCATGTTAGTTTTGTATAAATATTTAAAGTTTTTCAAACACAACAGTGCTCTAGTCGAAAGTGTTTGATTAGTAGTTACGCTGCACTGTAGCTCTGAATTGTTTGAAAATTACTTACTAAACGTAACAGAAACTCATTAAAAAGAAATCAATTCCAAGAGCATATGTTTGTGTGAAAAATATATATAACTTGACTGAATTTGTACCTTAATAAGTGCATACTTATACGACAATCATATAATAAGTATTTGAATCCAATTAGTCGCAATTTAAATGGCCAAGTGCTGCACATAGTTACCGTTTGAGTGGCAGACTCCCTTAGCAACCGCTGTGCGCTTGGGTCAAGGACAAGAAGAGCACGCATATGTCGCACACAAAAATATATATATATATTTCAGCATTAAAATGCATAAATTAGCCTCTGGCTGACGGCAGCAACAACGTTGCGTATGCGTAATCACTGGCATTAAGCATACGCAACTTACGGCCGGCAGCATTTCGAGCTGCTTTGCAGCTTAAACACAAACATATGCTCGTGTTAAAATGCATGTTTGCATATGTTATATATACATATATATATATTTACATATATATGCACATATATAAATAGTTGTCTGGCATTGGGATTTTGTAAGAGTTTTTTGACGCTTTGATATTGGTTGCATGTGGCAAGCACAAGTGGCTCATTTGCTGACTTGCGGACGTGCTGGATACTTGGGTGGGTGTTTTTTGGGTGTGCGGCTAACAGCAGCTGTCTTAAACTATTTACACATTCTCTTAATTTTTCGCCTTTTCTTTTGCTTTTCCAGAATGACACTGGCGATTCGTGTCACCTGCGCATAGTTGTGCTTGGCGGCAAATCTTTGGCCAAAAAGGATATTTTTGGTGCCAGGTAAGTTTGTTCTAAACTCTCTGAAAATATCTTTAACTCTGCTTTTTCCAGTGATCCATATGTCAGAATCGATTTGAATACAATTAACGGTGATATAAACATTGACTCGGTTTTAACTAAAACTAAAAAGAAGGTAACTACATTATACTACATACAAATTAGCTGCGGGAGCAGCGATTAGTTACCTATCTTATCTGTAGTTTTATAATAGGCATGGTTCTTCATTATAACCAGTCATTTTATGGCCAAAGTCCAGTATAAAACTTGTAGAAAAGCTGGAGTGAGTAATAATATTTTGAGAATAGCTAAAGTTACGGTCAAACGGGGGGATTTTTTTTTAGGAAATCATGTATTTCACATGTGAACGAAATATATAAATACATTCCTTTAAATCTGCAAGTCAAATATAATGCCAGCATTTTTAAAATTTGCATTTTCCTTCTAATCCAAACAGACACTAAATCCATCCTGGAATGAAGAGTTTATATTTAGAGTAAGTGACCACACGATAAATATTTAAAGCAGTTCAACTAACTATTCAATTCAATATGGATAGGTTAAACCGTCTGAGCACAAGCTGGTTTTTCAAGTATTCGACGAGAATCGCTTGACACGCGATGACTTTCTGGGCATGGTCGAGCTGACGCTGGTCAATCTGCCCACGGAGCAGGAGGGGCGTACGATTGGATCCCAGAGTTATACGCTGCGTCCGCGCAGGTCAGTAGGGTATGTTTATTTGAGTTGTTGTTTGATTTCCTTTATTTAATTTCAGTTCATTTAGACTACAACATAAAAAATATAACTAGAAACCTATCAAAGTAAAAAGAAAACCAAATAAAAATTGTTAATTGTAAATTAGCTGGCAAAGAGACACAAAAAAATATATAACAAAAATAACCCTAAACTATGCTTTACACCATTGATCATATAATTTGTTCTTGCATTATGTATGGCTTCTTCTGATACCTCAAATTCTGCACTAGAAATTCGTCGTACGAATTTTCTAAATCTGTCTTATTTTTTAGTTGATGTTTAGTCAGCGCTGTGTGTAATTGTTTAACGTTTTGATTTTATTATTTGTAAATATGAGTGTGTATGTGTGTGCTTGGTGTTGGTGCTGGTGTTGACGGTATAACTGTATTGTCTATTTGTTGGCCTTCAACAGCTTTTATTCATTAACATTCATTCAATGCTCTATTTTACTATATATATATACGCAAATATAGCGCCAAATCACGCATCAAGGGTACCCTGGAGATATACCATGCCTTCATACGCGAGACACGCGAACCGAGCGAACCGTCGAGCAACAACAGCGACGGCGAATGGGAGCATGTGGAGGCTACAAATGCTGGCGAGCAATCATCACAGCCGGTAGGTTGCACACACGCTCCCCTAACTGCAATTCCCTAACTGAACTTTTTGCTTTTGTTTTTTTAATTTCCTATTAGCATCCATTTCCTAGCGGCGGTTCTGATGCCTTGCCTGCTGGCTGGGAGGAGCGACAGGACGCAAATGGACGCACATACTATGTGAATCATACGGCGCGCACGACGCAATGGGAAAGGCCAACCATGTGAGTGAAAGCCTTTATCTATTCATTTACAACTGATAAAACTGATTGACTGACTGACTGACTTGGTTGGTGACCAGACTGTAGGAATTAACCTTACCGGGTTGCCCTTGGTTCGGAAAGTGAACTTTTGAGAAAATTCTTGTCGCTAGGCAAAATTTGGTGTAGAATTTGCTTGGCTTTCGTCCGATTGGCTTCGAGCCTATTTACAAATATTCTTTGTAAAAATATGGGTTATTTACTTATTAATTAATGATTATTTGAAAAATACTTGGCCCGTTAAAGCCGGCTAATTCATGGTAGGTAACATTTTTGGAAGCCACATTTAATTGTTACTCATCTTTGCAGCTTGACTAGCAACAATAGCCAAAACGTTGATCAGCTGGCCTCAGATTTCCAGAGACGTTTTCACATCAGTGTGGATGAAACGGAGTCGGGACGTGGGACGGTAAGTCCAAGCAAAACATATTTACAAACAAGCAACCAATAGCCCCTTTTGACTTGATTTAATTAACAAATGAAAAACAATATTTATAACAAATACTACTTACGATCACTATTTTATCATCATATAATGCTGCATGTGTGGTAAACAATTGACTCAATTGTTGTGCACGATCTTTATACACTTTTTAACTATACAACACACAAATACACACAAACACACACACACACATATATATATATATATACACACAATTCACCTCACACATAACTACAACAAAAACGTTATGAGCCTTTGTCATACACTAAAAAAAAAACAACACCAAACAGCTGTCAAAGTCGGTGCGAGCCAGTGCAAATGATGAGAGTAGCGGTGACAGCGAGGCAGAGGAGGAGGATGAGGAGGAGAAGCAGTATTTAACTGCTGACCCGGCAAATAACGAAAGTAATTGTCTGCACTGCGGCGAGGTGCACGAAGAGCATGAGGAGGTGGAGGAGGAGGAGGAGTTCACGGATGAAGATCATGAATCAGCCGCAGATAATGAGACAGACCATCAGTTAACACTGTCCGACAATGCTCAAACCTGTGATATACTCGACCACAACTTGTACCTGAGGCGCATGTTTGTAATGCCAAACAGTTTTCTAGTGCCTACATATATTTAAGATCCACCGATCAGTCCGCAACTGCTAGAATCTACTTGAGATATATATTTATTGATTTTGCCGAGGCTTCCATTGTGCTCTATGATTTATTTATGTAGTCTGCTAGCTGATATTGACATTTAAAGCTAACACTCGCACAGGGTATTCTAATTTCACCTTCGACTTCATATTTCATCAACAAGGTTTATTTATAAAAATTTCTTTTGTTTCTAACGATATTTTAAACCCAAGTCACCACAAATGTGCTTCACTTTGTATACAACATTCAAGCGAAATCTGCTAAACATTTCGAATAGCTCGCATAAAAGCGATCGGTCGCAAATTGAGTTGTGTGGATAAATATATGGCACATGTGCTAAAAGTCGGAAAGGGTATTTAATTTTCAGCACTCTAAAGTTAACTGTGAATACTTGTGTTTGCTACGGGGTATTTAAAAGTCTACAAAGGTTCGCTCTGTTTAAAATGGAATCGAATATTATTAATATTATTACATATGTACATCTTAGCTGAAAATTGAAAATTTGCTAGATATATTCTCTATTAATTTCAAGTTTAACGACACATAATATTAGTTTCTTAACTTATTTGGCTACATACACATGTATTTCATGTATATATACACTTAGGATGCCACCAGTCGCTTAAGTCTTGAGGACAATAACAATCCAACGCCCGTATATAGCCCCGCAACGCCCGCTTATAGCCCCACAACGCCCACAGCTACAACACCAACACAAATCTCACGCAGACAGTCACAAGCATCAGTTTACAGCAGTAACAACAACAATTGTGAGACAATTGCTGAGCAAACTGACGTAGACCCCAACCAAATCATGGATCATGACAGGTTAATATGCCCTAATCTGTGTTAGCATCCCAATCCAAAAGTCCTATTCCAATTGAAACTTCTGCCCTTTGTTTGTGTTGTCCACATCCCAAGTGTGCATTCGATGCCACGCCCAACTGAGATACGCCTCAGGTGGTGCCCCACCCCACCCAACCGTTGTGGCTGTCTCTTTAACTCGTATCATTTCAACTTTTTACAAATTCAGTTTTGTTTACAATTCACTGCAACATCGCGACGGCCGTAGGCAGCCAGAAATCTCAGCGACCAGTTTGCAAAATGATTTGCGACCGGTGCGCCAGGCAACTGGTGATCTTGTTAACTTGGCCATAACAAATCTATTGACGCGCCGCGCCAACGACAACAATTTGGGCCGCCAGCAATTGGACAACAGGCAGCAGAGACGACGCCAGCTGCAGCACCACAATAGACAATTGGTTAGCATACACTGCGCTACATAATACACACACACACAGACACACGCATTGCATACACTACACAACACACACACACACGTGCACACTCCCTGGTGAAAAGTATTAACTGTCGCATTTAGTTTGTGTTTCGTCCTTTGCTATTCTTGTCACTGAAACTGAAAACAATTGTCGATCTGTTGTTGTTGCTTTTTCTGTCAAAAACTAATTCCCATGATATTTGATGACAATTGAATAACAACAAAACGAGACCCAACCCGTGCTGAATATTAAACCGCCCATCCCAAACGGGAGCCAACCAATTCAAAATGGTAAAAAGACACAGTTCCAAAATATTGCAAATTCTTTAGATCAAAATTTTCATGTGCATTTAAAAAAAAAAAGAAAATCGTTTCACCGCCATAAATTCTGTCAAAAGTGCCCAATTAAACCTTTAAATTGTAGCCAAATTTTGGATGGGCGTAATATGGTCACGTTCAGCGGTTGGGGTAAGCAAGGGAAACTCAATAACCGATTCTGTTCCAAAAATGAAAGTGACATAATCACACTTAACTAGAAAATGTACACAGCAAATTCCAGAGTAACTTAATTTATAGTTCAATCAAATAAAAATAGATTGTGTCGTAGAGATTATATGTATTACGATTTGCTATAGCTCTTATATCTACTATATAAATTAATTGTAAGTATAAGTATGGTGTTCAGCACTGCTTACTAATCTTATATGTATGTCTATATATGCATGTTTGTTTGTTTAAATGTTATAAATGCTCTCAGGTTCTGTATGATGTATATAATTAATTATCTAACAACGCATTTTTCAAAATATCCACACAGCACATTGCCCATCTATCTTTTTATTTTGTGTTTCAGGGTGTAGTATATTGGAAAAAAAAACTTTATGTGGTTAGTTTATATTGGCTTTGCACTACATATTTATGTTCTGCTTTTCTGCTCTTTTTTTTTTTTTTGTTTTTGTTGAGCTTTAGTATTTGGCAAAATTAATTATAATTTTCGGAATCATTTCTTTTCTGTTTCTTCCAATTGCAATAAAAAAACAAAAACAAACTACAAAACATTATTGCAACCATATTATATTAGAGTGAAGACACCGATCACACAGACAGCCACAATCCCTCAGAGATCTCAGCTCCGTCCACACGTCGCAATTCCGAGGAAGACAACGCGGCTGTGCCCACAGATCAAGTAAAGTTGCATTCCATGTTCAAAATATATGCACATGATTAATTATACTTATATCGTATGATGATGCATGTGATTTGAGATGCCAACAATATATATATATATATACTACTCATTTTCAGAAATTATACAAAGCCTATCTTAAGGATATAAAGCGAATTATAATTTACTTCTTTTACAGACCGCAGCCAGTGAGGAGGAAGCACTGCCACCACGCTGGTCCATGCAGGTGGCACCCAATGGCCGTACCTTCTTCATTGATCATGAAGCACGCCGCACCACCTGGATTGACCCGCGCAATGGACGCGCCAGTCCCATGCCAAATCAAACGCGTCGTGTTGAGGACGATCTGGGACCGTTGCCCGAGGGCTGGGAGGAACGTGTGCATACAGATGGTCGCGTGTTCTACATAGATCACAGTAAGCACCGACTGGGCGGGCAAACATATTGTGTATGTAAATAATCATATCCTTCTCAGACACGCGCACCACTCAATGGGAAGATCCACGCTTGTCAAATCCAAATATCGCCGGCCAAGCGGTGCCCTATTCGCGAGATTACAAACAGAAATATGAATATTTCAAAAGTCATATTAGAAAGCCCGTAAGCATTATTTAAATACCTAATTTGAGCTTGTCTAATTTATGTTTGGTGTCAACTTGTCGCAGACAAATGTACCAAATAAATTTGAAATACGCATACGCCGTACATCGATATTGGAGGACTCATATAGAATTATTAGTTCGGTGACGAAGACCGATTTGCTAAAGACTAAATTATGGGTTGAGTTCGAAGGAGAGACGGGCTTGGGTGAGCTACTTACAGAAACATCTAAATATATATACAATATGACCAAGTATTCTGTTGATTTTACAGATTATGGTGGCCTTGCCAGGGAGTGGTTCTATTTACTATCCAAAGAAATGTTTAATCCATATTACGGACTCTTCGAGTACTCCGCCATGGACAACTATACGTTGCAAATCAATAACGGCAGCGGCTTGTGCAACGAAGAACATTTGAGCTATTTCAAGTGGGTTGAAAATCTTAAAATCCGGTAGTTTTCTTTATTATTTGTATATATCCCACTTGCTTACAGATTTATTGGTCGCATAGCTGGCATGGCCGTATATCATGGCAAACTGTTAGATGCCTTTTTTATACGTCCCTTCTATAAAATGATGCTGCAAAAGCCCATTGACCTGAAGGATATGGAATCAGTGGACACGGAATACTATAATTCGTTGATGTGGATCAAGGAGAACGACCCGCGCATTCTGGAGCTGACATTCTGCCTGGATGAGGATGTGTTTGGCCAAAAGAGTTCGCATGAACTCAAGCCAGGCGGCGCCAATATTGAAGTCACCAACGAAAATAAAGATGAATACATTAAGTGAGTGCCAGTATTCCTTTCAATGTGCCTATATATACTAAATGCTATATTTTAAAGACTCGTCATCGAGTGGCGGTTTGTGGCCCGCGTTAAGGATCAAATGACTGCGTTCTTGGATGGCTTTGGTTCCATCATTCCGCTGAATCTAATCAAAATCTTTGACGAACACGAATTGGAGCTGCTGATGTGCGGCATACAGAACATCGACGTAAAGGATTGGCGTGAAAATACGCTATACAAGGGCGATTACCATATGAATCACATTATAATCCAATGGTTCTGGCGCGCCGTTTTGTCCTTTTCGAACGAAATGCGTTCGCGTCTGTTGCAGTTCGTCACGGGCACGTCGCGCGTGCCCATGAATGGTTTCAAGGAGCTTTACGGATCAAATGGTCCACAGATGTTTACGATCGAAAAGTGGGGCACACCCAATAATTTTCCACGTGCACATACCTGGTAAATAATTAATTATTATTGTCTGAATGGTTTAGATTTTATTAATTTCATGGGATTGTAGCTTTAATCGATTGGACCTGCCTCCCTACGAGGGTTATCTGCAGTTGAAGGATAAGCTAATCAAGGCCATTGAGGGTAGTCAAGGATTTGCTGGAGTCGATTAATAACACTGGCCCTGTGTGCGACGGCGTTGGCAATGTGAGTGACAGTACCTGGCTGTGGCAAACAGTCCAGCAGTTATATCAGGAGCAACAACAACAACGACGACACACTACATCACAACGGCAACTACAGCTACAACTAGAACGACGACAACTACGACAACTGCAGCAACAGGGCAACCGCATTGCAACTACTTGGAACACCACCGCCACTCACTCGTGTACTTATTTGTTTGTTTGCTTTTGTATTATAATCATTTTTGCTAGTTTAGTGCTGTTTCGTATGTATTTTTAACTAGGCGAAAGCACTCACACACGCGCTCCAGTTGCTGGCCGAGGTCCACAAAATGGAAGCAGACTATATAAGCCCATAACAAAATAAAGGGTCTACAATTATTGTATTGTGTTTCGCATTTGCCGACATATTGTAAAAAGTAGAAATCTATATGAACTACAAACAAATTAAATATGCATTGCCTGCGTTCCTTTAAGAACTAGACACACATACATAGGTCGAGAGAATCAACAAATTATACAACAAAAAATTATACAAATCTTATATAAAGTTTTTTTTTATAATTGTTATTTTTATGCAATATTCGTCTATAACAAATATGTGAAAAAAGTTATGCCTAACTGACATCTGATAAAGACCATTAAAATGTAACTTTTTTATTCTGTATAACTACGAATGTGTATTTAAAAATAATAATGTTAACTGTGCATAAGTCTCTCCAATTTTTAATGATAAAAGTTAATAAATAACTACAACAAAAACAATGCCACTAAATCGCAAATCAAATTTATGTATATTGTTAAATTTAAATTATATAATGCATTCCAAATGTTTATTAATGGAACAAAAAAGAAAAAAAGTAAATATGAAAACAATTGATAATATATGTAAAAGCCGAGTAAAGCCTATATAAAAACTAAACTATAAAGTCAAATTATGATATAAAATATGATATGAAACGTTTCAAAGTGAGAAACTCAAAGAACAAAAAAAAAAAAAAAAGAATTAAAAAAAAAAACAATAAAACGAATTCAAGTAAAAAAAAAAGTATTAAAAAATATAAAAGTCAATTTGTATTTATATTTTGTTGATAACAAGTTGAGATTTCGTTTGTATGTCACAAAGTGGACTATAAGCGCCCGGAATACATTCCCAAAAATTGTCTATTGAAATAATTTGTAATTAAGAAATTTTTTATTTTTCAATTGACTGAAATTTCAAGCGCTTTAAGTTAACGCACTTTCAGGATTTGGCTTAGTTGGAGATACCGGTGTGCTCCTTGATCCAGTCGAGATAGCTGGTCACGCGGGTGAAGGCAGCTGGCAGCTCCTTCTCGCAACCGGCAGAGGAACCGAAAGAGGTCAGACCGATCTGAACCTTGCTCGATTCGAGGACCAGTGGGCCGCCAGAGTCGCCGTTGCAGGTGGAAACAGAGGCGGGGGTGGACACACAGATGTTGGAGGAACGGATGGTGGTTCCGTAGGTCTTCATGCAGGATGTGTTGGAGATGATCTTCATGGTAGCGTACTGCAAATGGGCGGCAACGGAGCTAGAAGAGTCCGAGGTGCGACCCCAGCCGGAGGCAATGACCTTGTCATCAACGTAGGTGGAGTAGTGGGACTCCAAACGGGGCAGCTCAACTGCGCGGATGGCGCTGTCGTAATCCACATGTGGAATGCGGATGAGGGAGATGTCGTTCAACAGAGTCTTGGAGTTCCAGCCAGAGTGGATGATGATCTTGTCCTTGCTGACGGTGTGCTTAACCTTGGGGCTGGAGCGCACGGTGCTGCCCAAATGGACATCGACGGAGTCAACACTATATGGGGAGTAAGGATTAGCTTAGCTATCATTTCACCCAAAATTAAAACTTACCCATCGGTGCAGTGAGCGGCAGTCAGAACCCATTCGTGACCAATCAGGGAGCCACCGCACCAGGCGGAAGACTTGCCGATCTTCAGGGACAGACCAGCCTGGTAGGGGAACTGATCAGCCGAGGCGTCCTTTCCGTTGGTGATGCGGCCATCGGGTCCATCCACAACGGGCATGTACACATTACGTGGCTCAGGTTCCAGCTGGCCGCGCAGAGCCGATCCTGAGGCGTAGGCCAAGGCCAGAGCAAATACAACGAGTACCTTCATGTCGAATTCTACGAAGACTATAAGCATGATCAGGCACGCCGTCGTCTTTTATAGGAAGTTTTATCAAGTGCTGTCAAGAAGAAGTACTTCTGATAGGACACCTGCCCGAGTGCTTGGGGCTGCTCTTGTAACTCTCCCACTCTTATCGATTAAATTAAAAATTAATCTTTGCTTTTGTTTTTTTTTTGTGGTTTGTCAAATTGTTTAGATATGGCGCATGTCAGTAAACTTTACACTCTGTAAAATTGATAGGATTATTTGCTGAATAAAAATGTGTTCTATGTATTGGTGTTTTCTTTTTGATAAGTTTCGCGTATTCTATGTGTAAACAAATATATATATATATATACATAAGTCATTTTTTTAGAAATTGTCATTATGCATCGTCATCAATTTCATCAGATAATAAGCATACGCCTATTGAATTGCGATATCTCTTCGAGCAATATTTTATTACGCGTTCAAATATTAAAAATTGATTTGATTTAACCAGAGTCGTATTTAAAATTTTCCATGGAAAATATATTGTACTTCAAGGTTTTATCTATAGGTTTTCTTAAAAATACTTTCTATACATATAAATCAAATTAAGATAGAATAGATTGTAATTTATAAAGAATAATAATTTATATGAAAAACAAACTGGAAACCTAATTTGTACTACTATGACTTTATATATATATCTAAGATATGATTCTATTTTTCTAGTACTACTATAAAAATTTTGATAATCTTACAGGAGTTAGAAGAATAATAAAATAAAAAGAATAATAACTTTTCTGGAAATCCCCATAAATCCCAAAAAACCAGTAATAATCTCTGTTGATTATGATTATCTTATAAACCCTTATAATTTCATAATGAACGGATGTTTGGAGAGTGAAGTGTGTGTGTTTGAAGTGCTTTTGTCTGGGTCTACGAGAACTTCAGACTTCGGTACAAAATATCACCTAGAAGGCCCGGCAAAGCATGTTAGTCCCCAGGGGTAGTTCATTATAGTGTGGAGGAGAGGGAGCAGCAACTAGAATGGAGAAAGGCACACGTAGATATGGATTTTCTGTTATAACTAATAACCTGAAATTAAATATGTACATACAACGAAATTCGATTCAACGCAAAACCCGTATTTCGCATTGAATTATTGGAATTAAACTTGTTCCTTCATTTTTCCAAGTTGAGTCAGTGATGTCACAACAGACGTAAAATGTGTTTTATTTTTTAACCCAAACCTTGTTGCTCTTAAGTACGTACTAAAATTACGTATCCCAGAAAAACCATACAGCACAATTAAGGAGAAAGGAGAAGAAAGCGACGATGCTTACAAATAAACCCTCAGTTGGTAAAAATTTAAAATTCCCAAAAATATTGAGATCAATTTTGAATGGCTAAAATGCCCACTCGAAACTTTTAAAACTGCCCATCATAGGCATATAATATATATTCGGACCTATCCAACTAATTGAATAAGTTCCAGTAGGTGTGAGGCTTTCATTCAGAGATTGGTTCACTAGTCCGAGAACTTGGTTAAGACCAATATTGAATAAAAATACTTGCCACCGATTACTTCTTCAATTAATTTCAAAGATTTCTAGGGAAACCATTGAATCTTATCAGTTTAATAATGGATCTGATTGCTTGAAGAGTCAATACTTCAGGACATGTATATTGATTTCTAAATATATATACATATATATGATAATCGCAGCGCACGCGTCCATTATCAGTTTTTTGAGGGTCCGTCTCAAGAGATACTTGGTTAAGATATTCCACCTGCTGTGACGTTAACGAGTCAACAGCTATAAAAAAGATTGGTTCGCCGCTGGCCAACTCAGAAGTTTCATTTGATACGGATCATGAAGTTGTTTGTTGCACTTGCTGCTCTGCTGGCCACCGCTGTGGCAGCGCCCATGGATGGTCGCATCACCAACGGCGATGTGGCTCATGTGGGCCAGTTCCCGTACCAGGTCGGATTGAGCATTAAGATCGGCAACTCAGGCGCTTGGTGCGGCGGTACCTTGATTTCGAACCGCTGGGTAGTCACCGCTGCTCACTGCACGGAGTCGGCTGATTCCGTAACTGTCTTTGTTGGCGCCACCAAGATCAAGGAGGAGGAGCCCGGACAGCATCAGATTCATGTGGCGAAGAGCGGCATCATTGTGCATGAGGATTGGGATTCCAGCAAGGTCATCAATGACATCTCGCTCATTAAGCTGCCCGAGGAGCTGGAGTTCAACGAGCGCGTGAAGGCCGCCACACTGCCCAAGAAGGATGGCCGCTACTCGACCTATGCGAACGAGCAGGCCTTCGCCTCCGGCTGGGGTCTCGATAGTGATTCCGCTGACGCTGTCTCCCCGGTGCTCCGCTACGTTGAGATGCCCGTCATGAGTGCCGACAAGTGCAAGAGCTACTGGTTTGGCATGATCACCGACAGTGTCATTTGCATGAGCACCAAGGGCGGCAAGTCCACCTGCAACGGCGACTCTGGTGGCCCACTGGTCCACAAGGAAGGCGACATCAACTACCTGATCGGTGCCACCTCCTTCGGTCTGGCTTTGGGCTGCGAGAAGAGCTACCCAGCTGTCTTCACCAGAATCACCTCCTACCTGGACTGGATCGAGGATCACAGCGGCGTGGTCAACAAATAATCTGCAACTGTGGATATTAAAAGATAAAATATATTTTTTTGCGTAAAATATAGACTTGAGTTTTCTTTTTAAATAAAGGGAAGTTTCACTTTTGGGAAACTCTTCACGATTGCCAAGTATTCATTGAGAGCTCGCCGAAATTGTTGTTATATTTATTCATAGTACGGGATATAGTTATAACTATTTTGAATAGCACTGGCTGCAAAGACTAAATCCATATATTGGCCTGGAGCTTGAATCCTTGGTTGAGTTTAAGGAAAAGTTGCCCACTTTTAATTCTTTGAAACAGTTTGCTTAAGACCTTTTAAAAGGGGATATGGAAAATTTATAGGTTGTTACTAATTTTCGAAGAGAAAATCTGACTAAGCTAAAAGCTGAGATGAAAAATGATTGTGAAGCATTACTTAAGCAAAAATTTAAGTTTCTATTTTGAACATTCTGAGCAATCGGGAGTACTATATGGGTGGGATATGGCACTAGACCCTGCATTTGTATTTCAAAATTTAAAGCTACTGACTAGAAATATATATAATACCATTAATTATTTGTTGACTATCACGTTGTATTCACATATTACATCGTTTTTTGTTCGTTTTATATAGGATAGATATCTTTTCCTCACCTCACTTAAGTTCCTAGTTCCTGTGTTTTCAAAGTTATATAAAATGAGTAAATGAGTAGCTAATACAGTTCAATTGTCTGTCATGTGTTGGTTCTTTATTCCTAAGGGTTGGGCTTAAATAGTGGCTGATAAGACACTCGAAGCAATTGCGACGCAGCCTTTTTCCAGTATATAATCCAATGAAACCTGAGCGCAGCTATTAATTTGTTAACTGTGTTCGAATCATGAAACTGCTAATTAGTGTAACCATTTTATTAACCCTCTATATAGTTGGGGCTCGCGCCGCCGATCCGGCGAATCGCATTACGAATGGCGATCTGGCCGAGGCGGGTCAGTTTCCGTACCAGGTGGGCTTCAATGTTTCGTTTGGCAACAGCAGCACCTGGTGTGGCGGCACCTTGATATCTCACCGCTGGATTCTCACGGCTGCACATTGCATGGACGGTGCCGAGCGAGCGACGGTCTATCTGGGCGCTATAAACATCACCGATCACGTCGAGCCGGGTCAGAAGCGCTATTACGTTGACAAGTCCCACATTATTGTCCACGCCAATTGGACGGCCAGCACCGTGGCCAATGACATAGCTCTGGTGCAGCTGCCAAGCTTTGTGCAGTTCAGCGACCGGGTGAGAGCCGCTGACCTGCCCGGAGGATTGAACGGCAGCTACTCCAGCTATGAGCAGGCGACCGCCTATGCATCGGGCTGGGGGCGAGACAGCGACAGCTCCAATTCAACTACCCCCACCTTGCGCTACGTGGCCATGCCTGTGATGCCACACAGTCGCTGCAAGTTGTTTTGGGGTGGCTCCCTGTCCGAAAAGATGATCTGCATGACCACGAGCAGCGGCAGATCCACGTGCCACGGCGACTCGGGTGGTCCGTTAGTCCACAAGGAGGACAACAAAAACTATTTGATTGGCATCACCTCCTTTGGGCTCTCAATGGGCTGTGAGATTGGTTTTCCGTCGATCTTCACGCGGGTCACCAGCTATTTGGATTGGATTGCGCAGCACATTTCGCCCAAAGGCTTATGATAATCCAAGAAATAAAGACTCTTTTGTAGTTTCAAATTCATTTTATTTTATTATTGTTGTTTTGGGTTTTGAAATAGCGCACAAATTCGAGTGCAAGTATTCATTTTAAGAACAAATGCAAGTTTCCAATGAATGATGATGACCTATGTACAAAACTTAAAAAGCAGAGGGGGAAAATTAAGAGATAGCAAATGTACCCTGAACCCATTGAAAATGGGCAAGTCAGGGCATAATGGTTTTGTGCAAATGTATGTAACAGCCAGAAGGAGGTGTCTCCGACCCCATAAAATTTATATATTCTTGATTAGCGTCACTAGCCCTGTCCGTCTGTCTGCCCGTCCGTCTGTATGAACGCGTCGTTTTCGGAGACTACAGAAGTTCGTGTATACCACACGCAGATCAAGTTGATTTCAAATTACCGATAACTCATTTCGTTACTAACGTTACTAACCATAAGAGCTAGAGCAATCAAATTTGGTTCAAAATGTTCGCATGAAACATACGCAGGTAAGGAATATCTCGGATTTTAGATCCCTCCCCCCATTCACCCCATAAACAAATGCAATTCAAATACTACGGATTTGGGCTTTCATCATTAACGGTCGACTACGTCAGTTGGGTCCTCTTAAGTCACCTTCTTCTTTGCCTCATTAGCAGGTTCCTTGCCAGGTCGTTAGGATGGTTGTGGAGCTTTGTTGGGTAGCTCGCCGCTTGCCCATTGACAACGTCGCCTACCATTGCTACCCTGAGGTCCTTTGCGATGTCGCGTGCCCGTATATCCCATTCGGCTCCAGATATTTTTCGTAAAGTCTTGGCCTGATTGATGCCCATATCGCCACACAGAGGCAAGGATTGCTTTGTAGATGAGGACCTTATTTCGGAGCGAGAGGTTTTTGTTGGTGTTGAGAAGCCAGTTCATTCGCCTTATCTTGGTTTTAATGTTGCTTGCTATTCCAGGGACGTGCTCATTTCATCCAAAAGTTTATGATAATCCAAGAAATAAAGACTCTTTTGTATTTTATGTTTTTCCAATTTTTTTTTTATTGTTCTTTTGGGTTTTGAAATTTTTATTCGGACCCTCGAATAGCGCACAAGTTCGAGTGCAAGTATTCATTTTCGAAACAAATGCAAGTTCCCAATGAAACCCAAGACCTGCGCACTTTCCGAACGTCATTTTTGTTTTTGATCTATGTACAAAACTTAAAACGTAGAGGGGGAAATTAAGAGATAGAAATTACGCGTACAATTACGTGTTTTTATACCTATAACTTTTGCTGCTTTTCTTGTTGTTGTTTGTGTGGATTAGCAATAGCAATGTTTTTGGAAAATTGCTCGCAACTTAAATACATTTTTGTTTTGTTTTCCAAATATGAATATGTATGCATATTGTATGTGTGTAGTTAGTATATAGCTTTACGTTTTTTTTTTTGTTTTTTTTTTTTTTTTTTTTTGTAGCTTAATGCAATTATTATAAATTGAATAGTTTTGAAACACGCGCAACGTTTGAATAAATTTGTTTCTTAGTTTTTGCTCTAGTCGAAAATTACATAAGTTATGCCCTTTGATATAGGTATTTTTTCGCTTAATTTCATATATTTCATAGCTTTTTTTTTTTTGTTTCTCTATCTCTTACTTATGCTTGAAATGTTACTGCGATTAATTTTGCAAACGTCTTGTGTTTTGTATTTTTTCGTGTTGCACAACAATTTATTATTCATATTCACTTTTATGCTATTCAATTAAAAATTAAAAACAACTGAAAGCTACGCCAAATTACCGACGACTCTTTTTTTTACATCGTTCCTTCATTGAAACATTTTTTGCTGCTGTTGTTATTGTTGCAAGCATTAAGACTATAAATTTTACGAATCCGTTTATAATAAAATTAATAATAAAATTTAACTGAAAAACGAAAAACTTTGCTAACTAAAAATTAATTCCATACATTGAACGGCGTTCATTTTCGTACTATTATTTAATTCAAATAATTTATGGGTGTGTGTGTGTTGTGTAGTTTATATGTACGTTTCCTTGTGATTTCTAAATTGTTTTTTGTTTTTGTTTCTGCGCAAGCGACTTTAATTTTGAATTAAAGCGCACGGCTCAATTTGCTCACCGATTTGAATAGTGTTTTCAAAAATTACGCTTTTTTTTTTTTTGTTTTTTCTCTCTCTCTTGCATTAGTTAGGGGCCGTATTTTTAGCTAAGTGGAAGTTGTTTCTCTTGTGGCTATATACAATAGTTCAGTGAGCCTGTATGTGTGTGTGTGTGTGTGTGTGTGTGAGTGTGTATTTATGCATTTGTATGGGTATTTGATTTACTAACTTATGTACTAAACGGCCGTGCTGCGCAGTTATACGAACTGTGCTTTTCAATCGAAAGGACTTGCTCCTACAACATAATCCTTTTACAATTGTTCTGTGTGTTTATATGTATGTATGCAGTGTGTGTGTGTGTGTGTGTGTGTGTGTGTGTGTGTTATAATTACAAATTAATTAATGCTGTACAGAAGTTTTTTGAAGTTATCTTCGAGTTTCTTGATTATCATTATGTTTGGGCCACAACTACCCGATCGGCTGCGATATTGGTAGTTGTGCGGTTTGGGCTTAACTAAAGTAGTTCAATAATAACTTAGCCAACTAATGCATCTCACCAACAATTATGACTACCGTAGGCTTACCAGGTAAATACATAAAAACTATATCAAAGGTAAAGTTGAAGGGTATTGAAAGGAAAAGGGTCAACTTTTCGAACAAGGTCAGGAAGGGAGTACAAGGTTGCGCTGACTACGACTACTTCTTGTTGTAAATGGGCAGCGCCGGCGGCGCAATCCCAGCGGCAACGCTCGTTGGCGCCATCACCATAGAATTGGCCGTTGACGACGCGGTCGCCATGGTTGTGGGCAAACCCAGGAGGCCGGAGACTAGCGACTGCGTATTGGACGCGGCGCCTGCACCGCCTAGAGGCGCGTAGACGCCACCACTGCCAGAGACACCGTTGTACTTGGCATACTCCTTGGCGTAGTCTTGAGTTTTGCTCTTCTTGCTCTCCTTGTCGCGATCACGATCGCTGTGCTTCTTCTTGCTGCTGCTGCTACTGCTGCTGGTGCTGTTCGATGAGCTATAGCCACCATACGCCGCCACGCTGGTCGCTGACCCCGCCACTGGCGGCGCCATGCCGAAGGCCACTGCTGTTGGCATCGCCAGCAGGCCACCGGCTGCTGAATAGTTACTGGGCTCCACCTTGTTCTTGCTGATCTTCAGTTTGAGCGGCGCGGCAGCGCCCACTTGGAGACTGCCGTTGGGATTGGTGGACGCCGTGTTGGTCTTGATGACCAGTTTGAGCGAGTCCATGGATGTGTCTTTGCTGCTGCGCTCCTTTTGCTTGTCCTTTTTGTGTTTCTTGCGTTCCTCCTTGTCTGGCTTGTCCTTGGACTTGTCCTTTTCCTTGTGTTTATGCTTGTCCTTCTTCTTCTTCTTCTCGGACTTGCCGGCACCCTCTAGTTCCTTGCCATCACCCAGCTTGGTCAGGGCGTCGAGCTCCATGGCCGGCGCCGTCGCCAAGCTGCTGGCCATCAGATTTGTGGTTGCGGCCAGCGAATCCTTTTTCATGTGCAGCGGCGCTGCCGTCGGCATCGGCTCCAGCAGCTCGGCGGGCGGCTTTAGTCCGGGCATGGTCAGCGCATCGGGCTTCAGCAGCGAGGCGTTCGTTGTGCATAGGCTCTCCTTGAGCAGACTGCGCACCAGATCGGGCGTCGTCTCGATCCCACCGTTCGACATGGATAACGGCGCATGCTTCTCCTCGTAGCTGGGATAGCCCGGCAGGCCGACGCTGGTGTCCAGCTTGCGCACCTTGTCGCGCGGCAGGCTGCCATCGTGCTCGTCCAGCTTGTTGAGTCCGTACTGGCTGCCAGAGATTTCGTTGGCACGCTTCAAATTGCCCCCATCGCGACTTGGGCCAGCCAGATCATTGGGATTTTGACCGGCCAGCAGTTCTCCATGAGTCTTCTTGTGTGACGCCAGCATGGGCTTGACGGTGCTGCCAGATCCGCTGCTGTGCGGCAACGAACTGCGATGCTTGTCCTTTTTGGTGGGTGTTAGGCGCTCCTTCTTGGGGCTATCTCGGTCCCGCCCATGATTGTTCAGCTTATAGCCCAGACTCTCGTGGGCCGGTCCCGGTGGTGGTGGCGGCGGCAGCAGTCCATTGAATTGCGAGTCCTTCTTAATATCGCTCCACTCCGGACTGAACAGCGAATTGTTCTTGTTGAGCTGCTGCTGCTGCTGAGGCTGCGGCATTGACGACGCGGCAGCCTCCAGCGGCGGTAGCTGCTGCTGCGGCTGCATGTGATTGTAGCTGGGCACGCCCTGGCTCTGGCCATAGGGCAGCTGCTGCTCATAAGGCGGCATGCTGTGGACGGATGACGATGAGCTGGACGACGAGACGGATTTAGTGCGATGCGAGCCATGGCTGCTATAGCCAGCGGGCGGCGGCGGCGGCGCACCGTTGTTGCCAACGCCACTCCCGCCGCTGCCCTGATAACCGCCCCGGGACATGAGCGGATTGCTGGATCCGCTGTTGCTGTAGGACGGCGGTGCATTAGGATACAGCTTGCTGCTGCTGCTGCTGCTCGATTTGCTGACATCTTTGGAGTTCACGCCCGCCGCAGACGATGCACTCGATGCGGATGAGCTACGACTGTCCAATAGGGGTGGCGGCGGCTGCTGCGGCTTGGAACTGGTTGACATCTTGTGGCTGCCATGCGGTTGCATGCCCACGGGCGGCATGCCACGCGACGATTTGTGATAGTCCATGGGCATGCCCGGACGCCCAGACGGCTGGCTAGACGAGCTGCGCTGATTGCTGCCCGAGGAAGAAGAGCCGCCGCTGCTGCTACGCTGCGCCGACGATGAGGAGCTCGACTGATGGCTGGAGGGAGCGCGACTGCTGTAGCCGGGCTGCTTCGACTTGTGATCTAGAGAAATGGAAAGAGAATGTAGTGGATGCCAGAAGCGGTCACTTGTTACTTTGTCTGATACACACCTCCATGTGCCTCGGGCGGCAGTGCGCCTGGATAATTTGGCAACTTGTGATTGGATGATGAGGAGGAGGTAGAAGAGGACGAGTTCCCTGGCGCGCCGCCCACCGAGGACGAACGCTGATGGCTGCCATCGCTGCGTCGCTGCTGTGGCGGCACCATTGCCGGCGGCGGCAGCAGAGCCGCCTGCGACGAGTCCCGGCTGTCGCTGCCGTTCATTAGCTCTGGCGGCGCCGTGATGTTCGAGTGATAGCCCTTCATCATTTCGCTCATTTTCCAGTCTTCTTTCAGCTTGCTGTCCTTGCTGTTCGTGGCCGTGCGATTGCTGGCGCCCTGTGCGATCGCCTTGATCGAGTTCAGCTTGGACTTGAGCCGGGCGGGACTCTTCTCATAGATGGCAATGAACTCGTCCGTCAACTGCTTGAGCAGCTCCAGCGAAACGCTCTTGTCCACGTAGTAGAACCAGTGCTTGCCCTCAGTTGATTGCGGAATCTCCCAGCGCGACCACTTGCAGGCCAAATAAATGCAGAAGCAGGCAACCACTGTGGGTCGATATTGCAGGCACATCGAGGTCAGATGCAGGCTAGCAGTTGCAGGTGCGGGGCAAGGACAGAGCGGGTATTTGATATAAGTTAATCGTGTATAGAGCATATTCTAATCATATTTTCATCGAGCTTATACGTGTGTGCGTGCGTGCGTTCTTTTTCATTTGAACTATATGATAAAAATCATTCAATTTATTGGTATTGCTATGGATCCTTATACCAATATTCAAAATAGCAGCAATATCCATAAATTCTCAATATTGATAGCAACAAAACATGTTAAACTTTATGTTTATGGTGTATTTAGGTTTTAGTAGAACTTCTATAATTTTTTAAACATAAATACATTAATGTTGGTATATTGCGCCCAAGTTTACATCATCTGCACAGTTTATTTATATTAATCTTATTTAAAGATTTGTAAGAAAAACCTAAATAAAAATCAATAAAAGAAACTTCTTGTGACAGATGCTCCAATGTTTTTGCCCATTACTTAGTTAATATATATTTTATAAATGATTTAATCGATCTTTAAGGTAACAATCTTTATTAATTTCTCTCAGTTATGAAATGACATATGTACATAATGATCATGATTTATGATTTTTTAAACTGTTTACGATTAGAGGTAAGCTTCGAGTAGGATTCTCGGCAAGCATAAAGATGACGGCTTGCAAAGCAACAGACGGACATGGCTATATTAACTCAGTTCACTGTCCTGATCATGTTTGCTGAAAATACGTTCCTCATTTTCAGGCCAACATAATCCGTAATTGTACACAAATCGTCCGTATGTTAGGGAGGTGTCATAAAAATGGCCAACGGAATAAACTGCATTTAAGTACACGTTAACACAGGTAAGCTGTCAAAAAGGGACGCGTTTGGGTGACCTTCATGACTTTTTGCCTCTTTTGTGTAGGCTCTGGCTGTACCCGTATTATGCGTATATAGAATGCATTTTCAGGGGACATTTGAGCAGTAGTTTCTATGTTTCATGGCCCATACATACACACATACACACATACACACACACACACGCGCTCGTTTATACCGTACGCTTGTTGGGTGTATACCAGTATCAAGTTTGGAATACCGTTAGCTGTTTTAGCCATACCTGTTTGAGGCCAAGAAGTAGGAGGTTTGCGCCAGATCCTTGCATGCTAAAATATATCACAATTATCAATTCACAATTGCTCTAATTAGCATTTCAGCCACGTTAACAATATGGCATTTGGTATTGGGTTTGGGATATATTTGTTTTTGTTTTTTGTTTTGTTTAGAGCATGGTGCCTACCTTTGACCAGCTGGCACGTGCGCACCACATGCGTGTGCGGATGATCGATGGCCACATCGAAGCCGAGCGTCTGCAGCAGTACGTTCTCGTTGAAGACGAGCTCCTGGGCGAGATCTGCATAGGTCTGTTCGGTCGTTTGTGGCAGGCACTTGTTGGCCGCTCTTATCACATGCTCCAGCTTGCGCGGCTGCTCCTCCACCTTGGCGGCCAGAAACAAGCTGGCCGATGCCATGGAATTGCGATGGAAATGTGTGAACGAGTGGAACGCATAGAAGCGATGCATATAAACAATGGCCGTGTTAATGCACAGCTGCGACACCTGCAGCCGCTGGCCCATCTCCTGTATCAGATACGCCGTCATCTGCCTATAGTGGAGCTCATCGTCGCTCTTGATGCCGCAGCGGCGACTGGGCGAGTTGCCCAGCTGCTCGTTGCTGAAGTACCAGATTTTATCCTTTTCGAACGGCAGGCTGTTGTTGTTGTTGTTGTTGCTGCTGCTGCTGCTGCCACTGCTACTGGCGGCGACGCTGCCCGCTGCAGTTGAAAGCGCGGACGCGGCGGCGGCGGCGGCGTTGGGGACGCCCGCGGGCGTTGCCAACAGACTCATTGCTCACACGCACAAACACCCACACGCGTAGACTTTGTCTTCGTCTGCTTCTCTTGATTTTCGATTTGTGAATCTCACATGCAAGCCTCTTTGTGGCAAGTAGAAGAACGAGCACGACACGCACAGTTTTACGTCAATTCTATTTGATTTCTCTTGATGTTTTGCATTGGCAGCTGAGTCAAATGTTGTTGTTTTTCTTGTCGTCGTAGGAACTGTACGATTTGGAAGAAGAAGCACAGACAGAGTCTCGTTTTTCTTTGTCGGCTGTGACAGATGCGTGTGTATTGGTATTGTTAATGTACGGGCTTGTAGCGTGCTGCTGGAGGAGAAGGGAAAGGTGGCTGACGCTGACTGTGCTGCTGCTGCTGCTGCGCGTCTACTGCTACTGCGGCTGCCACAACACATTTGCTATGAAAGTAGCAAAATAATGCACACTTGCTTTCGATTTGTTTTTTTTTTTTGTGTAGTTTTCACACGTTTTACGCCATTCAAAATCTGCTTTTTCGCTGTTTTGATGGCGTTGTGTGTGTGTATGTGTGCGTGCGTGTGTAGTTTTCTGGAAATTGCGACTGTTCAACGACAGACGTACATAGACGAGAGCCCGACGACGTTTGTTATGCAACTTGCACATCAATTCATTGTTATCATTGTTGTTATTGCTTTTTCGTCACACAAAAACACCTCATTTTTGTTCTATAATTTGCAATGCAAATGCATCGCAAAAAATGTGATTTTGGTTTTGGAACGCACAATGACACAAAAAGAAAAAATGTATGTATGTGTATATGTATTTACAGTATGGCCGTCGCAGTCGCATTCGCATATCGATACCGTATATCGGCATGCACAAATATCGCCATCAGCCCTGAACAATGCGATAGATGCGATTGTAGTTTTAGTATCGATACGCACTGTTAAATGCAGCCCTAATAATTAATTATTGTATTTAATATGTTAATTTATTTATTTTATTTGTTTGTTTACATTGACTCTTAAATATTTATAATTCTGGGATAGTGTATTTGTATCGGTTGCTTAATATTTTTAAAATTAAGTTTTAAATTCTATAAAAAAAAGTCTTAACAGCATACTAAGATTACAGACTACAATTAACAGAGGTCGTTTGTGATGCATACTGTTAAGTTGAAGTGTCTTAGCATCTAGCTTTATGGCCTTATGGCGCTAAGCTGACGTGTTTCGAAATTTCAAATTTGTTTTATAAAAGTTATTCTATAAAAAATTACCATAAATAATATAAGTAATTTGGTTTTAGTCTCATTTATTGATGTTATTTATAAAACAGATAATATATAAGTATGTATATATATATATATATATATATATATATGTATATATATATATATATATTTTTATAGCAATTTGTAGATTAAAATATACAAAATTTAGCTAAAAATCTTAAAACGCTAACGTTTCCATAACAGTAAATAATTATGCTATTTCCTTTCAGATTTCCATCCAAGTTAAAATTAATCTCTCTTTAATCATCTTTAATTTTTGACCTATATAGTCACCTACATACATTTATCTGCTTCTTTTCTCGATCTAATTACTAATTTGTGGCTCGCATTTGCTGATTTTAATGCAGACGTTTTTTATTCGCCTGTTCAATATACATAAATGAAACTTAAATATGTAGCATAGTGCTTAAATATAGATGCACATATGATAAGGTATATATATATAAACTACACGTATAAACTACACGTTATCTTCTTAACAGATTCGCTAAAACCGTTTCCAACCCAACTTCCATTTCAACTAGCTAATGGTGACCTTTCCCGATATTCCAAAAAAAAAAAAATAGCTTTCTATGTCAATCCTCGTAAATTAGCTCACTCGATCTTAAGACTAATGCCATGCGTTGCTCTCATTCATTTTTCGTACCAATAAAGTAAGTGTTTGCCTTAATTCCACTAGAGATCCGGCATTCGCACAGATCTTGTTGAAATCTAATCTTTAATTTAGTTGGTCTTATCCAGCATGTGTTTTATTTTGGTTGGTTTCGAGCCAATACAACAAATACACATAAATAATTGTCGTAAACAATAATTATACGTTATTACACTTATATGTAGTTAGAACTACGACTAATAAGTGAAACATGAGGTCCAGAAGTTGTTTATATACAATTATAGTGCACAATAGCTTGTCGGTTCCAAAAAATGTCTCAATCTCTGATTGTGTACGTATGCAAAAAAGTACAAAAATTATTGATTCGATGCAATTTGTGTTGAACGATCTTTAAAAGGGCGCCACCAATTGAAACTACAAAAAAAAGAAGAAAATGCACTAACTGCGGTTTTGAGGTGTAAAGCTGTGTTTTCTATCTTTGTGGACTGGGGCAACTTTCGGATACTCTGGCCGATTTTCGTTGTACTCGCGTACATATTCTTCGATTGTTCTATATAAAATTGCTCAAACTTGATCATGCTTACAGCACATTTTAAATGTGAATAAGAATTATGCAATCTTAAACGCTATAATAAGTATATTTAGATAGACATATAAACGCACTTGCTGCTCCCGTTCTCACGTTCGAAACCTCAAAAACTGAGTCCTCATCAAGTTGATGTACCCCTAGGTATACACTACATGAAATGTCTGTCTTAAGCTACAAAATGCATCATCTAAATTTATCTAAAATATTCAATCTGCATGTAGAATATAAATATGGTATTGTATACTATATAGACTTTGAATATATATATAATTGTTTGTAACTTATGTCTTATGTACTTTTAATGGGAGGTATATGTAGATTTCAAATTTGTAACGGGTTGCAAATATTTGTATGTTTTTTGTTTTATTATTTTCGAATCAAAGGTCGGTTGTTTTCGTTCTCGTTCTCGTTCTCGTTCTCGTTCTCGTTTTCGTTTTCATTAACGCAAAAAATAAAACGCATGCATATTGAAATAATAATTTTATTTTAATAATAAAAAATAAAAAATAATCATAAAAAATGTTTACAATGAACAGAGTTAAACTCAAAACTCACTTCGTTTATTATCATTATCATCATCATCATCATCATCGTCATATATCATAATCATTCTCAATCATCGAACAAAAAAAAAAAAAAACTTACTCTCATTCTGTTGCTTGACATACACATAATAATAGATAATGATAAAGGTACTTAGAGAACGCAACTACATAAGTATAAAAGAAATATTGAATAGAATAGAACTAGGAGTTTGTTGGTTTGTTTTTATCTTCATCTTTCTTGCTTCCTTCCACTTTTCTTTTCATTTAACTTTAGTTTAGTTTATGCTTTTAAGAGATTGCACGTTTGGGCAGTGTTTGGAAATTGTTGGTGTGTGTGTGTGTGTTGCATTGAAAATTGTTGTTGTTATTGCTGTTTGCAGAACATGGAACTATTTGTTTTTGTAGTATATTGGTTGAGTTGGTTTCTCTGTTGTGGCAGTGTGACGTAACAAAAAGCGTTTACAAAAATATTTCAGACATAAACTTCAGACCAAAAGTAGTGTTTTTTTTTTTTTTTTTTTGTAGTTGATTTTCTATTATTTTTCTTTTTTAACTGCTTAGCATGCTTGGTGCTTTTGTGGTTCATTTCTGTGGAGTTTTACTTAAAGAATTTCTTTGTCTAATGTCAAATCTTCAATAGTTCTTGTACAGTGCAGCTCCACAAAATGTACCACTTAGAATGAGTTGTTGAACTGCTCTTGTGGTTGTTGAGGGTGTTTGTGTGTGTGGGTTTCTTTTTTTTTTTCTGTTCCTTAAATGTATATTTAAAAAAAAAAAAAAAATCTTACAAGTTAATAATTACAAGAAAGTTTCTGACCACAGGATACAACATTTTTGGGCGCGTTGCCTTCAACGGGTGTGTACTGTGGCTCCAGTTAGGATATTGGGCAGGGCATATAGAAGAAACACTTAAATAAATAAGCTATCAATAAGCATAATATCTAATTAGAACTATGAAATATTTCTCATCTCGTTATAAAATAAGCAACAAAAACAATGAGCCCAGAAAACGCACACGAATACAGTTAACCGTCAACTACTTTGCAGATCTCGCATGTGCTACGTGTGGTAGTGTATGTGTATGCAACCGTAGGGTGCTTGGGCTAGGGGGGATGGTTGGGCTGGGATAGTGGGATAGTGGGACTGTGGGACAGAGGGGGGCATAGGGTAAGGCTATTAGATATATTAGGCTAGGCTTTGTAGGTATACAGTAATTCGTAGCTATAAGTTTTCACATACACATCAAATATCAATAAGAATTCTTCATCGATCGTCAATCATCAATCAATCAATAATAATGGTAATAATAATCAATAATAATAACAATATGCATTGTAATAATAATTAATTCATTAAATGTTACAATTAAAACACTAAAGCCAATGAATAGATCATTAATTACTACCAAATTGTAATTTGCATTTTTTTGTTTAGTTTTTTTTTGTTTTTTTTTTTGTTTTTTGTTTTTCGTTTAGCATGTTTGTTTGTGTATACATAATATTTAGTACATACTATGTATATATACATGAATATATATGTTTAGAGTATACATATATATGCATATGCCTAGCAACTATGTAATTTATACTCTTCCGCATTTAATCTGATGTGTCATCCATCTCTTAGACCTAACAAAAACTCAACATGAAAAAAAATCCCTCCTCACATTTGTCGAAACAATTAAATGTAGCTTACCACGCATACATATATACATGCATGTGTGTGTATGTATGTAGTTTGGATGCTTCGCTCTGTTATATATATATGTATATATATAGATGTATATATTTCTACTATTGCCGCTAGCCGGTTTCAGCTCCCATTCTATTGCCACCGATTCCGTAAGGTTTACGTCTATTTACATGCTCTCTCTCTCTCTCTCTCTCTCTTTCTCTCGCTCTCTCGCTCTATCGCTCTCTCCGTCTCCCTCAGACGCCATTGCAATCGATCTCAACTATATCCTTGGGCACATCCACAAACTGATAGACCAGCCGCTGACCATCCACCTTGGCCAATATGCCGCGCTGGTAATAGTAGCGCAGGGCACGGCCCATCGTCTCGTAGTTCATGTCGGGCTTGTTCTTGTGCATGCCCCAGAGTCGGGAGACGGCCTTGGAGTCGACCAGCTTGAAGACGCCCTTCTCGCGGTTCGTCCACTTGATGAAGCGCGGACAGTACTCGCGATCCTGGAGCAGCTTCAGCAGGAACTCCCACAGGTAGGTGGTGGAGCCCTCGCGACTGCGCCGCTTCACGCCCATCTCCAGCTTGGGCTTGCGCGGCTTTTTCGCCTTGCGCTGCTGGAAGCCGCCCAGCTCCAGCATGTAAGAGAGATCATAGTTGACGCTCGACGTCGCCGGCTGCTGTATGACGCTCTGCGTGGCGCCGGCGCTGAGCATTGCTGCCGCTGCGACGGCGCTGCTGCTGCTCACGACCGATGCCGCCGCCGCTGCCGCTGCCGCAGCATTGGCAATTGTGGAATGCGTGTGCTGTGGTGTGCTGTGCAGCTGGTGGGGATGCGTTGACGCCAGCTGCGATGCTGCCAGCTGGGATTGTGGGTGCTGTTGCTGTTGCTGCTGCTGCTGCTGCTGTTGCTGCTGTTGCTGCTGCTGTTGCTGGTGATGCAACTGCTGCTGGTGGTGTGACAGTTGCTGCTGCTGCGGCGCGTGCTGCTGCTGTTGCTGCTGCTGCTGCTGATGTTGCAGGGAATGATGCTGATGTGTGCCAAAGCCGTTGGCAGCCGCGCTGCGCTGCGACGACGCCGCCGTTGGCGCGTTGAAGTAGGACGTTGTCAGATAGCTGGGTCCACCGGCCGTGCCAGGATTAACGCCGCCCCCGCTGGAGCCACCGCTGCCATAATAATTGTCGGGCACTGCAAGCAGATAGAGAGAGAGAGGGAGAGAGAAAGGCAAGCAGAGCGTTAAATTTGTTGTCAGTAATTTGAGTAGATATGCGAATGAAACCCAATGCTTCTAAAAATGCATATATCAGTCAGTTTTTGAGCCACTGCGACCCACTGTGCCCAGCACTGTTTGCTTGCTGCGTGACTATTTCACAGCGCACACGGCTACATGTATGTGTGTGTGTGTGTGTGTGTGTTTGTAATATTGTATGCTATTTAGTAAGTTTTGTTTTACATCCGGCGTCAACGACGTTGCCCAATTCAACAGCCAGCTGCCCGACGGGACGTGCATTGTGGGCAGGGGGAGTAGTAGCCGAGCAAATGACTGAGCGCGGTTGAATAAAATCAAAAGTATTCGCTCACCAACACCAACGCCAGCACCAACGACGGCGAACGGCAGCGAAGAGAGCAACGCACGCTTTCGTTCGTTTCGTTTTTCGCTCGTGTCTTCGCCATCGCATTGTTGCATTAGCGTTGGTGTTGGCGCTGGCACTCGCACTCGCATTCGCATTCGCGCTCAGAGAGCGCACAAAAACGGGAGACGCTCGCAGCGCCAGCATTGCCACACTGCCGCTGACTGCTGTTGCTGTCGCCGTTGCCGTTGCCGTCGCTGTCGCTGTCGCCGTCGCCGTCGCTGTCGCTGCTGTTGTCGTTGTCGTTGTGACCTTCACAATTTGCGCAAAGGCAATGTGTCGATGACCACAGATTTTACACAGCGACGACTCACACAGACTCAAGCACAAAGCGAGGCGAAAAGCATAAAAGCAGCGAGTGCAACACATTCTTATTGCAATTGATTGTGTCGTGAATGTGTGTCTGTATGTACACACGTACATATGTACATACATATATAATACGTTTGTGTGCTTGTGTGAGCTGTTCGTTTTTGTTTGCTAGCCTGCCATTTTTCGATTGCTGAACTTTTGCTGCACACACACACACACACATTTGCACGCAAATATATGTATGTGTGTGTGCATGTGCTTATGTACATTTGTGAACATTATACTCACCCCCAACACTGCGATTCCATATATTCCGCAACGAATTCGCCGCATTGTTCTGATATAGATTCGGATGCAGAAATGTGCCCGTGTGCAGGTGCGCCGCTGCCGCTGCCGCTGCTGCGGCCGCCGCCGAGTGGGTGGCCGCTGCTGCAGCTGCAGCTGCTGCTGATGCCGACGCCGTTGTTGCTGCTGTTGTGGGCATGCCCAGGCGCGCCTTCAACTCGTCGGCGCATGGCTGGCCGCCGGAACTGGAGCTGTCTACGTCGGACACACCGCTATCCGCCGGACTGGGCGGAAATGAACCTGTGCATCACAAAACGAAAACGAAAACGAAAACAAAAACGGGCCAAGATTAACAAGACGCCAAAATGTTTGGGGCAAGTCGCTGAGGCAGCAATAAAGGGCGTGTGCAGCGGTTCACCTTGCTGGCAATCTTGCTGTTGGGGCTGGTCGCACACTCACCTGTTGTGGCCGTCGTGTAATTTCTGTGATGTGGATTGTGGATTGCACCGCCGCTAAGCAGATTGTGTAGCAATGGCCGATGCGGTATGGCCAAAGGTTGCTGCTGCTGCTGATGCGCATTGTTGTTGGTCTGTAAGCTGTGTTGTTGCTGCTGCTGCTGTTGCTGCTGTTGTTGTTGTTGCTGCTGCTGGCTCTGCTGGAGCGGCGTTAAAAGCGCATTCTGTTCGGTCTTGATGTGCAGCAATGTTGTTGCACCGCCGAAAGGTTGCTGCTGTTGTTGTTGCTGTTGGTTCTGCTGCAGGTGCTGTTGCTGTTGGTGTTGCTGGTGCTGCTGTTGTTGTTGCTGGTGAGGTGACGGACTGGTTGATTGTTTGACAATAGGAATTTCAGTATCTACAATAACGAAACCGCACAAAGAGGCAAATTAGTTGTATGCTATATTATGTAAGCCAAGTATTATAGACTTAGAGAAGATTCCTGCAAGAATAAAGAGCTCATTCATTTCATGGCTTCATTTCACTCAATTTGATTGGCTAAGCAGCTGAGCAACACTCGAACTACTTTAAAATGTCTGGCAACCGTTGCGACCCAATTAAAAAACAACTTTATCTCATCAGCCTCAACAGCAACAGCAACAGCAACAACAGCAACAGCAACAGCAACATCTACAACAACCTTTTCGATTGCCGCCCTCTTCGAGTAACCGAGAGCTGTCAAAATGTCTAAGCTCACATGAAATGCAAAGCTAATAATACTTAAACAATTCGCAATATACATAATTATACAAAACTGTTGTTGTCGTTGCTGTTGCTGTTATAGTTGTTATTGTTGTTAGCAAGTTGAGCGACATGCAAAAGTCGCCAAGAGGCTAGAAATATGCGAACAAAACACACACACACACACACACACACACAGACAAAATTGAAATGCTCCAATTTGGCGAGCCATGAACTCAAAGCAACAAAAACAACAACAACCGTTAAAAGCAATGACAAAAGAAATGCAAAGTGAGAGAAGCAGCAAAAGCAACACTAACAACAACAAAAGTGAAACAAAAAATTGCATCTCACTTTCTTTGGCTGCTTGTTGCTGTTGTTTGTGTTGTTGCTGTGCATTGAGTTGCAACGCGAGAAAAATGCACAAGTTGTGTTTCATTTTTTTTTCCTCTGCCGTTGTATTTTTTGCTTTTCGCAATTCTTGTTGTTGTTGAAAAGTAAAAGTGCATTTTCACTTATTTTATGCGAAACGCCGCGGCGGCTGCTGCAAGCAGAAGCAGAAGAAGCAGCGGCAGAAAACACAGCAACAACAACAAAATTGCATTGAATGTCAAGCTGTTCACACACACACCAATACCAATGCGTGTGCCAAACGCATACAGTTGTCTCGCTCGCGCAAGTGCAGCGTGTGCAGGCAAGCTATAAGGCGGCAGCAACAGCAACAACAACAGCAGCCATAAAGCTTGCATGCAAGCGTGCGCACACATACACACATACACACACATACATATACAGTTGGCAGCAAGAGAGGAAGAGAAATCAGGTCAAGGCTTGTCGGCATTGTTGCTGTTGTTGCTGTTGCTGTTGCTGTTGCTGGCAGCGGCGACGAGTTTACAATTTATGCTTTGCTGGCTGCATTATTGCATGTTGTGCGCGCTACGTTTGAATGTGTGCGCCTTTTTTACAGCTTTTTAAATACCTACACATAGTCAGACATACATATGGACACACACACAGGCTTACAGACAATTCGCTGTTTCGTCTCGTTTTAATTGCCGCTCGTTTCATTCCGTTCATTCGTTGTGTTGTGGGTGAATGAGAAGCATGTAAAAAATAATATACATATTTATGCATACATATTCATATATAAAACTCAAAAGCTGCTGTAAAAATATGGCACATATATGCACATTTGTGTTTACCCACAAACCAGACGTTCGATCGACCCGTGTGTGTTTGTGTGTGTATCTACCAAGTCGTGACGGAAATTGCGGGCAGGCAGCTTAATCAGCTGTGGCCTGCAACACGCTACCTCTGCCTCCCCTCCCCCTCTCTTTTGCCAACAACAGCTGCAGCGACGCCTGCTCGATATTTAGCTTTTTTTGCAGTGGAAAATCAACTTTTATTTCTTTGGCGGAAACTATAAACATTAGGCAAAAACATTTTTGGATTTTTTTCGTTTTGAGAATTTTTCTTTTAGATTTTCGGCACTTGGCGTGCTTAAGCCTAAAAATTGCTTGGCGGAAATGCCTGTCAATTGTTGTTGCACATGTGTGTTTTGCAAATTTGTATTTTGGTTTTTACTAAGGGGAAATACTGGCGCTCACGTGGCTGTGCTGCTTAGAATGTTTGGTGCGGCTAATAAGGCGTATGCGTAATGTGGCACAGCTGTGATCGCAATACGGGGCGAATACGTAATGCCATCTTTTGTGCATATAAATAGTTGCATTGGCGAATGTGTGTGTTAAATGTGCCATGTCAGAGTCGGATTTTGTTAAATTCGTCTTGGGTGCTGACACACGGGCACACCTGGCGTATGTGCAATGTGCAACAGAAATTGCGCATACGCACGGTAGTCCGAGGGATTTGCAGCCAATTCGTGACTGTGACCCAAAACGCAGACAAACTGTATCAAATTGGCCAACCCACTTGAATGGTGCATAAGAGGGTCTCATCAGGCGCACCGATACACCCATTAAAACACTTACACACTTACACATTACGCATTGCAATGGTGCGCCAAATGTGCGCTGACCTCTAAAACTGCGGTCTATTAAAAATAAAAATAAAAATACAAAACAAAAAAAAAACCAACATATTTATATATATATTATGAGAAAACAAAATTTGCCAACATGAGGCGGATAGGTACATATATTCATAGGTGTGCGTATGTGTAAGTACATGTGCAATTAACGGTAGAGTCATGTGCAGAGTTTTTTATACCGACATATGTATTACTTTATTTTTTTGTTGTTTGCCTATTTCCCTGCCCGAATTTGGACTTGAACTGCCTCGTTGATATGTGCGCGGTGTTTTGGGACAGTTACATCACAATTCACAATTCACAGTCACAATGGAGCCGCAGCATTTGCGAATAGTAGGTCAATGTAGGTATGCAGCGTTGTTGTTGTTGTTGTTGCCGTTGCTATGATTAGGTATTTTTAATGCTGATATGTGTGTACCGACATAAAACACACACAAACCAATGTGCGTGCAACGAGCCCAACTCGGGTACTTTAACAAAGCTGTTATCATCGTGTAGGGTATTTGATAGTCAAGCATGCTTAGTGGTTTTTGTCTGTGTACAAAAGTGTTTTGTTTACAGTTTCTAGTCATTTCCGAGGAAGCCGCTCGTTGTGCCTGAGAATTGCTACAACAACACCTGTTCAATTTGTATGTGTTGTTATTGTTATTGTCGATGTTGTTGTCGTTGTTGCTGTGTCATTTTGTTATTGGCCTATTTTGTATTTTACTTTGTGTTGTAGGTGTTGAAAGTAATAAAACAAAAACATTTCTTTCAGGTGGGGGATTTTTTTATACCAAACTGCCAAACTGAAAACTTTGACAAGTAATTTATGCGATCCAATCAGACATCAGATTTGTTAGGGAAATACAAGATCGTAGTTTGATTCACTTTTTGTTAAATGATAAAAAGAGACAAATATGTACATTTGCAAACTTCTGACGGTCTTAAGCAGAATCTCTGTTTTGGCCATATATGAAATACATCTGCACACAGATGGTTAGAACAATATGTGTAATAGGTTTGTTCATATGTATGTGTGCAGATAAAATTATACTTAATTGCATTGCCAAAAACGGAGCTAACGATAATAAAAAACCAACCAAAAATGTGTGTGCATTTCTTTGTGCGTGTGTGTGTGTGTGTTTCATAGCAGCGAAAGCAATTTCAATTTGACTGCGGCAACAACAATAACAATAAGAGTATGAGCAACAACAACAACTGCGACGCTAACGCTGACGCCGACGACCGATTAACCAAAAGTAATATGCGAATAACAGCAACACAGACAAAAGAAAGCAACAGCGACAGCGACGACGACAACAACTCAAAAGTTCTATATTTAAATATTATAATTTATGTGTTTGTTTGGCTATTGTACATGTGCATACATACAGCTGTATATTCATACATACTAATGTAGTTGTTGTTGTTGCTGCTCCCAGTCTTGTTCTCTTCCCCATTCGCCCATTCCCGTATGCCCATCATGGACTGCTTCCGTCAGCGAACTCAGTTCCCAGTTCATTCCCACTTTCCGTTCCCTGTTCTGACTGCCGCTCTCCCATGCGTCGCGCTGCTCTCTCGCACTCTCTCTCGCTAAATTCCTGTTCTGCGTGTGCATTGTTGTTGGCTCTGCTGCTGCTTCTGCTTCTGCTTTGGCTGGCTTATTTTGGCTTTCATGCCTCTGCTGCTCAGCTGCTTGTGTATGGGTGCAAAGAATAAAAGCCGCTGTCGGCAGTTGCTGTTTGTTGTTGTTGTTCCTTTTGTTCTGGTGTTTGTGAGTCGCTGTCGCTGCCGCTGCTGCTGCCGCTGTCGTCGCTGGGCGCATTTGTTTGCCTGAGCATGTGTGTGTGTGCCTGTGCGCTTTTTGGAAATTCAGTCTCAAGTTCAAGGTCTCGCGGATAACGCACACACATGCAGACAAGTGCGAGACGCGCACACACACACACACACACACATACACTTGTGTGCGGTTCTTATTGCTTGTTTAAGCTTCATGTGTACGTATGTTTTTAACGACATATATATGTTTGTAGATCTAAAGCACCATTTCTCATTAGGTGCATTTGTATTGGTGCTGGGTGTTTACTTTTTGTTGCTGTTTTATACAGTTTTTTCTTATTTTTTCGCATATTTTATATACTGTATACATGTATATATTGTACACATTTAAAAATAAAATAAGTAGCAGCAAAATATAATAAAAAAAAAAACGCAGCGACTACAAAATTATTCCTCAATATTTCCGCATCAAGAATTGATACGAGTTGTATTTTGTTGTTGCTGCTGCTATTTATTGTCGCTGTCACTTCACTCTTGATACAGAAATTTCTCGTTTAATACAAAAGGAAATGCATATGTACAGCTGTATGTTTGTTTGTACGTACATACATATGTACATATGTGTACATATATATATTGTAATTTTTGTCAACTGTTTTTGTTTTTTGGGCAGCATTTTTTAGTATATAATTTTTTGCTTTTTTAAATTATATATATTTTGATTATTCTCATATGAATAAGTATGCATATAATATGCATAAAGATTGACGCATTTGTTTGATACGCCATTTCTTAGCTGACTAAATAAATTTTGTAACAATTTCGCTGAAATGCTTTTTATACTGTGCATATTTAACATATAAATGTTAAATTTGACTGCCCTAAGCCCATTAATTGGCTAAAAGGTGGCTGAAAGAGATACCCAAGAGGAATGTAAATCTGTTTACTTCTAATAAACTAACTGTATATACATACACTTCATAGAGGAGACGCAGAGCTATATTTATTCAAATGTATTCATAAGAGTTAATTCTCATCTTTTAAGCTTTGTGTTTATTTTATAGTAAAATAAATTTGTATAGGATGGATTATTATTGCATAATTGTTGTTTTGGCTTTTAAGTCATCAAATTCATACGTTGATTCACAGTATATACACATGTACATATATTGAATTATTTCTACATTTTTCCCCGTATATTACATAATTTCATTTCATTTTCGTCGCTTGCCCTGTTGCCCAATTCACACACCTGTCACAATTAGCACTTTCTCTGCAGAGTTCTTATATATAGACTGGCCAGAAACCATTTTATATCTAATGTGTATCTGGGTTGCGTCATGTGCCAATATTTTGGCATTACAAGTGCTAATTGAGCTGCGTGTTAAATGTATTTCCTCTTCATAGAGATGTGCATACTGATGAGTTCTTTGCTTATTTAGGCTATTTAGGCTTGAATATTAAATCCAGAAATGGAAGCAACCGATCCATAAAATGTGTATCAACAACAACAACAACGCATGTTCAGCTCTCTGATTAGCTAATTTACCCAATCTGATTTTGTAATTATATTTCGACAGCTTGCAGTGCCTAGCATTTAATATGTGACATAATCCCAGTTCTCTCTATCTCTTATGCACACACGCACACTCTCGTTAACTCTCTCTTTCATGCTTATTATCAATTATCGCGCTGCAATCAATGAACAGATAAGGAGACCCCACCAATACCCATGCTGGGCAAATGCTAGAGAACTGCGTCTGGCCGTTAAGCGCGCTTACAAAACTCGCACACACACACACATACAGAGAGGCACACGCATTTGTAGATAGACAGAAATCGAGACATGTCTGTCGCTTACATAATTCTAAAAACTCAGCCGTATTTGGGTTAAGCTAAAGAAAATGATTTGCTAATTTCTTGCGCTGAAACGAGAAATTTAAGTTTTTCCGCGCGCCACTGTCTCTATCTCCCTCTCTCTCTCTCTCTCTCGCTTGCTCTCTTTCTTTTCTCTATTTGTGTGCATTTGTGTGTGTGTGCTCAGTTGTTGCCAATCTATTCCCAACCTACCTCAAAATGTTTTGCGTTAGGCCTCAAAGCAACAGACCTCGTTGTGCAGCTGGTGGGGTGGTGCTCGGCCCGGGGGGGCGGGGGGAGGTCAGGTTAACAACGACGACGACGTCGCTCTTTTCCACTATTTCCCACACACACACACACACACACCGACACACAGATACACACGCGCGCAATTTTACAATCGCACGCTTACAGAAGCTGAAGCTGGGCTGGTTACTCATGTAAAGGGAGCACAAGATAGAGAGAGAGAGGGAGAGAGCGGGAGAGCTTGTAAGCGCACGTTGCGCTCTTCGCCTCATGTCGCAATTGAAAGTTGCCTCGCATTCTGTTTGTGTCTGCGAGTGTGTATGTGTGTGTGTGTGTGGGCGGTGAATTGGGAACGGGAGCAGTGCTGTGGTTGAAACCCCAAAAGGTTGAAGGTAAAACAAATCAAAAGCAAAACAAACGAAATAAAGTCGTGTAGAAAAAAGGTTAAAGCAAAAAAATAAAAAAATGATTGCATGTTGTAAGAGGAAAATTTAGCTATACATACATACACACACACACACACACACACACACACATGTATGGGTGGTATGTGCTGGTATGTGTAAAATACCCAAATAAAGTTTGTCAAAAGAGTTTGGCAGCAACAGCGAACAAAAATAAAATAGAAACAAAAACGGAATATTTTTTTATGTCTTTGGTAAAAATTTCAAAAGAATTTGCTGAAATAAAGTTTCCCACCATTTCCACAGATGACGATCAAAATGATGATAACGTTGATATATGTGCTGGCATGTGTTTTTCATTTTTGGGAGCGGGGGTGGGGGTTGGGGCTGTCACAGCCTCAACTCGAGCTGGCTGCTGATTTCAACGCTTTGGCATTTGATTTGATTTGAGGAACCAGCATTTTGCGAGTTCTGCGGGCCATTGCGGTTACGTTGAACTGATTTTGATACTTTTGCAGGAAATTTAATACCAGAAATGGCATAAAAAAGCCGGGTATTATCTAAGAAGCGATAATATGCACTATAATGCAGGGCGAATAAAACTTGTTGCCTTCTTGCATAGAAAACATATTGAGGGTCATATAGGTCATCCGAAAAGAGCTGGCGAAAATCTGAGAATTGTCTGTTACACTTTAAAGAATATCTCTATAATGGTTGCGAGGAAAGTGGAACTTCCGCAAATTCGATTCTTGATTTTTAAGCTTAATTTAGAATTAATTAAAAATAAATTAATAAAGAGCGACCACTGTAGTTACATTCACATGTATGTATATAGGTTTAAAATTGATTTAAAAGTTAAACAATTGTGTCTAAAATTCATGTTCAAGGAAATACTTCCCAAATGTTGTTGATATTTAGTATCTCAAAAGCTGGTTTCTACTGCAATAGTTTGCTTTAGGGTAATGTCGGCAATAACACCATATCATAATAATAAATTTGCGCAATATGTGCGCCAGAGCTTTTCTTGATCAACACACATACACATACATATAAATTATACAGTTTCGTGCATGTATTTGTATCTGTACTTAGATAATTCACTCGCAGCTGCGGCAGCCCAGGATCTGGCAACTGCATAAATCTGTCATTGCCATGTACTCGAGACCCCGAATCCCTGCCCAATTCTTCCGAGTGCTTATCCCCACTTTGGCCATTCCCGAATGTGACGCCCACTTTGCGGAGCTGCGAGCGACGCGCATTTCCGCTAATACAAAAATTTCAAGTACCTGACGCCCTTTTAAGAACAAGTACATAGTATATGTATATGTGTATGCATCTGTGTGTATATAGATTGTTCGCTGTGTATTGTATTTATTTAGTACATTTACATGTACAATGTGTGTGTGTGTGTGTGTGTGTGTGTGCATATCTAGAGACTTTAGTGCTTAACGCTGAGATTCCCTGCAGCCAAATCGGAGCAAAGGCAACAGCCGCTTGCAAAAGTCAAAAGAGACGCCGTGTCAAATAGAGGAAACAAGTTGTTGGGCTGCCTAAGCGAAGGGTTACCTAGCCAGTCTCAGTCCACTAACACACATACATGCATATGTAACAAGTGCCAACACACACACACACACACACACACACACGCAGTGTCCCCCCAGTTGCCAGTTGGCGCCTTGGCAGGTCGCAGCAGCAGCAGCCGCAGCAGCGCTCAAGCGACTGAGAAACTATTTCACACACACACACACACACTGACATGATTACAATTTACGATACACACACACACACATGCAGAGTGAATGCAGCGCGAATGGCAAAGCAAAGCAAAGCAAAGCAAAGCAAAGTCGAGAGCGTTTGATAGTTGAGCGGCATTGCCGCTCACTAGAAAGCTCCTCGCACATTAGCTTGCTCTCTCGCTCTCACTTGGCTCGGCTGTTGTTGTTGCTGCTGTTGTTGTAGTAGTTGTTGCTGTCGCTGTGCGTTTGCCGCCTAAAGTAATCAATAAAATTGTTGAGGTGGGTTAGGAAACTGTTACGAAGCTGCCGCTCTTTGCTCAGACAGCGTTGGCAGCGACGTTGGCAGCGTCAGCAGCAGCAGCGGCGTCGCCGTCAGCGGAAATTGCGCTATTTTAAATAATGTTTATTTTGCGTTTGGACGTCTTTGTTTTTTGTTTGGCTGTCTGTTGGGGGAGCGCGTTTTTTTCCTCTGCTTTTCGTTATAAATTTTGCCTGCTATTGTTGTTGTTGTTGCCAAATTGACATTTCACAATTTTTGTCTTTGGTATACGAAGTAAACCTCAAATGAATTTCGAGCATTCGAAAAAGTTGCAGCAAAATCTCAGTTTAAAGCATCCATAAAATGCTTTATAAGTGGCATAAAAAGAATCGCAAGTTGGTAACGGATAGAAGGTGGCATAGCGCAATAGATGGGTTATGATTTTAAGCCGCATCAGCAACAGATTTGACACAAGCACGCACACACGCACACACACACGCACATTAATGTGCCCATCAATCAAATACGTATTTGTCAGTGGACGAAAATATTTATGTGGGTTCACGTATACTATGCACGCTTACAACTTTTTTTTTTAAATTTTATATAAACCTTTTATCGCAAATCAATAAACACGAATTCCCACGAAATAATTTTGTTGTGGTTTCTATCCACCTATGGAATAATTAACACAGGACTTATTTAGGAACCTATGTTCATGTTGTGTATTTTGTAAAACAACCTGATTTAAATAATGAAATATCGTATCCGAGCATAAAACATTCTAGAAGTTAGCATAGGAGTACTTACATCTCGATGTAAATATTATATACTAAGCTTAAAATATATCTATATATATTCACTCAGTATTCACTTCTTATTTAATCAACGTATATTCTAAGAACTGATATAGAAAAAATCTTTTAAATAGATATATGTATATGCAATACATCTTGATGTATTCGATACAATTCGTATACTGTAGGGTATTTCTTTTCTGTATCATAAATCACTGTTCAAGAAATCATGAATATAAAAACATGAGGTATATAAACATGTGTTAGACCTGGGGCACGCTAGAAGTTCTAGGGCATTTTCTAGTCAAACACTCCATGCGCCCCAAATTCGCCCATTTCCCATTTTCCCATTTTCATCCCCCCGCTGGACACTTACAGTAACGCTTCATCAAGCTCTTCTTGTAGGCCGCCGAGCGTTCCGCGGGCTTCAGGCGCATCCTCGCCCGCTCGCAGTGCGTGGTTGGATCTTCGTCGGATTCCGTGCCGGAGTAGGTGTGTCCTCGTCGCCTGCTGCTGCTGCTGCCAATGGCTCCCGCTGCTGCTGCTGCGGCCGCCGCATTTGCCGCTGTTGCGCCGCTGCTCAGCGAGAGATCCAGGGGGGAGTCGTAGCCGTTTTGGTATTGCTCCAGCAGCTCCTCGTCGTCGGCATCCGCCTCGATGTCGGCATCAGCGTCCTCCTCGAGCGTTTCCTCGTCCTCGATATCGCTCATTTGTTGTTGCTGCTGCTGCTGCTGCTGCTGCTGCTGTTGCTGCTGCAGCTGCTGCTGCTGGTGTTGCTGCTGGTGTTGCTGTTGGTGCTGCTGCACTTGCAACTCGTTGCTGCTGGTGATGACGCTGCTGCGCTGCAACTGCTGCTTGCGCTCCCAAAGAATCTTCGAGACATCGTCGAGGGTGCTGCGCGTCTTATCTGGCTCGGATTGATGCTGCTGCTGCTGCTGCTGCTGCCGCAGGTGATTGTAGAGCACTTTGAACTCGCGGCAATCTGTTGCAATGCTCTCGGGCTCCTCCTGTGCCTGCTCCGCTTCGTCTAGTGCTGCCTGCTCCTTTGTCCGCTGCGTCTCCGGTTCACTTGCCTCGGCCGCAACCTCTACTGCTGATGCTGATGCTGATGCGGCTGCGGCTGCTGCAGCGGCTGCTGCTGCTGCTGCTGCTGCTGCATCTGGACTTAAGCTTGGTGCAGGCCTTGGGCTCTGTCGCTCTGACTTGGTTTCGTCTATGGCACCTTCGATTGCTGGTTTTGTTGTTGCTGCTGCTGCTGCCGTTCCTGGTGTTGTTGCCTCCGACTCCGGCTCGGGCAGCGCATCCTTGGCTGGGCTGGGTGCGCCCGCTGCGGTCTGCTCGGGCGCTGGCGATGTCGGCGCCAGGGGCGAGGCCACGGGCGTGGGCGTGGCACAGGCCGCAGCTGTGGGCGAGGCTGCTGGCGAGGCCGATGCGGAGCCTGAGACTGAGGAGGCGGAGCAGGCGGATGATAGCGACAACAGCGATGAGGAGCTCGAACTGGAGCTGGAGCTGGAGCTGGACGATGATGAGGAGACGTTGGAGAGTGCCGCCGTCGCAAAATTGTGCGCCGTGGCGGCCACCAAATGTTGCACCATTATCATTTTAGCAGTTTCTATAGATTACACACTTTCTACACGTTGCACATGATACTTTTCATTTATCATTTGTCATTTCTTGATTACTTATTCAAAAAAAAAAAAAATTAAGTTACAATTTTGAGGTAAATTTGCACTAAACTCGCTGTTGTTGGCCGGTGGCGCCGCCTGCACTTAAACACATATTTGTGGCAGGCCATCAACGGGCAACGGGCAACGTGCAACACGCAACGCGCAACGCGAATACGGAAACGTACTGGCTGGGGCAACAACGTAGTGTGCTTGGCGTTTGCTTTTGCTCTTGCTGTGTTTTGCTTTGCTGTCAGCCGCGGCACGTCATTTATCTCTTACGGTATCAGCAAAACTAAAATCTAAAGTCAGCACAAAAAGCACTGCCGAGTGTTTATTAGGCGCAAACAAACGTTGCAGGCGGCGACTGCGACGCGACTGCAGCGTGCGATGTCGTTGGCGAAGTCGATGCCGACGTCGACGTTTCTGGCAAAGCGCGCGCGCGCCCCACTCACAAGCACAGCCACGCACACACACGCACGCACACACACACACACACACACTCTAGTCGGAGAGAGCGACAGAGCGCACGAGAGACAGGTGGGAAGACATAAGGCGAAAAAATAAAATGAGCAAGCGACTGCGACGACGACAGCGACTGAATGGGGCTCGCTCGCTCGGCTCGCGCCAACTGGAAGAGCGCGAGCCACGAAATGTTGTTGGGTCTGCTGCTATTGCGAAAACGATGTCGGCGTCGCAGTCGCCGTCGTCGGCGTCGCAGTCACAGTCGCAGCCGGGAGCGCGCCAAAATGGTAAGCAAACGTAACAGTTTTGCGTTTCGAGAGCAAAATGTTTGGCGCTCTCTGCTTCAGTTGCTGTTCGTATGTTAATATAGATACGTACGTATGTATGCACGCATGTTTGTGCATACATCTGTTTGCACGTATGTACGTGAACTGCTGCTGCTGCAGCTAAGGCTGCTAGTATTGGGTGGTTTTGTGTGCCACATGCGCATTTGCATTGCATTTCTCCTCTAGGGACATTGAGTAGCCAACATTGGCAGCCGGCAGAGTGGTGCAGAGTTAAGTTAAGTTTAGATAATAGAACAGGTCTTCATTTCAAAATGCTTTGCCTGCAGATACCCTTTGACCCAGCAAAACCAAAAGACAGTGTCAAGGAGGAAACTCCCAGTCCCAATCTAAGTAGAAGGTAAAATTTAGCAACCAGTTCCTGGAAAGGACATTTAAATCTTCTGGAAAATCTGTAAGGAAACTGTCTGATCTGCAAACCCTTTGAATTTCCCTTACAACTGACACTTACTTTCGCTTTCATTGCCATAATTTCTCCATGTCAAATTTAACAACAATTTTCCTAGATTTTCCTGTATTCGCTCAAGTTAGTCTCTCGAGTTCTGTGGATCTTGCCACAATTGAACAAGCCCGCAAAGTACTTACGACCAGTCCAGCATTTCCTTGTTTGCCTGATCTACAGACCAGATCCCATACAATCGCAATTATGCATATATTCATACACACAGTACACACACATACACGCACACACACACACACACATAATGATGCTTGCGTGTAGTGGTGGCCGCCTCTCTTGTAATAGCTGATGCGACCCAGACCCAGTGCGTTCACTTCAGTGGAGCAAGTGGCGAGCAATTGCAGCTATCTGGGCCCCCAAATGGGTCAGGCCAAGTCAAAAGGGCTGCGCGATCATGGGGGAGCAGCGCTGAGTGTGTGTGTGTGTGTGAGAGAGCGCGACAAGTGAGCAGGAGGTGGCGATGCCGACGTCGCTGCTGCAATATCGTCGTGCAATCGCCACGACTATGACTCAATGCAAGTGTGTGTGAGCGGGCGAGCGAGAGAGAGAGAGAGAGCAGAGGTGCTCTCTCAGCTGCCGTCGCCGTCGCCGTCGCTGTCACCGTTTGACGATGGCAGTAGAGCAAATTTTCACTTTCCGTTTGTTTAGTTGTTGGGGGCCTTTCCATTTACTTGGCAATCGCAATTGTGTGCGTGTGTGTGTGTGTGTGTCTGTGTGATGCGCTCTCTCTCTCTCGCACACAGCTCAACATGTGTGCCTGAAAATTGCAAATAAAGGAAGCAGAACAAGAGCAGTAGAAGATGAAACAGAAGGAAGAGTTTGGCGCTCGGGCGCCGAGGGGGGTGGAAGCCATGGGGAGAACTTTAATGAGGCGACGACGACGACGACGACGGCGACGGCGACACAGACATACTTTTGCTAAGCTAGTGTGTGTGCGAAATGAGTCCAATGTACCGACAACTGGTAGCCGGCCAAAGGAGGAAGGCGGCAGGCGACTGGCGACTGGCGGGTGGCGGGTGGCGGGAGGGGCGCACAGACGGCTCCTTTGGCAACAACACAAAACACACACAGACAGGGACAGCGAAACAGAGAGGGAGAGAGGGAGGGCAGACACTGAGCCATAAAAGAATTTTGAAGAGGAAGCGCATTAGGTGGCACTGCTTGGGGCTGGGCACCTCGACTCGTCGGGACTGGAACTGGAACTGGGACTGTAACCAAGTCTGAGACGGGGTATGTGTATTTTGGGGCACGGGCACGGGCACGGGCACGGGCACGGGCTTGGGCGCTGTGCTGGAGGTTAGGCTTGTGTAGTCGATTCATGTTTCATGTCTCAACAAAAGTCATTGAACAGACGCCGTCAACAGCCACGACGACGACGACGACGACGACTGCAAATCCCCGACTGCTGCTCCTGCTCCTGCTGCTGTTCCTGCTCCTGCTGCCCCTCCTGCTGCTTCTGCCACGTCGGCAACTGCTCAGCCCAGACGTCAAGTCGATGGTTAGGAAGTGTCGGAAATGTATCGCTTTACTGCTGCTGGCTTTGATGGTTCGGGCCATTGCGAGCAGCCCCCCCCGTAGCTCCACCCACGCCAACCCCCCTTCGAGAATGATGCGAATCGCCGCGTCATCGCCAACGACAACGACAACGACAACGACAACGACGGCGGCGAGACAACATTTTCGAAGTAAACAGCAGTGAATGACCTCATATCATCTAATACACGCGCCATGCGCCCAAACCCAGCCACCGAACAGGCTCCCTCGCCCGTCCCGCCGGCCCCAACGGCCACGACTGACTAACCTGCAGACTGTATGTGGAGTCCGAATCTCTCAGTCCCAGTGGCAGTCCCAGTCCCAGTCCCAGTCCCAGTTCCCGTCACTCGACGATTACGATGGCAACGACGACGACGAAGACGACGTTTGTCAAACTTATTTTGGTGCGCTCCTCGTTCACGCAAACCCATCAGACTTGTAATTGTTACGGTTTCGACTGCTTGTGCAGGAGCAGGGATTGGGGGCAGGGGGTACATATTTTGAAGGCGGGTCCGCTTGTACGGTTGCCGGAGATCTCTTTGTTTGGCGGTCGGTAATCTGGTCAATGATGCTAGTTCTTTGTCTGCTCGGCAGGCGGTCGGGGCGGGGTCACTTGTAGGTTAAACGGGCGACATTTATGATGGCTGCGTTTGATTTTGATTTTAATGCTAACCAGATAAGCGACAGAATGCTGCTTGATAGTTATATAGTATACTACAGCATAATTGCAACTTTTGACCCGCGGCCAAAGGCGAACGATTTCATTTTCTCGTCTTGGTTGAGAGGGAAAATTGAAGACGATTCGCAAAAGACGCAATTGAAAGTGAAACTTTCTGGAATGTTTTGGATATATGTACCAATATGAAGACTTCAACAGACGCAAATGAGGCTAGAAAATTCGAAAATATTTCGGGGAGTAAATTGCCAGACTGATAAAATTGATTAACATTAAATAAATAACAAGGGCGCAATATAATAGAAATATCAGGAATATTTTACAATAAAAAAGATTACTGCATCTCCAATGTGGGACTTCCCAGTCGCACATTTTTAATTTGAAATTCGCAATGACTCATAATTGATAAGCTCCAATAGTTGGCCAAAGTGCTGTTGGCCCAAGCGTTTGTCAAGTTCGTAGTTTTCACTTGCGGCTCACATAAATCTTCAGGAAATTTCCAGTTGAGTTTTCAGCGTTGTTTTTTGCACTCAATCGTTTTTGTTTTGTTTTTGCGTTTTTTTTTTTATAGTTTTCGTTGTAGTTGCAGTTGTGTATTGGCATTCACCTTTTCATTCAAAAAGTAACTAGCTCAGCGCTTTTATTGCCTCACAGCAGCAACCTTCGGCGCAACTGTTTCCCCATTTCTTAACAACGACAACAAAAGCAAAACAAAGAAATGATTACGTTAGCCGAGAAGTTCAGTTACTCAAAAACTATACAACGCACTTGACCGTCAGCGAAAGACATAATCATGATTGTTATAATTAACATTGGACCCAAAAAATGAGTAAACAAATAAAACAGCAACAGCAACTAAAACAAAAAAAAACTTTGTCAACTCTCTGCTGGCCCACGGTGCGTATGGGCAACGGCGTAATGTGTAATAAACGTGTAAATGCGGCTTGTTACATGGCAATTACAAGTGCTGGCCAACAACAAGTGCAACCAGAAACAGTTAAAGCCACAGCCCTGACTTTTGGCCAATTTGGCCGCTGTCTGCGGCGCTGGTTCTGGCCAAAACGACTTGCGGCTTAAACTTGCACTTGTTATTGAAGCAAACAAAAAAAAAAATGAAAAGACGCAAAGAAGAAGCAAAAGCAGAAGTCGAGCAGGGAGCTGGGCAAATTCAACAATTTGCATATTGCAGAATTATGTATTCAATTTGTTTATGCGTCTCAGTTTTCGCACTGCGTCTGTGTTCTGCTGATGTTGGTCGCTTTATGGCCAAATGTCAATGATAGGAGACGAGCGTAACTGCAATAATGGCAAGAAGCAGAACTAATACAAAGGATTGCAAGTGCTACACTTAGAGAAAATAAAGTCCATTACAGAATGTTTCTAAATTAAATATAAACATATAAAATAAAAAGCTACGAAATTCAAAAAGTTTGGATCGAATACAAAATACTTTATAGTATTTTTTCAGATTGCACTTAAAATGTTGGGGACCTTCTAAATGAGGAGTTCTTTCTTTAGATACTTCACTTATGTACTGGATATGCGCATAAAATTCTTGAGTTTTTCTCCAAGTGCTGGCCATCAGAGACAATCCTAGACAATCCCAGATAATGACAGCGTTGTCTAGCGAGCGACTTTTATGCGTTTTAATTAAACTTAAACGAAATCGAAAGCCAACAGACAGCATTTAATGTTGTTCAAAGGAAATAGCTGATGGTGCAGCAGATTTGTTGTCATTGTTGCTACTGCTGCTGCTGCTGCTGCTGTTGTTGTTGTTGTTGGTGGCCATCACATGGACTGGCTGCTCATTTGAACGGCGCTTTTCCACTTGCACTTGACAACGAAAATGCCACAACAAAAACAGAAAACAGAAACTGCTAGCAAAAAAAAAAAAAACTCGTCAGCCAAACCACAAACAATGGCATCCTACTTTTGGCCACAACAAGTCGCTCATACGCCCCGTTGGCCCGGTTAGCCCGTTGGCATTGTTTGCATCGTCTCTGCGTCTCTTCTCCTCGTTTCGTCTCTATCGCTTTTTTTTTGGTTTTCCTTTCTTTGGCCGCATGTTGCACTTGCACTTTCTTTTTGCATTATGGCGTGTGGAAAAACTTTCGATTTTCTCGCATAAAATGAAAAAAAAAACAAAAAATGGCAACAACAAGCAAAAAGCAAATTATTTTTACTTTTTTTGCAGCAGCAGCAGAAAGAAAATGAAAGCGAGAAGTGCAACAACACAAAGCCAGAGACAGACGACTCACTCCTAACTCAGTTAATAAGTATGCGAAGACTCGTGGACAGCGAAAACTCTAATCGGCGTCTCTTCCCCCCACTCGAGGACAGCGCCCCAAATTTGGCGCTTGCCTGCAGGGAGACGAGCGCCTCAGGATCAGCTACTTTCGGGATTGGCACTTTGATTTTATGGCAGTCTCTTGAGAGTGGCGATGGAGCTGTAAATGTGGCTTGTGAATAGAATGTAATAGCTGGGAATGCTTTGGTCGAGAGTAAACGACCCGAAGATACCCTGTGGCCAGGACTAACTGCAAATTGGACATTATACATTCGTATGGAAAGTACGCAAACAATTCGAGACGTGACGGCAAGGGAGCGAAATACCTAAAGGTAGTTTCTCTAAATGAACCAAGTTAGATTTCTTTGGTCGACTAGGAGATACCCTGTATTAAAATACACACTATGGAAAATTCGTTGTTCAACTGTGTGTAGCTGGATATATGTACTGTATTTTTCTTTGTTGAAGGAGGGGAATAAAGTATCCCTAAAGTTATACATAATTATACTGTATATACATTCCGAGAAGCTACACTCCAAAATCCAAGTCTTAATTCATCGTGGCTTGATGAATTTGTCTCCGAATGTTGATTAAGATTATATACACACATATTTATATACCATGTACTTTATGTTTCCCGCTACCTAATACATAGGCGCACACATATATTGTATGTATTTGCGCAACATCTTCTAACTTTGAAGTCTCTGAAGCATTAAATATTGATCTAAGCTCTGGCTTCTCTGTGTTTGAATTAACACTTCAATAATTCAACAGATGGCATATACAAGTTTGAGTGTTTCTTCGGCTCCAGTGAAGCTAATTTCAATTTGATTGAATTTGCTGGCATTTAATGGCCGTAGCAACGGTCACGTGCCACCTGCAACCGGAGTAAATTACAGCTTGTGCACAATGTGAATAATCATGATTTTCCTAACCGACTTTACCAGGTTGGATGACTTCAGAGCCCGCTGCATTTGTATGCATCGCCGGTCATTCATAATGAAAGTGAATTTCGCATAGTTTTTCTTTCCTTTGCCAGGCAGTGGGAGCGCGGTGGGGGTAGGGGGGGGGGGGGAGGCCAGTCAGGCGGTTAGGCGGGCAGTTGGCAACATTTATCCGTATGTTGTTCGATCGTTTTATATGGCTAATTTCTAATGCCGCCTCTCTCCTTTTCTCGCTCTCTGTCTGGGTTAGGCAGAAACCAGTTGGAGCAACTTGTTGGCCAACTCGCCGCTTAGCGTCTGTCGGCTGGCGGCCGCTTTTGGCATCGTCATCATCGCAAGCACTCGGCCCTGGTAACACTGACTGACTAACTGACTGACTTCTTGGCCATGCGGCGAAAACGTAAACAGCAAAGCCAAAGGAAATCGCTCGCAAAAAGAAAACGTCGTCGCTTGCAGTTCGCTGTTTGCAGCTCGGAGCTCCCATCTGGCCGGGCTGCGACTGGGGGCCACATGTGGCGACTGCAGCGGCCAGTTTCACATTCGATGGTATCGATACTTGCTGCTGATTTTCCCAAGTTTTCTGGCCAGTTTCTTGGCTTCGGCCGGGCTCCCAAGCCGGAAAGTATTTATTTTAATTAACGAATAGCGTTGGAGTGTTGACTGTATTCACTGTGCAGCCTCCATCCACACTCGGGCCGGCGAGTGTTTGATTATTGTTTGGGATTTTCTACGATTTCCGAAAGCTATCAATTTGATTTGTGTGCTTGCTGTACGTTACTTTCGCCAGCTGAGCTTTGATCTGAAAGGATTTACGGACCGCCAACTAACGAGAAGTATGTTGCAAGGAAGGATGATTCCAATGGAATAAAGGCCATTTTGAATTTATGCCAGTTCACATACTATTTCCTAAAGGTTAGGTTAATAGTTGATAAATATATCCTATACATATATATTCGCAATAGACAATGTTTATTATATTGTTATAGCTCAATAAGTTCCGCTCGAAACAATTAGTTATAATTGAAATTCACATTTTCCATAACAATTTTAGCAATAGATTTTGCAACAATACGTGCAGCTTGCATACCCGCAGCAACCTCTGGTAAACAATGCATCTAATCCCATATCGAAATGCATTGAAACGTTTTCTCGAAGTCTCAAAACTAAAAGTTGATTAAACTGCACAATAACAAACGGCAACAACAACAATTTTCAAGTTCAACACAATGAATATAAATTCGAAAGAGCTGTTTTGTTGGAAATTTTCCAAAACGTATGTATGTGTGTGTGTTGTATCTATGAGCATGTATATCTATATGCATAACATCAAAAGATGCAGCTACAACGACTTCAATATGGGGAGACTTAATCAACATAATTCTCATACATTATCAAGCGCTGATTAGTACAAAAATACTCAAAATCCACTGAGAAACTATTAACGAAAAGTTCAAATCAAATGCAGTCCAACTGCAAATTGTTGTTTTATGTGTATAAATGTGTATGTAGGTGTATAAATTTATACGTTATATATATATATATATATGTATATGCTGCCGTATGCGTTTCGATTTCATTTAATTTGTTTCTATACCCTGTACCCATCAATGCACTCAATAAACTGAGAGTTCCCAAGAGCTAGAACTAACAAAAATTATATAATACCATCCTAGCCTATTGTTTCTGTTTCTCCTATCTGTAAACGAACAACACCCGCTAAAATAAAAAACAAACTTATTTCATAAGCAGGTAAACCCTACAAATTTAGCTGTGGGTTCTCATATATTATTATATTTCATGACCTATCTCAACATTTTTATTTAACGAAACACGAGCCAATATCAAAATTGTTCTCAATTCATTAGATACTCTTAGCTTTAAAAGAGCTCTCAAGATCTTTAGAGCTATACATATTGATATGTGAATATTTTTTATTCGTTTATACAATACACAATTAATAAGACTTATCGAAGAGATCCATAAAATAGTTTCTATTTAAATATTTCATATCATATAATTTAAATCTTCAAATCTTCTAAAACCCCTAAATAATGTCGTTGTCTAGTATGTTTACTAAAGAATATTAATTTCGTAAGTACTTCAACTGCTTACAGAGTATCTGCTAGTTGAGTGCTCTCTAGTTAGCTAGTCTTACTTGTTTTGGTTTTGGTTTTTGTTGTTTGTTTACGTGTTTTATTGAAAAAGATTTTCAATGCCATTATTGTGCATGTCTGTCTATCTGTGTGTGTGTGTGTTTGTAAGTTGTAAATGCAAGCAAAGCAAACGTCCGTCTAACTGTACGACCGTCAACCGCAGACATTGGGACAGAGAAGACAGAGACGACAGGCATTAGAGGCGTCGGCAGACGGCGGGCAGTGACGCCGGCTCTGGCGCTGGCGTTGACGCTGACGCTGGCGCTGACAGCAACAGCGACTGCAGAAATAGCTGACGGCGACAGCTCATCTGACGTTCGTTTTCGTTAGCTAGTAACTGTTACTAGCATACTAGCCAAGCACATACATATATGCGCCGATATATGCATATGGATGTACATAGGTGCACTCAAAGCGGGCTGTAATTAAAGTTGTGCTGTGGAAAACGCTTCTTTGGAAATTCTGCATATTTGTTGTTTCTAGAACAAATGGAGTTTGAATCATTGTCGGGATTTTATATGGTAACTACTGCTAGTGCATATACCAAATATGAGAAGCATTGCCTACAAATATTTATCCTATATCTCTTATTCCCCAACTTGACAATACCCAATAACATTTTGTAAATTTGACTACTCAAATTTTACAATTATATACCATTACATTGACATCAAATTCTTCCAAGTTTCTTTCTATAGTTATAAATAAAGCAAAACTCCATTTTAACACAAGCCGAACTTTGAATAGAATCAACATGTAAACAAAGATAAAAAGATAAAAAACCCGGCCTAAAATCCACATGTGTATTATAAGATGTTGGTTTCTATTATAAGATATGTAAGGTTTTGCGCCCAGCAATTGATAGAACTGCCCTCGCTGTTAACTCTTAGCTGTGTAATTATTAAAAAGTATGTGTGCTTGAAGAAAGTTTTTCACCGACATGGATGGCCGGCAGCCGGCAAATTGATCGTGCAATAATTACTGCATAGCTGCGAGTTGCAAGTTGCAAGTTGCTGTTGCTGTTGCTGTTTTAGCTGCTGCGAATGCTGGTGTTGATGATGAAGTTGTTTGATGCTGCTGCAAATGGAAAGCAATGAGAGGGAAAGTGTTTTGCCACTATTGGCAGTTTTCATTTTCCATGGCATGCTGCTAATAATGCCAGTCGTAATGCCGCATAATACACACTCACACACACGCGCACACACACACACACACAGAGTGACAGAGACACACATCCATTCATTGGCATTGAAACGAGTCAAACGACGCAGCTGTGGCAGGGGCACTGGCAGAGGGCAACGGCAACACACGGTACCCTAAGTGAGATCGATCTACAACTACAACAGCAGCAACAACAGCAGCAGCTACAAACGACAAGCATCAAATTTGCACAAACTGCAAACTGCAAACGACATTCAACCAATAGAAGTCAAAGTTCTGTGAGAAGGCGACAGATAACACGTCACTTGACTCGAATGGGGACATGGACAACATGCGTGCCCCCTCCCCCAGCCCCCATCCCCAACCCCATCGCCAGCGCCGTTCCGCGCCCGGCCATTCGCCACTCGACACTCGCCACTCGACGCTCAACGCTCGACAGTCAGCGATGTGAATCGGAATCGGAATCGTCGTTAGCTTCGTTCCCCACGGGCAGAACAGCCACTGCCGCAGCCGCAGCCGCAGCCGCAGCCACAGCCGTAGCACCACAGCACCACCCTCAACCCCCGCCCCACCCCACCCTTCTCCTTGGCATGCGTCTAAACCATACAAAATATTCTCAGGTCTCTGGCAAAGCGTTTTACAATGTTGCGTTTTGTTTTGCGCTCGTTTTCGGTACATTTTTAGTTGTTCTCTCCCTCTCTCTCTCTCTCTCTCTCCCTCTCTCTCTCTCTCTCTGTCCGTCTCTCTCGTTTGTTTATTTGTTCTCTCTACTTATTTCTGTATTTTATAGAATTTTGCGCGTAGCGAACGTTCTTGTTGCTGTTGCAGTTGTTGTTGCAGTTGTTGTTGCTGCATGTTGCAACGGGTTGGCCCAAACAGGGCCAAAACTGGGGGCGCATTTGCTGGCGTTTATGGTCTTGGCTGCCTATCGGTAGCAAATAACAATAACAACAAACAGAAAAACATTTTTCAATTTAATTTGTTGCAGCTTTTGGTTGTTGCTACAGCTCGTTGTTCAGCACTTGTTGTTGCCCGCAGTTCTCGATAGCATTGCTGCTGGCTGCCTGTGTGTATCTTGTATCTGTTGCAGCATGCACCGACAATGTATGCACAGTGCCGCATATCGGTTATTGGCAACGGGTGTTTCAGCTGCTTGTTGCCAAAGTTGTTGCAGCATAAGAGCTTAGAGAACGAGCTGCCATTGGCTTATTATTCGTTCTCGATTCAAATATCTTAAAGTTTGCATTCGTCTTTAGCTATAAAACAAACCTCATTCTACATTTTCTTGAATCTTTTTTATTCTTTACTTCCCCTCTCTCCATCTAACCCTCTTTCTATATTTGTTTACTCCTAAGCTTTACTACTCGTTGTCCTTATCTGGCTCTCTCTTTCTCTTTTTCTCCTTATCTCTTTTTATTACTATCTGATTTTCCGCCTCCCTATCTGTCTTGCTCACTCTTTTACTCTTACTATCTTTATTTACTCTATCTATCCTATCTCTGTATCTCTCTCTTTCTAACGCTCTTATTCACTCACTCATTCTCTAGTTCGCTGTTATCCTCCATATTTGTTTGACATTTCAATCTATCCTTTTCTAAGAATTCGACCAAAAATATAAATCTAATCTAAGCTAAGCAAATGATTTTTCCTTAAAAAACCCTAATCCAAGCCTAATATATCTGCAAGGATCAAAATTCCCTTCTGAATTTATCAGTTGTGATTCCTTCGGAAAACACTTTCCTACGGCAACACCCTGTAACGGCAACTATAGCACAAATACCTACTAGACACATACACACGCAGTCACACACACAGATACTGGCTAAATGCATTTTATTTGCTTAGGCATATTTTTAATTTGCGAGGAAGGAGAACAAATAATGAGCACTACGTAGATACGAACAACTGCACTCACACAACAACAGCAGCAACAAGAGCGACTAAAAACTCACTCACGAGTGTTGTTGCTGTTGTTGTTGTGACAACGAATGAATAAAACGAACAACCGAACGGTGCACGAACCAAACGAACGAATATAAATAATAATAGCAACAAAATTTCCTTTTCTAGGTCTAGGCCAGATGCACAATTACATTCTAAAATATGCACATATGTTTCTACGTGCGTATGTGTGTGTGTGTGTGTGTTCGTATCTGTGTGTCTATTAATCGCAAGTCTTGAGTCTCCCGATTCTATAAACTTGGCTGTCGAGTGTCGCTTGCACTTGATTGCACTATGCATATATGTAGCTATAGGGCTGGCGGGATTCGGAGATCGATGTATGTGTTCCCGCCTAGCGGTTCCAGTTGTTGCCGGCACACACTTAAATGCTGCATCTATAATTCAGCTTTGTGGCACGCCCAGTTGCCAGTTGCAAGTTGTCAGTTGGCAGTTGGTTTTTGGTCTCGTTTTGGCCGCGTTGCGGGCCTATAAATATTAAAATAACCTATACAGATACGTAAATATGCACATATCTGTATATAAATATATATATATACATATAGAGAGAGAGAGGTGTATTTATGTACGCATTTATTCTACACATTCGCAGCCGGATTATAGATGCACACGTTGTCGTTCCCAGCAGACATCCGCCTAATATTTTCTGCAGTTGTTGTTGCTGCTGCTGTTGTTGCTGCGGTTGTTGCTGCTGCTGTTGTTCTTGTGCCTCTTACGCATGCAATTTTCGCTTTCGATTTTGCGTGCGTTGTCTGCGTGTGTTTATTCATTTTGAAGGACAGACAGTCTATGTCTATGTGTCGTTGTGCCTGGGTGTCGATCCGAATACCGACCAACGCCTGGCGCTGATGTCGCCCCAATCCCACGGCACACAGCGCTTACATACCAGCATAAATGCACATAAATAGACGAACGCACACACACACACACACACACTGCTTGCAATACCTTTAATATATCTACTTATTAAATATTGCACATTCTGGCCGCATAGCGAGTGTCTGGGGCAACTCTTTACGCATTATCCGCACTCTCTGCTGCCACGACAATGCTTACTGCGATCGCACACATAATTGCCTCTATTGCAGGTTCTAGACGTGTTATGTAAATGATAAAAGATTATAAAGTTGGCCGTGAAAAATTCTTATTAGATTAAATCATTGCAACACCAACAGTGTTAGGGTTTGTATCGTCGATTAAGTCGAACAAGTCGAATTTTAATGAAGATGCAAATTCAATCTACAGTAAAAATCGAGACTGAAAATGAGTTTTGACAAAGTGTCTTAAGAACTCTATTATTATTACTGTTGTTCAGGACATAACATTTAATAGATATATGAGAATATAAATCAGTAATATTTGTTAATCCTACGTATTTGATTTGGCTTTCGATTTTTCATTTGCACTTAATGCAGTGAGTAATGCAAATTTGCAAACTGTTTCAAATCCGCAATATATATCTAGTATATACATACGAATGTATCTGTAGATATGTTTGCACGTACATCCAATTAGTCGGTTCGCAGATGACACAGATACGTTTGCGATACTTTTCCGCTCATTTTCCTCATTTGCTAAACGTAATTTTCTTCTTTTTGCACAAATTTGCTCGAGAGATAAACGTCTATCATGCATATCCGTTTTCACAGATACTCAACGAATGTTTGTGTGTGTGTGCGTGCGTGTGTGTCGGCACGATCAGAAGACCATAAACCTAGGCAGACGCATACACATACTATATAGTTGTTTGTATAAGATATAGCCGTGGTCGAGCAGTTGACTGATTATGGCAAAGATGCTGCACGCAGCGTAAATTTGAGTGGGCGAAGAGGTGGGCAATTTGGGTGGGTGGTCGGCTGAATGACGGACAGGAGGTGATAATTAGGGGCACACGCTAATTCCCCGACACATTCATTTATAAATGTATCTGCAAGTGTGATCGATGCCTAATGCTTTTGAATGTTTGCCAATGGGTCACAAGAACCACATGCAGTAAGCGCTGGAACTGGAACTGGAACTGGTGCCAACAACTAGAGCCCCAAGAAGTGCGTTCAGAATGTTTGCTCAATGACGGAAAATGGATATGCAAACAAGAAGCAACATAGCAAAAAAAAAAAGAAAAAAAATAAATAAAAAAAACCAAAACCAAGAGCAGTTGATTTTGTATAATGAAGCGCCTCGCGCCAATGAAAGCAAAACGACTGCGACGCTGGCAGAGACGGAGACAGAGACTGCGACGGCGGCAGCGTTGTTGACGATGCGCATCTAAGTTTTTTATGTGTCGCGGGGCAAAGGAGAGCTTTCGCAGACTCTCGCGAGCGGCTCAGCGAGTGTGTGTGTGTGTGTGTGCGTTTGTGAGTGTTTGCCTTGCGTTTGCCGCTGCTACAAGTACACACACACACACACACAGCATACATAAAATACATCGTCACGCGAGTGCAGCGAACTAATTCAAGGCTGCATACCACACGCTACAGCAAAGCAAAAATAAAGCTTTCGCTGTGTTAGTGCGCTGCTCTCCGCTTCGTTGGGCTCGCCGTGGCGACTGTGAGCGAATTGCTTTTGCTCTCAGTGTGTGCATGTGCATGTGTGCAAGCGTGTGCGTGTGTGTGTGTGCGCTTTTGTGTGTGCAGGCAATACAAGTTCAGCGCTAAACATTCAAAGCCGACCAAAGCTAAGCCCAAGACGCAAAGCCAGCGAGTGAGATGGCGGCGAAGGCGGCGAGGGCGAAGTTGGAGGCGGAGGCGAAGGCGAAAAAAGGCAGACTGAGACCTGAGACTCAGTGACTGCGACTGAGAATTTTGTAAGGTTGTATCATCATCATCATGAACAGCAGCAGCAACAGCAGCAGCATCATGATCAACATTATCATCGCTGTCATTTGGCGCTGCCTTTTGTTTTCATTTCTGCTTTATAACGAGATGCGAAGTCGGCACACGCTCTAATGCAATCAACAGCAAGCGAACGTCGCACAAACTGTGAAACTGCGAAACTGGAACTGGAACCGAAACACATCGCACACACACACACACACACACACACACACACAGCTGCATGCTCTCGCCTGCGCCCCCATTCAGGGGAGCTGTATTCAGTTCATTTGCTCAATTCTTGGCATTTGTTGTTGCTGTCGCTTTTGTTGTTTTGCGCTGTTGCCACGGCGAGAAGGGGCTGGGGTGGCTCTCTAATGGGCACAGCGAAATGTGTTGCCTTTTGTTGTTTTTGTTTTCTTATTGTTGCTGTTATTGCATATGGAAAAGCGTCGTGGATGTCGCCGCATTTCATTTTCATTGGCTGTAATCGCACATAGAGAAAATGCATTCGTATCGCGGCCGGTCCTCCATTTCCACCGCTATCCGACACCCCACCGCCCACTCCCCTATTGATGTGCTCTATTATTTTTTTTCAGTTTTGTGTCTGTTTTGTGTTTGCAACTTTTGCATTGTTGTTGTTTGCTTGCTGCCCGTTGTTGTTATTGTTGTTGTTGTTGTTGCTGTTGTTGTTTAGCTGTTGGGGTGAAGGTGAAAACTTCCACCGCAACGGGGGCCCAAACGATCGTCGACCGACAATGGTTGCCGATCGTTTGTTGCAGCTGTTGTTGTTGCTTTTGTTTTTGTTTGCTTGCTGTGTTAATGGGTTACAGTGCAATTAGGACAGTGTGCCTATGGAGAGTGTGTGTGTGTGTGTGTATATTGAATTTAAATTTCAGCTTTTCACGAGCGTTTAGGTGCACTCGGCCAAAAAGTGACAGTGAATTGGCATATCAAAACAATTGTAAAGTTATCAGAAGCCAAAATAAGCAATCATTACTAGTAAGAAATGAAAAGATTTTCTGACAGATTACTGATCTATATATGATCTATACATAGTATTTATTTATTGAAAGTAAGTTTCATATTTCCAGCTATACTCAAGGAACATCCAGCAGTTGATATTTTCAGAATGAAAATGAAGCACAAAAACCTAACGTATCCCATCCATCCATTCTGTATACTTTTTAAGAGGGTATATGCTTTCAGCGCACCCTATTAATTTTTTCGATTACTGTCGCAATTGTCTGCCAAAACAAATTAAAGATATTCTTGTTGATGGAGCTGTCATTAATCAATTCCAACAAAATGGCGCCGAAAATGACATCATAATACTCTAAGCCAATACAAAAGACGCAAGACACGGCCCCATGCAACACAGCAGCTTAGCAAGGTGAGGCTCCTGCAACTGCTCCACGAAGAACAAATGCAGTGGCAGCAGCAAAAGAGGCTTGACATGAAAATGCCCCGTACTTAATATAAATGTGTAATATATCTAAAAATATGTATATTGTTTGAAGTAAATATTCTCTGCAAATGAGCTCTTCATATACGCTTTAACCTACACCCTATATATATTTATACTATGTACTCTCTCCAATTAATTTGAGCTCAACAATAGATTTATCAAATTAAGTTTTATCAAATTGGTAACTTTCCCCTCTATATTTGAATAAATATGATGAATATCCTTTCTATTACGGAACAATTTCACCTGATTTCCACCCACTTCTCGTTTAGCAGCATTCTATACAAAATCTTAATTACAAAATTTCTTCATAATATTATACAAATTTGTATAAATAAATCAATGACACGATTTAAAAGTTAACTACCTTGCATTCACTTTTGTGCAGGGTATTCAACTGATATCCGTTAATACTTGAACCCAGCGGTCAGCTGCGTTCTGCGTGCAACAAAAAAAAAAAAAAAAAACCGAACAATTTTAGACAAGTCGCCAAAACAAATGCATGAAAATTAAAACGAAATAAATAAATGAAAAACTAAACAGAAAACAACAAAAAGCAAAAAAAGAAAAAAAAAAAACACATAAAACATATAAACAACAATTGCCAATCCACCAATCAACAAAATTGCAAAGTGCATTTAGCAGTGGCAACGTTTTGCACTTGAGGCAAATGGCAGGAGGGCGGCGCTGGGGAGGGGAGGGAGGGGGAGGGGGCGCTTAGACGCTTAGACGGCGGTGACGGTGGTGACAGTGACGTGCTCGGCCCGGTTCGCTGGCTGGCAATGGACAAATGAACGCCCCTGACATCGTTAGTTGTTGTTGTTGTTGTTGTTGCTGCTGCTGCTGCCGTTGCTGTAGTTGCTGCACTCGCTGTTGTTTCAGTTGCTGTTGTTGCTTTAGTTGTAATGTTAATTGTCGTTAGGCGATTTGCTGGCCGGGGGACACGCAGAAATCCTGATTTGGCTATAACAACGCACATTTGAAAAGCGCGACACGATTTGAAATTCAAATTTGCCAAGCGCAGCCAAAAGGCAGCCAAGAAATGCGTGCAACGTTGTTGTTGTTGTTGCTGTTGTTGTTGTTGTTGCTGTTGTGGTCGTTGTCGTTTTAGCCATGAGCCATGGCTAAAAGCACACAAGCACTTATGCATCGGCAAGTAGAATAGAAAATGTCAGTTAACTAATCAACCCAAAGTCAACGAGGGATGGGCAACACGAAGCGAATGGCTTCAGTTGGAAAAACGCTAGGCAAATGTGAAGCAAAGAACCCAGAAAGTGTTGAATATGTCGAAAGAATTAAGTAACTACACATTCATCTGCTCTATAAATTGTATATAAACTGCTATTGCTATACATATTAGCCTTGAAAAATTTGTATCTCTATAAAAACAAATTCTAATAAATCGCTCTGCTTTTAGGTGGATGAAGTACCTCCTGGAAGGGGCTCAAAAGCTGCCTTTCTCTTATAAGAATTTCTTTTGCCGACGTTACATAACTCATATCGCGCCATATTTAATACAGTGTTCACTCGAAAATGAGAACTTTCCTTATTATAAATATTATATTTATTAAATTTTGGCTAACAGAAATGAAATTGTTCCGCAAATGCGAATCCTCATTGAAATCGAAGCGTGCTCATTTGCGAGGGAAGACTGTAGAGTGCGCACATATTCTTATTTATTCCTGTAAAGAGCCAAAATGTCACACCTGCTCGGGCAGAATTTATTAGCTTTTGGCCACATTGTCGCCGCCAGCCCTGAAGTGAGCGGAGCCGAGCAGCGAACGCAGAAACTAACGCACTTTTCAAATTGCGACTGCGGCTGAGGCGCTGCGTCGCTTGGTCGCTTGGTCGGCTGGTCGTGTGGAACCCCTTGACATTAATAACGTGGCCAAGTCGCTAGCTAGCTGCAAACAGCGGTGACAACGCTGGGGCGGCGTTGGGGTGGCCGCAATAGAACCTTGGACCGCTGCTGAACCCTCGACTACAAAGTGAACAATCTTCGCAGCCGCCGTCGTTAACCGCTTACAATGTCAACGGCTTGTGCGGAGACGCCTGGCGGTGATTGGGCAAATCGCTGCCAGAAAGGTGGCCACTCATCAAAGCGTATCCTTGAAACTGAAAATTAAAGTTCAATGCTTGGGCGGCGCTTGAACCCAGCGCGACAGGACACGACCCAGCCGAAAGGCGGCAAAGTCGTCTAGCGTCTGTCAGGCCAAAAACCAGACCAGGCCAATCGCCCACCCGGCTAGCCCGCCCAGCCGTGCACAATGATGATTGCGCCCATTTTTATGTCTGTTTCTCTCTTTTTTTACGGCTGAACTCGACCGAAATTTCAAGTTCAAGGTTGCCGGAAAGCCGCCGCCCGCCCAAAACAACAGCCACAACTCAGGCCAGAGCACCCCGAGGGGGATGGGGGACAGGGCTGGGGCACATAAAACTCGTCGCCGACTTCGTCTTTGTCTGCCTCGGCTGTCTCGGCCCAGGCACGCACACAAAATGGCCCCCGCTGGCAGAGTGGGCCGCCATTTTGTCTGTGTGCAAATGCCCAACACAAGCGCAGGAGTCGTTTCCTACGCGGCCAGGCAATGGCAATATCCTTTTGACCTTGAGCGCACGATTTCCACACGCAAAATTTATTGACCTGCCGCAGGGCGGCGACGTTCGCCGTGCTCCGTCTCTGTTCCGCGCACAGCACGGCGTGTGGAGGAAACATAAAAACCCGAAAAAAGCGAACAAAAAGAAAATCAGCAAATATAAAGCCGACGCGACGGCCCGCAGCCCGCCGCCCGCGCGGAGCTCTGTCTGGGTCTGGCCTTTTAGAAAAGGAAGTAGGTGCCCGCAGAGTCAACCGTTGATTACGTGTGTGTGTGTGTGTGTGTGTGTGTGTCTGTCATGTCTGCTGTGTAGGGGGTGTGCGTGTGTAACAGTAAACAGCTCAGAACCAGACGCTGCTGCTCGTGTCAATAGACCCTTAGTGGGCCGCCTGGGCGCACATCCTCTCGCCTTTTTTTAAATTACTTTCTAAGTAGACAACACTTGTTTACGAACTGCGCCTTAAGTTTAAAACATTTAATTAAATTGAAACCAGGCAAATGTTTCCCATTTGTATTATTAATCTCGTATCGTTAACGATATTCGCAGAGTGTCTAGATCGTTACGATAAGTCCAATACGATATTTGCACATTTAGCTAAGTTTAACACCAGCGTGCCGCAAGTTCGAAAATCCCTTAGCGCATACACACACCTTTTCGAAAGTTAGCTTTTTAGCAAAGACACACAACATTCGCAG